>OY728129.1:1372495382-1373745382 GCA_963277665.1 Viscum album | reverse complement strand
CCAAAATAATCTTACTAGAATAATAGATAGCCCATATAAAGTTAACCTATTAGATTCACATTATAAACACTATTCATCTAAGATATGAATATATATTTTTATCCCACCATGCTACCTGTGGGTTTTCTATTTACTATAACCTCATCTCTGAGAAAATACATCATGATATTATATCACCAAGTGTATATATTAAATCCCATGTCATTCTTAACATCTTGGATAATATCATAGTAAAAATTCATCATGTTATGAATCAATTCATACTATCTATGAATAACATTAAAATTATAAAAAACATTTTCAAAGGTTCTTCTTAAGCTATTTCAAAATCCAAAACATAATTATTATAGTTAATATATGGTAATTACAATTTATAATATACTTTACCATTTTCATATTATGGAATCATAAATGTTATACTATATCAAACTAGTTTATATAATACTAGTTTTATATTCCTTGAATAAACTATTATTCACATTTCACAATGTAATGAACTAGCTCGGGTCAACCTGTACTGTCACCGGAGTCGACTGATCACATAGACCAAAGTTCATTTCTCATCACCACTAACAAGAGACAAGTACTAGTGATTACCAAAAATTTCGTGGGAATGGTTTCACTCATTTTAAACCAGCATGAACCACCAATGTATTTTGATGGACACACAAATATCATTAAAGTCAAAAAATAAAAAATAAAAGTAAACATACAATGTTCACAATAAAGATGAGAAGATTCCAAAAATCCTATGATAAATTATAGATAAAGAGTTCCATAATAGTACTCATATTCATGGTATCTAATGTCAAATATCAAAACTATAAAGAAGTGAAAAATTTATTATAATACTAATATATGCATCCCAATAGATACCAGAATCATAAAATAACCCCATAGAGCCAACTCCATGAGACCGTTTCTCCTCCAAAAGACACTGAACATTAAAAACTAAGAGGATCCACCCTTGTACTTAGTTCCTTTTCAATACTTATATCTAGAAAAAAAATTCACCATATTCCCAAAGTCATATGTAGGTTATGAGTCACTAGCCCAGTAGGATACCACCAAGATTCTATTTGCGGATTTTACCCATGAAATCTAATAAACCATATTAAAATACCATTTTTAAACTAAACAACATTGAACCAACTTCACTTAAAATCAATCCATGAAAACCCCCCTTTTGTTTTTCCATTTGAAACTAAATTTGTTATCCAAATTCCTTTTCATGTGGATTAAATAAACAAACAAAGGCATAGAAAAGTATAGTCTCAATATACCCAAAAATCATAATAAGGGGAAGACATAACATCCTTATCATCATATAATCAATGAATGAAAAAATGTTCATGACATATATCACTACTACAAAATGGTCTTTATCAGTGCTCAAAATGGTCTTTATCAGCGCTAAGAAAGTGTTGTAAAGCTCAGCGCTAATATAGGGGGGTACCCTTTATCAGTGCCAAAAAGGCGTTGATAAAGGTGGAATTTATAAGGGCTAAAATAACACTGATAAAACAATCATTTATCAGTGCTAAAAGAGCATAGATAAATGCATGTTTTATTTGCACTTCTTTAGCGCAAATAAACTGATCCTTTATCAGTGCTTCTTTAGCGCTGATAAAGGTGTAGTTTATCAGCACTTTTTTAGCACTGATAAAAGCACCATTTATCAGCGCTAAAAAAGCGCTGATAAATGCCATGTCTGTTGCATGGAAAAAATCTACAGCAGCACTCCCAAACACCTGCAAAAAAATTCAGCATCTCAATAAGCTCTCTAGAGAAATTATACCCATGAAAAATTAACACATAAATCATAAGATAATTAGACAAAGTATACCCATACAACAAGTATACCCGTACACCATTAACACATAATTCATAAGTTAATTATGTACATAAAGAATTCAATTCAAAATTCTAGGGGTTAGGGGTTGTTCAAGGGTTTGGGGTGGCTGTCCAAGGGGGGTAGGGGGTTTCCAGGAGGATGGGGGTGTCCGGGGGGGCTTTCCAGGGGTGGGCTAGTGTCCAGGGTGTCGGGGGGATTTACAGGGGTGGGGGTGTCCAGAGGGGTGGGGGTGTCCAGGGGGTGGGTTGGTGTCCAGGGGGTGGGGGCGGTCTAGTGGGTTAGTGGGGTTTACTTTTACAAGTCACAAAGGACCCATAGATCGTTCCTATAAAAGATCAACACCATCCGAATGGGTTTGGTCAGATTTCCATAGGTCATTTATTGTTTTCACATAAAATTATGTCCATCTTAAACCAAAGAGAGACCCTTTGAGTGATACAGGCCACACCGTGCCTTGGATTGAGGTGGGGATGACTTGTACATGTCACAAAGGACCCCTGGATCGTTCAATTAAAGGATAAACACAATCTGAATGGGTTTTTTGGATTTTCGTAGGTTAGTTGTTGTTTTCACTAAAATATTTTTTCATTTTAAACAAAAGAGATACATTTTGAGTGGTACTGGCCACACCGTGCCATGGATTGAGGCGAGTTTGACTCATAAAAATCACAAAGGACCCATGGATCATTATTATAAAATATCAAGACAATACGAATGTGTTTGGTCGGATTTCCGTAGGTCATTAGTTGTTTTCATTTAAAATTATGTCTATTTTAAACTAAAGTGAGACTCTTTGAGTGCTAACGGCCACACCGTGCCTCAGATTGAAGCTGGGATGACTCATACACATCAAAAAGGACCCTTGGATAGTTCTCCTAAAGGATCAATACAATCCTAATGTTTTTGTCAGATTTCTGTAGGTCAGTTGTTGTTTTCACTTACAATTGTGTCCATTTTAAACAAAATAGAGACCCTTTGAGTGATATCAGCCACACTGTGCCTCGGATTGAGGTGGGTATGACTCGTACACTTTAAAAAGGAATCTCGGTTCATTTTACTAAAGGATAAACACAATCCGAATTCATTTAGTCAGATTTCAGTAGGTCAGTTGTTGTTTTCATTTAAAATTGTGTCCATTTTAAACCAAAGAGATACCCTTTGAGTGATAGCCATCACACTGTGCCTCAGATTGAAGCGGGGATGACTAATACACATCCAAAAAGACTCGTGGATTGTTCTCCTAAAGGATCAACACAATCCATAAATGTAAGGTCATATTTTTATAGGTAAGTTGTTATTTTAACTTAAAATTGTGTTCATTTTAAACAAAATAGATACTCTTTGGGTGATACCAGCCACAACGTGCCTCAGATTGAGGAGGGGATGAATTTTACATGTCACAAAGGACCCATGGATCCATCCCCTATTGGATAAACACATTCCAAATGGGTTTGGTCGGATTTCCATAGGTCAATTGTTGTTTTCAATAAAAGTTTGTCCATTTTAAACAAAATAGAGAAACTTTGAGTGATACCGGCCACACCGTGCCTCGGATTGAGGCGGGTTTGACTCGTGCATGTTAAAAAGGACCCTTGTATTGTTATTATAAAAGGTAAAAACAATCCAAATGTGTTTGGTCATATTTTCGTAGGTCAGTTATTGTTTTCACTTCAATTATGTCCATTTTAAACCAAAATGAGACTCTTTGAGTGATATCGGCCACACTGTGCCTCGGGATGAAGCGAGGATGACTCGTACATGTCACAAAGGACTCTTGGATCATTCTCCTAAAAGATAAATACAATCTGAATGTGTTTTGATGGATTTCCATTGGTCAGTTGTTGTTTTCACTTAAAATTGTGTCCATTTTAAACAAAATAGAGACCATTTGAGTGATACTGGCCACACTGTGGATCGTATTGAGGTGGGGATGACTGGTACACATCAAAAAGGACCCGTGGATCCTTATCCTAAAGGATCAACAAAATCCGAATGGATTTGCTTAGATTTTCATAGGTCAGTGGTTGTTTTCACTTAAAATTGTGTCCATTTTAAACAAAATAGAGACTCATCGAGTGTTACCAGCCACACTGTGCCTGGTATTGAGGAGGGGTTAACTCATACACATCACAAAGGACCCATGGATCATTCTTATAAAATATCAATACAATCTGAATGTGTTTGGTTGGATTTCTATAGGTCAGTTGTTGTTTTCACTTAAAATTGTGTCCATTTTAAACCAAAGAGAGACCCTTTGAGTGCTACCAGCCACACCATGCCTCGGATTAAGGTGGGGTTGACTCGTACATGTCAAAAAGGGCCTTTGGATCATTATCCTAAAAGATCAATGCAATCCGAATGTCTTTGGTCAAATTTCAGTAGGTCAGTTGTTGTTTTTACTTAAAATTGTGTACATTTTAAACAAAATAGAGACCCTTTGAGTGGTATTGGCCACACCGTGCCTCAGATTTAGGCGGTGTTGACTCGTACATATCACAAATAACCCTTAGATCATTTTTAAAAATGATCAAGTCAATACTAATTTTTTTGGTCAGATTTATATAGGTTAGTTGTTGTTTTCACTTAAAATTGTGTACAATTTAAACAAAAGAGAGACTCTTTGAGTGATAGTCGTCACACTGTGCCTCAGATTTAGGCATGGTTGACTCTTACATGTCACCAAGAACCCTTGGATCGTTCTTATAAAATATCAAGGCAATTCGAATGCGTTTGTTTGGATTTTCATAGGTCAGTTGTTGTTTTCAATTAAAATTGTGTCCATTTTAAACAAAAGAGAGACACTTTGAGTGATAACGGTCACACCATGCCTTTAAATGAGGCATGGTTGATTATTACATGTAACAAAAGCCAATTTTATTGTTCTACTAATGGATCAATACAATCTGAAAGGTTTCGGTCATATTTTAGTAGGTCAGTTGTTGTTTTCACTTAAAATTGTTTACATTTTAAACCAAAGAGAGACCCTTTGAGTGATAGCAGTCACACCGTGCCTCGGATTGAGGCAGAGTTGACTCTTACATGTCACAAAGGACCCTTGGATTGTTCTTATAAATTCTCTAGAAAATAGAAAACTGTTTGTTCAGATTTGCATAGTTCAGTTGTTGTTTTCAATTAAAATTGTGTCCATTTTAAACAAAAGAGAAACCCTTTGAGTGATAGCGGTCACACCATGCCTCAGATTGATGCGAGGTTGACTCTTACACATCGAAAAGGACCCACGTATTGTTCTTATAATGTATAAACATAATCTGAATGGGTTTGGTCATATTTACATAGGTTAGTTATTTTCTTCACTTAAAATTGTTTACATTTTAAACAAAAGAGAGACCCTTTGAGTGATAGCGGTCACACCATGCCTCATATTGTGGTGGGGTTGAGTTGTACATGTCACCAAGGACCCTTGGATAGTTCTTATAGAAGATCAAGTAAATTTGAATGAATTTGGTCTTATTTTCCTAGGTTAGTTGTTTTTTTCAATTAAAATTGTGTCCATTTTAATCAAAAGAGTTACCTTTTGAGTGGTAGTGGGCACACCGTGCCTCGGATTGAGGCAGGGTTAACTCGTATATGTCACAAAAGACCCGTGGATCGTTCTCCTAAAGGATCAACACAATCTGAATGGGTTTTTTCAAATTTATGTAGGTCAGTTGATGTTTTCACTTAAAATTGTTTACATTTTAAACAAAAGAGAAACACTTTGACTGATAGCGGTCAAACCATGCCTCGTATTGAGAAGGGGTTGACTCGGATATGTCAAAAAGGACCCATTTATTGTTCTTATAAAATATCAAGTCAATTTGAATGCATTTGGTTATATTTTCATAGGTCAGTTGTTGTTTTCAACTAAAATTGTTTACATTTTAAACAAAAAAAAGACCCTTTGAGTGGTACCGGCCACACCGTGCCTCAGATTGAGGCAGGGTTTACTAATAAACGTCAAAGAGTACCAATGGATCATTCTTATAAAATATCAACACAATCTGAATGTGTTTGGTTGGATTTCCGTAGGTCAGTTGTTGTTTTCAATTAAAATTGTGTCCATTATAAACCAAAGAGAGACTCTTTGAGTGCTACTGGCCACACTGTGCCTCAAATTGATGCGGAGTTGACCTGTACACATCAAAAAGGACCCGTGGATCGTTCTTATAAATGATAAAGACAACTTGAATGCATTTGGTTGGATTTCTGTAGGTCAGTTTTTGTTTTCACTTAAAATTGTGTCCATTTTAAACAAAGGTGAGACTCTTTGAGTGCTACCGGCAACATCGTGCCACGGATTGACGCAGGGATTACTCATACACGTCAAAAAAACCGTGGATCATTTCTTAAAGTATCAACACAATCCGAATGGGTTATTTTTATTTCCATTGGTTAGTTGTTGTTTTCACCTAAAATTGTGTACATTTTAAACAAAATAGAGACCCTTTGAGTGGTACCGGCCACACCTTGCCTCATATTGAGGTAGGGTTGACTCTTAAACATCACTAATGACCCTTGGATAGCTATTATAAATGATCAATACAATAAAAATGCATTTGGTTGGATTTCCGTAGGTCAGTTTTTGTTTTCACGTAAAATTGTGTCCATTTTAAGCCAAATAGAGACTTTTTGAGTACTACCAGCCACACCATGGCATAAATTGAAGTAGGTATGACTCTTACATGTCAAAAATGTCCCTTGGATCGTTCTACTAAAGGATCTATTCAATTCGAATGTGTTTCATCATATTTCTGTAGGACAGTTGTAGTTTTCACTTAGAATTGTTTATATTTTAAACAAAATAGAGACCCTTTGAGTGGTACCGGCCACACCGTGCCTCAGATTGAGGCGGGGTTGACTATTACATGTCATAAATTTCCATTGGATCGTTATTATAAAATATCAAGGCAATACGAATGAGTTGGTCAGATTTCGGTAGGTCAATTGTTGTTTTCAATTAAAAATGTGTCCATTTTAAACAAAATAGAGACCTTTTGAGTGATACTGGCCACACCGTGCCTCAGATTGAGGCAGAGATGACTCATTCACATCACAAGGGACCCTTGGATTTTTTTCCTAAAGGATTAACACAATCCTAATGGATTTGTATGGATTTTTGTAGGTCTGTTTTTGTTTTCACTTAAAATTGTTTACATTTTAAATGAAATAGAGACCCATTGAGTGGAACCGACCACATCATAACTTGGATTGAGGCGGGGTTGACTCGTACACATCTCCAAGGACCTTTGGATCGTTATTATAAAATATCAATACAATTTTAATGCATTTGGTCTGATTTCCGTAGGTCAGTTGTTGGTTTCAATTGAAATTGTGTTCATTTTAAACAAAATTGAGACCCTTTGAGTGGTTCAGCATTCATGCATGTTACTGGCGCATATCATCTGTTAAAATGGAAAAATTACCCATTGAATATAGAATGTTTTATTTAATAACAATTAGAATTTTCCTACAAACATTTACATACAACAATGTTTCATCTTTTTATCCCCATAACCCCTCTCAAAAATTACCACCAATTGTACATGTCCCCAAGTCATATCTTCAATGTATTTATGTACAATCTGCCATCAGGCATGCGGCCCACTCATCTCTGAACACATCTATATCGTCATGTGAGTATGAGTCTTTTTAGTAGTCAGATTAGTACTTCAAAATATAAAAATAAATAATTAATAAATAAATTAAACGAACTATAGTTGTTTTTGAAAATACCACTTTAGGGATGATAGTTTGTTGATGAAAAACGATCTCTTTCATAAATTTACAAACGTATTAACAGTAATCAATATCTTTTTTTTTGTTTTGGACACTGCAAAAAAAATTTATCTTTAGGAGAATAATTAACTTATGTTGAGATGTGTTTGGATAGTGAAATTTTATTATATATACCGATATATTTTTTCAGACGTAGTACTTTCTCGCCTCCTTATGCTTAGCCCTTGTTCTCATTCCTTTTTCTAGACGAATATGATACACCGCCCTATCATAACAGAATCCTCAGTAAAAGATTATATAAATTATATTATTTTAGGTTTAGACCTAAAACGTAATATGTACTGTCTTACAGATTCACAAACACCATCATGTGTGGTCAGTTTGATGGATATCCTTTCTTTGAATCCAGAAAATAAATCATTGGAGTATCCAAGTTCACTACAATTAACAACCAGTGTTGCCTAAAAACACAAAAGGAATAAGTAATAAAAGAAGGGAAAATATAATTGATATGCTTTAATTGTAGAGTTTTACCCCTACATGGTTGGTATTAGGAAGAGTCTGTCATCTGTAATATTCTTTTCAAATGTTTTCAGCAAGCCATTCACTATTGCATCCATTTTTTATGGATCTATTTTTGTTAGTTTTGTTGATGTGGTATGTGGACTAACAAGTCCAAATCTTGGCGCATGGGAAAATTCCTTCAACTATTTTTCATAAATGTGTCTTTCAACAATATAAAATGAATTTAGTCATTATTTTAACATTAGATCGGCTTTTATAAAATCAATTCATGGAAACATACCTCATATATACATTTAAAATCATGATTCCTAGCCAACCGTTTTCAAGGATCTCATTTACATTTTCAGAAGTAATGAAATCTTGACTTTCCTCTCCATTTATATTCTCTTTGAAAACAACTGTATGACTATTACCATCTTTTAGCTTCGTATCCACATGAGTCTTCAATGCTAGTAAATGTGGATAGAGAACCGGTGGTGTTATTATGATTTCAGTATCTCCTTGGGATCGGTTTGTCGATCTTTTATATGGTTTTGAGCCGATGATTGTCACCCCTTCCCTTTTTCCATCTATAACAGCAATCATTGGTTTAGACCCTTTTTTCATTAATTGTTAAAGGTTTATCTTGAAAAAAGGAAATAAATACCTCTTTGTCTGCATATACACTTAAAAGTTGTGACGGCCACGCAATGAATGACCCAATAGCCTTTTTGACCGTATGAATTTCATCATCAACAAGTGGAATAGGTAGCTCTGCATTTGGCTCATGACCTACGGTAATCATCACTTTCAGATGATCTTTCAGAAGTGGTCTATTATGCAGCGTGGCATCTAGGATATTTAACACTATAGACCTCGCTACAAGGTAATATGTGGGTGTTTACATATATAAATGACAATCATTATCACCCTGTAGAAGATCAGTACAAAAAAATATCATTGTTTGTCTGATTCACATTTCATGGGAACAATTATTAGAATATTGATTACCATGGTTAAGATAGTTCTTTGAGGGGAATGGCCCTCCACAAAGCCGGTAGGGGGTGGGGCGGGATGTTCACGCGCTGGTTGATTCTGACTTGTGTCTTCCCTTTGCTTCTCACCCATAAAAGTTGCTACAAACTCTCCATGCCATTGCAATCATTCTTCAATGGTTGCTATTTTTTCACTCAATTGTTCTGATTTTTCATTTGTATCATCAGTTTTTTTCTTCCTCTGAAAATATACTCGGGGTGTCACCCAAAACCCCGCACCAATGACATGACATCATTTTTCTTACTACTTCAAAGTTGTCAATAATAGGTTTGTATCTAATACAAATGTAGCTGATTCCTGTGACTGTCATATATTGGAAAATAACTAATTATTTTTATGTAATAGCAATTTAAAACATTTCTTTTTATCGTAGTGTCATACTTACACATATTTCCCACACTTTTTGTGTGTTCTCATATACTAAATTCCCTTTTTATGCACATGTGCCTCCTTCCATAGAACATGACTTGGTATGGAAGTGTATTTGGTTTTAGACTCATCAATCTACATATAAACATAGAAAGATAATTATGATGTTGTTTATTGGCACATAACAATATTACTGTAAATTTAAAATACATACCATTTTCTTTTCTGGTGAAGCATACCCCATCGTTGCATTACGATAGGGGTATGCTGGTTTTGATGCACATTACTTATTTTCACTACAAAGTTTATGTTTCATAAATTAAATATTGAAAATCAAGGTGATGAATACATCTATCCTCAAACAATGTATTATCACATACAATGTACATGAAACTTCCCATCCCCATAGCGGCCAATAAATGCATCCCATGCTTCTTGGGATATCGGGTGAGCTTAGACAATGGGTGGGTGCTAGTTAATTTTTCCTTTGAATCATTCAGGTGACATCTTTTTAAAATAGTGTGAAAACCTCGATGAATCCATCCTACAAGCCTTAGTACATAATCCTTAGGTGAATCATCTACTATAAAGGTACTCTACAAGATATTGAGAAGAGTAAGACATTGTTTCATTATTTTATTTTCTAGTAAATTAAAGAAAAAAATTCATATTGTTACCGTAATATTTTCCCATATCACAACCTTCATCCCGAACACAACATGGTGCCATGAATCTATGTCAATTGGCACGCGTTGCTAAGTGAAAACTCCAATGTAGCTATTAAACATAGCCTTATTAGGATTCACATATTGGCCTCGTGCATTCCATCTGACATCAAATTTGACGCCTTTTCTTTTCACCTTAATAACTTTGGCTAACACAGTCAAACTACAATACACCTGTGTTTTCTGCGACGCTGGTCCTTCATTCCCGACCATTTCATCGATATCAACATCATCTATATGTTCATCTTAAATGGTATCAACGACATGTGCTGATGGATGTTGGACCTCAACAACAGAAGTAGTAAGATCCACAACAGCAGGAGCAGTAGCAGCCACAGTAGGAGCAGTAGGAGCAGCAGGAGCTGAAGCAGGAGCAACAGGAGTCGCAGCAAGAGCAGCAGCATGAGAAGCAGCAGTAGCCGTAGCAGCAACAACTTGAGAGACTTGTTCAGCCTTAAGGTTAGGAGCACCAGAATGTGAAGAAGTCATTATCTACAAAAGTGGTTGAACAGTTAATTTTGATTACCTAAATTCAGTAATGATATGATAATAACATGAGATAACAAGATCTATATTACAAACTAAATATAACTTGTTTATTGAACTTTCTTTATTTTTTTCAAAGTTTTAAGGGATTTTACACCTCTATTGATTATCCAAATCCCCTCATTGTGGTCCCATCTAACATGCCAAACATCATCTACATTGGGACTACTTCAAAATTATTGCAACGTACCACTAAAAGGATCGTCCTCAACTAAATTTTCATCGAACCCTTTAATAGTTTTGGATAATAACAGAACAATTGAACACTTTTAGTTTGCGGGATCTGGAACATAAAAAACTTGTCGAATTTGTGATTCCATTATAAATTGTTCGTCTTTGTACCCTTCTTTACTAAAATCAACATTCACAAATCCCTATTCATCTATTTTAACACCACTGCTGTTATCAACACATTTGCATTGAAAAATCGGAAATCGGAATGTCGTATAATCCAACTCCTATATTAGTTTGATAATGCCAAAGTATGAAATATTTTCATAAATTGGATTTCTGTCTTTACTAACAGAAACATGCATCGATTCAGCCACTATTGTAACTCCATTAATTTGCATGGTACTATCTTCATCATTTTCATTTGTATAGAATGTATAACCATTAATTACATAACCACTGTAATATTCTACATACACACTTGGTCCAGCGGCTAGCCATCGAAGTCATTCTGAAATTGAATTCGGGTTTTCATCCAACTGCTTAAAAACATGGTCGTGAAACCATCCTATAAACTGGTGATTATTTGTATTTGATAACCATTTTTCAGCTCTTGATGAATTCAACTACATAAGAATTTATTTGTGAGTTTCAATATATAGAGAAACCTCCCAACTGTTATGAAAAGCATAAATATGGGCCTAATCTCAATCTTTAATACAGATTGTCACAACTTCTCTTCTAGAAATTCCGTCACCCTCAATGCGTCCAGTGTGACGAGATTTCCTGAGACCAATTCTTTCCACATCAGATAGGCATTTGGTACAAAATTCAATGGATTCCTCAATAATATATAGCTCTACTATACAACCATCTGGCCAACGTTTATTTTTGACAAACCCTTTCAAAATATTCATATATGGTTTAATATGATACATCCATCTATAGTGCACAGGACCACGAAGGAAAATCTCTCTCTCCAAGTGAATCATCAAATGAACCATCATATCAAAGAATGTTGGCGGGAAGAACATTTCTAATTCAGACAATATGATGACAATTTATTTTTCCATAGCTGGTAATTTCATCGGGAATAAAACATCGCTACATATAGCTTTGAAAAATAAAGAAACTTTGGTTTACATATAACAAACATTCTTGGAAAAAATGCAACGTAAAGCTATAGGAATTAGATCTTGCATCAAAACATGGCAATCATGTGATTTCAAACCTTTTAACTTCAAATCATTCATTGACACAATGTTCTAGATATTTGATGAATACCCCTCTGGAACCTTTATATCATTAAAAAAGATGAAAAACTAATTTCTCTCCTCCCTAGAAAGAGTATAAGCAGCTGGAGGAAGAAACATTTGATTTTCACCCTTCACAGCATACAAATCTTCTCGTATTCCCATGTCAACTATTTCCATCCTTTCCTTAATTCCATCTTTTGTTTTCCCAGAGGAATTTAGCATATGTTCCGATAACACTGTCACATACATTTTTTTCAACATGCATCACATCAAGAAAATTTATGATGTATGAACAATTCCAGTATGGTAATTCAAAAAAAAAAATTGATCACTTTTTTCAACTGATTTTTGTAAGGTTTTTTGAAAATGGTTTTCCAAAAACAGTGTTCAGATATTTTACTTTCTCAAATAGCTGATCACCTATTAGTGGAGACAGTGATGTGCATTGTTATAAACTTCCATTGAATGATGTCGTCCAAGATCAGTACTTATGCCGATGAGGTAGAAATCTACGATTTCCTAGAAACACAGATTTCAATGAATGTTTCAACCTAATTGATTATGTATCTTCTTCCCAGATGGGACACCCTTGAGTTCTTTTAATGATATAGCCTGACAAATTTCCATAAGCAGGGAAATCATTTATTCTCCCATACAATATGTCTCTCAACGTGAAGTATTCACTTTTATAAGCATCATAAAACATAACACCTGAATCCCACAATAACTTCCAATCATCAATGAAAGGAGATAGATAAACATCATTATCGTTACCTGGTTGTTTTGGTCCTGATATTAGAAGAGGTAACATGATTAATTTCCGCTTCATGCATAATCAGGGTCACAAGTTATTATTTACCAACATAACATTCCATGTACTATGAGTGGTGGTTTGAAAACCAAAAGGTTTCACTCCATCTGTAGATAACGCAAGACGAAGGTTTCTCGGCTCTTTTCCAAACTAATGATACTCATGATCAATTTTCTTCCATTGAGGAGAGTCTGCCAGATGATGTAATTTCCCATATTAATTTCTTTTATCTTCATGCCACGACAATTGTCTTGCAGTTTCTTCACTTCCATATAGATGCCTAAACCTTGGAATGATTGGAAAGTACCATACAACGTTCATAGGATTGGATTTATCTTTCTTGATTCGAGAAGCACCACACATTGGGCCTTCTATAAGTGATTTGTTCTCCTTGGAAAACAATATATAGTCTTTTGGGCATGCATGTATTCTTTCAGAAATCATACCCATCGAGCGTAGCATTCGTCTAGCTTCATATGTCTTATTTGGGAGCTCATTATCTTCTGAGAGCATGTCATTCAAGAGAGAAATTAGTTCCGTAAAACTGACATCACTCCATCTGTGGCCTGCTTTGAATTTATACAACTTCATTACAGCTGACAATGATGTATACTTAGTGCAACCAGCATGCAATAGCGTCTTTTCACAACTCTTTAACTTCTCAAACTATTTTGGGCCATCACGAAGTTCACATTAAATTTTCTATGTCATTTCCTCAAAATGATCTTCATCATCATTGACATCTGTAATCACATCCTCTATACGGTCTTCTTCATTATCCATATTTGTATTCATATATTATGATCCATAAAATGCATTTTTATCCATGTTAGTAGCTACATTCACTTTTTCTCTGTGTTTATTCCAACATTTATAACTCCAATCTATTTCATGACATATCAAATGTTCTTCCAACTCCTCTAGAGTAAGTATTATAGAATAAAAACATCGTAAACATGGAAAAATGATTTGAGAAGGATCCTTTTTGTGATCCTTTGCAAAATTGATGAACTCTTTCACTCCGTTCTCGTACTCTATTTTCAAATGATTTGAATCCATCCAATATTTATTCATCTTCATCCTATTTGAATCTCAAATATTAGTATTTATGGTTCAAGTACAAAAAACAAGACTTCAAAATATAGTAGAATAGAACCAATTCCTTATAAAAATAGAGATTAATAGAGCCTAACCATTAGTATTTATTCATCTTAATTAAATATAAATACTTTAGATTCATTATCGTTTCCTCAAATCACCGCAGACCAAACATAAGAATAAGCAAGAATGATACATCTACCACTCCTAGGTCTCTACCCTACATTCAATATCAGCATGCCTAAATACCCATATATCCACACATACACTTGTCACAAACACATAAAAAACCATATCCACATCACAACCAAAGTACCAATATGGATTTCAATCAGGTTACATGACTCAAGTGGTGGTGTGTAAGAAATAATAAGAAAATATAATAAGTATATAGTCACACATAAAT
Source organism: Viscum album (assembly GCA_963277665.1). Lineage (NCBI taxonomy): Eukaryota > Viridiplantae > Streptophyta > Magnoliopsida > Santalales > Viscaceae > Viscum > Viscum album. The sequence goes on along the minus strand of OY728129.1, from coordinate 1,373,730,849 downwards.
CTCAAACTACTGTTAATCATCTAATAAACCAAATGTAGCATTCCATCTATTAGAATACTCTGAAGAATCCCATATGTGACAGTAGTCCAAGGTGGTGAAGGTTCCTAAGGAGGAAGGGGAGAACACACACCTATCGGGGTTCGAGGTCAGTTAATTGATGTTGAAGGTGTCCTGGTACTCTTACAAGGGATCATTCCATAACTCAAAAACCATTTCCCGATACCCTAGGATGTTAACCCACTACTGGTGGAAGTGGAACCGTTCCTGATGATCATGACATGAAGAAATGGAAACCAAGAGGGGGAGGGGAGTGAATAAAAATACCTCAAGAAAGTTGAAGAAACATGGTATTTGAGAATAGGTTAGTGGATTTCATGTTGTGTAGACACCTATCCAATAGACTCCACAAGCGGTGATAGCCCCTGCATTTGTTTCACTGGGTGAAACTGTCACCTGAGAAGCTGAGATCAATGATGCCCTTCCTAGCCATGAACTGAACAAACTCCATGACAACCTTCCTCTGGAATGGTATTCTACCTTTCCATTCCCTTGGGTTGTAAATGAAATTTATGTCACCCAAAAAAAACAATGGATGGTGGCTGGGATAGAAGATATTTTGTTCACTCCATATAGATTCCCTTTGAATAGGGTCATAGCTTCAAAAAACCAAAGTCTTAAGGAAGGATGTTTCACCATTGGACACCTTGGTAGTGATGAATTGATTTCAATCTTGAACAGTATCAAAAACATATTTATTGTGCCAAAATGCCCTGTTGTGTGTGTTGGAGGGGTTAGAGTGTAGAAATCCATGCAACATAATATTCTAGGAGAATTCTATGATTATTATAGGGTTTTTTCTGTTATTAGACAACAACAACAATGACAATATGTTTTTTGATTTCTATAGTGAAGAATTTAGATTTAACATGGGCACTAATACCATGAGCATTACATATGAAGATAATAATGATGTGTAGGATAGGGCTTTGACATTGGATCTAGATCTAGTAGCCTTATTGAAGTGGAAGGATGATCTCTCATTGAGGTCCATTGATTTTGAACATGTTTATAATCCATTCTGGTTGGTAAGCTTCACATGAGTGGGAGATGAGCATCCAAAGGGGCCGGGGAATGATGGGTAATGAAACATGGGGGATAGTGAAAGAGTTATCTATGGATCAATAACTATTTGGAGCTGGATGACAGGCTCATAGCCAAGGGAGACAAAACAAACACTGCTAGGAAGGGACCTGACTACTAAAGAGAATCAGTCAGTAACCTCAGTGAGGGAGTAGGATAGAGATGGAGGTAGGGGTGGCAACGCTAGAAAGCTTGGTGGTCTGGGAATCATTCCATACAAGTGCACTTCCAGACAAAGTCACTTAGATAGCATGAAGGAAAGAAGGGGGGAACCCCACGACGGAAATAGGGTTCAATCATTGGATGACCAAGAAATGCATCAGAACCAGGTGGTGTGGTCCATAAAGAAAAAGGTTTTCCTTAATTCCTTACATTATAGTGAAATGGTGTTGGATATAAGTGAATCGGTGATAACTAGGAGGAATCTAGTGAATCTAGAATCCAAGTGTGAAGGACCATAAATTTTTCATAAACTTCACTCTGATAGTGTAAACTCATTGATCACCATTGATGATGAGCATATCAATCATTCCAACAATATTAGGTTTCTCAAGAGATATTTTACATGAATAAACCATCCCTTTTAAATAAAATCAACCCAAGTCAAACATTCCTAAAAAAATCCACATTTTTATTTATCGTAAAAAACCTATACTAACGAAAATCCTAGAATTATAGAGTAATGATAAAAGAAAAAATAAATCTGTCATAACCACATATGTTCAAATAGTATGTGAAATTATATAAAATACCCCATAAAACACCACTAAATTCAAATTTCAAACTAAAATATGCTATTGAATCATGCCTCAAATCATGATGATACTCCTGCCTTGATACCTGCATCGTGATGCACCTGATCAACATCATCATCAACAACTTCATTAAAAATATAAAAAACTAGAATTCAAAACCTTAGGAACCTCATCACCCATTTCCAACCCAACATAACCTAATAATATAATTAAATCACAGTATAAATATTCTATAATTTAAACCAAACCATCTCATAAAGGTGATTGTTGGAAGAATTTATATAACATATCCATCCATACCCCCATCAAATTGAATGGTTTCTAGGATCTAGAATAAACAAATACCAAATCACCTAAAAACTCAACGTAGAAATTAGAAAATAGGTGATACCTTATGAGTAATATAAGTATATTGGATGATCACCACCAAGAACCCCATCACAATATGTAGGAAGAGCACTCATGAATCTACGATGAAGCAGAATCATTACCACCAGAGGAAATGAAACATAAGGATGACATATTTCAACACCAAATCCACTAGAACACCATTGATGTGAAAAGCCTCACATCCCAAAACTCCAATTAAAAATGCTTTAATAGTGTGATATGATTTATAGAATAATAGTTTTAGAACCATTAGAAGAAGTTGGACCAAACTCGAGCTTCGAGAGGGGGTATTACCCTAGAAACAAACATGAAGAAGAAAATGATGAATCATGTATCCTAAAACCATCACAATCTCAAATACCCATTAAATCTATCATTCCAAATCAACATATGGTTATGTTTTATGGGAGAGGAGAACAATATTGAAAAATAATTTGGAAAACATGCCTTAAAGGGAGGTCTGGAAAACCAAAGCTCAAGGGAGTTGTGGGCGGAGGAGGTCCAGAAAACCAAAGTTCGAGGGCGGCGGAGGTTCGGCAACCCAAACCCAGTGGGCGGTGGTGGTCTGGAAATGATAAGTGATGGTGGCGGAGGTCCAGAAACATGAACTCAGCGGGCGACGGAGGTCCACCAAATCGATGCTCGAGGGTGGCGAAGGTTCGGCAACGCAAACCCAATGGGAGGTGGTGGTCTGGAAACGATATGTGAGGGTGGAATAGGTCCGACAACTTGAACTCAGTGGGCGGTGGAGGGGAGTCGCAGTGTTCCAGTACCACGAGAGCTTTGGTCGCGATAAAACGAGGGCACTATGCGACCGAATTTATAAAAAAATGGACTAAGGTTTTATCAACACTAACAAAGAACTGATAAAGACTACCTTTATCAGCACTAACATTTTAGCACTGATAAAGGTATCCTTTATCAGCACTTTTCTAGCGCTGATAATGGTCCTCTTTATCAGCACTAAAAAAGAGCTGATAAATCCTTCCTTTATCAGCGCTAAAATTTTATCACTGATAGAGGGATTCTTTATCAGCGCTTTTCTAGCACTGATAAAGGGTATTTTTATCAGCGCGTGTTTAGCACTGATAATGGTTACCCTATATCAGTGCTAAAATTTTAGTGCTGATGAGGGGATTCTTTATCAGTGCTTTTCTAGCACTGTTAGAGGGAGTCTTTTTCAGCGCTAGAAAAGCACTGATAAAGAGTCCCTATATTTCCACTAAAATTTTATCGCTGATAAAGAGACCCTCTATCAGCGCTAGAAAAGTGCTGATAAATAATCCTTTTATGAGCGCTAAAATATTAGAACTGATACAGGGAGGCTTTATTAGCGGTTTTGCTAACAACTGATATAATGGGCCACTTCCCTTTCCCGTTTTTATAGGAGTGTATCATCAAATATAACATGGAAATGAATAAATGAATCAATCCTACAAACCAATTAAAAAATTTTAATTGAACCTAGGTATCTAATCTTGAGGGTCTAATATGAGTTTGTATAAAAAATCACTCAAACCAGGTAAGAAAAATATAATCTCTCATGGTCTTCCATTAGATCAAATCCAATATATCCCATGTTATCTGAAAAAAAAAATGAACACACTAAATATCATCCTACAGAAGTCTGTTATTGTTACTTGAAAACTAAATTGAATCCCTCATGGTAATCCTCCAAAAATCCTTTCAAAACCCCTTTCTCACATCTCAGTTAACCCATGTGTTACTCCATTCAAAAATTATCAAAAATAAGTTCCATATAATCAATATCCATTACACATTCCAATTTCACAAATAAAAATTTTCATTTTATAAAAAAAAGTCCTAAGGGAAATAAAGTTATATAAAAATTTTATAAATCCATTTAAAAGCATTAAACATCTTTTAGCAATTTCATCAAACACTTGGGGGAACACAATATACCCCAATTTGGAAAACCAACATTAAACACCCCATTGATAATACAAGTCAAAAAACACATCAAACATGGGATATAAAACAACCTGAAATTCTTTATTTACAAATTAATCTATCATAATCCAAATGTGATTTGTAATTTAATTGTAACACATGGAAACATCCCTTGAATAGTGACACTTACCTTGGATTTTGTTCTAACCTCATCACCTTCGATAAAAACCACATGAAATATGTATGAGAAGGATCACATACTAAATCCCCAAGAAAATAATCCAAATAATCCATTTAAAACCCTATATTTTTCACCCTCATGAAATAGTGTTGGACAATCCTAAAAAATGGAAGAACAAGCATGAGAAGTGCGAAAGGAACAAGAAAACTCAGAGGAAATGACTTTTCTTAAGTTAAACCACCATGATCTGATGGAGAATCCACCAAAATAGAAGGGAGGATGTATCCACACAATAGATATGGACAAACATGATTGAAGGAGAGAATTAGGATCAAAGGGTATAAAAATAGATAGGGAAAATTTGGTAAATTACCAAAATTATAATGAGATAGAAAGGCTTCAGGATTTTTCTGCATTATTATGAAAATAGTTAGACCCCCCATGTGGGAGCTACTCCCTCCCCAATGATGGTCTACATGATTTCCCACTAGGAATAACTTGGTTTAGAAAACTCCACTCAAACCATGGAAAGTACCTCAATCCCAAACCATCACCCCTTGCAGGGTTATATATATGGATAGGAAACCCATGGTCTAACTCTGTGCATTGGTCCATCATCCCCAATAATGGGGTTTTTCGACCCTTGGCACCCAAAACCTCAAAAATGTAAAGAAATTTTATATACAATGTGATGTTAGACATACCAATGACCCAATGGGTGTCAAAAACTCCCCACTATGACACATACTTCTTTCAGAAATTCCTCTAACAACATCAGAAGAAATCATATGGGGAAATTGATCACTCAGAAAAAAATAATTCTCTCAACTCACATAAATCTTTATACCCTGCTACCATGGCACACAGATAAATTGTATCATCTTACCATGGATCTCCTTAATCTAATAATCCAAGACACAAACTGGATACTCTACAATAGTGGTATCAAGGTCAATCTCAAAATAATTCCATTCTAACACATGAGATGATAATGGTTGGTATCACTTCAACTAGGAGACAAGAAAGACAACATGAATTAAGGTCATACATGGTGGACAATCTGACAAATAGGATACCTTTACCAGATTCTCCATACCAAAAAATGACTTGACATAACATAGAATGAAATTTCTCTAGTTTCCCAGGATATGATTCCCCTATTGAACTAATAATGCACAAACACCTGGTCACCAAACTAAAACATCAACGAGCGATAGTGAAAACTCACATACAACTTTTAGTGACTCTGAGATGCCGCTAACAATTATTGAATTAGGTAGTCTATCTCGATCATCTATTATATGAGGCTCAATTAAACTGATGAATTCTCTCCCACCTTATCCCTACACAACATAGATTGGAATATTTGCTATTATAACACCTCAAATTGTGCCATTTAGTTCATGGACTAGTAACTGTTATTATAAGAAAACATAGATAATAGTATGATCCTTTCCCACTTACCTAATAAACAATAATACATTATTTAAATATATCCTTTAGAGTCTGGATGGCCTTATGTTGCTAACTATCCATCTATAGGTGACACGTATTTCTTTATATCAACTGGGTTCACAAAGCGTCCTAAAATATCTTCCAAAATCAGTAATTAAAAAGAATTTACCTATCTATAAATATCATTGAGGGAACTCCATGGAGCCAATAAACTCTTAAACATACAGGTGTAAGAGGCACTCTACCATTGTTGTGTCTCTAATGGGATTTAAGTGGGTTAATTTCATCGAACAATCAACAATCACCCATATGTAATATATCCAACATAGAGTACGAGGTAAACCGATTCTCAAATCCATAGTGATCTCATCTTATTTAAAAACTAGAATATGAATTGGATAAAACACTATAGTTTGTCTCTAATTATTTGCATTAATAATTGGGTAGGTCAGGGAAATGAAATCTGTAACTATACTTCTCATCCTGGACTACCAATGACATCCCCTCAAGTTATACAACATCTTTGTCACCGTGAGGTGAACAACCCAACTTGAATGATGTGTCTCCTCCATCACATCCTCCATCTAGATCAAATTAACAACCAACATTTTCATAAATGGTGATAATTATTGAGAAACTGAGACCATTCTCCTGAGGTCTCCCCACTGTTTAAATCACTAAAAAAATTTAGCACTCAGATTTGGATACCTCCTCAATCCCAACATGATAAATGAGATAGGGTGTGACCCACACACTGGCCATGAACAACTTATCACCATCCTCTTATAGCTTCAGATTCTGAATAGTAAATAAACTCATCAAACCCCACTAATCTATTGCATCCCAAATATACTGCACTGGAATTTTTTAACTCAAAGAACCAATGACCACATTTTCCATTCCCATTTTATAAATAATATCAAAATCAAACTTATGAAGACACTCTACCAAATATCGGTTTTTTAGATTTTGGTCCCTCTATGTAAATGTATACATCTAGATGTTACTATCTAATTAAACTATAAAACTCTCCCTAAAACGTTTATGTCACTGTATATTTAGACCATCCATCATCGCAACAAATTATAGGTCATGAGTAGGATAATTATGCTCATTTGGGTGTAGATTTCATGATACATAGTACACCACATTATCATATTACATTAACAAAAATAGAAAATACACATAATAATAATTACAAAAAAAAACTTAAGATCTCCTAGGATCAATAAGATTCATAAATGGTTTAGATGTTAAAAGGGTCCCAACTTCGCAAAATAACACTGGAACTTCTCAACCCTCTCGAACAACACCGCTTTCCTGGTCAACACTTTCAAGAGAGAATCTAACATATATAAGTACCAAAAACATTTCTATTATACAATGACTAGAAAATATATGTATATATCAAACACATTTTTTCAAAACCCGCAACACATAAATTCCTAAAAATATTAGGGATCCCCTAAAACTTGTTCCCCATAAATCACATAGTCCAACATATTATCACCTAAATCTAAAAAAATAACATCGAAAAATGGTAATATAAATGGTTATCCCTCATAAAAATCTTCAAAACAACCAAATAGAAATAATTTTCCTTCATTATATTTTAATGCACCATGAGTTTTTCCACAAACACAACCATGAAAGATTCTAGAAAGTGATGAAAGATCTATCTCATCATTTCTATAAAGACTATAGGATCATTGGTAATCCCAAATGGCATAACCAGATACTCAAAATATATATACATTCTTTGAATTTTGGTATTTGTAACATCCTCTTATTGGACCTTAAGCTAGTTATACTGAGATCTATATTCGGTATTTGAAAACTAGTGGGCTCCCCTAAGCTAAAAAAGAGATCAACAATACAATGAATTTGATATTAATTCATTATAGTCATTCTATTAATGTTATTTTAGTCTATGAAAACTTAGAGGCATATATATGCCTTATTTACAAATAGTATTGGTGAAGCAGATGGTGAAAAACTAAGGAAAATAAGTCCCTTTCCCTCTATTCCACTAACTAGGCTTTCAAATATTTCTACTTGGTTGGAGCCATCCAAAATAATGGAAAGGAAATCTATATCATCCAATGGAGTCTATTTATAGTAAATGTGAAATTCGATTGGGCATGAAACCTCATAAAATCCTTATGTTACACATTTGGGTACCTTTCAACAACTACGGGAAGTTATTTAGAAGAAATATATTCAGAAGAATCAAAGAATAACTGGAAAACTAGTTTGGTTTCCACACTAATTAGGAAGAAAACATTCCTTCCATCCCTCATTGCAGATCCCACTCACCCTGAAGAAGATGAATTTTACCATTAGGTATAAGAAACTGTACCATTGAATGATAATAGTGAATAAGTTCCTCACACCTGATTAACCAAACCATACAATGAATAAGGTTATGCACACTTTAGTCTAAAATGAAGGCATCCCAAATGAATTCCACACCACCAATAAAATATAACACTTCAATCTCATGAAAACCTTCTTCTTCCTTCTACCCAATGGGGTTATCAAATCTATAATGAACAAAATCAACTCTTCTCACATACCCAATGTATCAAGTATCATTAGTGAGATAAAATAATGGGACACATATGTTTAAATATCAAAAATATCATATAAGAAGCCACAAAACATTCTACATCTCACAATGGCTGGCCTGGAATCCAAGTCCTCTTATAGAACCTAGACTGTATGAAGATAACATGACTCAGGTCTTCTTTTATCCATCATCCACTAGTGATAATCCGCCTTCCATCAAGGATGAGATCCACCACCCTTATAATAATTTAACTGCACCTAAGAGACCTTTAAATTGTGGATCTGGAATTGCTCCCCCCTGAAAAAAAAACTAACATAAGAAATAAAGATGACTATAAGATACACACTAGTGTCACAGACTCCAAATCTCTAGGAAATCAGGCCTTATGTGTCCACCCTTATTATACTAAAAGACAAATTGGATTATGACCCTATTAAAAAATTTGAGTGGCACTCAATAGTTGTTGAACACTCCTTCCACTAACCCAATAAGACGTTTACCCCATCATATTATACCCTAAAATAAATCTAGAAATCACCCACTGAAATAATTCCAGATATAAATTTTATTCCACTAAAATCAAACAATATCATGGTTTTCTTGTCAAATTCCTATGAGTAGGTCAGTAGATTAAGAGGAATAAGCACAAACCTAATCAATTTCTTTAATCCAATCTCAAAATTCTAATATTTAAGGAAATCATTTGTGAGGAGATATATAGATACATAAACCAACTCAAAAAATAATGTATCCTACTCAATCACCGAATGATCCCCTTGATCTAACTTTAAAAAATCATGTGTCATTGCCACCCTAAAAATCTCCGGGTAGAACTAATGATTAAAATCCACCTTGAAATTGGTCCACGTTAGGTCATGATTCTTCATTGCAGCACCATATACTCCGATCACTTTCAACCCATCCTTCCATCATGTATGAGTCTAATACCACTTTCTAGATCTCAATGGTCTAGAAGAACACAATGTTATGTTTAATATAACCCACCAACTCTTTTGTATCATTGGTTCAATTGTCGCCACTAAATATCAATTTATTTTTCCTTAAAAACCACTAGGCATGGCCCAATGCTTGTACCAGACCCCGACTACCAATATGAACCCAACACTGGGTCATCTAAATTACTGACTGTACAAATACCTGATCAAGATGTGAGTTTTACTACAATGTGTTTTGGGAGCACCCTCTCAACACCTACACAAGGTCCTTCTGGGGGGTTTTCAATAAGAAACAAACAAATAAACTCATATCAAACACAATTCAATAAATTCACATTAAAATAACCAAAATAAACCGCTATAATCATTATCAAAAAACAACACTCGGACTGACAAATGATATAGAAATATCTAAAATGCATTGGAGGGAGATAAATGTCCCACCCATTACATAATGAAAACCACTTTTTTTCTGCCACAAGATCATAAACATCTGCCATATCATAACCTAATATATTAAATGGGTATCATAAAAATTTAATCATATAATAACGTATAGAAAATAAGGATGTTTAATAACCATTCATCATATAATAACCGATGAAAGGAAGTGTGTTTCATAAGAGTTTTAACATTGTATAACCTATGGAAGAGAAAAAGGTTTCTTAAAAAAACTTATCATATTAATCATAAACCATTCAAATAAGGAATAATAATGGTATCCTTTGATCATATCCCCATTAAATCATAAACTATATCAAATAATGATATCTTATATGGAAAAAGGATTTTGAAGGATCACTTGGAGCAATTCATAAGGAAACTAAATATTTGTTAAAAGTATATTTTTAAGATATAAAGCATTTTCAAAATACTTTTTCTATGACAATAATATTGAAAAATTATGAATTAATATTTTAATAACATTTAAAACATTTCTTGAAAAAAATATCCTTTCCTCTTTCAAAATTATTTTTAAATCAAAAATCATTTGGAAAACCATTTTCTTAGATTATAACATTGAAAAAATATAATGGAATAATTGAAAACCATTTTAATTTTTTTACAAATAAAAACATTTCTCAAATCATTTTCTTTTAAAATTTCCTTTAAATATCATTTCTAAAAAAATTTAAAACTATTTTAGTCAAAATAATTTTGAATAAAATAGATTTCCCACCAAAGAGACAAATAATGTCGAATTTTCTTAAATTCTTTTTATTAACTATATTAAATACTAAAGAGTGGGAAAATTATACCATTATATTAATATTTAATGTATAACTATATTATAAAAAATTCCTAATAATTATTGAGAGACGGATCATAATATTTCCTTAATGGATGGGTAATCATAAAAAATCCTGATAAATAATGAGATTGTTTAAATAAACTCTAATCACACTAAAAACATTTAATCATAAACCCCATAAAGGAATACAAAAAAATGAAATATAAAATATCACGAGGATAAAAAAAATTCAAGCTAGACATGTCAAAGGGGCTACGAATAGACCTCGTGATAGCATATAGTTTCATAACAAAATCGTTGTCAAAGAATTTTTTTATTACTATTTGGAAGATAAACATTTTGGTCAAGTTGGAAGATAAAAAAAACATTTCCATGCATATATCCTGAAAAACTAGATTCAAAATTAAAATTACATAATTCAAAATTCAAAATTCAAACTGTAAATAGCAATCACTTTCTCAGGTGAGGTCCTTCACCGGTCATCACGCCCAGTCATAGGAGACTGCTGAAATCCAACTTCGACATAGAAGGCCGCAACCCAGATTTTAAAATTAAAATTAAAAATTGAAATTAAAAATAAGAAATATGAATCTAAAAAGTTTCCACTATTTACATCGACGCGTCGATCAATAAATTCATCTAATAAATTGGAAATTGAGAGAAAACTCCCCTAACAAATTTTGTAACGTTTTAACCATAAACTCCATGAAAGATATTTCATAAACGGGATATGTAAATCTTAATAATTATCATTATAAGAATCATAAAATAAATCAATTGTAATGATACATACCACATATAGTTAATAGGTTTAGAATATAGCATTTATATCATAATGATAAATAGTGAGATTAAAATCCCTACCCTTAAGTCTTGACTCTCATCATACTCATTCAAACCTCATGTATAATAAATATAAGTTTGTTATACACATATAATAGAAACATATTCATATATATAATACCATATATCATTTTTTTGACATTATATTAATCATTTATTAAAAAATCCATGTTAAAGTTATATTTCAGGTAATAAAAACATTATTTTTCATACATGTTTTGACTTTCTATTTGTCGACCTCTTACATAGACCATGATTTCATAATCTCCATAATTTAAAAAATAATTTAAATATACTATATATATATTCATTGTATATGTAATTATAATAATCTATAAAATAATGAAATAGGAAGTGAGATACATAGTTCATAAAGACAATAGGTTATACGTACACATGAATGTTGTTTTCATTTTCTTATATGATTAAAAGAAAAAATTGGTTGATATATTATAATTACATAAAAAATTTAATGTCATATATATGATATATTTTTATTAAAAATCATCCTGAATACATTTTATTTCAATCATTAATGAGTCATGTCACTTTACAAGGCGGTATCTGCGGTACACATGATCGATGTTATCATATTTCCAAAAAATGGAAGGTAGGAAGGTGTATGTGATATAAAAATTCCATAATCACAATATAATAATAAAAATTATAAATAAAATATGTAAACTATAAATATTATGTATAAATGATAAATCTGTCATTATTCCCAACCTTTAATGTTTATTAGGGAAGAACAAACAACATCGATTTCCAAGGCGGTAGTTCATTGTAGAGAGAAACAATGATTGATATAAGTGTGTGAATTTATAGGATTTACACTTAACATAACATCATATAATTATATTGTATATAGTGAGGTTATTATATAATCCTGATATAATAATTATTGAATGGGTTCGACGAATAAATAAAACAAAAATGATCATTGATGATCCTTACTTATTCTTTAGGTATCTCAATTTGGTCTCCACCAAATGACTTCCTTGGTTGCATTTATGTCCAAATTAAGGTTTATAGGATTAGTTTATGGATATTTAGAGGTTAGTTATTTAGTGTTTTGATTAGAAAAAAAAATTATTGATAGGTGTGAAGATGTGGGGAGAGTGAGTTCCATTTTATAGTTGTGGAGTGGAATTATTGTAAATTGTTAAAAGTAATTACTATTTAGAGGTCTCCCTTACCTCATCTTCCACCAAAATTGTATAATAATAGACGAGGGATATTATTTGGTCTATAAAATCATCCACCATAAAAACTAAATTCATTTTTGGTAAACATTTTTTTTACATAACTCATATGTTTCCTTATTATTTTCATTTCGGTTTTTCATTAATGTAACTAATTTTCTAACCTATGTAACTCATCGATTAATAATAAAATAAAGTGATACATAATATAAAATATATACCTAATGATTTTAAATAGTAAATTAAAGTTATAAAATAAAAAACTCATGTGTGATTGAAATTAATTTCAAAAGAAGCGCATTTAATTTGAAAAACACTACTTTAACCCTAAACATTTCACCATTGTTTTTAAACATTAGAGGTCAATATGTTCATTATAAAAATAAATTGGTCCATTAATGGACCCAATTTTATATTTACTGACATTTTAAAATTACTTTATATAATATAGTATTTTTAGTAACATTAAACCATTTAATAAAAATCATTCATTTAATAATATATTTAATGTCAATTTTGACATTATTTATTTATTTTGAATTTAAAAAAAATGGGGAGGAAAAATAGAATTAAAATATATTATGATCAAAGCTGATTGTCAAGATATATTAATATAAAAAATATTGAAACACATAAATCCATTCTATTTATCCCACTTTTACTATTTTTAGTATATTTTATTTTATTTTATTATTATATAAATAATCCATGTGTTGGTGGTTCTTAATAATTTCATGTAATAGTATATTCTCTAAAAGTTAAAGATAAATTACAATAAAAAAATTCAATATATTTGAAAATAATATTTATAACCAAACCTGTGTATTTTTTTCCCTATCCCTATAGTTTATTGTAATTTAAAAGGAAGAAAGGTATATTTTTTCGTTTTATTTTAATAAATTATTATATAGGTCACTCTCAGGGAAAAAAGTCCTAAAACTAATATAATTCTATAATAAGGTCAAAATCATCAAAATATACCCATAAATGATTTTTTGACAAGTTTATATGTCATTTATTCTGTTATGTTTAATTTTTAGTCCCATGTTAAACTCATTTTCCCTTAATCATTGTGATTAATTATAACTGTTTTCACAAATAATTATGATAAAAAATTATGTTGGAATTAATATAATATATTAATTATTTGTATTCCAAATATGTAATCCAATTTACCATATTAAAATTTCATATTTTTCATAAATAAACATTAAATTAATCTTGTAAAAGGGATGAGATAAATTGTTTTTAATGTTAAAATGTTAAAATGTTTGAATTGTTTTCCTACCAAATCATAGTGTGAAATTGTTTCAAATAAACAAAAATCTATTAATAAATTTATAAATGAACTATTTAAACTGTAAAACAAATTTTTAAATATAATTTTACAACATAACTATTTCCAACAAAGAGACATATTTCAATTAATATTCATTATTTTTAACAATTCATAAAAAATGAGTCTTTTCATAAAAATCATAAAAATCACCCCAATATATTTTATATGTTACATGTCCAAAAATAAAGTTTATTTTTCATATATAAGTGTCAAATTTTATTTTAAAATAAGTACTCCATTAAAAGTTGGTAAAACTGCTCTTAGAAATATACATCATTTTTATGAATGAAATTGGATATGTTTTTTCTCTTTTCTAAAAAATACATAAGATGATTGTTAAATAGTTTATTTAATATATATAAATATATATATCATTATAATGATTCATAAAAAGTGTATGGTTTTATTTATTTATAGAAAATATTTCTTTTCATAGAAAAAATAGTTTTTTTAAAAAAAATCGTTATTTCCAAATAGTTCTCACATTACTTTATAATTAATTGGTAACTAAAGAATTAATTTAAACATGAATAAATTTTTTTTTATAATTTAGTAAATACTATTCATAATCCCCATTCCAATGGCTAGGTGAAAACTATCATATTAAATATTATTATTAAGAGTAAATTGTAGTTAGTAAGAATCTCTATTGAATGAAACGTAATCTATCGATGGAACATAGTAGTGTCTGTGACACAAGGGAAAATCAGTTTTAAATATAATGAAAGATAATTTCAGTATTGTGGGTATTTCAAGAATAAATTTTTTCCTTATAAATAAAACTTAACCTAGTGTAACGTCAAATTTAATCCATCAATGAATTTTAATTTATTCGAAACAAAATCATAAAAAACTCAGGGTTTTACATTCTTCCCCCAATAAAATGAATTTCACCCTCAAAATTCATATAGTTCATTAATGGTTTAGTAATTTAAAGTTCTTATCATAGAAACCCATAAAATAAAGATTAATACTGAAACTTTCTATAAAAATAAAATTTTTGAATCCTAACGGTTACCCAAAGTAACTCATAACTAGGTTTCCACATGGGAGAAATTAGGTGGGAAGTGAAGATTTGTACATGTAAAAAATATGTAAATAATTATAGATAATGACTGACTCACTGGTCATATGAAATTGAGTGATCTAGATAAGCTTATTTATCATAGCATTCTAGACCAAAGTGGTGTGAAAAAGGTCATTGATATCATAAAATAATAATGATAACTAGAAAAAATTATTTTAAGCCCCCTCTCCTAATGCTGATGAATTGTTACAATAAGATATGATTATTTTATATAATTCCATTCCATATGCACAATCTCACCATTTGGTTGTGCCTTGATCAATTTCCACTTCATCTCTTACTCCATGAAATGAAGGTAAATTTGTCATTACTGAAGCACTAATAGGCCATGAGAACCATAAATAGAATGTTAAGTCATTCCATATGTCCTAAGTTATCATCATAGAAAAATATGTACAACAGGATGTCCAATATTCATAAATCCCCTTGTCTTGAGATAATACATTAATCTCTAAAACCTCATATGAAGTTTAACTTAAACCGTTCAATAAATGGTTAACTTTGTAACCCTTTTGAATAATGAAAATACAAAACATTAGAAAGAAGGTCACTAAATTTCTCAAATTCATATAAACATTTTTCCCCAATATATCATAATGTATATCTTGTTTGTCTCATACCAAAAATGTGAATTAATTTATCATTTATTATTTAAAAACATGGTAATAACATATATTACAATTAATTTTTATTGAAAACATGCATTCTTCCTTATTCCAAGGGTTTTTAGATATATTACATAAATAAAAAATGTCATAATCTTCATCAATTATAGAATAAAACACTTTGTCAAAAAATAATTAATGTATTTAAAAGGTAATCAGTACTATAAAATTTTCTTTACTCTTCTCCAAAATTACATCATCCTAATTAAACACCATTTTCTCAACATCTAGAACATATTGAGGGTTACTTTCCCTTCATCACGTGTTTTATATAAAAATTTAATCTTTCTATTAAATCACATTTCATGTTCATCAACACCATTTAACATATCCTTTCAAATACTTAATTAAAATAAAATATTGATTAATACTTATATATTTCAGGATTAATATAACATAATCTTTAAATTCTAATACATAAGTAGTTCATTCATCCCACATCCATATGAAACAATTAACTAAGTTTGGACATCTTATTCTATAACACTTTATTCCTTTCGCATATCATTGGTAGTCTCTTAATCATTATAATTATATCCATAACTTATACCTTTTTAATGATCTTCATCATATTATTCCCATTTAGGGCATTAATTTGGATAATTCCCAAACCTTCCAAATTTAAATAATTCAACAGTCAATGTTAACTTTAGGAGGCCAATATTTCCATAGATTTTGTCAACTGAAATTTTAATTTTACATTTGAATTTACATTCTTTGTGATACTATTTTCCACAGTACAAACATCATCTTATCCCTTTTATGCATTCCCTATAGTTATTCTTCTCACATTGTAGATATATAGGAAACTGAATATTGTTTCCTCCATTTCCTCCACTACCCAAACTCTCTGAAAAATCATTCATTTTGTTTCCTTTAATGATTATGAGAGTTGGTTAAGGGGTACATTATGAATCATTTTCTATAAAAATATATTAGTAATAATTATAGTATCATTTTATCTAGTCATCATCCCTACTAGATACTCATGATTAAATCATCTGTCACTTCAAATGTTAACCCAATTCCTTTTAGCTCACTTCTCTGACTAATACCATAAATCATAGTGAGACGAATGCTAAACAGGGTTGAAATCTACATAATCATGAAAATTACATATATAAGGTATTAATCACAACACCTATTTTTTAATCCATGACACCATAGGTTTATCTATTTTTATATATAGTTATCATCTATCGTAATCCTTCATGATGGTTCAAAATGAATTTGTGAATTTTCAAAATGTATCCCCCTGGAGTGTCAAACAATGTCTACAGTATTGCCCATTTTTTTACACTAGTTATTGATCAATTCATTCTCAATACAATGCAATTTGGGTTGTTCCACCTATGTTTATCTATCCCAGAGCCACACCCACATGTAATAGCTAGACAATGATTTATTTATAGTAAACCACCCACTCTATCCTATTCCAAATTTTGAAGACATTTTCATATACTCTAAATCATCCATATACATATCGTTAAGGATGTATTTGGAGATATTGTTTAGGTTATCTTTTAATAGTTCCCAATGGTTAACTAAACTTCCCTTCAACTATAGAAAACTAGGATTCTCTTACACATAAATTACATCATTTTTATAGAATATTAATAACATTACAAAAACCTACGACTAGATGCCATATTTGTTTAGTGCCTTTGGAATCTAGGAAACATAAACAATAGTACATAAATGAGCTACATTATCTCCCACACGGTTTTCATGACTTGAACCATCATTTGAGAGATTATACATAATAAATATCTTCATAAATTGGGGAATGAAAACAAAAGAAATGGTTATATCAAATGATCATTAAGGGAAAATTAGGGTGATATATAATCACATTCAACAGCCTATAGTTATTATAACATGATCATAACATTATAAGATCATAGCATGTATATCAAAGAACATAATCAAGAGTCATGATATAAATATTGGCCGATCATAGTACATGAAACATACGTGAATCAAAGAACATGATCCATAAGACCATAAAACATCTAATTTGGGGCATACACATAAGCATAAAAAATCATTTCCTTATTAGAAATGATCATTCTTAAGACCATTATAGAAGAAAAATTTCTTTACTAAATGATGTCCACACACCGTTCCAGTCCTATATTACTTAATAGAGTTCAGTTTCCATTCTAACCTAGTATTAATAAACTTAGTTCACTATCCCCTCCAACGCTATATTACTGAGTCAATTTCACATCATATTCCATCAATACATTACTGATCCAATTAAACTTATTGGCCAATACCTTTATTATTAAATTTATTTTAATTCATATTTTGGGAATGTCTACCTCATGAGATATAAATCTATACCCCATGGATTAGAGGGAGATATGGGCCCAACTAGTCAGAAAATGAAAACCTTTTTATATGTGCCATAGTATCATATAAAATCATCACATAATAACCCATGAAATTAAATGGGTATCATAAATAATTCATCATATCATAACCTATGATGAAGATATAGGTTTCATAATCATTTCATCATAGAAATACCCATGATAGAAAGTGGGTTTCATAAAAATTTTGTAAATGGTATAACTCGTGGAAGAGAAATTGGTTTCATAAGAAACATGTCATATTAAGCATAAACCATTCAAATAAAAAATAATAATTTTGTACTTGGATTATATCCCTAGTGATGAATAAAATATATCAAAGGATCTCAACTATGATTGATATTTATTTTTAAAGATCACATTGTAATTTTTTAAGGAAAATAAACATTCATTGAAAATTATTTTTTAATAAATAAAACATTTTCAATATAATTTTATTTTAAAACCACTTTTTAAAATATCGAAATAATATTTAAAAATTAATTAATAAATTTTTTGAGTAAAATATTCTTTCCACTATGAAAACTCTTTTTAAATCATAAAACCTTTTTGAAAACCTTTTTATTTGAAAATAACCTCAAAACATATATATTATGGTTTTAAAATTTTTTAATAATTTTAAAAAAATTAAAATAAATAAAATAATTTTCCAAGAAAATGATATTCAAACTTGAATTTAAAAATATTAAATAATTTTTTAGAAAACATGGTTTTTAAATAAAACAGATTTCAAACTAAATAGAACAATAATGTTGGATTTTCATAAAAACATTTTTCATAACAATATTAAGTACCAAAGAGTTGGAAAATGGTATTATTATGAAAAGATTTCATTAAAAACTATAGTATAAAAAATTATAATGATTATTTTGATATGGATCATAATATTTCATCAATGGATGTGTAATCATAAACAATCCCAATAAATGATGTGATTGTAGAAATAAACTCTTACCACTTTTGTGACTTTGAATCCAAAAACCCATGAAGGAATAACATAAAATGAAATAAAAAATATAAATAGTATGTAAAACATATTGTTATTACATTTGATAGGATATTATCTACACCTCATTAAATAATATTAGTGCATAAGAGAACTTATGTCCCAAAGAAGGAAAATTTAGATACAAATCTCTTTACCTCTTTAGTAACATTTTAACCATAATCCCATGAAAATATTGATGATAAAATGAATATTTAAATCCCAATTATTCTTAGCACAGTAATAATAACATACAACCATGGTTATTATACACACCACAAATTTGAAAACTGTGGTCAATATATCATGTGTCTCACAACTCTAAAAAGTGAGAAAAAATATATTTACTTAAATCATCAATATCGTCATACTCATTAAAATATCCTAGGTAATAATTTTTTTATTAAATATATATCTATAATATAACTTAATAAAAATATATAATACCATATATTATTTACTAATGACATTATATTGCTCATTAATTAAAAAATCTATGTCGTTGTTAGATTTTGGGTAATAACTACTTTGTTTTCCATACATGTTTTGACTTTCAATTCTTTGCCCACATAAATAGATAAATATTTTATAATATCATGATTATAAAGACGATTTAAAAATCACGTATATTTTCATTATATATGTATTTAGTATAAAATATAATATATAGAAATTGGAAATTAGAGACACTATTCATCGAGATGGAAGGTCGTACGTATACTGGAACCCTATTTTCAGTTTATTATCAGATAAAAAAATATATAATTATTTTATATGTTATCATTAATGAATTATTTTAATGTAATATATATCACATATGTTCTTTAAACCCATTCATAATACATTCCATGTAAAGAGTGAATATATCACATCGCTTCGTGAGGCGGTAGTCCGTAGTATAAACATATAACGTAATCGTATTCATAAAAATTTGAAACCATAATGTTATGTGTGATATAATAATTAAATAATAATAATTACATCATAAAAATAATAAATATCATATATAAATATAAATTCATCATTATTTCCAATCTAAAAATGCGGTAATGGAGGAACTAATGACATCAGTTCATGAGGCAGTAATATGTCGTACAAAAAATTGATGATTGCACATCCCATTTGATGGAATTGTGTTATGTCTAATGTCATAAATTAAATAAATAACAACTATGTATATTGAATTTGTTGATTTTTTTATATTATAATTCTATAAAAAAATTAATGTAATTTAGTAAGAAATTTAACAAAAACATTAATTGATCAACATTACAACTTCTTCTAATATCTCTTTTTGGCTTCCACCAAAGGAATTAATTGGTTAGATTAATGCCTAAATTAAGGATTTTAGAATGATTCAATGTAAGTTTAAATTTTATTTTGGTAGGGTTTTGACGATGCAAAGAGATTTTTGTGTATGAAGAAGTCAGGAGAGTGAGTGTCTTTTTATAGTTGAGGAGAAGTGGCATTCTTGTAAATATTCGAAATTATTTTCTATTAGGAGGCTTCTCTTACATATTGTTCCTCCAAAATCAAATATTAATAGAGGTGGGTTATTTTGTTGATAAAAACCTCTCAATAAAAAAATAAAATCATTTTTTAAGAACAACATTTCCTTAACTATGAAGTTTCATTAATTTTTTCATTTTAGTTTTTCTTTAAGGTAACTATTCTTATATCATATTTAATTCATCCATTAAGACTAAATTAAAGGTATATTTATTATAAAATTTATTCCCATTGATTGAAAATATGAAATAAAAATTATAAAATTAAAAACTCATTTGTGTTGGAAATTAAATTTAATAGAAGCGCATGTAACACACAAAAACACTCCTTTAACCCAAACCGTCCAGACAATGGTTTTAATTTTTAGTGATAATTATGTTCATTATAAGAGATAAATTATACATGAATGGACTATATTTTTTATTTATTAACAATTTAATTTAAATTTATTTAATATATTTTTTTTATTAATTTAATATCAATTAATAAGATATAATTTATCATAAAATAACATTAATGAAAATTTTGAAATTATCTATTTAATTTGAATTTAATAAAATATCAAGATAATAATGGAAACAAAATTTTTATATTTAATTATGTGTGACATGATATATTTATCTAAAAAACAATAGAACAAAAAAATTATTTCTATTTACCTCCAAATTTATTATTTCTTGTATCATTTATTTAATTTCCATGCATTAGAATTAATTAAGAATTTAATTTTATTATATAATATCTCAAATTTAATATAAATTATTATGATAAAAAATTTATTTATATTAAATAATAATGTTTTTAATTAAACCGATGTTGTTTTTCCCTACCTCCAACGTTTTATATGAATAAAAAGGTTGAAAGGTATATTTATTTTTCTTTTCTATTCTTAACTTATTATATGGGTGAATTTCATTGTAAATATTCTCAAAAAGAAATATAATTTTATTCTAAGGTCACCTGGGTCAGAATATTTCCATAAAACAGATGATGGACAAGTTTCTAGGTCGTTGTACCCCTTATGTTTAATGTTTAGTCCCTTAGTAAACTTATTTTTCTCTTAATCAATGAGATTAATTCTAATTATTTTCACAAATAATTTTGGTAAAAGATAATATTAAAATATTTGAAATTAGATATTATTCATACTGAAAAAATGTAATTTATTTTTTAAAATTCAAACTAGAGAATTGGCAGAAACTGGTTTAAAAATAATCTCGCAGATAGGGCAAGACAATGGGGTTTTAAAGTAAAAATGGTAAAAATTTTGAAAGGTTTTTATATCCAAATTTAATGTAAAATTTAATCCAATGACCTAAATTTTATTAATATATGTTAAAATAAAAAAAATTAATTTAAAACAAAATTAAAATATAATTTCACAATAATAATATTTCAAACAAAATAATGTTTTCAATTAAAATTTAGTATTTATAACTATTCCTTAAAAAAGTAATCTTTTCATAAAATTCATTTTTATTCACCCTATGGTAATTTTAATGTTATGATTTAAAAATTGGAATTAATTTTTCAAATATAATTTATAAAATTGAGATAATGGTTTTTTAAAATAAGTGAGCCATTTAAAGGTGGTAAAACCACCTTTTATAAAAATACATCATTCTGTGTGTAAATTTTGATTTAATCTTATCCATTCTCTATAAAATAAATAATATGGTTGTGATATAGTTTATTGAATATATATAAATATATATATATATATCATTAAAATCATTTATCAAAAGAGTTTTGTTTTATTTATTGAGGTAAAACATGTTTGTGTAGAGAAAAAAATATTTTTTTAGAAAAAGGATGATATTTATTTTAAAATAGATCTTTGTTTAATTTATAATTAATTGGTTATTAAATAATTAACTTATTAAAAATTCATAAATCATAGTTAATCATGTTCATAACTGCCATTTGGATGGATATGGGATAACTATCATATTAAATAATAATATTAAAAATATATTTTAGTTCAACAAGACTCAGTATTGCGTGTAGCGCAAGCTATAAAAAATGGTATTGTGTGTAACATAAGATAAAATTAGGTTTTCATGTTCTTCAATCTAAACTCATTTCTGAATGTAGTGCATTCTTACTTTGTTGTTGCTTATAAATCAAGTTTAACTTGGTGTAGTGTTTAATGCAAGCCATCAATGAATTTTAATTCAAATAAAATCGTAAAACATGGAGTTTTACATGCCTTATAGGATACAACCATGAGTATGTTTAAGTATTTTACCCATGAAAACAAATAAAAATGTTTTCAATCACACTTAAAAACTTTACCACTTTTAAAATATTTCACTTTCAAACAAGCCGGCGAAAAATCCATTTAATTTTTCAATTTAAACTAAAACATTTTTTCGAAAACATTTGTCAACGTGGATAAAATAAATAATCATATCCATCTGACAAAAAAACAACATTCTCAAAAAATTAGAGTACGGTTCATGCATAACATCATCATCATCAATAACTAGTGAACAAAAAACAGGCTTATAAAATCTCATCACATCGAAGATGTCACTAATGAAAGGAATCAATCTTAAAAAAAATGTCATGAGTATGTAATCCTTGGGATCTAAACATGATGATTTAATTTAAATAATTATAAAAACCATTCTAGAGAGTTAAAAAAAATTAATACTCTCATGATATTCCCTAGCCCCAACTCTAAGAGCTCCCGCGGTCTCTTCGAAATTAATAAAAGCACTCACATCCTTCCAACAAAAGGCTATTACGCTCCCTTGGAATCCAATTAGAAGATTACATTGTAATCATTCCTAAGGATCGCATAGCCCCCTAGGCTGTAGAGACCCGAAGCTTGACGTACATGGACATTAAATTACATTAGAGTAATACTTAATACATATCAAAAATAGACACACAAGGATCGTAATAGTTTAGTGTCTTTGGAAACTCGGAATATAAAAATCTAATCCTATTGAAAGATCTTCAACATCTCCCATATCAATCTTCCCCATTTTTTTTTCTTACCTAAAACCTTTCTTTATATCCTGGGGAAAAAACATATAAAGGGTGAGCTCAAATGCTCAGTAAGGGTAAGCATGGATAAAATAAAACATACTATATACATTGGAACTTAAAAACATGAACATAATGTTTAATCATTAAAATGTTGAGCAACGACATAAAACATGGAAGTACATAAGGCATAGATCATAATGGAACATAAACCATGATAAAATATCATGGGAATAAAACATGTAATTGTGTCATCCATTAAGCACATGTAATGATTTCCATAGTAGCCAAGGCATTGCTGCCAAGACCATCTTAGTGGACAAAGTCCCATTCTGAATCGAGTTCACTCCTTGTTTCAATCCTGTAACAGTGAACCAGATTAACTTACCATTCCAGCCATGTATATCTCATGGGATATAAAATCTTTACCCAATGCATTGGAGGGAGATATAGGTCCCACCCATCTCATAATGATACCATTCTTATGTGTGCCACAAAATCATAAATCATACATCATTGCATAACCCATGTAGTAAAAATGGGATTCTTAAACAACATGACATCATAAAACAAATCATATAAGAAAAAAGAATTCATAAAAATATTTCCATCACAACATAATCAAATCCATGTAATAATAGGGATAGAAACAGAACCCTATATTATCTTAGATGGAAAATAATTTTGATAAAACACTTCAACTCCATTCTTGAGGAAACTAACCTTTCTACTTCAAATTTTTTTCCGTTCTTAACATGTCATACATTTTTAAACTTAAATAAGTTGATTAAAAATAAACTTGAAAACTTGTAAAGGAAGATTCTTGGAAATATTTTTTTTAAAAATCTATTCATGTCGTATAAGTTAAAAAACATTTTTCTCGTACGTTTGTCGGAAAAGTCAAAAAGTACCTCGTACGAAAGACGACAAAAGATTTCTTTCATATCTTTTACTAAAAACTCACCGAATGGTAAAATAGGATTTAAACATTTGTAGGTGAATGGAAATAATATTACATATTGGGGAAACATGGATGTGGATGATAAAATACACCCCAGTAAATACCAAAGTATAAACAATCTTGGATAAAAATGAGATTGTGATATTTCCCTTACCTTAGGTCCGATATGCTTTGTACATATCCGAAACTCCTGTATAATGATTTAAATAATGATATTGACTTATTCCAGAATCATACTTATTTTTATGATATCATATTTGGTCATATTCTTATCTTCTTAGTAGTAATATTTCATTGCTACTTGTTATTCGGGTGTTTATAACTTTTTGTTCTTATGCGTGTTTTGTCGAATAAATTCGTATTCTTCTCCTTATGTTATAGATACCTCATTTCCAGAATGGTATTATTGTAATATATATCATATTCATTCATTTAATTCATTTATATAATCATTATGAAATGAAGATCATGTAGAACGAGTCGCATCACATCGTGGAGACGGTATTCTGTACGTACGCACGAGTGATGATATCGTTCCTATGATCATGGAATTGTATTGGAGTGTATGTATATTATTTAATAATCATTATCACTTTATAATAGTCATATATAGTCATTATTTACACCATTATACCCATCCAAGTAAGGTGGTGGTGGAAAATAGATTACACCACGGCATGTAGACTGTATTCCGTACGTACGCACGCGCGGTGATTTCTTTTTCCATAGGAAGGATAGATGGTGAAATAGGGTTGTTTCATACTTATAATAACATATCAGTATATGAGTGATACTGATGTTATTACTTCATAATGAAACAACTAAAGAAGAAGAAGTGGACGAATAAATAAAGATGAAAGATTCAGTAAAAGACATCACCTCTTCTTTGAAGTGCTTCTTTGAGACCTTCTTTTAGGGCACTAAAATAGGTCTTTAAAGAAGACCAGGACCTCTAGTATTTCTCTAGGGAAGTGGAGAGGAGAAATTTCAGTGGTTGGCCGAGCTTGAAGGCTCAAAGTGGTGTGAGGAAGAGGGGGAGGAGGTGCCCTTTTATAAGGGAGGAGAGGGGAACCTTTGGAATAACTAAAAATATTATTTTATTATAAAGTCAAATTCGGTTTTTAATAGCTCCAAATTAATATATCTCGAAGCTAAGGTGGGTAGGGGTCGAAAAAATTTCATACAATAGAATTTGGACAAGTTTAGGTATCAATTTTAACCTTATCACTTAGATTTAACTTTAAGTTAGATATTTTAACTTTCACCGTGTCTTCTTGTTTTCTTACACTATACGGTTAATAAACATACTATATCAATCAAAAAGAATCCCAAGTTGTTTATTATTAATATATATAA
The DNA here is from genome assembly GCA_963277665.1 of Viscum album. NCBI lineage: Eukaryota > Viridiplantae > Streptophyta > Magnoliopsida > Santalales > Viscaceae > Viscum > Viscum album. Next base: position 1,373,704,921 of record OY728129.1, on the reverse strand, counting down.
CCTTATTTATGTAATTTGGTCGAACCATAGATTTTTTGGAATAAAATAACAATTAATAATATAATATTTGTTTTAAAAACTATTTTATGTCAGTTTTGACACTATTTAGTAATTGATTTTTGTGAAAATTATAACAGAATTATTAGCTCTAACCAAGTTAATTAAATCACTATTAACATGTCATATTAACCTATAAAATTATTTTAATTCATAAAAAGTTTCAAATTACATTTATTTGGGTATTTATAACCTCAATTATTTCAATATTTCATTAATAAGATAATTACTCCATCATCTTCGTGTCATAAATAAATTAAATTATTTAATGTCTAAAAATTACAAATAAAATACCATTATGTAGGAAATCGTTTCAACTTTCTAATGAACATTTATAGTCGAATTTATCTTATGTATAACCCCATATTAAATATGATTTACTTATTAAACTTTGATTTTAACTATTTTAACCCTTCTTTAAATAAATTAATATTAAATGCCCTAATCTAATCCAAGTGGTCATAAATGGTTCTATTTTATTCCTAAGGTTTTTTTGGTCTAATTAAACTTGTCCAATAGAATTAGGACATGTGTTAGGGTAATAGTAATATCATTTTTACCCTTAATTACCCTATTTACTTTTAACCGTGGTAAAAAAAGTAAAAAGTTACTATTCACCAAAAATTATTTTCATCTCATTGAACCACATTTTACTTACTGACATCAACCGTGTCTCTCAGAGTTTTGAAATTCCACCTACAGAAGCGGTAAAATTATGTTTTATGAAAAATTCATTTTTTTAACTACCACTTAGTGGTTTCACTATTCATCAAATAATGAAAGTTTCCAGAAAAATACCAAAAATTAGGCCTAAGATATATTTGATATTATGAATTCAAAAATAACATCTATTTTACCAAATTAAAAACATATCATTTTCATTAATTAATTTAAAAATTAATTCCCGTCGTCAAAACAAAAACCGTGTTCTTAAGAGATAATAACTATCAAAAGATTGACAGTTGTTTATGTCTGGTTTAAATGTGAAATTGCATCCAATAACGAACATATAATCGAATTGTAAAAAATATATTCTAAATATACTTTAAAACCAATAAAATTAATAATTTATCACTATTAATTATTTCTATTAAAAAGGTTGTTTTTAATTAAAATTTAGTAGCTTTCACTATTCTTCAAAAAATGAAAGTTATCCAAAAAGTACCAAAATTTCACCCTAAGATAATTTCGATATTCCGAATCCAGAAATGAGGTCCATTTTGAAAAATAAAATTTACAAAATTTCAAAAAGTGGTTATTACTATTCATAACGGCTAGTTTTAATAATATTTTAATAGCATATCGTTGTTTAGTGAAACTCGGTATTGCGTACTACACACGCTATCGAGGAAGGTCGTGATTGCGTGTAATGCAAGGAAAGTCAAGGATGTGTGTTGTGAAAGCTCCTTTTGGTGTAGCGTACAACACAAGACATTAATGAAATTAAAAAGAATATTTTTCATAAAATCTCAGGTTGTTACATTCTACCCCCCTTAAAATGAATTTCGCCCTCGAAATTCGTCGAAGTTATAAATGGTTTACTATTCAAAAGTTTCTTTAATAGAAACCCACATCATAAAAAGGAATACCAAAACCAATCTTTAAAAACAAAAGTATGAAACGTAACTGTTACCCAAATAAACTAATCACTGGGTTTCCACATAGGTGAAAATATGGATATGGAAGATAAATCTAACCATCATGTTCTGATGGAGAGTTGTAGAGAACATGGCTATAAAAAATCTAGCAATCAAAAAGCCATAAATTTGTGAAAATCTAAGGTACCATCTGATTCATCAGATATAAGAGCACTAGGACAACATTTTTGGTTTTCAAGATTATTTCCCTAAAGTTGATGAAATTGGAATTAGAATAAATACTTTCGTGATTTTGTATAGTCTCACCGTTTGTCGTTCTCTGGAAAATTTCCACTTCATCTCTTAAAGAAATGAAGTTGAATTTGTCATTCATGATGTGTTAGCAGATCATGTGATAGAATGATGGGTCATTCCATCTGTCTCAAACAAAAGGTTAGAAAAGTTATCAAAAAATACATAAGTCCATCTATAGTGAGATTAATCATATATGGTTCCTAAAATGGAATTATACTTCATATATCATACTGCTTAATATAATAAAACTAGTTTCTACTAAACATGGACTTCCTGTAGGCCAGTGGTAGGTGATAAAGGCCAGTTGCACTTCGGTTGTGGGTTCGATTCCCACAGACCTGTTCGACGTGATGGGTTGTCGCCCGTCCTGTAGGTTGTCCTTTTTTTAAAGCTATATTACTATAACATCCCATCAAAAATATCAAAAAAATAGTTATCCTTAAATAATACTAACTTATGTCCAACATAATCCATTCCAATCTTTAGGATTATCTAAAATACTTCGGTCCAAGCTCATAGTATAAAGAAAATCATCACGTGAATGCCATCACTAATCCCCCATATATCATAAGATATATCTTGTTGGTCAAATTACAAATATGTGAATACCTTAATCATGTATTCTCTTGAATAATGAATATCCATTGAACCTTAGTAAAAACATGAATGCAGTTAAAAGTTAACACTTTCCACATACCAAAATCCTCAAAATTCTATATCCTCAAATCATGATATCACTTAGTCCTTATATCAATCATGATCTCATGAATACTATCAAACATATTAGGTTCTCTTTATCCCTTCATTATGTGCATATCATCTGCTTTCCAAAAATATTTCAATCACTTTTCATGGTTACCGATGCCATAAAATTATTGAAAACCACAATAGACCAAAACATAAATATTCCAATATTCCACGATACTATATATAACGTTATTCTGGAATCCCATTACATAAACACTTAATCATTCCACCACATCGTTGTCATATTCAACATCACCAATGGTGATCGTATGTGTCTTCCCTTTGTCCTTTTCCCAAAGTGGTTGCTCACGTCGATCATCACTAACCCTTGGATTAGGGCATTTATTAGCATAATGCTCCATTTCCTTACACTTGAAGCATTGAAGTGTTGTTGGTGCGTTCTCTGCAGTCTTTTCTTTATTCACATCATTAGAAACCCTTTTTCCATTACTTCGACACTCATCTACTCGATGACCTTCTTTTACACACTTAAAACATTTTCTAGTCCCTTTAAGACAATCTCCACCATGCTTCTTTCCACACTTTGAGCATAAGGAAACATTCATCTTCTTTTCACCATTATTCTGAGATTTCTCCTTGAACTCCATCTTTCGTTTCTTGTCAAAACTATGAGATGGATAAGTAACACCAACTTCCATTTCTACCTTGATAGCACAACACACAATTTCTTCATAGCTACTGAAGTCTTTTATAGCTAATGCCCTTCGAAGATTTGGTTTTCAGCCACTGAAGAATCAATCAACTTTACTTTCATGTTGGATGATAAATCCAGATGCATACCTTGCAAGCCTTGTAAAATTCGCTTCGTATATACCAACAGATTCATCATCCTTTTTCTTTAGTTCAAGAAACTCCTTCTCCATCTTTGTTCAAAGAATACGAGGGAAGTACTTATTGAAAAATAAGTTCTAGAACTCGTCCCATTCCATGGAATCAATTTCATCTCTTTGCCTCATATTCTTGATAAGATTCCACCATTGATCAGCTTCACCTTCCAAACGATATACTGTTAAGAAGACTTTATCATGTTCAGAACATTGAATAACTTAAAATATCTTTTCAGTAGTACTGATCCATTGTTCAGCAATAAGTGGACCAGAAGACCCACTGAAAGAAGGTGGACGTTGCCTCATGAAGGACTCAATAGAATGTTGTTCCCTTCTCTGCTCATTTGGAAGTCCAGAATGATTCACGGCTTGTGTAAGTATAGCAATAAGATTTTTCACTCCATATCCCATAACATTTGTTTGTTCAGGAGGACAATCATTTCATTGTCCATTACATTGATCAACACAGTTCCTTCGGGTTCCAGCCATCGTCTAAAACCTAAAAAGGATAGTGTGAGAGGCAAAAATCATGCTAGGGAAAACAACATAGTAATGGGGGGGGGTACCCTCAATATCTAACATCTTAGGATAAATTCTATGATCATTACCATAGTTCTAGGACTATATCCTATACGTATAATTATCCTTAGGGACATCCCTAGACATACCATAGAAATATATCTAGGGATCTCACTAAAGTTTTCGCATCCTAGTTTCCAAAGGTTGAAAAAACTTTTCCTCTAATACAAACTGTAGAGACCCGAAGCTTGACATACATGGACATTACATTACATTAGCGGAATACTTAATACATAACAAAAATAGACACACAAGGATCGTAATAGTTTAGTGTCTTTGGAAACTCAGAATATAAACATCTAATCCTGTTGAAAGATCTTCAATATCTCCGATATCGATCTTCCCCATTTTTTTTCTTACCTAAAACCGTTATTTATATCCTGGGGAAAAGAAAACATATAAAGGGTGAGCTCAAATTCTCAGTAAGGGTAATCATGGATAAAATAAAACATACCATATACATTGGAACTTAAAAACAGGAACATAATGTTTAAACATTAAAATCTTGACCAACAACATAAAACATGGAAGTACATACGACATAGATCATAATGGAACATAAAACATGATAAAATAGCATGGGAATAAAACATGTAATTGTGGAATCCATTAAGCACATGTAATTATTTCCATAGTATCCAAGGCATTGCTGCCAAGACCATATTAGTGGAAAAAGTCCCATTCTGAATCGAGTTCACTCCTCATTTCAGTCCTGTAACATTGAACCGGATTAACTTACCGTTCCAGCCATGTCTATCTCATGAGATATAAAATCTTTACCCAATTCATTGGAGGGAGATATAGGTCCCACCAATCTCATAATGATACCATTCTTATGTGTGCCACAAAATCATAAATCATACATCATTTCATAACCCATGTAGTAAAAATGGGATTCTTAAACAACATGACATCATAAAACAACTCATATAAGATAAAGGAATTCATAAAAATATTTCCATCACAACATAATCAAATCCATGTAATAATAGTGATAGAAACAGAACCCTATATTATCTTAGATGGAAAACAATTTTGATAAAACACATGAACTCCATTCTTGAGGAAAATATCCTTTCTACTTCAAAAACATTTTTCCTTTCTTAACATGTCATACAATTTTAAACTAAAAGAAGTTGATTAAAAATAAACTTGAAAACTTTTAAAGGAATATTTTTGGAAATATTGTTTTAAAAATCCATTCTTGCCGTATAAGTTAAAAAAACATTCTTCTCGTACTTTTGTCGGAAAAGTCAAAAAGTACCTCTTACGAGAAACAACAAAAGATTCCTTTCATATCTTTTACTAAAAACTCACCGAAGGGTAAAATAGGATTTAAAAAATTGTAGGTGAATGGAAATAATATTAAATATTGAGGAAACATGGATGTGGATGATAAAATACACCCCAGTAAATACCAATGTATAAACAATCTCAGATAAAAATGAGATTGTGATATTGCCCTTACCTTAGGTCCGATATGATTTGTACATGTCCGAAACTCTTGTATAATGATTTAAATAATGTTATTGACTTATTCCAGAATTATTCTTATTTTTATGATATCATATTTGGTCATATTCTTAGCTTCTTAGTAGTAATATTTCATTGTTACTTGTTATTCGGGTGTTTATAACTTTTTGTTCTTATGCGTGTTTTGTCGAATAAATTTTTATTCTTCACTTTAGGTTATAGATACCTCATTTCTAGAATGGTATTAGTGTAATATATATCATATTCATTCATTTAATTCATTTATATAATCATTATGAAATGAAGATATTGTAGAACGAGTCGCATCACATTGTGGAGACGGTATTCCGTACGTACGCACGAGTGATGATATCGTTTCTATGATCGTGGAATTGTATTGAAGTGTATGTATACTATTTCAGAATCAGTATCACTTTATAATAGTCATATATAGTCATTATTTACACAATTATACCCATCCAAGTAAGGTGGTGGTGGAAAATAGATTACACCACGGCGTGGAGACGATATTCCGTACGTACGCACGCACGGTGATTTCTTTTTCCGTAGGATGTATAGATGGTGAAATAGGGTTGTTTCATACTTATAAGAACATATAAGTATATTAGTGATACTGATGTTATTACTTCATAATGAAACAACTAAAGAAGAATAAGTGGAAGAAGAAATAAAGAAGAAAGAATCGGTAACGAACATTATCTCTTCTTTGAAGTGCTTCTTTGAGGCCTTCTTTTAGGGCACTAAAATTGGTCTTTAAAGAAGACCAGGACCTCTAGGATGTCTCTAGGGATGTGTAGAGGAGAAATATTTAGGGTTTGGACGAGATTTAAGGCTCAAAGTGGTGTGAGGAAGAGGGGGAGGAGGTGCCCTTTTATAAGGGAGGAGAGGGGCACCTTTGGAATAACTAAAAATATTATTTTATTATAAAGTCAAATTCAGTTTTTAATAGCTCCAAATTGATATATCTCGAAGATGAGGTGGGTAGGGGATGAAATACTCTCATCCAATAGAATTTAGACAAGTTTAGGTATCAATTTTAACCTTATCATTTAGATTTAACTTTATGTTAGATAATTTAACTTTCACCGTGTCTTCTTGTTTTTTTACACTATAAGGTTAATAAACATACTATATCAGATGCATTAATTAATTAAAAAATTAATTTTCGTCGTCAAAACAAATAGCGTGTTCTTAAGAGATAATAATTATCAAAAGATTGACAGTTGTTTATGTCTGGTTTAAATGTGAAATTACATCCAATAACCAACATTGTATTAAATTGTAAAAAATTTATTGTAAATATACTTTAAAACCAATCAAATTAATAATTTATCACTATTAATTATTTCTATTAAAAAGGTTGTTTTTAATTAAAATTTAGTAATTTTCACTATTTATCAGAAAATGAAAGTTATCCGAAAAGTACCAAAATTTCACCCTAAGCTAATTTCGATATTCTGAATCCAGAAATGAAGTCCATTTTGAAAAATAAAATTTACAAAATTTCAAAAAGTGGTTATCACTATTCATAATGGCTAGTTTTAATAATATTTTAATAGCATATCATTGTTTAGTGAAACTCGGAATTGTGTACTACACAAGCTATCGAGCAGGGTCACCATTGCGTGTAATGCAAGGCAAGTCAAGGATGCATGGTGTGCAAGCTCCTTTTGGTGTAGCGTACAACACAAGACATTAATGAAATTAAAAAGAATATTTTTCATAAAATCTCGGGGTGTTATATAGGCGATCCCTCACTCTCACCCTGATAAACCCATGGGCTACTCCATGCCCACATAATCACAAATAAGTTCTATATTATAAAAATCCATTACATATGAAATTTTCAAAAATAAAAAATCTCAATTTATAAAACATATCTACACAAGGTAAAATCATCTCATAAATCCATTTAAAATAATAAAAAAATATTTGATAAACTATAATAAATGCTTGGGGTTCACACGTGCCACACCCATTTAGAGAACCCTCTTTAAACACACAAATTCTAAACCAATTCATAAAACACACAAAAAATTGGATATAAGTCAACCATAAATCATTAATTTTTAAATTAAATTGACATAAATTAAAGGTAATTTAAAATTAAAAGGTTTTCCGTGGAAAAATATCTTTAATAGAGATGCCTACCTAAAATTTGGTTCCAACCTTGTTTCCTATGATGAAGACAACGAAGAATAGGTAGGATAATACCTCTCCCAGCTGATCCAAAAAAGAACAATAAGTCCTCCATTTAAAAACATAGGTTTTGACACCTTCACTATATAGAGTTACAAAATCCCATGAAAATGGAGGAATAAGCCATATCATGGGGAGAGGACGAAGAAATCCCAATGAAAATTACATAACTCAAGATAAAACACTAAGATCCTTGGGAGAATCCACCAAAACGGAAGGTAATAAATTCCCACAATAAGGAGAGGGGTTGCGTATGATAGGAGTAGGAAATGAGGGCAAAGGGGTGTAAAAATCGATAAGGGAAATTTATAAAAATAACAAACTTTTAATGATATGGATGAGAAACATGGTTTAGCTACATAGATAGGAAAAACATGTGTCATATTTTTGGGAGTAACTACCTCACCAAAAATTGGATGCATAGTTACCCCTTGGGAATTGTACGGTTTAAAAAACCATGCTCAACCCATGAAAAGTCCCTATTTCCCAAACCAAACACCCTATATATGGTTATCAAGAGGGTCAGACCAACCATGTACATTGGTCAGTATTCCCAAAAAAAAAAGGTTTTTTGCAACCCCTAGCACTTAGAACATCTAAAGGTTAATTAAATTTTAAATAAAACTCAAAATTATATTTACCAATGACTTGGTGGGTGTGGCACTACAATTGTTAGTAAATCATCCATTTTTTCTTCCAAAAACACTCTATGATAGTTTTAACTACCATCCAATACAGTTTTCCAGGTCTCATTTGATATTTTCATATTATTATTTATAAATAATAAATATTAAACATGTGGACATGTCATCAAATGTGAGATATATTTCCAATGTACTCTTATTTATATGAATTATATACATCATAAAAAATCCAAATGACATTGGAAAATATTATGGTGTATTGTTTAATATTTTATTTTTTTCAATACTATGAAAACTATGTTCTATGACTTTAATTAATAAAACCCTTGATCTAATATAGTATATCATGTTCCCAAACACTTGGCTTTCTCTTTAAGTGATTTTTTTAGAATTTTTTTAGTCTAATATTATAAAAATATTGATCACCTCTTTTCCTGTATTTTTTCAAATATACATTTCTTAGAAAACTTTATCACTCCATCTAACCTATTATAAACACCTAGAATAATTTCATTTATAATGAATTTATTACGATCATTATAGATGTTTCAATATATAAATAGAACCTTTAAACCTTCAATACATATTGGATTTCATTGATGTTTGTTACCATTCTAGTTATGTCATGTAGACATGTTCCACAATGTTACCACCAAGGGATGTGGCCATGAAATATGATTCCTCATATATTGGTCATGGAAGCTATAAAAATAAGAATTCAAGTGGATTTTTTCATGACTTATTGATGTAACTAGTCAAGCCTTATTGTTACATTTCTTTTACCATCTAGGTATTTTTTGTGGAATACGCACCAACATCATTGCATCAACTACAAAAATATAGAATGAAATTTAGTACATGAAATTCAACTTTAAATTGTTAATATCTTTTCAATAATAGCTAGTTATAACCTATTACTCTTTAAAGGATATATTATTATTATCAAATAATATATCATCCACCACAATGTGAAAAAAAGAACTAAAATGTTTAAACCATCGCACATAGTATTTTCGTCCAGGATGATTTCTCCCACTAAAAAATATGTTAATAAATGTTCTTATGTCATCTTTTTAATTAAGAGATGATATTATAAAAAAGTATTACTTTCTCCCACTATCTAAAAAATACATAAAATTGTTTCATATTAATAATGTCAAGACCACACACCCAAAAAGTTTACCCCTCCTTGGCTGACAATAGGAGACAACAGATAGTGAAACCCAAGTCCTACCCCCAATAGGCCATGAGTTAGTGACTAGAATTGAAGGTATTGTAAACATGCAGATGTGAAAATTTTCCCCCTATGAGAACACATGAGAAAGAGAGAGATAAGATAGTCACCCACTATCTTCTTCTCAGACCTCAATATAAATGAAAAACCAAATTACACACATGTAATGCAATGCAAGAAATACTACAACAGATTGAAAAATATAATTACCAAAACAAAAGTAAACATAGTAGTGACTATGAAGCCCAGAAATTTCCTACTATAAACTAGGCTAGTGTTAACCAGCCTAATCTCTAGCCTTCACCATCATACCTAAAAATAATTTTTATATACATTGGGTGAGTATAATAGTATACTCAGTTGGGTCCTCCCTAGAGACTCTCATGCAAAAGATAAAGAAAGCATACTAAAGTACAATGAACAATAAGTAAAACTAACTCATCACATAAAGAGGTATATAATGGCCCCAGCCTCACCTTGGATACTTTCAATAAGTACCACATACAAGATAATATAATGTAATAATGAATATCAAGGGTACCCTACAACCGCTTCCCCAAAGTATTTCTTCTTGGAACCATCATCGCACGTCCTAATCATCTCTCTCCCAAAGGCTAGCCCACATACACCTAGGTAAAGCACCACAACATTCACCTAATGAATCACACCACCACGTCCATATAATGAAAATTAACTATATAGTTTCTCAAAGCCACCAAATCCCATAGTAGAAGTGTCATACATCTGTTATTTTACCCCACGCTATCAAATCTCATACGACGTAAGGATTCTCAAGCCATCACATCCTATACATGTTATACATACAGTAGTTATTAAGAAAATATATCCATAATACATGTTTTTGAAATTACCACAAGAAATTAAATCCTTATACACACATATATGTGGAAAACTAACCATCGTGCATACCAACACAAGTTATAATATAGATCGCAACCACATATTGAGTATAATCTAGTCTCAGACTCAACTATAGCAAACATATCTCGAACCATTTACCGCCATTGCTAAGACAAGATTTCCTATATGCACTAAACCATTTAGTGAGATAAATTAAATTATTTTATTCCTTTTCATTGATTTTACTTTACGTTATTTAATTATTTAACTACTAATTAATAATTAACAATTTTTAGATTAGATTTCATTAGAATTATAACAACGATCCATGCCCACCAATCATGAGAAAACTGAGTCCATTACTTCTCAAAAATATAACCTCAACATTGCATCCCAGTATGTTTTAACCCTATGGGATAAAAATTTATTCATTTGATAACATAATTACATTCGAAATTACTAGGTACTCTAGTAAAATGTATTATTCTACCAAACAAGGTAAATAACCAAGTACATCCATCTACCTCAAGCAGTGTGGAAAATATAGATGAAAACCAAAAACCTAGTTGTTGTCTAATAAATAGATTCGGACAACGATCTAGCTTTCAGAACAATGGGTAAGACCATCTTCAAACCATTCTGTCAACTCTGGTGTCCTTCCTGACACCCACGTGCATATCCCAATGCATCCGTCCATCACGAGATTCAATTAATATGACTATAATCAAATCTACCCACCCTATATACCACTATAACCCTCTATGATCATCCATCCCATGCTCACATCCCAACCGGGCCTCCCATCCCCACATACTATTATAGTCCATGAGGCTCAGTCTTTCTAGGATCACATCACATCACATGTTGAAAGAAAAAAACATAGGAACTTGGATTTTAAACATAAAAATGCATTCATCGTTCACACACAATGATCTTTCATGGTTCTAAAGAAAAATTCACTTGGCCTTTGTTAGAAAGTTATAAAATCAGGCCCTACATGGAATTATATTTTATCACACAATTGGTTCTTAATCCATATTGAATTAACTAATTCATTTATCAATCATTCCAACAACGGGAAACATACGTAGTATGATACCTCTTTAAACCTTTTTTTTAAAACTATTTATCTATTAATTTTGTGTTTAATGTTACCAATTTGATATAATACTCCATGAAATGTATGGATATCACACAATCTAGAAAATCAAGTGGAAACCCATTATCATGGTATAATTCAAAAACATCAACATGTGATCGATTCCAATTATTTAATCTTTTTCAAGTAATAATTAAGTTAATTTTAATGTTCCAACAGGCTAAATCATGATTCCTATATTATTTTATGTAAATAAAATAGAATCAATGAATCCCCAACCAATAAAATAGTTCAAATGTTCTTCACATGATAATGAACCAGAACAAAAAATCCTAATCACCTCTCCCACAAGAACTGCATAAATTTTAGGATGCCACACCACAACCGTGCCCACAAAATACCAAAAAAATCTATTAGAAACATGGTGATCAAGTAAAAGCACATAAAGAAGAGGAATAGGAGAAAATGGATCAAAGAAACCACAAGAACAAAGGTATAATATACCTTATTTCAAATATGGATCAATATGAATCGAAGAAGGGAATCTAGGAATCAATCCTTGATGAAGGAATCCACAAAATATTGAAGAGGGGTTGCTGGGTCATCATGAAAGAGAGGGAGATACAATATAGACATAGGTTTATTAATAGAATGAGTGGAAGAAAATGCTAAATACTGTACTAAAATGGGGAATTACATTATGTTTAATCATCTTTCACACCGTGTTGTTTATAGGATTCGGTTTCTATCGAAAAACATTTCACCTATTAATTTTATTTAATTTTTTCACCCCAATTAATTACACATCATGAAACCCACATTTACTTCGTGTAACTCACCAAAATGTGAAATCCTCCCTTACTTCTATAAATTAACAATTAGACTCCTCTTGAATTCATCCAAGAATACTCTAAGAACCTCAGTCTTTAGAAACACATAAAGAGTCGATCCATGTGGATCTAGGACATTACATTAGATACCCCTCAAATTAATCTCTTTCCCCATAGTCCAAAACCAACCCATATTGGAAATAAAAATGTGGTCCCCCAAACAGCCACTCCATGGCATACCTCTCAAGATTTTTCTCCACCATAGGAGGTCAACTACCCCTATCCATGCACATGGGGCTCAACACATTGAGTAGATTAACTACTCATCAAGTATCTACCACCTTTAGTGGGATAGTAAACTAATATAAACTCATGAAGCTAAACATCAAAAGAACATGGACTTCCCCATGTGTCTCCGTCTCCCACGAAAAGAGAGTAAGCCATATCAAGAAATAAGAGATAGAGAAATCTCATAAACTAGAAGGACTAAAACAACAAAACGAACAGTGTTACAAGACAATATATAAAGATAAAACAGTTCATGGTACTGAGCATGTATCTACAAATAAAATTCCCATGTACTCTCTTCCACACCACATTAACACCATAAAAAATGAACCTAGGGGATATCATTCCCATGAAACACCTTCTCGAGATGGTTCTTGATCTCTACAGGCTACTCCCCAAAGTTCACATCATTATCAACATCAACCTCACTTTAGTAGATGATGTGGGATTTTTCATGGAGATAAAAATGGATCTACAACATCTGAAAAATAACATGTATCCATATCCTCTAGGGGGTAATTTCAATATGATACACCATGGCTCCAAAATGAGACAACACCTCAAAAGGCCCAAAACATTGGGGATGATTCTTTCTCCTATATCCAAACCATTACTTCCCACATTTGGGATTTAGATTATGGAACACATGGACCCCATCATCAAACTCTAGAGGTCTCTTAATATGATCAACATATGTTTTCTGATCATATTTTGCTGTATTCAACCTCTCATGAATCACCTGAACCATCTTGATAGCATTTTGTACAAGTTCCAGTATGATAATTGCGGACTCCCCTACCTCAGTCTAGTACAACAGAGAATGGAATGGTCTGGATTACACGACATGTAATGTTGTCATACCAATATTGGATTAAAACTATTTTTGTAATTGAACTCTACCAAGGGAAGGTTCCTCTTCCATGAACCTCCAAAATCCAAGACACGAGAATTAAAAATCACTTCAATATTATAGATAGTCTACTCTATTTGACTGTATTTCTATGGATGAAAAGTAGTTTTAAGGAATAGTTGAGATCCCAAATAATGTTAGATAAATCCCCACACCTTGGAGGTAAAATTAGGATCTCAATCAAAAAAGTTGTTCCTCATGATCCCATAGAGTCTCACCACCTCTTCTAAGTATAGCCTCGACAAAAACAATACATAGTTCGACTCCTTATTCGCTAAAAAGTGGGATTATTTCTTTAAACTATCTAGTAATATATATATAGTATCATTTTGTCCCTAATATTGAGTTAACACAATTATAAAGTCCATCGAGATGTCTTTTCACTTCCACTGAGGAACATCTAACGGCTAGAGAAAACCATCTACAACAGGATGCTCATCATTCACTCTCTAGAAGACCAAACATCGAGATAGAAACCCTGCAACTACATGCTACAACCCAGGCTACAAAAACTGACTCTTCAAATCTCGGAACGTCCTTTTCAAACCATGATGTACCACCATTTGTGAACTATTGAACACTCCCAGAACCATATCATGCATCTCCAAATGAATTAAATTCCTTTCCCTAAAACAAGACTCGATGTTTTTCATCTTCAGAACAACCATCAGGGACCTCACCTCAAACAAACCTATCTCTCTAGAACCCACCTTAGGATACCCCAACTAGGATTCTCCCACATACTACACTAGAGATTACAATGCCATCATCAGAAAAAAAACCTCTTCCCCAAAATACTCTCATATCTAGATGCAATGCTGAATGTTCTTTTATCTATCTCAAGGAATCACTAGACTCACACATTGCGTCACCACATGACTTCCTACTCAGCACATCAACTACAACATCTCCCGTCCTAGGTGTATACTAAAATATACATGCCATAGTCATGTATGAAATATAACCACCAACATTGGCTCATGTTCGAGTCACATTGGGTGAAAACACACATCAAAATATTATGATTGATGAAGGCCAAAAAAACACATGGTGATGAGGTCATGTCTCTATAACTTTAGTGAAAACCCAACCGTTTCCAACTCTATATCATTGGTGGAATAGTTAAGATCATGAAGACATAACTTTTAAGACCCATAAGAAATGACTGATCTCTAATACATCAGAAGGAAATAAAATCTAAGATAGGACTACCGCAGAAAACCTCAAACAGAACTCCTTCCATTTGAATACAAATTACTAGTGCACAAACCAAATTCCCCATTAGATAATCAAAAGCTTTCTAACAGTGATTAGTCTACAAGAAATATTCATCCTTTTTAGTCAATGACTTCATAGGAGTCACAACCTGAGAGAAATAACTGCGAACATCTTGTAATAAATTATGATACCAAGGAAACTTTGCACCTATTACATAGTCTTGGGGGTTACCAAGAAAAAAACTGCTTCTATCTTCAATGGATCCATAGATACTCTCTTTTGGGATAAAACATTCCCCAATAAAGTGACTTATCGAGCCCAAAACACACCCTTCGCCAACTTCCCAGACAACTTGTCACAACGAAGAGCTCCAAAAATGATATGTAGATGCTCTGTATGATCCTCCTCAGATTATAATTACACAATGATGTTGTCGATAAAAACCAACCTGAACATATCCAATAAATCATGTAACACAACATTCATTAACCCCATGAACATAGCTAATGCATTCCTCACACCGAATGACAACATAATAAACTAGTAATGCCGATGATTACAAAGGAAAAAAGTTTTTTAGATATCTTCATCCTCCACATGCATCTAATATTATCTTAAACATAAATCAAAAATTAAGAACCAACTTTCATCCTTCATTTGACTGAATGACTAATGAATCCATGTAAGAGGATAGAGGCTATTCACTATCACTTGTTTCAAGTGACGATAATAAATACAAAACCACATGTTTCCATCAACTTCTTTGCAAACAAAACTGATGCACCCCATGGAGACATACTTGTGCAAACAAACCCACATCATAGTAGAAAATCAAACTATATACACAACATTCAAAACTCATAAGCTGTCATCCGATATGGATACATCAAGATATGAGACACCTTTGACTATAGTTTGATCTTGAAGTTGATCTATCATCTAGGGGGTAACACTACAACCTCCTCTGAAAAAACATCAGGGTACTCTTCTATGATGATGGGAAATTCCTACAACTAAGCCTCTAGTGAACTGAGAATAATTTCATCCATCAAGGAAGATAAGGATTGATGATTCCAATGACCCATATGAGGATGTTACACACCAAGAAACACAGATGGATCTCCATCAGTGTCGAAGAATATAACTTTTCTCCTGAAGAAATATATAATAACATGCAACAAATATAATCAATACATGATGAGGATGATTTTTATATAGTTGAATTCATAAACATAGAAAGTATTTCTAAGAGTAGTATTTCCCCAACAGTAGCTCACGGCTTCTATATACATTAAACAAGTCATCTCAACCTCCCAAAAGTGTAGTCAATGCTATGGGAACTGAAAGTCTATCTAAATCAAGTCCCAAAGCATGGAAAAGGGGAGGTGATATGAAATACTATGTCACTGTCAGATAAAATAAGGCATGAACCCAACTAGAAAAAAATAAAGGATACCTCAAATGACATTTGACTCGTATAGTGCTAGAAATTCTAAAAAAAGAATTTTACCATGACCTACTCCATGACGTCTCTTACCATGCTAACTACCATCTCCACAGCCACGATTTTCACAATTGTGAAAGGGAGAATCCCAGGGTTGTCCTATTCTTTCCCCATATACACTCTAGAGGTCCTAAACTAGAGAACCCTTCTAATGCATCCTTGGATAGAACTACCAAAATAGAGGATCCTGATATAAAACAACTTTTGCATATTGATTGGTTAAATTGGTTGGGAACTGTCACCATTAATGAACGTAGCCACCATAATAAAAACAGTTGCCTGGTCCATTTGTATTGTCCTGAGATCCACCACCACTAGAGAAATTACACCAAGAATGAAAGGGGATACCCCCATCTGATTAAAATCTATTATTTCATAAATACTACAAACCTAAAACCACAATTCTAATTCTTTAGTAATCCTGAAATCTCCCAACCTATGATTATATAGTTTGAGCTAATGTCCCCTCGATGATCTATCCACTCTTCAGCACCTCGGGATTTGTATCTAACATTAACATGATGACATGTAACTAGATCTATGGATGAAAATCATCCTAAAAATCGTGTTACATGGCCTCCTCATCTAGAATTAGGTCTGATGTATATCACAAAAGGTTCTTGAAATGGATCCTAAACTCTCAAGCACTAGGGCTCCCCTGCTGAAGTTTAATAAGCTCCTAGAAGATGGTCACATTCATTGTCAAATAAATATACTTTTTTTTGAACTTTTCTATGAACTTCTCCCACAAGACTATTGACTCCTAGCGATCTCTATGAAACTAGAACCACCACTATCTCGCTGCCCCAAACAACATTGGCACAACAAATGATACTAAGTGATCTTTAGGAGTACATATCAAACTGGAGGCAATCTCAACCACCTCTAACCAGTATTCTGATATTGTATCTAAAATGGAGCCATCAAACCTCTGTAGACTCTGGCATTGAAACTCTCAAAGTGACCTCCTCTAAGTGTCTTCTTCATCAACCTATACTATATGGAATCCTGCAAGAAAAACATGATGAACATCTTCTGTGTGAACCTGACGAGGACACAAACATCGACACGTACCTACAAAAGAATAAATAGTTAGAGATCCTAAACCTAGAATATGGATTACCTTAAAATAATTTAATTATTTTCATTTATTCAGGTTTGGTTAACCTATCCCAAGGTTTACCCATTCAAGCACAGGTGGAATGAAGAGTGATGTATGATCCTTTTCTAGGTCTCTACCGTCTAAAAATAATCCCTTCATTTAGTAGCGAATATAACCGCAATGTTCTATGAATTAAACCACAAGGATCCCTAAATAGTTGTTTCATTATTAATATCCCCTATTTAGAGTGATTTTTAATCTTAGATGGCATTATTTCCATCCATGAAAATGAAACCTTACCTATTCCAAACTCCAAACTCCATCATATCCCTAAACCTGAACATTTCTACCACTCTTTCACACCCTTGTCTCCACCATGTTTACCCCTCCTAGGTATAAATTCGAAGAATATAGACAGTGATATATGACTCCCACCTTCAGTAGGCCTTTGGAAGAGTACTAGCACCAAGGGAAAAGTAAACATGCAGATGGTAGGAATTACCCTCTTAGAGAACACATGGAAAAGAGGGAGATAAAACATACACCAACAAACTTCTGCTCATATATCAATATAAAATAATTCAGGTTTCACATATATAATTTCTTTTAAGAAATAGGGAAACTCATATTGAAACTAAATGTGCGAAAAGAATAGTAAATATGATAGACACCAAGATGCACAAACAAATCATGATAAACACTAAGTTAATAGTAACTAGAATGTTCTCTATCTAGATCAAACTAAGTTGAAAATAGTTTATATATAAAAAGGATGAGTATAAAAGTTTAATCAGTATGATATAACTTGTAACCTCTCATTCAAAAGGTAATGAGGTAATGATAAAGTAAAATGAACAACAAGTGAAACTAACACATCACCTAAATTGTTATACTAAGTTCCCATACTCAAAATGGATACTCTCAGCAAGTATCACATAAAAAATAGATTATATAATAAAGAATATCAAGTGTGCCCTATTTTTTTCCCCCACCACATTTTCATCTATTCCCCAACCTCGCACGGTATTGAGAAACTCTCTCTCAAATTGTTATCCTATATACACCTGGGAAAATCACGACAATATAAACCTAATTCATCACACCACCACAACCATATAATATAGAGACCTAAAGTTAACATACATAGACATTATAATACTTTTTCCGAATACTTAATACATGACAAAAATAGACGCCCAAAGACTGTATTAGTTTAGTGTCTTTGGAATGTCGGAACATAATCTTCTACTCATGGTGAAAGATTTTCAACATCTCCCATAAAGATCTTCCCCTTTGGTTTTCCTACCTAAAACCTTTATTTATATCTTGGGGAAAATAAAACATAAAAATGGGTGAGCTCAAAATCTCAGTAAGGGTAAACATGGAGAACATAAAACAATCCTTGAACATTTTAACGTAAGAACATAAACTTAAAACATCAAAATCATGAGTAAGGACATAAATCTTGGCAGTGCATAAGGCATAGATAAAAAAATAACATTAACCATGATAAAATATAATGGAGAATAAAACATGTAATTATAAAAAACTACTAAGCACATGATAAAATTTCCATAGTAACCAAGACAATGCTTCCAAGACCATCACAGTGGACAAAGTCCCTTACTGAATCGAGTTCACTCCTCGTTCCAATCTTGTATCACTGAACCGGATTAACTTGTCATTCCAGCCAAGTATATCTCATGAGATATAAATATTTACCCAATTAATTGGAGGGAGATATAGTTCCCACCCATCTCATAAGTAAATCATTCTTATGGGTGCCACAACCTAAACATAAATCATTCATCATAACCCAAAGAATAAAATGGGTTTCATAAACATCATCCCATAATAACATAATCCATATAAAACAAATGGATATAATTTCATCAAAAGAAAAGTGAAACCATTTAAATCATAGAGAAATTATAATTGAAGCATAAATATATTAAATAATGTCACCTTAGATGGAAAATACTTTTTACAAAACATTTGAAATGAATTCTTGAGGAAAATATCCTTTCTTCTTCAAAATCATTCTCTTTTCCCAAAATTACATGAAATTTTAAAATAAAGGGAATTTTTGAAAATAATCATGAAATATTGTAGAGTATGCTTCATGAAGAAAAGGCGTTATGAAACTGTAAAAATTCCTTCATTCCATTTAAATTAAAAAAACATTCTCCTCGTACTATTAACAGAAAAGTTAAAATGTACCATGTATGGTAAACAAAATAAAGATTCCTTCCACAACACAAAGTAAAAGTCAAAGAGGGGTAAACATGACTTTAAACATACATGGAATAATATTAAAAACTTTATGAAATGCATTTTTATGGAAATGGATGAAAAATATAACCCCAGTAAATACTTACGTATACGCGATCTCGGATAAAAATGAGATTGCAAAATTATCCCTTACCTTAGGTCCAATTTATTCTATACATGTCCAAAACTCCTGTATGGTGGGTTTAAACATATTATTAACTTCTGATAGTACCATTATAATATTTATGATATCATATATGATTCACATATGACTCTATATTACCCGTTCTTTTTCCAATTCCATGTTAAAGCATCGTTTTGGGTAAATTTCTTCATTTATCATACGTGTTTGGACTTGTTGTTCTTGATATTATTATTTATTATATCATGATTTAATTACTTCCAAAAATTAAAACATAATTTATATATCATATATATTTATTATATATATATATAATATAGATAAATGAAATGAAACACACCATTCATGGAGACGGTGGGCCGTACATACGCATGAACCATGTTTTCCATTCCTTATTGACTAGAATGGAAGTAAGTAGATGACATAAATATATACATAAATACAATAGCATTATTATGTCACATATATCATTATTATTCATTATACATACATTATAATCACTCTTTAATGGTCAACATGGAGAATCAATCTCATCACGTCATGGAGACGGTAATCCGTAAGTATGCACGAGTGATGATATCATTCCCATAAATATTGAATGTAATTGGAGTGGATGGTATAATATCTCAGAATCAATATGATGTTATAATAACCATATATTGTTATTCTTTACACCATTATACCCATCCAAGTAATGTGGTGGTGGAAAAACCGATTACACCACGGTGTGGAGACGGTATTCCGTACATATGCACGCGCGGTGATTTCATTTTCCGTAGGATGGATAGAAGGTGAAATGGGTTTGTTTATTATTTATAATGACATATAAGTATATTATATATACTTATTTTTTTACTTGATAATGAAACAACTAAATAAGATAAAGTAGAAGAATAAATAAACTTGAAAGAATCGGTAGAAGAGATTAACTCTTCTTCGACGCGCCTCCTCTAAACCTACTCTTAGGGCACTAAATTTGGTCTTTGAAGAAGAACATGACCTATAGTATATTTCTATGGAAGTTTATAAGTTAAATGGGCATGGGTTGGCCGAACATGAAAGAACAAATTTGTGTGAAGAGGAGAGGGAGGAGGTGCCCTTTTATAGGAGAAGAGAGGAGCACTTTTGGAATCCTCTAAAATATTAATTTATAATAAACCCAAAACCCACATAAAAACTTCCAAAGTGACTAAAATTAAGATATTAGATATTATAGGGTTGTAATCTGATCAAAAAAATAAATTTAGACATGTTTAGATCTTATTTTAAACCTTATCATTTTGATTTATCTTTATTTAATGTATTTAATTTTATTTGTGGTCATAATATTCTAAATATTAAATTGTTATAAATAGTTACTTATGTGTTGTGAATAGTACATAATTGGTTAATTTATGACATTATAGACCATATAAATTTATATTTACAATTTTTAAATATTTTTTGGGATTTTTAAACAATTTTATAATATGTTATTTTTATAAAATAAAAATAGAGTCAATTTTAACACTATTCATTTATTTAAATTTAAATAAATTCTACACAGAGAATATATTCGAACCAAAATATTTAAAAGATTCCTAATAGTTCATATTATCCTACAAAACTTATGGATCAAATTAAATAGTTCATATAATGTTTATTTTAATACTTTAAATACCATTTATTTGATATTTCAATCAATAAAGAAATTTCAACATCACAATTGTGTCATCATTAATGATAATCTTTTAATCCCTAAAAATTATAAATAAATTCTCATGAAATAGATAATATTATCAGATTTTTGGAGACTTTCCATGTTCAAAGTTTTATGATGATAATCACTAAATTAAAATTATTACACTTATAAGATATAAAAGAGTGACATGTTTTCACTTTCTTTGGTTTTAATTATAAATATATAATTTTCATGCTCAATAGTCCATGAAACGAATATATTATTACCCTCAGGTGATATGGGTCTCATTTAATCATCCAATATAATTTTTTCAGGTTTTAGGGTAATTTTATAATCTTATTTATACCTTTAATTACCCGATTTACCTTTAAATGTTGAAAATAATAATTACCGTAGTTACTATTCATAATGTAAAAAAAATTAAAAGTAACCTATTAACATAATTTGGACACACTGAATCAAAATATAAAATCAATTTTTTAAATTAATAACATATAAGTTGAAATAATTAATTTAAAATTAATCATGTTGTTAAGAAAACGGGTTTTAAATGTTAAAACATTGTCAATGATTGAAATGTTTTTACCTACAAATTCAATATAAAATTAATTGTAATGACATGAATAATATTAAATGGTAAAAATGAATTCTATTTATACTTTAAAACCATTCAATATTATAATTTAACCATATAAATTATCTCGATGAAAAGAGATGTATTTAATTAAAATTTAGCATATTTTTACTATTCATCAAAATAAGAAACTTATCAGAAAAATATCAAAATATTTTACAAAGTAAATTTTCATATCCTGATTCCTATTAAGAATTTTATATTGTCTAATTGAACTTACAAACATGTCAAAAGATATATTTAATGTGTGTGCGCCATCAAAACGCAACAAAAATGCATTTTTAGAAAAATACTCATTTTACCCAAAATATTATTCTGTTCCCATACCATGTTCTATAAAACATGTAAGATGAATTATAATGTCATAAAATTCAAAATTGAGTTATTACTGTTCATAACGGCCAGTTCATAATTATATTATAACAATATATCGTTGTTTAGTGAAACTCGGTATTGCATACGATACACGCTATCGAGGAAGGTCGCGATTGCGTGTAATGCAAGCCAAGTCAGGGCTAAGTGTAGTGCAAGCTCCCTTTGGTATTTCATATAACATAATCAAAACTTATTTTATCTATACATTAAACAAAATCTATACTTAATATTGTGTAGAATAATTTCCACAAAACGAACTTGAACTTGTGTGTAACACCAGCCAAGAATAGTGTTGTGTATACTACAAGCTAATACGGTGTTGCGTATTGTACAAGATAATATTGTTGTAGTATATTATAGAAGACATCAAAGAAATTAAAAAGAATATGTCTCATTAAATCTTGGAGTGTTACATTCGACCCCCCTTACAATGAATTTCTCCCTCTAAATTCGTCAGGGTTATAAGTCGTTTACTACTTGATAGTTTCTTTCATAGAAACCCACATCATAAAAAGGAATAATAACACATAATTTTAAAAAGTGGAGTATGAAATGTAAAGATTACCCTAATTAACTCATCATTAGGTTTCCACATAGTAGTACATTTGTGAAAATATCGATATGGAATAGAAATATAACCATCATCTTCTGATGAAGAGTGGTAGATGACATGGATATAAAAAATCCAATAATCACAAAGCCATAAATTCGTGATGATCTAAGGTACCATCTGATTCATTAGATATGAGAGCACTAGGAAAACATTTTTGGTTTTTAAGATTATTTCCCAAATGTTGAAGGATTTTTGAATTAAAAGATATACTTACATGATTTTGGTACAATCCCACCGTTCCTCACACCTTGAACAATTCCCACTTCATCTCTTAAAGAGATGAAGTTGAATTTTTCTTTCATGAAGTGTTAGCAGATCATATGATAGAATGATAGTTCATTCCATCTGTCTCAAACATAAGGCTAGATAAATTTATATACATAAGTCCACCTATTGTGAGATTAATCGTATATGGTTCCAAAAATGGACTTATAATTCATCTATCAAACCGCTTAATAAAATAAAACTGGTTTCTACTAACCAGGGACTTCCTGTGGGCCAGTGATAGGCAATAAAGGCATGTCGCACTTTGGTTGTGGGTTTGATTCCCACAACCTTGTCTCAGGCGATGGGTTGTCACCCATCCTGTAGGTTGTCCTTTTTCTAAAATTACACACTTATAAATTTACAGAAATAATATCGATAAAAATTTCTAACCTTAAACAATACTATTTGATGTCCGGCATAATCCTTTACAATATTTATACTTTTCCAAAATACATCTATGCAATCTCATAAAGAAAATGACTACCAGAAAGTTCACATAACAAGCACGTGAATACCATAATTTATCCCCCATATATCATAAGATATATCTTGATGATCGCATTCCAAACATTTATACACATTAATCATGTATTATTTTAAAACATAAATTACCATAGAACCATAGTGAAAACATGAATTCTATCAAAAGTTAACTCTTTCCACATACAAAAATCCCAAAATTTCTATATACTCAAACCATGATGTCAAATTGTCCTGATGTTAGTCATAATCTCATTAATACAATCAAACATCGAATTATCTCTTCATCCCTTCATTATGCGCATATCACCTACTTTCTAAAATTATCCGAATAACCATTCATGGTTACTGGTATCATTTAACATATAATTTGAATGTATTTAGGAAAAAAATAGGGTAACAATCCTTAGATGTGTCTTTATTCCATAGTACCATTACCTATACAACATAACTATTGATGAAGATAAATAATTACACTACCTTCTTAAACCATTGACTGAGCGTCAACAATTATTTCATCTCACACATCATTTGTAGTCTCTTCGTCATCATCAATATAAATACTAACCATACGACCATGATGATTGTCTTCATGAGACTTTCCCTTAGGGTATTGGTATGCATAATTCCTGTACATTCCAAATTTAAAACATTTAACCATTGTTGATGTATTGGCAATACCATTATCCTTGTCCATGGTATTAACTAAACCTTTTCTTTTGAAATTACTGGATTTATTTCCTTCTTTTCCATACCCAAAGCATCTTCTGGTTCCTTTGAAACATTCTCCCTGATGCCTCTTCCCACATGATTTACATGAGGGAAATTGAACTTTCTTTCCACTATGATCATCATGAAACTCCATCTTTCTCTTATTAAATGAGTCAGGAAACTTACCAAAGTTGATATTGTTCATCGTATTATGAGATTTATGATTAGTCATAATAACGATGTTTTACCTTACAAATCCCATTTCATTTGGATTCTCATGAAGAATATCATTCCATTGTCTATCATATTCTCTATTAACATGAATATTCCTCTTTCCAGCAACTTTTTAAAACCCAAAAAGAATAGTGTGAGAAGCAAAAATCATGCTAGGAAAACAATATAATAAAGGGAAGTACTTTCAATCTCTAACAACTTAGGTTTAATCCTTGGTTATTCATGATTGTTATCAGAATTATACGACTATAACCTATACTTATACATACCCTTAGGGACATCCCTTGAAATACCTAAGAAATATCTCTAGGGATCTAACATAATGTTTCTGCATCCTAGTTTCCATAGTTTGACTAAACCTTCACTATAATACCACCTATAGAGAACCAAAGCTTGACGTACATAGACCTTAAAATACTTTTACTAAATACTTAATACATGAAAAAAATAGATGCCCAAGGACCGTATTAGTTTAGTGTCTTTGGAATGTTGGGACATAATATTCTAGTCATGGTGAAAGATCATCCCCTTTGATTTTCTTACCTAAAACCTTTCTGTATATCCTAGAGAAAGGAAAACATAAAAATGGGTGAGCTAAAATTCTCTGTAAGGGTAAACATGGAGAACATAAAATAACCCCTAAACATTTGAATGTATGAACATGGACATAAAACATCAAAATCATGAGAAATGACATAAATCGTGGCAGTTCATAAGGCATAGATAAAAAAGGAACATTAACCATGATAATATATCATTGTGAATAAAACATGTAATTGTGGAAATCTATTAAGCACATGATATTATTTCCATGGTATCCAAGTCATTACTGCCAAGACCATCATAGTGGACAAAGTCCCTTACTGAATCGAGTTCACTCCTCGTTCCAGTCCTGTATTACTAAACTAGATTAACATTCCATTCCAGCCATGTCTATCTCATGAGATATAAATCATTACCCAAGGAATTGGAGGGAGATATTGGTCCCACCCATCTCATAATGAAACCATGCTTTATGTGTGCCCCAACATAAACATAAAAAATTCATCATAACCGAAGGAATAAAATGTGTTTCTTAAACATCATCCCATCATAACATAATCCATATAAAAAATGGATATCATTTAATCATAAGAAAAGTTAAAACATGTAAATCATATAGAAATTATACTTTAAACATAAAAATATTAAATAATGTCACTTTAGATGGAAAATATTTTTTAAAAAACATTTTAAATGAATTCTTGAGGAAAATATCATTTCTTCTTTAAAATCATTCTCTTTCCTCAAAATTACTTGAAATTTTAATATAAAAGGATTTTTTTGGAAATAATAATTAAATCATGTTGAGTAAGATTCATGATGAAAATCTGTTATGAAACTATAAAAATTCCTTTATGCCGTATAAATTAAAAAACACATTTTCCTCATACTTTTAACAGAAAAGTCAAAAAGTGCCACGTATGGTAAACAAAAGAAAGATTCCTTCCATAACACAAAGTAAAATTCAAAACGGGGTAAAAATGAATTTAAACATATATGGAAGAATACTAAACACTTTATGAAAGACATTTTTATGTACATGGATGAAAAATATAACCCTAGTAAATACTTGGGTATAAGCGATCTCAGATAAAAATTAGATTGCAAAATTATCCCTTACCTTATGTCCAATTTCATCTATACATGTCTGAAACTCCTACATAGTGGGTTTAAACATATTATTATCTTGTAATAAAACAATTATAATATTTATGATACCATATATGATTCACTTATGACTTTATATAACCCGTTCTTTTGTCAATTCCATGTTAAAGCATCGTTTTGGGTAAAATCGTTTCATTTATCATACATGTTTGGACTTGTTGTTCTTGATATTATGATTACTTATATCATTATTTACTTACTTCAAGAATTTAAAACAGGATTTAAATATCATATATATTCATTATGTATATATATATAAGATATATAAATTAAATGAAACAAATCGTTCATGGAGACGGTAGGTCGTACGTACGCATGAATGCTTTTTTCCTTTCCTTATTGACTTGAATGGAAGTAAGTAGATGACATATATATATATATATACATAAATCCAGTAGCATTATTATGTCATATATATCATTATTATTTATTATATATAATTTATAATCACTCTTGAATGGTTAATAAGGAGAGTGAATCTCATTGCGTCGTGGAGACGGTAATCCGTACGTAAGCACGAGCAATGATATCGTTCCCATAAATATTGAATGGAATTGGAGTGGATGATATAGAATCTCAGAATTATTATGATGTTATAATAACCATATATAGTTATTATTTACACAATTATACCCATCCAAGTAAGGTTTTGATGGAAAAATAGATTACACCATGGCGTGGAGACGGAATTTCGTACATACGCACACGTGGTGATTTCATTTTTCGTAGGATGGATTGAAGGTAAAATGGGTTTGTTTCATATTTATAATGACATATCAGTATATTATTTATACTGATGTCATTATATTATAATGAAATAACTAAAGAAGTGGAATTAGAAGAATAAAGAAACTTTCATGAATCTATAGAAGAGAATACCTCTTCTTCGACGTGCCTCATCGTAACCTCCTCTTAGAGCAATAAAGCTGGTCTTTGAAGAAGTCGAAGACCTCTAGTAGGTTTCTATGGAAGTGGAGAACTGAAATGGGAAGATTTTGGCCGAGCATGAAGGTTCAAATTTGGGTGAAGGGGAGAGGGAGGAGGTTCCCTTTTATAGGGGAGGGGAGGGGCACTTTTGGAATCCTCTAAAATATTAATTAATAATAAACACAAACCCCACATAAAAACTTAAAAAGTGACTCAAATTATGATATTAGATAATATAGGGTCTTAATATCATAATCCAATTAAATTTAGACTTTTTTTGATTTTATTTTAAACCTTATCATTTTGATTTATCCTTTTCTAATCAATTTAATTTTATTTATGGTAATAAAATTATATATTTTTAATTGTTATAAATAATTTCTTATATGTCGTTAATTTTCCATAATTGGATTCTTTATGAAATTTCAGACCATTTAAATATAAATTTATAATTTTTAAATATTTTTTTTTATTTTTAAACAATTTTATAGTATGTTGTTTTTATAAAATAAAAATAGTGTCAATTTTGACACAATTAATTTATTTAAATTTAAATAAGATCTACACAGATGATATATTCGAATAAAAATATTTAATAGATTCCTAATATTACATATTCTTCATTTAAATTCGTGGATTACATTAAATAGTTCATATAATATTTATTTTAATATTTTTAAATCCATTTATTTGATATTTCAATCAATAAACTAATTTCAACATCACTATTGTGTCATCGTTAATGATAATTATTTAATCCCTAAAAATTATAAATAAATTAACATGATGTATATAATTTTATTATATTTCTAGAAACTATTCATGTTCAAGGTATTATGAAGTTTACCACTAAATTTAAATTATTACACTTATAAAATATTTGATAGTGACATGTTGTAACTTTCTTTGATTTTAATTATAATTACATCGTTTTCCTGGTCAATCGTCCATGAAACAAATATATTCTGACCCATAGGTGATATGGGTCGAATTTTATTCATCCAATAGAATTTTGACATGTGTTAGCGTAATTTTATAATCTTATTTTTACCCTTAATTACTCGATTTACCTTTAACTATAGTAAATAAAAATTACTGTAGTTACTATTCATAATATCAAAAAAATAAAAGTAACCTATTACCATAATTTTTACCCACTGAATCCAAATATGGAATCCATTTTTTAAAATTCAAAACATATAGGTTTCAATAATTAATTTAAAATTAATCATGTTTTTAAGAAAACGGGTTTTAAATGGTAAAACATTGTCAAAGATTGAAATGTTTTTACTTATGAATTCAATATAAAATTAATGGTAATGACATGAATTATATTAAATGGTAAAAATATATTCTATTTATACTTTAAAACAATTCAATGTTATAATTTATCCTTATAAATTATTTCGATGAAAAGAGTTGTTTTTAATTAAAATTTAGCGTATTTTTACTATTCATCTAAATAAGAAACTTATAAGAAAAATATCAAAATATTTTACAAAGTAAATTTTTATATCCTGATTCCAAAGAAGAATTTTATATTGTCTAATTGAACTTACAAACATGTCAAAAACTAGATTTAATGTGGGTGTGCCATCAAAAGGAGGAAAAACTACATTTTTTATAAATACACATTTTACACGAAATATTATTTTGTTCCCATAACATGTTCTATAAAATGTGTAAGATGAATTAGAATATCATAAAATTAAAAATGTAGTTATGACTATTCATAACAGAGAGTTCATAATAATATTATAACAATATATCATTGTTTAGTGAATCTTGGTATTGCGTACTATACACGCTATCGAGGAAGGATGCGATTGCGTGTAATGCAATCCAAGTCAGGGATGCGTGTAGTGAAAGATCCCTTTGGTGTTTCTTATAACATAATCAAAACTTATTTTATTTATACATTAAAAAATATATATACGTAGTGTTGCGTATAATAATATCTACAAAACGAACTTGAAATTGTGTGTAACACGAGCCAAGAATAGTGTTGTGTATACCGCAAGCTAATACGGTGTTGCGTATAGTACAAGATAATATTTTTGTAGTATTTAATAGAATACATAAATTAAATTAAAAAGAATATATCTCATAAAATCTTGGGGTGTTACATTCTACCCCCCCTTAAAATAAATTTCACCCTCAAAATTTGTCAGGGTTATAAATCGTTTACTACATGATAGTTTCTTTCATAGAAACCCACATCATAAAAAGGAATACTAACACATAATTTAAAAAAGTGAAGTATGAAATGTAATGATTACCCAAATTAACTCATCACTGAGTTTCCACATAGGATAACATAGGGGAAAATATGGATATGTAAGAGACATATAATCATCATCTTCCAATGAAGAGTGGTAGATGACATGGCTATAAAAAATACAGAAATCACAAAGCCATAAATTTGTGATGATCTAAGGTACCATCTGATTCATCAGATATAAGAGCACTAGGAAACCATTTTTGGTTTTCAAGATCATTTCCCATATGTTGAAGGATTTTGGAATTAAAAGAAATAATTACATGATTTCAGTACAATCTCACTTTTTCTCATGCTTTGAAAAATTTCCACTTCATCTCTTAAAGAAATGAAGTTGAATTTATCATTCATGAAGTGTTAGGAGATCATATGATAGAAAGATAGGTCATTCCATCTGTCTCAAACATAAGGTTAGCAAAAGTTATATACATAAGTCCACCTATTGTGAGATTAATCATACATGGTTCCAAAAAATGGTCTTATACTTCATCTATCATACCGCTTAATAAAATAAAACTAGTTTCGACTATCCAGGGGATTCCTGTAGGCCAGTGATAGGCAATAAAGGCATGCCGCACTTTGGTTGTGGTTTCAATTCCCACAACCTTGTCTGACGCGATGGGTTGTCACCCATCCTGTAGGTTGTCCTTTTTCTAAAACTACACTATTATAAAATTACAGAAATAATATCGAAAAAAAGTTCTAGCCTTAAACAATACTATCTGATGTCTGACATAATCTTTTCCAATATTTAAACTTTTCCAAAATACATCTGCCCAATCTCATAAAGAAAAGGACTACAAGAAAGTTCACATAACAAGCACGTGAATACCATAATTTATCCCCCATATATCATAAGATATATATTTTTGATCGCATTCCAAACATCTATATACCTTAACCATTTATTCTCTTGAAACATAAATTACCATAGATCCATAGTGAAAACGTGAATTCTGTCAAAAGTTAACTCTTTCCACATACCAAAATCCAAAAATTTCTATATACTCAAACCATGATATCACATTGTCAGGATATCAGTCATGAGATCATTAATACAACCAAACATCTCATTATCTCTTTATCCCTTCATTATGCGCATATCATCTACTTCCCATAAATATCTGAAAAACATTTCATGGTTTCTGGTACCATTCAACATATACATTCAATGAATTTAAGAAAAAAATAGTGTAAAAATCCTTAGATGTGTCTTTATTCCTTAGTACCATTACCTATACAACATAACTCTTGATAAACATAAATAATTCCACTACCTTAATAAACCATTGACTGAGCTTCAACAATTCTTTCATCTCACACATCATTTGTAGTCTCTTCATCATCATCAATATAAATACTAACCATACGACCATGATGACTCTCTTCATGAGACTTTCCCTTAGGGAATTGGTTTGTATAATGCATTTATATTCCACATTTAAAACATTTATCTATTTTTGATGTCTTTTCAATACCATTATCCTTGTCCATGGTGTTAAAGAAACATTTTCCTTTGAAATTACTGGCTTTGTGTCCTTCTTTTCCATATCCAAAGCATCTTCCAGTTCCTTTGAAACATTCTCCCTGATGCCTCTTCCCACATTATTTACATGAGGGAAATTGAACTTTTTTCCACTATGATCATCATGAGACTCCATCATTTTTCTAATTAGCCGAGTCAATAAACTTACCAATGTTGATATTATTGATCGTATTATGGGATTTCTGATTAGTCATAATAACGATGTTTTGCCTTCCAAATCCAGTTTAATTTGGATTTTCAGGAAGAATATCATTCCACTATCCATCATATTCTCCATTAACATGAATATTCCACTTTCCAGCCATTTTCTAAAACCCAAAAATAATAGTGTGGGAGGAAAATATCATGCTATGAAAACAACATAATAAAGGGAAGTATTTTAAATCCCTAACATCTTAGGATTAATCCTAGGTTATTCATGATTGTTATCAAAATTCTACGACTATAACGTATACTTATACATAACCTTAGGGACATCCCTAGATATACCTTAAAAATATCTCTTGGGATCTCACATAATGTTTCCGCATCCTAGTTTCCATAGGTTTACTAAAACTTCACTCTAATACAAACTGTAGAGACCCAAATCTTGACGTACATAGTCATTACAATAATTTTGTTGAATACTTAATAAATGAAAAAAACTGACGCCTAGAGACCGTATTAATTTAGTGTCTTTGGAAACTCAGATCAGAATCTTCTAATCATGGTGAAAGATCTTCTCCTTTGGTTTTCTTACCTAAAACCTTTCATTATATCCTGGGTAAAAGAAAACATAAAAAGGGGTGAGCTCAAATTCTCAGTATGGGTAAACATGGGGAACATAAAATAATACCAAAACATTTTAATGTAAGAACATGGACATAACACATCAAAATCATGAGTAATGACATAAATCTTGGTAGTTCATAAGGCATAGATAAAAAAGGAACATCAACCATGATAAAATAGAATGGTGAATAAAACATAGAATTGGGGAAATCTATTAATCACATGATATGATTTCCATAGTATCCAAGTCATTACTTCCAAGACCATCATAGTGGACAAAGCCCCTTACTAAATCGAGTTCACTCCTCTTTCCAGTCCTGTATCACTGAACCAGATTAACATTCCATTCTAGCCATGTCTATCTCATGAGATATAAATCTTTACCCAATGCATTAGAGGGAGATATAGGTCCCACCCATCTCATAATGAAACCATTCTTATGTGTTCCAAAAAATAAACATAAAACATTCATCAGAACCCAAAGATTAAAATGGGTTTCTTGAACATCATCCCATCATAACATAATCCATATAAAATAAATGGACATAATTTCATCATAAGAAAGGTGAAACCATGTAAATCATAGAAAAATTATACTTAAAACATAAACATATTAAATAATGTCACCATTTATGGAAAATAGTTTTTACAAAACATTTGAAATGAATTCTTGAGGAAAATATCGTTTCTTCTTTAAAATCATTATCTTTTCTCAAATTACAAGAAATTTTAAAAGAAAAATATTTTTTTGAAAATAATCATGAAATCTTGTAGAGTAAGATTCATGAAGAAAATGTGTTATGAAACTGAAAAAAATCCTTTATTCCATATAAATTAAAAAAACACATTCCCCTCGTACTTTTAACAGAAAAGTGAAAAAGTTCCACATATGGTAAACAAAAGAAAGATTCCTTCCATAACACAAAGTAAAATTAAAAAAGGGGTATAAATGACATTAAAAATACATTTAAGAATATTAAAAACTTTATGAAAGACATTTTTATGTACATGGATGAAAAATATAACCCGAGTAAATACTTATGTATAAGAAATCTCAAATAAAAATGAGATTGCAAAATTATCCCTTACCATAGGTCCAATTTCATCTTTACGTGTCTGAAACACTTGTATAGTGGGTTTAAACATATAATACACGTTTAATAAGACCATAATAATATTTATGATATCATATATGATTCACTTAGGACTTTATATTACCCGTTCTTTTGTTAATTCCGTGTTAAAGCATCTTTTTGGGTAAAATCATTTTATTTATCGTACATGTTTGGACTTTTTGTTCTTGATATTCTTATTACTTATATCATGATTTACATACTTAAAGAATCTAAGAAATGATTTATATATCATATATATTCAGTATATATATATATATATATAAGATAGATAAATTAAATGAAACACATCGTTCGTGGAGGCGGTAGGCCGCACGTATGCATTAATGCTGTTTTCCTTTCCTTATTGACATGAATGAAATAAAGTAGATGAAATATATATATATATATACATAAATACAGTATAATTATAATGTCATATATATCATTATTATTCAATATATATAATTTATAATCACTCTTGAATGGTTAACATGGATAATGAATCTCATCGCGTCGTGGAGAGGGTTATCCATACGTATGCAAGAGCAATGATATCATTCACATAAATACTGAATGGGATTGGAGTGGATGATATTTAATCTCAGATTTAGTATGATGTTATTGTAACCATATATATTTATTATTTACACCATTATACATATCCAGGTAAGGTGGTTGTGGACAAATAGATTACACCACGACGTGGAGACGGTATTTCGTACACACGCACTTGCGGTGATTTCATTTTCTGTAGGATGGATAGAAGGTGAGTGGGTTTGTTTCATATTTATAATTACATATCATTATATTAGTTATACTTATGTCATTACTTTATAATCAAATAACTAATGAAGTGTAATTAGAAGAATAAAGAAACATTCAAGAATCAGTAGAAGAGAATACCTCTTCTTCGATGTGCATCCTCATAACCTCCTCTTAGAGCACTAAAGTTAGTCTTTGAAGAAGACCAGGGCCTCTAGTAGGTTTCTATGGAAGTGGAGAACTAACATGGGAATTTTCTGGCCAAGCATGAAGCCTAAAATTTTTTTGAAGAGAAGAGGGATGATGTGCCCTTTTATAGGGGAGGAGAGGGGCACATTTGGAATCCTCTAAAATATTAATTAATAATAAACCCAAACCCCACATAAAAACTTAAGAAGTGACTCAAATTATGATATTAGATAATATGGGGTTGTAATCTCATAAAACAATTAAATTTAGACATGTTTATATTTTATTTTAAACCTTATCATTTTGATTTATCCTTGTTTAATCAATTTAATTTAATTTATCTTAATAAAATTATATATTTGAAATTATTATAAATAATTACTTATGTGTTGTTAATTTTCCATAATTAGATTATTTGTGACATTTTAGACCATTAAAAATTAAACTTATAATTTTTAAATATTTTTGTGTTTTTTAAACAATTTTATAGTATGTTATTTTTATAAAATAAAAATAGTTTCAATTTTGACACTATTCATTTATTTGAATTTAAATAATATCTAGACATATGATATATTCGAATAAAAATATTTAATAGATTCCTAATATTTCATATTCTTCCATGAAATTCTTGGATTACATTAAATAGTTCATATAATATTTATTTTAATATTTTTAAAACCATTTATTTTATATTTTAATCAATAAACTAATTTCAACATCACTTTTTTGTCATCATTAATGGTAATTATATAATCCCTAAAAATTCTAAATAAATTCACATGATGTATATAATTTTATTATATTTCTGAAAACTATTCATGTTTTAAGTTTTATGAGGTTTATCACTAAATTAAAATTATTACACTTATAACATATAGGAGAGTGACATGTTGTCACTTTCTTTGGTTTAAATTATAATTATATCGTTTTCATGGTCAATCGTCCTTGAAACAAATCTATTCTGACCACTAGGTGATATGGGTCGACTATTATTCATCCAATAGAACTTTGGCAGGTGTTAGGGTAATTTTATAATCTAATTTTTACCCTTAATTACTCGATTTTACTTTAACTATAGTAAATAAAAATTACCGTAGTTACTATTCATAATGTTAAAAAAATAAAAGTAACCTATTAAAATAATTTTCACCCACTGAATCCAAATATGGAATCCATTTTTTAAAATTCAAAACACAGAAGATTCATTAGTTAAATTAAAATTAATCCCATTGTTAAGAAAACAGTATTTAAATGTGAAAACATTGTCAAAGATTGAAATGTTTTACCTATGAATTCTATATAAAATTAATGGTAATGACATGAATTATAATAAATTGTAAAAATATATTATATTTATACTTTAAAACCATTCAATATAATAATTTAACTATATAAATTATATCGATGAAAAGAGCTGTTTTTAATAAAAATTTAGCGTATCATTACTATTCCTCAAAATAAGAAACTTATCAGAAAAATAACAAAATATTTTACAAAGTAAATTTTTATATCCTGATTCCAGAGAAGAATTTTATATTGTCTAATTTAACTTACAAAAATGTCAAAAACTATATTTAATGTGGGTGCACCATCAAAAGGCGGAAAAACTGCATTGTTTGAAAAATACACATTTTACCCGAAATATTATTTAGTTCCCACACCACGTTCTATAAAACGTGTATAATGAATTATAATTTCAAAAAATTAAAAAATTAGTTATGACTATTCATAATGTCTAGTTCATAATAATATTATAACAATATATCATTGTTTAGTGAAACTCGGTATTACGTACTATACACGCTATCGAGGAAGGTGGCGATTGCGTGTAATGAAAGCCAAGTCAGGGATGCATGTAGTGAAAGCTCCCTTTGGTGTTTCATATAACATAATCAAAACTTATTTTATTTATACATTACACAAAATATATACTTATTGTTGCGCAGAATAATTTTCACAAAACAAACTTGAAATTGTGTGTAACACGAGCCAAGAATAGTGTTGTGTATACCGTAAGCTAATACAGTGCTGTGTATAGTACAAGATAATCTTGTTGTAGTATATAATAGAAGAAATCAAAGAAATTAAAAAGAATAAATCTCATAAAATCTAAGGGTGTTACATTCTACCCCCCTTAAAATGATTTTCGCCCTCGAAATTCGTTAGGGTTATAAATCGTTTACTACTTGATAGTTTCTTTCATAGAAACCCACATAATAAAAAGAAATACTAACACATAATTTTGAAAACTGATGTATGAAATGTAACAATTACCCAAATTAACTCATCATTGGGTTTCAACATTGGAGAACATTGAGGAAAATATGGATATGGAAGAAAAATATAACCATCATCTTCCGATGAAGAGTGGTAGATGACATGGCTATAAAAAATCCAACAATCACAAAGCCATAAATTTGTGATGATCTAAGGTACCATCTGATTAATCAGATATGAGAGCACTAGGAAATTTTTTTTGGTTTTCAACATTTTTTCTCAAATGTTGAAGTATTTTTGAATTAAAAGAAATACTTACGTGATTTTGGTACAATATCACTGTTGCTCATTCCTTGAACAATTTCCACTTTATCTCTTAAAGAAATGAAGTTGAATTTGTCCTTAATGAATTGTTATCAGATCATATGATAGAATGATAGGTCATTCCATCTATCTCATACATAAGGTTAGCAAAAGTTATATACATAAGTCCACCTATTGTGAGATTAATCATATATGGTTCCAAAAATGGACTTATACTTCATCTGTCATACCGCTTAATAAAATAAAACTAGTTTCTACTAACCAGTTACTTCTTGTAGGCCAGTGATTGGAAATAAAGGCATGTCGCACTTCGGTTGTAGGTTTGATTCCCACAACCTTGTCTGAAGTGACGGGTTGTCACTCATCCTGTAGTTTGTCCTTTTTCTACAAATACACTATTATAAAATTACAGAAAAAATCTCGAAAAAAGTTCTAGCCTTAAAAAATATTATCTGATTTCCAACATAATCCTTTCCAATCTTTAGAATTTTCCAAAATACATCTGTCCAATCTCATAAAGAAAATGACTACCATAATGTTCACAGAACAAACTCATGAATACCATTATTTATCCCCCATATATCATAAGATATATCTTGTTGATCGCATTCCAAACATCTATATACCATAATCATGTATTTTCTTAAAACATAAAATACCCTAGAACCATAGTGGAAACATGGATTCTGTCAAAAGCTAACTCTTTCCACATACCAATATCCCAAAATTTCTATATAATCAAACCATGATATCATATTGTCCTGATATCAGTCATGAGCTCATTAATACTATCAAACATCTCAATATATCTTTATCCCTTCCATAGGCGCATATCATCAACTTTCAAAAAATATCTAAATAACCTTTCATGGTTACTGGTACCATTCAACATATACTTTAAATGAATTTAGGGAAAAAGGTGTAACAATCCTTAGATATGTCTTTATTCCATATTATCATTACCTATACAACATAACTCTTGATAAACATAAATAATTTTACTACCTTCTTAAAAATTGACTGAGCTTCAACAATTATTTCATCTCACACATCATTTATAGTCTCTTCATCATCATAAATATAAATAAAAACCATACGACCATGATGATTCTCTTCATGAGACACTCTCTTAGGGAATTGGTTTGAATAATACCTGTACATTCCACATTTAAAACATTTAGCCATTGTTGATGTCTTAGCAATACCATTATCCTTGTTCATGGTTTCATCTAAACCTTTTCCTTTGAAATTACTAGCTTTGTGTCCTTCTTTTCCATACCCAAAGCATCATCCAGTTCCTTTGAAACATTCTCCATGATTCCTCTTCCCACATGATTTACATGAGGGAAATTAAACTTTCTTTCCACTATGATCATCATGAAACTCCATCTTTCTCTTATTAGCCAATTCCGAAAACATACCAATGTTGATATTATTGATTGTATTATGAGATTTCGAATTAGTCATAATAACTATGTGTTGTCTTCCAAATCCCATTTCATTTGGATTCTCATAAAATATTATCATTCTATTGTCCATCATATTCTCCATTAACATAAATATTCCTCTTTCCAGTCATTTTCTAAAACCCAAAATGAATAGTGTGAGAGGAAAATATCATGCTATGAAAACAACATAATAAAGGAAGTACTTTCAATCTCTAACATCTTATATTTAATCCTAGGGTTTTCATGATTGTAATCAGAATTCTACAACTGTAACCTATACTTATACATACCCTTCGAGACATCCCTAGACATACATTAGGAATATCTCTAGGGATATCGCATAAAGTTTACGCATCCTAGTTTCCATAGGTTTACTAAACCTTCATTCTGATACAATCTATAATGACCCAAAGCTTGACGTACATAGACATTACAATACTTTTTCTGAATACTTAATGCATGAAGAAACAGACGCCCAAAGACCGTATTAGTTTAGTGTCTTTGGAAACTTGGAACACAATCTTCTAATCCTGGTGAAGGATCTTACCCTTTGGTTTTCTTACCTAAAACCTTTATTTATATCCTCGGGAAAAGAAAACATAAAAATGGGTGAGCTCAAATGCTCAATAAGGGTAAACATGGAGAACATAAAATAATCCCTAAACATTTGAATGTAAGAACATGGACATAAAACATCAAAATCATGAGTAATGACATAAATCTTGGCAGTTCATAAGGCATAGATAGAAAAGGAACATTAAACATGATAAAATATCATGGTGAAAAAAAATTTAATTGTGGAAATCCATTAAGAACATGATATGATTTCCATAGTAGCCAAGTCATTACTTACTAGACCTTCATAGTGGACAAAGTCCCTTACTGAATCAAGTTCACTCCTCGTTTCAGTCCTGTATCACTGAACCAGATTAACATTCCATTCCAGCCATGTCGCTCTCATGAGATATAAATCTTTACCCAATGAATTGGACGGAGATATAGGTCCCACCCATCTCATAATTAAACCATTCTTATGTGATCCTCAACATAAACATAAAACATTCATCATAACCCAAAGAATAAAATGGGTTTCTTAAACATCATCCCATCATAACATAACCCAAATAAAACAAATGGATATCATTTAATCATAATAAAAGTGAATCCATTTAAAAAATAGAGGAATTATACTTGAAACATAAACATATTAAATAATGTCACCTTATATGGAAAATAGTTTTTACAAAACATTTGAAATGAATTCTTGAGGAAAATATCCTTTCTTCTTTAAAATAATTCTCTTTTCTCAAAATTTCATGTAATTTTAAAGGAAAAGGATTTTTTAAAAAATAATCATGAAATCTTGTAGGGTAAGATTCATGAAGAAAATTTTTTATGAAACTTTAAAAATTCCTTTATACCGTATAAATTAAAAAAACACATTCTCCTCATACTTTTAACAGAAAAGTCAAAAAGTACCATGTATGGTAATGAAAAGAAAGACTCCTTCCATAACACAAAGTAAAATTCAAAACGGGGTAAAAATGAATTTAAACATATATGGAATAATATTAAACACTTTATGAAAGACATTTTGATGGACATGGATGAAAAATATAACCCCAATAAATACTTAGGTATAAGAGATCTAAGATAAAATTGAGATTGCAAAATTATCCCTTACCTTAGGTCCAATTTCTCTTATACGTGTCTGAAACTCATGTATAGTGGGTTTAAACATATTATTAACTTGTAATAAATCCATAATAATATTTATGATATCATATATTATACACTTATGACTTTATATTACCCATTCTTTTGTCAATTCCATGTTAAAGCATCGTTTTGGGTAAAATCGTTTCATTTATCGTACATGTTTGGACTTGTTGTTCTTGATATTATTATTATTTACATCATGATTTAGTTACTTCAAAAATTTAAAACATGATTTATATATCATATATATTCATTATATATGTATATATATAAAAGATAGATAAATTAAATGAAACACACTGTTCATGGAGACAGTAGGTCGTACGTATGCATGAACGCTGTTTTCTTTTACTTATTGACTTGAATGGAAGTATATATATGTCATATATATATATAAATAATTATAGTAGCATTATTATGTCATATATATCATTATTATTCATTATATATAATTTATAATCACTCTTGAATGGTTAACATTGAGAATGGATCTCATCGCGTCGTGGAGACGGTAATCCGTACGTACACACAAGCGATGATATCGTTCCCATAAATATTTAATGGAATTGGAGTGGATGATATATAATCTCAGAATTATTATGATGTTATAATTACCATATATAGTTATTCTTTACACCATTATACCCATCCACGTAAGTTGGTGGTGGACAAATAGATTACACCACGGCGTGGAGACGGTATTTCGTACGTACGCACACACGGTGATTTCATTTTCTGTAGGATGGATAGAAAGTGAAATGGGTTTGTTTCATATTTATAAATACATATAAGTATATAATTTATACTGATGTCATTACTTTATATTGAAACAACTAAATAAGTGGAATTATAAGAATAAATAAACTTTCAAGAATCGGTAGTAGAGAATACCTCTTCTTCGACGCGCCTCCTCATAACCTCCTCTTAGAGCACTACAGTTGGTCTTTGAAAAAGACCAAGGCCTATAGTAGGCTTCTATGAAAGTGTATAACTGAAATGGGAAGGTTTTGGCCGAGCGTGAAGGCTCAAATTTGTGTGAAGAGGAGAGGGAGGAGGTTCTCTTTTATAGGGGAGGAGAGGGGTACTTTTGGAATCCTCTAAAATATTAATTAGTAATAAACCCAAACCCCACATAAAAACATCAAAAGTGACACAAATTTTGATTATAGATAATATAGGGTTGTAATCTCATAAACCAATTAAATATAGACATTTTTATATTTTATTTTAAACCTTATCATTTTGATTTATCCTTATTTAATCAATTTTATTTTATTTATGGTAATAAAATTATATATTTTAAATTGTTATAAATAATTACTTATGTGTCATTAATTGCCCATAATTGGATTATTTATGACATTTTAGACCATTTAAATTTATAATTTATAATTTTAAAATATTTTTTTTTTTTTTTAAACAATTTTATAATATGTTATTTTTATAAAATAAAAATAGTGTCAATTTTGAAACTATTCATTTATTTGAATTTAAATAAAATCCTCATAGATGATATATTAGAATAGAAATATTTAATAGATTCCTAATATTTCATATTCTTCTTGAAAATTCGTGGATCACATTAAATAGTTCATATAATATTTATTTTAATATTTTTAAAACCATTTATTTGATATATCAATCAATAATCTAATTTCAACATCACTATTGTGTCATCATTAATGATAATTATTTAATCCCTAAAAATTCTAAATAAATTCACATGATGTATATAATTTTATTATATTTCTATAAACTATTCATTTTCGAATTTTTATGAAGTTTATCACTAAATTAAAATTATTACAATTATAAGATATATGAGAGTGACATGTTGTCACTTTCTTTGGTTTTAATTATAATTATATCGTTTTCATGGTTAATCATCCATGAAACGAATCTATTCTGACCCTTAGGTGATATGGGTCGTCTTTTATTCATCCAATAGAATTTTGGAAGGTGTTAGGGTAATTTTATAATCTTATTTCTACCCTTAATTACTCGATTTACCTTTAACTGTAGTTAAAACAATTATCGTAGTTAATATTCATAATGTAAAAATATTAAAAGTAACATATTAACATAATTTTGACCCTATGAATCCAAATATGGAATCCATTTTTCAATATTCAAAACAGAGAATTTTTAATAATTATTTAAAAATTATTCCCATTGTTAAGAAAATAGGTTTTAAAAGTTAAAACATTGTCAAAGATTGAAATGTTTTTACCTATGATTTCAAAACAGAAATAATGGTAATGGAATTTATTATATTAAAAGGTAAAAATATATTCTCTTTATACTTTAAACCATTCAATATTATAATTTAACCATACAAATTATCTCAATGAAAAGAGTTGTTTTTAATTAAAAATTAGAATATTTTTACTATTCATCAAAATAAGAAACTTATAAGAAAAATATAAAAAATTTGTCCAAAGTAAATTTTTATATCTTGATTCTAAATAAGAATTTTATATTGTCAAATGGAAATTATAAAAATTTCAAAAATTATATTTAATGAGGGTGCACAATCAAAAGGCGGCAAAACTCCATTTTTGGAAAAATACTCATTTTACCCGAAAAAATTATTTTGTTCCCATACCATGTTCTATAAAATGTGTAAGATGAATTATAATGTAATAAAATCCAAAATGTAGTTATTACTATTCATAACGGCTAGTTCATAATAATATTATAACAATATATTGTTGTTTAGTGAAACCTAGTATTGCGTACTACACATGCTATCGAGGATGTCCGTGATTGTGTGTAATGCACATCAAGTCAGGGATGTGTGTAGTGAAAACTCCCTTTGGTGTTGAATATAATATAATAAAAACTTATTTTATTTATACATTAAACAAAATCTATACTTAATGTTGCGTAAAATAATTTCCACAAAATGAACTAGAAATTGTCTGTAACACGAGCCAAGAATAGTGTTGTGTATACTACAAGATAATATGGTGTTGCATATATTACAAGTTAATCTTAGTTTAGTGTATAATAGAAGACATCAAAGAAATTAAAAATAATATATCTCATAATATCTCAGGGTGTTACATATAACCAAAAGTAACTAGGTAGTTTTTGAGAGATTCCAAAACTAATATAACATGTGCCATATATTAGTTATTATAACTCAACTCATCACATCCCATACACTGAGTAAGGATCATCAATACCTCACAAGCTATACATGTTATACCTACAGTAGTCCTTAGGAAACTATATCTAGAATACAAGTCTGTGAAACAACCACAATCCATTACATCCCTCTACAGACATTTATAGAGAAAACTAAATGTCAATCATACTAGCACAAGTTACTACCAAGAGAAGAGAGTGGTATGAAATGGGTTATCATCCATCTAACACCCCATCGAGATATTGGGGAAGACACCCCATAGGGCTCATAATCCTGAAAGAGTCAAGTTCCCAAAGTAGAAGGGTGGTGTAGAGTACATAAACACAAATGAACATGATATAATATAACTCAATACTATACTATTGTAATAGACTAGTCTCATACTCAACTATGGATAACGTATATTCGACCCCTGACATCCACTACTATGGCCAGATATTATAAAAACAACATTTTAAAGATCTACATTAAATTATTTTATTCCTTTTCATTAGTTACACTTTTTTTTACTTAATTCTATAACCATTAATTACCCATTAAAAATTCCCACATTATATTTCATTTGCATTATATCATATATCTATTCCATCCAAGAAAAATAAAAATGAGTCCACAACCTCTCAAAATAATAAATTATGTATTTCAACCCAGTATTCTCCAACCACATGGGTTAAATATTTTTTCAATTATAACATCATTTATTATCATATTTGTTTGTACTCTAGGAAAACATTCTAATCTAACAAAAAAGGTAAATAGTTAAGAAAATCCATCTACCTCAAGCATTAGAGAAAAGAATGTTGAAAAACATCAACCTAACCTTTGAAAAATTAATAGATTCAACCAACCATCCATCTTTCATATCAACGGGTATGCCATGATTTAAGCTGTCTCGTCATCTCTCGTGTTTATCCCAAAACCCACATGCATATCCTTATGCATCCCACCATCAAATTGTCAACTTCTGGAACAATAACTGGGCATCCCTACCCCATAAACCCAAAAAACCAGCTAGGTACATTCATCCTAGGCTCACATCACCATAGGGCCTCCCTAACATGCATACCACAACATCTCTCTAGGCTTATACATCCTAGGATCATGTCACATCAAAAGAAACATGAAACAAACATAGCCACAAAGATTTTTTCCCCTAAAATAAGGCATTCAACATTAACATAGAAAAACTTCTCACAACTCTAAAGCACAAGTCACTTGTATTTTACAAGAAAGTAGGAAACTCAAACACTATAAGGTATTTTATTTTATCCAATAGCTGGTTCTTATTCATACTCGAATTAATTGATTCACTAATCAGAGGTTCCAACTACGGGAAACCTATGCAGATAGCTATCACAAGATATCACAATTTAATTAATCCATTTATTTAAAATTTCTTTAATTCTTCTAACATCAAAAATTAACAATATTCCGATTCATTTACCCATTAAATTTAAACAAGAACACTTTCATCATTTTTATTATCATCATTTTGTAACAATAACCGGATTCACTAAACATACATCGTTATAAAATTTATCCAATTAATTATAAATTAATTTTACATTTATGTTCTTTACAAATTTCACAAGCTACTAAAATAGACATAGAGATATCACACTATCTAAAAAATCTATAGGCCAATCATTTTCATAGTACCAAGTAGAAACATCTCCATGCATTCGATCCCAATTAT
Source organism: Viscum album (assembly GCA_963277665.1). Lineage (NCBI taxonomy): Eukaryota > Viridiplantae > Streptophyta > Magnoliopsida > Santalales > Viscaceae > Viscum > Viscum album. Next base: position 1,373,660,151 of record OY728129.1, on the reverse strand, counting down.
TTAATCTGGTTCAATTAATTATTAGGTTAATTTAATTATGATCCAAGGGGATAAATCATGATACCTCTATGATTTAATGTAAATAAAAGATAATAAATGAATACACATCCTCAAAAATGATTCAATGTTCTTCTCATGAGAATGGGACAACAAAACAATTCCTGATCACCGCTCCCACAAGAACCTGATGCACCTAAGGACATCATTCCACAATCGTGCCAACAAACAAAACAAAAAACTCCATTAAAAACGTGGAGATCATGTGTCATTACAAGGTGAAGAGGACTGTTAGGAAAATTATCAGAGAAAACACAAGAACGAAGATAAAACATACCATTGATCAAAGAAGGATCTATATAGATCTAAGGAGGGAAGATAGAAATCAAACCTTAAAGAAGAATTCCCAAAAACGTCGATGAGGGGGTTACCGGGTCACCAGGAATGAGATGGAGATCTTCTGCAACCATAGGGTTATGAATAAACCATGTGAATCAAAATGATTAATATACCATTATAGTGGGTAATTGCACGATGTGTAATCTTTTTTCACATTATATAATCTTTATGGTTTGGTTTACAACGAAAAACACTTCGCCTCTTAATTTTATTTTATTTTTATAACTTCGATTAAATAAAAATTATGGACCCAAATTTCATGTCATCTAATTCTATATGATGTTAAATCCTCACTTTCAAACATCTCTTAGCATCCAAAATTTAATATATTCCCTCCAAGACTTTTTTGAGAACCTCAATCTTTAGAAATGCACAAAGGGTCGATTAACACAGATCTGAAACCCTATAATAAAATTAGTTTTATTAATAAAAATTCTATATTAGGGATGTTAATATCTTTATTTTTAATATGATCAATAAATGATACGTGCCTTATGATTTCAACATGTATATTATAAGACTTCACTAACTTTACTAAGGGATATTGTCAAAAACAACTTAGGTTATAACATAATTAACTTCATTTATATCATAAATTTATAACATATACATTATCCAAAATAGTTGGAATATGTTTATTAGTTGAATTATTATATTCAAAAAATATTTTGAAATGAATCAAGAAATATTGTAAAACATATTTAGGACTCCTCCCTGGTCTTACCTTATACGTAAATGTGAATATGGCTATGTGTGTTATGGAAAATTACCACTCTGCTGTAAATTTGTTTTCAATACATGGTTATTATGTACTATAATATTCCATCATGTAGGATCCTGTATTATTTACTAAGAATATTCATTAATTTATAAAACACTCCTAATAAAACTTAAGGAACATTATAGAGTACATGAATTTACCTTTATCCTCTCATTGTAATAATCCTCGTTATCTTACTAAATTAACTAATGAAAATTGACTTATTTTTATTATATCTAAATGTTTCTAAGTATATAATATATTTATGTCATATTCCTAATATTTTTATCTCCTATGAGTCAAAATATTTTTCTAGGAATATGCATCTAAAATTATTTTTTATTTGACTAAGAATTATATTTCAAAAACTGGGTATCAATCTTGTAATTATATTCATCATTTATGGTCGATGTGGATATTTATTAATCATTTTTTATTTAACTATTTTTTTTGTTTATTTTAACATGATGGCATTAATTTAAAAGGATACAATGTCTCATTACATTCAATATAATACCGATACAAAATTTCTTTTAATAATTAACACAAAAGTAATTAAACTTGAATTAATCCACTATGGAATAAGAAGTGGTTTGTTTATCATTTTTCATATAGTAATATCCATTTATTCACCATTAGAGAAACACATTACATATAAACTCAGGTATTTCTCATATCAGACAAAAGAATCACACTTTCTCGGCCAGTGGTAGAATAAGCCTTACTTTTTATAAAGTTTTTTTATTATCACTTCTGTGATATGAATCAACCTCCCTTGTCAACTAGGATAAAATAGATTACTTATTTTGATCTTATAATAAAATAAAAGTTTATTAAATAAAAAATAAGTTGTATATGTAAATTAAATGATATGATGAATATATTTCTGAATTAGAAGAAACTATTCACTTCTTCTTTAATTCATTACAGTTCCTTTCAATTGATTGTATTTCCCATATAAAAAGAAAATAACCACATGTACACAACAATACCTTTTATTAATTTCTCTTATTAAAATTCATTGTAATGTAATAATTTAATATAAAATATTCATGGTATTTTCATAATTTTGATTCATGTTAGTTACCATATTGGTTGTGGAACTAAGTTCCACACAACTCTTATTTACCAGGAAAAGTTATGTATAAAGATTTTTATGTTGTTCATCAATATTTAATATCTCATAATATAAGATGAATAATGATAAAATCGATTATAAGAAAGATAATATAAGATAAATCTATAATTTCTTATCCATATTGAGGATTAGTCTTCTCTAACAGATCAATTTACTTCAGTATATTGAAGAAAATATCAATAAATAAGTACCCCTTTCCAGTTTACACTAGTATAGTGTAGTTACATTATAACTTATCTAAAGCCTCTATTTCTATTTTTCAATAAATAATAGAAGAGATGTCGAGGAATATATATATATATATACTTATTTTTCTCCGTCATTTATCCCAAAAATATATTACATTCTGTTGTAATGAACAAGTATAACATCCTTGTGTATCTCTGGTAGTCATCCTTCTCACCTTCACTTGTTTTATGGGGAGGATGAATTGGTATAGGGTATTCTAATACATTGTATAATTTTTTAAAAAATAGTTTACTGTATTCACATATGTATTACCCGTGGAAATTTGTTCTCTTGAGTACATAGTCATTTCCCAAATGATCACAATATAATGATGATTTTTAATTATATATTCAACATTAGTAAAAAGAATATTTTAGTTTTATATTCATTACCAAAAGATATGTTGTAATAAATTTATTTATATATATTATTTATGTTGCATACATTATTTTATGAAAACCCAATATCCCTTATGATTTTTTTTTAAAATACTCCAATGCATTTATATTCTAGTGTACGGGATCTATATACCTTTTATCATAACCTCAGTGTGGTATTGGCCAATTACTTAGAGGTATACATGTAATTTGGTATTTTGAAACTACATTTACTCATAGCTCATTTATCCATTGATTGGACTTCGTTATTTATAAATCATGTTGTTAATATATCCTCAACACTTAACTAAAAATTAATAATTATTCAAGCGAAGGATACTCCTCTGGTTGTGAATTTGGTTAACTTTTCCCAAAACATTCTTTAAAACTCCTCGCTAGATGGTAATGTCCCATCCAGGGTTAGATCAAGCACTATGATCTCGGGGATTCATTTTAAATAAGGTATAGAAGTCTATACTTACATAATATCCATATTTCAAATATATTATCTTTAATAATAAAATATCCCATTTTGTCTCATTACATGTTTATTGATATAATTTTTATTTTACTTAATTTATTGACCATTTCTAGATAATTTTTATGCATAATTCAAATTAGTTTTAATTTCATCTTGCATTCTTGATAATTAATTTATTAAGTTTAAGTGATAAATTATCATAAAAAATTATCCATTAAACTAATATAAATAAGTTAATACATGTGGTATTATCCTGAACTTATCTAATTCGTAGTATATTTATGAAGTGATAAACTAGCAATTGGTCAGGGGAAAATCCTTGAACCATAACTTTGTCCGAGATGTATCATTCCACTTATACTACAATGTAACTCATGGGTTGGTTTCACCTCAAATCCAAAAAAAACCCACCTAAAATCATTTGAGAGATTCATTTATTATATAATATTTTTCTCATGCATATATAAGGGGGGGAAGGATTGGTTATGGGGTTCTGTATAAAATAAATCAGGCACACATTAACACTTACATAATATAGGAGTGTATGGATCATAGAACATCATTTCAGTTTAATAAAATAGTTAGAACAATACCGATAAGATAAATATAAAAATAAATAAAACAAACACATACATTGGTCATATAATCTAATGATCATATACACATGATATATATATATATAATTTTTCACTTTTTCATTAATTTTGTCTTTTATTAATATAAAATCACTCTGAATTAATTTAATTAATTATCTTATTAATTGTATCATTAATTCAATTTATCTTGTTAAAAAGACCTGAAAATAACATCATTTTAATTTAAATAAATGACATAAATTACTTGTATTGAAAAGAAAATAAATAGACCATGTTTTCTTAGAGAAAACACAACATATAACCAACTTTTCAAAAATTTTTTATTGTATTAAATTCTCACATAGCATGTTGTCATGTACAGAATGTCACATTGTTTAGTTGTGTTATTTATTAGTTCTATAATATCACATAATAAATAGAAAATTTATGATTAATGGATATGTATTAGCCCACATAGCGTGCACCATTTTAAATCCCTATAGTAAATATATTAACCATTATGGTGAGTAAATTAAGAAAAACTAATTAAGCATTTTAATAAACATAAAACCTTTTTACATAGTATCCTGTCAGCTACTAGCTATGAATTCTGTTTTTAATTCTACAATTCATAATTTTCTTAAAAAATTTACTGGGTGATAAAATGAGTTCACTAGAGATCTAAATTCATGGAATATAATATTTAGAGTATTTGTGGAACATGCTTGGGTAGCCCAGCATGTACACCTTTTAGGTTTTAATGAATTTCATGGAATGTATATGGGTTATGTGGTGTATAATATCATTATTACAAGTTGACTGGCTATAAGTCTTTATGTGCTACGAGGCGTGTATTTCAACCACATGGTTTAAATGAAAATCACTTGTACAACTTGTGGGACTACACATCATGTAAGAGGTTTACATGACATGCAGTCCCTAATGTTTTGTGGTATTCTAGTCAGTCAAAACATTATGTATTAATTACACTTTGTGATAATTTATGTGTGGTTAGCCATGTATTTCCAGACACATCCATCTTTTGTTAACCTCATTATAGGGAATTGACTTTTCAAGGACCCTTCATGTGACTATCTCATCAGGTCATAACCCTGAGCACCTATTGATAGACCCTTAGGTCAGTCTTTATCTATTCTCCATGTTTCAAGGATCATATAAAGTTGAATGAACTCATATTATTTACTATTATATTAATAGAATAAATAAATATAAATGAAATACTAATAAAAAACATGCATAGAATTCACATAAAACAAATAATTATAAATTATAATGTGACCACACTACCATCACATGATTGTTTAGAGACATACTATAAGTGGTTCGTTCTGTTCCAAACAATGGTTTTCCATTAACTCTATTGGATTTCTCCTTATAGCTAAATGAAACAGAAACCCCGAAATCAACATTATAGGATCATCACATAAGATTTATAATTAAATTCAATTAAGATAAATAATTACCTCTTGTTGTAATTATTTCTTTATTGATTATTTTATTAAGACCTATGATTCTATAACCATTGAGTCAAAGTAATCAATGGTGGATTCCCCCATGTGATGATCCAAATATGTTTCAGGGACCTATATTAATCACTATTGAGTTCTCTAAGTGCTATAACAAATGAATCTAATACATTCACTAGTCATCATTGATCCCAATAAAGTATTTTAATTCATTAATGGGTTAATTTGGTTATATCAATACTATATAGGGTAATGGTGGAAGATTTATCTCCATTCGTGAAAGTGTTCTAAGAGAATCAGTCTCTAGAACTTGAGAGGATTATCTCTAGAAATCATTGTGTACAACAGTTTCTAGGGTTGTCCAAGTTTAGAAAATGATATAACTGAGAATTTGTAGAAGAAGACGTTGAAAATAATATTTTCACATGGGGCCTTATTATTCTTCTAATAATATTTGAATATCATTTCTATACAGTAATCATGTTATTATTATTTATTTGACTAGTAAAAACCCACAAATCAATAAATATTACTTCCTTGAAGAAAAAAATTAATATCTAGTCAAACAATATTTCATATATCATTTGTCATTATAACATTATCAGACTTTAAAAAATGATTTTTGTATTTAATAAAATAAATTTCGCTGCATAATTTTTTGATAAATAAATAAATACCATTCTAACTAAACCAGAAAATAAATATTAACTTCCTAAATCAACCAATAAATATTTTTTCCATTATGAATATACTAGAGACAAATAAATATTATATCTTCATGTAATTAAAAAATTAATTATTAGATGAATAAATATTTATTTAATATTCAACTCACATAATATACACATGGAAACTTTATGACTAAAATATTCGATCAACCAAAGTTGAAAATTTATTAAAGCATGTATGGGAATAATATTTTTTCCACAAGTTAAATTCATATTTAATTTAACTAAGGTCCTCGATAAACTTGGTGTGTGGACCTCTACTTCCATTTCTCAAAGGAATTAGGTTATACTACCAAAAATACAAGGATAATATCAAGAAAAATTCCATGCCTCTAATACAGAAAAGGTAATGTCCCAATGTAATATAGCTTTATACAACCCGCACTGTGTAATATAATCAATTTTCCTTGATATATGGAATCAAGTAAGTTACCCATTAATGTCATTAACCAATATTCGTGATGTATCCATCATTGAATTTATGAAAATGAACTTTCCAATAAAATTACATGAACATGGATTGATTATGGTAGTCTCATTCACATGAAAGGTCTAGAAATATCATCGTCTATTTGAAAGAGAATAGAAAAACATTTTAATAATTTATTCATTAATACAGAAAACTCGTGATACACTCAAAATACCCTACTTCCCATGATCATATGTCATCATGGTTTTAGTCATTATATTAAGGTACACAACTCATAATATGAATTGATAATAATCTAAAAGACTAAGAATAATTACACATATTCAAAGATAGAAACATCCAACAAAACATATAAATGTGTATTTCCTACTAGATGTTCTTGTTCATATAACCATATACTATAGAGATTATAGGGAACACAAGTAGTAGGAGGGAAGAAGATCTCAGCACATGTCAACAAAGAAAGAAAATTAAATCACCCCATTTCAAGGGGTTAAAAGGATTGAAGATGGAGGAATAGACCCACTACTTGGGTTTTTAATGATAGAGGAGACGATGGGGTGAGGATTTTTAAAACCAGATGGGAAACCATGGTATTTTTTCATTTTGGAAAAAACAACAGGCATGCCATGGATAGAACTATTCCATGGTGCACCACTAAGAGGCCCCTTTAGGGGTCCCAACATTCCTAGAACCACATAGAAGAACCTTCCCCCACAAAATTTTAATTCCCACCCTAACATACAAAATATCATGTTACTGGCTGCTGTCTCCCACATGGGTGGGGGGATGCTCAGACAAAATGCATGGTGGGATTCCCAACCTAGTCATTTCTGATATTCTGTTTCCCACTGGGAGAATCACATCTTGTTCCATGCCAGCTCATGTAAAAAATCAATAAAAAAACCAAAACATTGGAGAACTATTCCTAATAAATGACCAGACCTTTCAAAATTCCTATACCACACTAATCCATTCCTCCACCATGGTGAGCCCCAGGGTATAGGGGGTCCACTAGAATTATTTTACCTACACCATGGTAACCATTACGATCATTTTTCCCCTGCTCGTTTCCCAATGTGTAAGACCCCATTAACCTTGCCTAACCAGCACCCAAAACCCTTTATCCATAGTATTTCATCATCCACCATAGTGTCCACTATGAAATGGTCCTTCCTATGGTGGGGCACATTCCATGGAATCTAGCTATAGATCAACACAACTTCACTCAACCATCCACATAAGCACTATTAACAATTCTCAAACCTTGATCCATGTCCAAAAACAACACTCAATAAGTTAAAACACTTGAAATTCTAATCCTATCCCTATTTCTCAAAACTAACCCGCATCCAAATTAAAAAATCACACGCTTTTTTAACATTCACAAATAAGAAGAGAGGAGTGTCATAACTCAGCTCAATGGGGCCCGAACCATGTGTTCCCCAAGCCTGCCTCTAATAGGCCAGTGGCTAGTAACCAACACCGAGTAGGCATATCACACATATGGGAGGAATTATCCAAATGGAATTATACACACACGCATCTCCAATACTAAATACTGATGAAATATAAAACAATTGAAACCAATTCATGCATACATCGATGATCTCACAATCATAGTATGATAGAAAAGTACTAAAAGAGGAAAAGATTCTAAATACAATCCCAAAAAAAAAATATAGAGAGTCCAAACTACTTTAATGGTGATGAATACTATCAAATGAAACCACAAAAAATACAACTCACTTAATCTTCCAAAAACTATTCTCCACAACCTCTCAATCCCCCCAGTACATTGTCAAAAGGTTCATCACCTGTATAGGACATGAAATGTAGAGGTAGAGACCATACAGGAGTGAGTATATCAATACCCTGTAATAATCCCTGAAAACACTAAACATAAACCATCAATTATAGTCATCTCATAATATAAATATAATAAATAATATAAACAATAACCAAAATATACTCTAGATTGGCACTGCGCCTCAAGGTAGTCAAAAGCAAATTTTTAGCCACATGATTCTTCTCAAAGGCATGCTGATTCCAAGAGAAAAAATCCATGGGACTTGTTATCATCAGATACACTCATTAAAGTGGTCAAGATCGTTGGCCCCAACCCAAAAAGCTCTCTAGTCTCTAAAGACCCTATACACTAATAGGGGATCACACCTAAGACCTTTGAGGGACACCACAAATCCAGTTTGGATTAACCTGCGATGTAGGGGGTCTAACGCTAATGATACCCTGAACCATAATAAAATGGAATACTAGAGAGAGGATCAACTACCAACTCAAGGAAGTCATACTGATTTCAGAAACCCCACCTAGGGTATAAAATGATAAAGGATCCAACTCCGGTCTCATGGAGGGACACCACAAACTCTATCTGAAACTCATCTTCCCTGGGGGGTCACAATCCAGAGATATTTATGTAATAATGCAATGTACCATCAAGGGGATGGAAGAATGTAACACGATAAACTAATAATGGTCTGAAATGATGACACAATGGTCTAAAACACTGTCAAAGGCGGGTACAAGATGTGTACTTGGGGTACATGGTGTTTCCAGCCAACACCTAATCTGCCCATGTGGTGCTGCCCCACATGACATCTAAATCTCCATATACATCGAATGTAGGAATAGTACACAGTGTTTAGATATTTCTTGACACCTTGTACATGATATCTTTTTGTGAAAATCTATAATGGACCAAGTACGTGTACGCTGGATGTGTTTGTGTACTATGGTCTATCCTTTCCCATATTACCTCTGAGTTACAAGCCAATCTACCTAGCATGAGCCACATGGTGGATGAAAGTGTTAAAATGTTAGTGATATATAACTATCTTTTGAAACCCTGGAGCCACATTGGGTGGTCCCACATGACGTGTAATTTTATATTACACATCATGTGACCCGGTATTTCTAGATCCCATGGGTTCCTCTTCTATGACATCTTATTTATCATCATTATTGCCTACCTTGTTGGAAAGTGTAGATTTGGTGTCATTCCACAATCCTATTGTTGGAGAATGAGATTCTGCGATTCAAATCCACTTAGAAAACACCCACATGCACCATCCTTATCTGCACCTTCAAATCCATGATTTATGGGAATCAAGAATTGGTTACGATTTACCTCCAATGATCCTTCATCATCATCTCACCTCGATCACACTCTTGTTCATGACCTTACTAACAGTATTAATCGCTTGCGCTAAAGAATGGTTGTGTAACGATCAAATACATGGTAATTCCTGAATCATGGCCCAAATAAAATGAATGCGATGAATGTGTAAAGAAATGAGGGAGAATTGTATAATCCCCAAGATGTCAGTAATGAACCTAAACCTTTTTTGTTTAGCCTTGATATTTTTTCAATGATTTGGAAGAACGAAGATGGGTTTTAAACCAATGAACAAAAATATCCACCATAAAAAATCATCCATCAATTGGTGGATCAATACTTGTTCATGGAATTGATTCACATTTTAAATTGGATAAATAATGGGATGTAAATAACAAATAAGTCATCATATTTGAAGTTCGGATCAATCACTGGAAAAGAACAGTTCTTCATTGTCATTATTTAATGGATCCACAAAATCCATTGCCACATGATCCTTGATCCGATAAGATCTATTTTCATCTACTAACGATCATATAATGGATCCTATATAGTGATTGCTCTAAATCCCTTCGTTTTTCTACTAACCCTGGGGTTAACGCATAACCATTTTTAAATAGAAGAGCTCAGTCATTATGTCAAAACTAATAAAACTTATTTATATATTTATTTTATTAATTCCAGACCATGAAATATTTTTCCTAGATGTCTGATTCTGAAAACGTTTATGTCACGCCTTGGGTAAAACCCATGTTATGAACTCCTTGGTGCCCTCATATTTCTATTCCAAGCCCTCATTTGGGAGTTATTCCACTTTTTCATCAAAACAAAACACATTTGATATAATTATTTTTAATATATTTCAAAAATTAGTTTTGGGCACATCGAGCCTTAGAGTCTCACGTCATCTCAATGACTATCTCTAAAATTAACCCATATAATACTTCAAACTAATACATGGAAAAAATTATATTTGTTACAATGGTTCATTACACTACTAAAAATTGGAAAATTCTTATTTAGTTGTAGAAATAAGTGTCAATAAAAACCCTTATCTGAAGTAAAATGAAAAAGCATTGAAAAAAGAATAATTTTTCAATACAACTATTAGGACTAATAATGGCTTAAATTTATGATCACTAAAAAGAATTCATAAATCTCAGACATTATCAGTGCTAATTTGAAAAGCTAATATAGGTTATATTTATCTACACTAATATTATCACTAATAAATGGTATTGAATGTTAAAAACTTAAAAGTAAATTTAAAAACTATAATAAATTAATAATTATATGAATATAAATATTATCATTTTCAATTAATAATAAATTTATTAAGAATATAATAATTGTATTATTAATATTATAATAAATATATTAATATTATAATAAATGTGATAATAAAGGTTTTATATATTATAATATATAATATTAAAAATTGTATAATCTTATAATAAATTTAAAAATGAAATATTACATTATAAAAAAGTAATTTAAAAATGAATAAATTATAAAAATATTAAAAAATAATAAAACAAATTAATTATATTAAATGAATTAGAAAATGTGTTATGTTATGATTAATGTATTAATATTATGATAAATGTATTAATAAATGTATTAATATTATGATAAATGTATCAGTATATGTATTAGTTTTAGGAAATTATAATAAATTTTTTATTATAATAATAACTAAATTGATATTATAACAATTTTTTTATTAACAACTGGATTAATATAGTGATAATTATATTAATACGTGTATCAACAATGTGATATAAGTATTATTAGTATTATAATAAATGTACTGATTTTATGATATTAGAATAATTGTTTTAATATTATACCAAATGTAATATTTATAAATGTATTAATATTATAATAAATATTTAGAATAAATGTTTTGATATTTTAATAAATTTCAAATTAAAAAATTAATTTATAATAAAATTTATTAATAATTAATAATTATAGATAGTTAATAACTATTTTTAAATTTTTTATTTTAATTAATATGATTATTAATTATTTAAATGAATAAATAGTTTTTAACATATATCACAAATAAATGTAAAAATAGTAATATTATGTATATGTGTTTTTACAATATATTATTAATGATAAAAATATAAAATTAAATCAATAATTTTAATATTTATATTTAAATAGATTTACAATTGCTAATATATTACTATATTATTTTTAATTATCATATTAATGTATATATTATATTTATTGTATATAACAACAATAATTAATTAATAACTATATTTAAAAAATTAACAAAATTAAAAAATTATAATTTATATAAATGTATTCTTTTGTGATATATAAGTGAACCAATGCATACCTGTGTTATCTAGCTATACACATACACATACACATACCCATACACATATACATACACATACATAGAAATACCTATAGGTGCACATCCATACACAAGTATACACGCATATACACACATATACACATACACGTGTATAAACATACATAAGCAGACACATGCACACCTACACACAGACATACACATACACATACACATATATACACATACACACATACATACACATGCATACACATACACACACATGCACATACATGCACATACATGCACAAACATACACCTACCCAAACATACACATGCATAAACACACATATACATTCATACACATATATATACAATAACACACAAATACACACACATACAAACCAATGCATACACAAATGTACACATAATATTAAAAAACAGACATGTATACACGTGTATACACATATATACACAAAAACCCACATACACATACACATAGATACACATACACACACACATACATACGTAGTCAAACACACACACACACAGACATAGACACACAAACACACACAAATATATATATATATATATATATATATATATATATATGCACACACAAACGTATCATAACTAGAATATTAAAATTCTGTGTGGTCGGATGTCAGGTGACAACCAAAGGGTGGTCACTAATATGGTTAATACCGACCAAGGAAAGGCAGTCTATGAAAAAAGTGACCATAAGCGACCCCCCATTCCCCCAGTTGTAGCCTTGTGCCGTAAAAAAACAAACCCTTAGCCCCATGGATTGGAACATTGGCACCCTTGGTATCCCCCCACAATCCCAATATGAAATATTTTCACATTTCTAAAGTGTACAACAGATTAACAAGCACCTGAAATCCATTTGAATCACTTCTATGTCTGATTGCAATCACACAGTGTTACAATCTTTGATTTAGTAATTTTATAGGCACCCAAACCTAGATTCTTCGATGAAATATAGGTATAAACTAAATTTAATAAATAATTTTTTGTTTTATAAATTAATTTAATGGTAATAGTGTTTTAAATTATATTTGGAGTTAGTGTTTGTGTTTCATATTCTTTTAAAAGTGTTGTTGTATATATTATATTTTCATAATTGATTAATTTTTGTCCCTCATGGTGTTTCTTTAACAGAACACATATTCTCAATTTTAAATTGATCCATTTAGTGGATGTTATCTTTTACTAGTTTTATATATATTATAATGCACATAATTTTCTCACTTTTCTATTTTTTTCAATATAGTTCATTTCATTTCATTTTTTCCATAAAATTCCACTTGTTTATGATTCTTAATCATTATCTTTTCTAGTTTCCTTATATACATTAGAAATGTTAATTTTAATATAATATAAGTACTATCATCTCTGGTTACAATATAATTTTTTTAGTTCAATAAAATTATAATTATTATAACCTTTTCTAATTTCAAAAGACAACTGGAATTTCTTATTGGTTAAATTATCATTTTTAAAATGTATATATATTATTCCTTCAGTAGTAGTTTCCCAAATGAATACAAATTTTTTTTATAAATGGGTTTCATTGACAATCATGATCACTAGTATTATTTATTCATACTTTTATATATTTTAAAATTCTAAAAAAATGTACCATTAATTTTTTAAAACCATAAATGATTGTGTCTCGTGGTTAAATATGATCTTTGTGTTTTTAATATATTTTTTATGTATATGTTTCTTACTATGAATATTAAAATACCTAGAATCATTCATGTAATGTTATAATATTTACATTAAAAATATTCAATTCCCATTATGTATTCTACCAAACACACATTCATTAACCTATAAATTAGATTTCTTTCAATATAATGCATTTCCGTAAACATTTATGTTAAATATTCATTGACTTATTACATTATATTATTAAAATTTATAACTTTTTACCCAAATTCTATAAATAAATTATTTCAACCAACACAATATTATAAAATTACAATGATTTCACACTCTACGTTCACTGACAAAATGATTTTTAGGAATGATAGATTTATCATGAAAAGGTAATCAACCACTTATACATGTATGAAGAAATTATTATAATTATTTAATTATTTAATATATTATATTACATGTATTTATATATTCATCAAATTACACTTTCAAATTTTTATTTAATGTTTGGTAATGTGTTCTTTATATTCAAAATAACCATCCATTATTGAAATTTAGAAATGGTATATGCATTTTTTAAACAACTACCCAATTTTCTATTAATTTAAAATCTCATATAGTTTTTAATCACTAATATGTTCAAACAATAATTTTTTATTTATATTCTTAATATGTTTTGTGACTAAAATGAACAACATTTAACATATGTTATTAGAATTCTATTTAGGATATATATTTTTCTTTTAAACATTTAATTAGACCTATTTGTTTCATTATTATTTTAGATTGATTTCCCTCTTTTTCTATTTATAACACATATTTGATTTCCTTCTTCCTTAGGCTTAGAGGTTTGATTTCACTCTTTCCTCATACCCTTTTTTCATGTTCGATTTCCCACTAATTTATGATCATAGTTTTAGTTTCACATTATTCTATACTTTTTATATGATCTATTCCGAAATTATAAAAGGACAAATGATTTTATATTCTTGGTTATAGTGACATGGAAATTATATATGGATTTTAAAAAGATGGATTTATTTTTTATTAATTAGAACCTTTTATGTTAGTAATCATTAATATATTTAATCAAATAAAATTTATTTATATTTTGAATCTATTTTCCTTCCAAAATCTAATATATTTAATTAATTAAAATTCTATTCTAAATATATATTGTTATTTTAGTCTATTATATGGACTAATTTACATTGTATGTCTTCTAAAATAACTATGAATAATGTTATATTTTAAATTTGAAAAATTATTATATTTGATATGTTATATATTATTAATTATGGCTTTTTAATAATTATTGGAATTTATACATTATATTTGATAGTATTATAAATATAGATTAGGGACAGTTTATTTTAGAAATAAAAAGCGTCATCTAAAAGAATTTATTAGAATTTGTTAGAAATTATTTTTTGTTTGATTTCTTCATTATATATTTGATTGTGGAATGTTTATATTATAATTTATCATATTAATTTTTAATCTTAATGTTTAATTGATTCAGTATAATTAATATCCTTCCTATCATGTAAGACACATGATTATATATAATGTAATTTGTTTATGTAACTTATATATCAATGTAAGCAGAACATAGTAACATTTGTTATAGGCCCACTACTATAATGTTATGATTAATTTAAAAGGGATTTGTTACTGTTTGAAACCTACCTATCTAATAATTTATGTTTTAATTATAAATATCATGATTCTATATAAATGAATATTCAATATTTATTCAAGATGCCTCTTAGATATAGTATGAACTAAAAGATGTTAATATCAGTGGGTTTTAATAGCATCTATAACCAACCATCTACTTGTGTAGCATTATACTATATTATTCAATGTTTCATTTGTAAACATCGTTGTTACTGTAACTAAAGTCCAAAAATCATTTGTAACCTTCACTCCTCCTATTGTGAGTACCATATGAAATTTAAATTCTTTTGTATAATCATATTTCTAATATACCTTAAATAGTGAACACTGAATACTATTTTCATTAATTTAAACCTTCTTACTAATCAGCATTTTTGACTACTTCTATAAGTGGAAGCCTATTTCATTTGTAAACTTCATACTACTATAATTGACATTAATATGTAAAATTCAATGGTGCATTTGTGACCAGAATGTTAATTTGAGTTAGATTCAAAATCATTTGTAACCTATCTTCCAATAAATATATGTACCATTTATAATTCTCATTAATTTTTATAAATGAATTTTTTAACAACTATTAAACATCTTATTCAAAGAAACAATTTTCATTAAATTCAATCTGCTTGATAATCTACATTCTTTAAAATGTATGTACAATTTGTAATCTGTTTTATCTTATATTTAAATTGGTTCTCAACCACCCAACTAATTCATTTTCTACTAATTTCAGTTGAACATTCATTTAATATTTCAACAAAATTACCAGCATTATATTTTTCATTCTATATTTATATACCATTTTAAATAATTTTTTCTAATGTGTTTGTATATATATATATATAATAGTTAATAATTATAGTATTAATTCGTAGGTTTTTCTAAAGTTAGGAAGATTGGGGAGAAAATTTAGACATAACATGTTCCAAAACTCCCATAGCTAAAATGTTTTATGGAACATTGGTAATGGATGTAAATAAATATATGTTTTCTATTAGAAACTTCATTTTAGTGGCTTCCAAATTTCCAATTTTATAAGTCACTGTGTGTTGTAGTGAATTGTTTTCAACATTTTTCTTCTGTGGATTTTCCTAGTAATGAGTTTCTATCATAGTTTCTTAATCGTTTGAATTTATGGATAAATAAAAATATTGATAACATGTTGTTAGTTAGTTTATTCATTATTTGAACACTAGGTAATGTAATGTTTTTTATTTCTATCCACAATTTTTTTTTCGACCATTGTTTTACCATTATAATCATAACACGGTCAACTGAAATTTATTTTCAAAGTTCATTTTAGTGATTATATTTATGTGTTCTATAATTATTTGTTATATATATTTTTTTCCATAAATATATATTTTATTAACACACACCCAATCTAAATTCATATATATATACATATTGATGCATAAATTCAGATATTTTGTATATGTATTTCTTTATGTATGTTTGTATGTATATAAGTATATATGTATGTATGTATGTATACATGTATGCATTCATGTTGGTATGTATGTATTTTTGTATGTAAGTATGTATGTGTGTTTGTGTGTATGTTTGAACATATTCCAAATATATTATATATATATTCTAAAATATATTCTAAGATGTACATGAAGAATAATTTTATGACCAATAGAATTAAATCAAATATTAATTAACATCATAATTTCATAACCAAACATTGGATCATCACGTTATGATTTAATATTAATTTAAGTAGTTAAAAATTACATTGGGATGAATTTATTTGATGAATCTAAAAATTCCTCTATGTCGTACCATCGTTGTGTTTCTGGAATAAAGTGTGGATTCCCTTCAGGAATGATCCAAATATGCACCAAATACCTTTGAGTGACATTGTAGGAATCTATGAGTGCTAGTTTGGGAGATCCTAACAGTTGCATCATTCGTCTTTGATCACCATGAGAATCACTTCAAGGAAAGTCTCTCCATTATCTCTCTAAAATTGGGAGGGGTTATAGAGGACAATCACAGTCCATTTTTGAGAGAATTCTAGTCAAGTATCTCTATAGGAAATCAGAAGATTCTCTAATTATCATTTTGAGCAACCAAATCCAATTGCTAGCATCATTTTTAAAATAATATAATTCGGTTTAAAAAGTTCTTGTTACAGAAAATAATATTTTCACATGCACCATTATTATTTTTCTGTACCCCAGAGTATCCCATGTCTATAAAAAAAATTATTATTTTTTCTTTACATGTGCAAAAACCATGAATTAGTTAAATATTATTTCATGAATAATGTGTATAAAATTGATTCAAATAATACTTAATATATATTATTTCTCACCAATCCATTAAACAATGTCTATCAATCCTCCATGATATATATCAGAACTTGAATAATTACTAGTTATTTTATATATAAATATTATATCTTTATCTACTAATAAACAAATAAAGAAGTATTATATTCACTAAATAAAAAATAAATATTTATTAAATATTTTTCTCCCAAATATTTTCTCATGCAATTAGGGACAGGATATAAGCCATCAATAAGACATGAATAATTATTAAACCACTTAGAGTGATAATATTTTTTCAATATGTCAAATAAAAAAATAATATTTAATAATTAACTAATGTTCTGGATACAGTTAGCATGTGATACTCATGTTCTCTTTATCAGTGCATTATGAAAAGCTTCCCAATGTCCAGGGTTAGAATCTACAAACACTAAGAAACCCATAGATTTAGAAGTTAATTTTAAAAAAAATATTAAACCTCATAAGAATGATTAATATGTAATATAATCCTTCTATCATGATATCTCTAATCAAGTAAGTTTCATGATGGTGTCATCAACCAATGTGTAAGATGTATCTTTCTTTAACATTATAAAAATGAACCTACCAATAAAAAAACATTGATGTGGATTTATTTATATTGTTTTCTTCTTATATAATGGACTCAAATATCATCTTCCATTATATAAAAGAAGGGATAAATCATTTTTTCATTATTCATTGATGAAATATCACTCGTGACACACCCACTATATCATAATTTACTATGAATATATGAAGTCACAGTTTTCATCAATACATCAATGTACATGAATAATAATATCTATAAATAAAATTCATTATCTATTGAATAATAATGATTTTAGAATATAAGAACATCTAATAACCCATATAAATGTGAATTTATTACTAACGGCTCATGTTCTCATAATCTCTTGTATTAAAAATTACTAAAGGCGTACCCCATGTGAAAGTTTATCAAAGTCATAAAATTATCCATCCTTGATATCCTATATCATTTTCCCATAAAATGATATTATACAGATATATAAATTATATTTAAGAATAATTTCATGTTACTTATGGTTTCTCATCATATTGAGGAACTTCTATGACTATTCGGTGTGGTAGTTACTCTTTGGACATTATCACTTTATATATAACATAGAAGATCAGTCGTAATTAGATAAAAATATTATTAAATTTAAAAAATTAATACACATAATCATAAATTCTATAGAAGTTGGTTATATAGAACCATATTCAATAGTACATAAATATGATGTGTGGTGTACTCCGAGAGACTGAAGTAGATGATTTTAAAGAATCGGAAATCTTTATAAACATACTATGGATGGTCAAAAAAAGAAAACACCCTTTTATTTCCATGAAGTAATAGGAAATCAACTTTAGAATGTTTTCTAAAATATATTAATTGACATATCATAAATCCAAGCTTTTGTTTGTTCGGGATGACCATTTTTTTACAATTTTAAAACACTAAGAAAAGAAAGAAATTGTAATAATGATTAAAAATACCTATGATTGATGTAAAATCATATAAAAAAATTCTTTAAATATTTATTGTGAGTGTGAGTTGAATGAATTTACATCCAATATGTTGTGTGCTCGTACCTACTCAATAATATGTTCTTAAATAGTTGGTTGTCTTTAAAAACATGTGTCATGGGGTCAAAACCAATAAAATGACCTATAATTACAATAAAATCATAATAAAATTACCAAAAATGATTTTTTAAATTAACAACTTAAAATTCATCAATTTGAGTTACAATTTTTCTAGAAGACCAAAAATGACATTTCAAGTGTAATAAACCACTAAAGCATGTGTATGACAATCAAAATCATATACTATGTACCAACCTAAACTGTTATAATTAAAATTTTACTTTGTATCTTAATTAAATGCATTATAATGTAATATGGTTATAGAAAATAATGTACTTATTTGTTTTATTATATCCTAAAATATTTAAAATACTATTATGAATATTTAACATTGATAATATAGTCGTTGAATAATGATCATATGATTAGTATAAATAAATTCTGTTTCAAAATACAATTCATACATGAAATGGATGTGATGGACTAAACGAGAAAGATCATACCCAATGATTACCACATATCAGAGCTTTTGTGGTAGACAACATATCTGGGATTTTTCTTCGACCAAGCTAAGGTTAAAATCAAAATTTTAAGCTTGAGAGAAACTTTTTATGAGAGAAGTTCAATATCATTGAGATCACAACCCAAAACATGTATGCTGAACCACCCCAAGAATGTTTCTCCATCACACACCTTTCATTTAGAGGATTTACTTATGTATTAAATGGATATGTATCTAGTCCATAATAATATAAATATGTTTATGGTATTTCTCTATATAATAATGATTATATTTTCTTCTTATCAATACATTATAAATGTTTTTTCTTTTTAAGAAATAAAAAACAAATGGTATTTATAATTGGTATTCAATTTCAATTAAGACATTTTTTATGAATTAATTGATTTATGAAATGAATAATATTTTAATAAAATATTGTTATTACATATATTTTTTTGAAATTTAAATGATGATGTTATTTTTATGAAATAAAATGTAATTTTTATAAGGGTTCGAAAAATATTATTGTAAAAAAACCAATATTTCTTAATAAATGTTGATTATTATTTTAAAATTAAAAATACAAATATATAGAAAATTATTTTGGTAAAGAGAATATAATTTCTCTAATCAGCACATCAAAAATATCACATGCTAAATTTTTCATAATTTTCTATAAAAGATGAATTTTTGGGAAGAAATTAAACACCGTATAAATATACGGTGTGAATTATGACATTATAATTACCCGAATGTGTTGTAATAAATAGTATAAAAGATATAAACATCCAAAAATATCTTTTTAATTTAATATAATGTGATTTTATGTTTATTTTATAACTTTGATAGATCCTTTAGGAGTCCTCCAAGTCAATTAATATGTTTTAAGGTGTTGAAATCATTTATTTAAAAGTGTGGATAAAATACACATAAGAAAGGGTGTTATTTTGTTAATTTTGGCCTTTCTACCTAAAGAATAATGAAATCCACTCCCATTTGGTAGAAACCATGGTCAAAACTATGATGAGGTTTGTTTTATTTTTAATTAATTATATATATTCCAAAATCTATCATTGAGAAATATTAAAGATATCCCCACCCTTTTCCTATATAAAATGACCCAAAATTCCATTTCCCCTCACTAAAAATACGTGTAGAATGTACTTAATCTTCTCTCCTCTCTCTATATTCCTCTCAATGTGCACCATGCTCTCAATAATCCCCTTCCAATCATTCAGATTCACACAATCAAGTAAGGGATCCTCACCATCTCTTCTTTATTCGAGTTTCTTTATATCTTATGCCTTAAATTTTCATTTCTTAATATTGGGATATGTTTTTACATGTCCATATTACTTCCATTTTATGTAAAAATTATTACATAAATATTTCTCTCATAATCCATTTTTATAAATTTATAAGTGACGCCCTTATGGTGTAGAAGTTTCACCATGGTTTTCCATGAAAAAACAATTGTGTATTGAACACCACACCCATTTACTATAAAGGGTGTTCACCTTTATATAGTCATACTTACATGACATGGAACCTAAATTTATTTACTCAAAACTAATTTATTGTGGAATAAAATATTATGATTAATGAATCCAAGTTGTATGATCAATATGGTACACTAAATCATGGAAATGAAATGAACGTGATAGGTGCACCAGGAATTATATTGTGCTCCAATGTATTGGGTAATCTTTAGTCTCATGAGATGTTATGTTGGGATAGAATGTATACTTGATTCTATTATCGGAATTTTTCCATTATGATGTCCTAACAGTTAAACTTGACCTATGTTTTTGATGCAGTGTTTTAAGTTGTTTCCACAATTTACATGTTCAATTTATGATTATCATACTAAATTGAGTCTCATTGTTTATGTTTTTTTACAACTCCTTTTATGTTCCACTGATATACTTATTTTCTAAAATGTATTATTATCTTCATTTATTCCTTGTTTATTCCCATACTTGTATTTTTACCGTGACCCTTTATTATTTATGTCCCCAGGTTATCCCATGCAGTTTTAAATTCGATCATGTTAAGGAAGATTTCAATAAATATGTTGTTTTTCGTAATTTAAATTGTCATGTAATGTACCTAATTACAAAATTAAATGTACTTATTTAACTTATGTGATAAATTAATCTTAATACTATGTAATAAATCATCTATTAATGTGTAATAAAGGTAATTGTTATTATAGTAGGAATCAAATGAAAAGTTTAGTTATTTCAGGGTTTAGGATTAGAAAACTCTAGAAAAAGACTTAGGGATAAGATTAAGTATAAGACAATATAACAAATTTTTTTATGTATGGTGTATGTGGTTTATCCAGAATATATATATATTTTTATTACAAGTGGGTGTGGCTCTAGAAAAACTGTACAAAGGGGTAAAACATAAAAATACAACATTGAGCAAGGCTCGACCAAGAACGGGTGCCTGACAATGGACCTTAATACAAGCCTAACTGGAAATTATTATGGGATTTTATTTGGTAATTTCATAATCTCATTATGAACCATTATTAAGGGAACAAAAAATTAGTATAAGTTTTTTTTAGAAAGAGATCATAGGTAACATCGAATAATGCCAAGAAATTCATAAGTTAAGTAAATACATGTAATTTATAAGTTATGCCTTTAACGACAATATATTCTCTAATATGTGTTAAACATTTTAAAAATAATCATCCTTAATTTTTCCATTATTCTATATAATGGAAAAACAGGTGTAATCAGTTAAACAATCAAATGTGACATGCAATGTGGTGACTGCCCTAATGAGATGCACAACCAGGTCGGAAAATAAATATTAAACTTTGTAAAAATAATCTCTCAGATAAATCAGGATCTAAATAGAATCTTGGAACAATACGCTTTTCAAAATACCCTTAAGAAATAACAATCTGTAATTAAGCCATTTATTCAACAATGGCCTCTAAATTAAAATGGATCATCTGATCCCTTAATCATGGAACAATGGATCAACATCATTAAAAACATATTCTAAGTCCATCAATGTTCTGAAAAAGAGGTGGTTCTACTATATTTTTATTATATGGAGCGATTATCATATAATTTTTTGATAGTGATGAGGAATATTATTCAAGAGGAAGAGATCAAAATTATGGGGTGGAAGGAATTCTGAAAAATGTTTTTCAATAAATATTTTCCTCTTAAGATCTATTTTAAAATGGAAATGGGTTTCCCTAATCTAAAGAAAAAATACAATGAATATATCCTGTAATATTAAGAAACTTACATAAGACATTCATGATACACCAGTGGATTTGTCATTACACCTAAATGCATGTTTGACAACTTCTTTGGTGAGATAAAACATAGTCTATAAAAATCCTTCTTGATACAAGACTTTGATAGCTATGAGGAAATTGTATGATGTTCTGTCAAAGTTAAAATGGAGATCATAGAATCACTAAGGTATCACGGGTTTAAGAAGGGGAAAGAGGAGTTTAATTCTAGTGGTTTGATGGTGAAATATAATGGTGATAATAAATTTCAACATCCCACTTTTCAAATGTGTAGAAAGAAGCACCCCGAAAATCCCCTACGTGGGATAAGGAAATGATTTAGGGTTAGGAAGGAATGACACCTAGTGTCTGATTTTTGAAAATAAAAACACACTAATTCAATGGAGGAAAGGAATTCTCTTTCCAAACCTCAGATTATTTCTCATTACTTCAATTTCAAGGAACCATGGTACTTTTGAAACCAATAAACTAATTAAGGGGTTTCTAGAGAAATCCAACAACTTCCAAGGTAGAAAGGGAGATATTTTTCCATCACAACTACAGGGGTAGATCCTGATGATGAGGTGGTGACAGGTATAATAGTTACTTATTGCTGAATAGTGAATGTACATTTTTATTCTAGTTATACATATTATTTCATATCACTAATGTTTAGTAGAACTATTCAAACACCAAATAAATAATTTAAGTTGAGCTATCGGTGAAAACAATAAATGGGGAAATTATTGCATCCCAACTATATTACTCTTCCCCTAATACAATTTCTATTATAAAAATCCCAGTGAACCTTTTCATACTCTATTTTGTAAATTTGATACAATTATAGGTGTGGAATAGAATTCCATATATAAAACTATCATAAACAGCTGTGAGAAGGAAATCAATATCAATTTGATTTTTATTTATCACAAATATCTCATGTGAGGATATTATTTCCCTAAGAACAACAAAATATAGCTAAAATTTGTGATCTAAGGAAAGAATCATCCCTAAATTCATGTTAATTGTGAGAGAATATACTAATGTGTTTCTCAAGGAATTTCCAGGTCCTCCTCATAACTGAGAGGATAGAATTTTAATTGATTTTATACCGAGAGAAATTCAAGTATACCTAACTCTATATTGAATGGATTTTTTGAAACATGAGGAGGAGATAAAACAATTACCACATAATTTGAATAAAGGGTTCACACGCACTAGTGATTCCCCGTATTTTTCACCAATCCTCTACAAAAAGAAGAAGGATGAGTCAATGAACCTTTTCATTAATTATTATGATCTCAAAAAGATCATGATAAAGAAAAGGTGTCATGTTCATAAAATTTATTAATTTTTCAACTAGATAAGTAGTTCACAACACATCTCCCATGTTGATCTACGACCAGTATATTACAATTTTAGGGTATATAATGATGACATAATCAAAACCTCTTTTTGTACAAGGAAGGTTCACTATGAGTTTATAGTGATTCCATCCAAACACACTTATTATCTACAAATTTTCATGGAATAGATTAATAGAGTATTTATAAATTACCACAAATAAATTTGGAAGTATTTATTGATATTATTCTAATATACTCGAAAAACAATGATGAGTATGAGGAACATCTGAAAACTATTCCAAAGTACTTGTGAACGAAGAATATTTATTCCATGTATAGTATGTGTGAGTTATTTTTAACCGAAGTATCTTTCTTGGGGAATATCATCACAAGAAATGAGATATTTGTGGACCCTTAAATGATAGAATAAATTATAAGATAATCAAGGATAACATCTATGATATATATCTGTAGTATCCTTGGATTAGAAAGGTATTATAACTCATATTTGATAAATAGATCTTGATTTTCAAACCCTCTAACTAAGCTGACATAGAAGGGAGTCATGTTTTCTTGGGATTATGAATGTGAATGAATATTTGAGGAGTTGAAAAGAAGGGTTATCATTAAAAATGTTTTCACACTACCCACAATAGGAGAACTTTTGGTGATATTCCACTATTCCTCAAATAAGGGATTAGGTTTTGTCTTAATGTATAACTATAAAGTCTAAGCCTATTATTCAAGGAAGTTGAATTTTCATTAATAAAACCTCCCAGCTCATGATCTAGAGTTAGATATAGTGATATTAACATTGAAATTATGTTGAAATTATCTTTTTTAGAGAACTATAAAATATATACGGATCACAAAATCCTAAAATATATATTAACATAGAAAAAGATGAATATTTTCCAACTAATATGGTTAGAGATGATCAAGGACTTTGACTGTTCAATCCAATACTATCCTAGGAAATTGAATAAAGTTGTAGAAACTCTATATAGAAAGGATATATAGACTCTATCATTGATGAGAATGGGGAGGGATCTGATCTTCTTAGATTTTAGAAGGATGTATATAGTAATCATAAACAAACGAACAATATCAATACTTTCAAAAATTATTTATTAACTATCCCTTATGGATAATATAAAGGATGCTCAAATAGATGATGTGGGAATTTAGAAGAAAGTGGAAACTGTAAGAAGTGGGGAATCCTTAGAGGTCAATCTTTTTGAAGAAGGAGTTTTATGATTTGGTAACGACTATATGTATCATCCAATCAAGAGATAAAGAGAGAGATTTCAAATTCGACCAATATCTCAGCCTTCTCTATTCACCGTAGGAGAACCATGATGTACTAAGGTATTATAGAGAACTATTAGTTGGAAAATATGAATAATTATATTAATGAACATACATCAAAGTACCTAGAATGTCAAAAAGTGATGGCTGAAATGAAAATGTCTGTGGGGATGATACAACCATTACCCATACCAACATCAAAGTGGGAAAACATCACCATGTTATTTTTTCACTGAAAATACAAAGATATCCAGGGGAAATAATTATATATGGGGTTTTGTGGATCATCATACTAAGATAGATCACGGTATCTATAACACCCCGAGATTTTATGAAAAATATTCTTTTTAATTTCTTTAATGTCTTGTGTTGTACGCTACACCGAAAGGAGCTTGAACAACACACATCTCTGACCTGGCTTGAATTACACGCAATCACGACCTTTCACGATAGTGTGTGTTGTACGCAACACCAAGTTTCGCTAAACAACGATATGCTATTAAAATATTATTAAAACTAGCCGTTATGAATAGTAATAACCACTTTTTGAAATTTTGTAAATTTTATATATCAAAATGGACTTCATTCTTGGATTCGGAATATCGAAATTAGCTTAGGGTGAAATTTTGGTGATTTTCGGATAACTTTCATATTCTGATGAATAGTGAAAATTACTAAATTATAATTAAAAACAACTTTCTTAATCGAAATAATTGATAGTGATAAATTTTTAATTTGAGTGGTTTTAAAGTATATTTAGAATATATTTTTACAATTTAATACAATTTTGGTCATTGGATGTAATTTCACATTCAAACCAGTTATAAACAAGTGTCAATATTTTGATAGTTATTATCTCTTAAAAACACGCTAATTGTTTTGACGACGGGAATTAATTTTTAAATTAATTAATGCAACTGATATGTTTTGAATTTGGTAAAATAGACATCATTTTTGAGTTCATAATATCAAATATATCTTAGGCCTAATTTTTGATATTTTTCTGAAAACTTTCAATTTTTGATGAATAGTGAAACCACTAAGTGGTAGTTAAAAAAACTGAATTGTTCATAAAACTTAATTTTACCACTTTTGTGAGTGGAATTTCAAAAATCCGAGAGACACGGTTGATGTCAGTAAGTAAAATGTGGTTCAATGAGATGAAAATAATTTTTGGTGAATAGTTACTTTTTACTTTTATTTAGCACGGTTAAAAGTAAATAGGGTAATTAAGGGTAAAAATGAAATTAGTATTACCCTAACACATGTCCTAATTCTATTGGACAAGTGTAATTCGACCAAAAACAAACTTAGGAATAAAATATGACCATTTAGGCCCACTTGGATTAGATTAGGACATTTATTATTAATTTATTTGAAGAAGGGTTAAAAGAGTTAAAATCAAAGGTTATTTAATAAAACATTTTTAATATAGGGTTATACATAAGATAAATTAGACTATAAATATTCATTAGAAAGATAAAAAGATTTCCTACATAATGGTATTTTATTTTTAATTTTTAAACATAAAATAATTTAATTTATTTATGACACAACGATGATGAAGTAATTATCTTATTAATGAAATATTGACATAATTGATCTTATAAATACTCAAATAAATATAATTTGAGACTTTTTATGAATTCCACTAATTTTATAGGTTAATATGACATTTTATAATTGCATTAATTAACTTTTTTCTAACTTATCATTTTGTTGGGAGTTTCACAAAAATCAATTACTAAATAGTGTCAAAATTGACATAAAATAGTTTTTAAAACAAATATTATATTATTAATTTTTATTTTATTCCTAAAAATCCAAGGTTCGGAAAAATGACTTATATAAGGTTATATATATTAATAATAAACAACTTGGGGTTGTTTTGGCTTGATATATTAAGTTTAATAACCTTATAGTATAAGAACACAAGAAGACACGGTAAAAGTAAAATTATTTAACTTAATGTTAAATCTAAATGATAAGGTTAAAATAGGAACCTAAACTTGTCTAGATTATATTGGATGAGATAATTTCGACCCCTACCCACCTTAGCCTCGAAATAAATCAATTTGGAGCTATTTAAAACCGAACTTGACTTTATAATAAAATAATATTTTTAGTTATTCCAAAGGTGCCCCTCTCCTCCCTTATAAAAGGACACCTCCTCCCTCTCTTCCTCACACAACTTTTAGCCTTCAAGATCGGCCAACCCCTGCCACAATCTCTTCTCCACTTCCCTAGAAACATCCTAGAGGTTCTGGTCTTCCTCAAAGACCAATTTTAGTGCCCTAAGAGGAGGTCTCAAAGAGGCGCTTCAAAGAAGAGGTAATTTCCGTTACCAATTCTTTCAACTTTATTTCTTCTTCCACTTACTCTTCTTAGGTTGTTTCATTATGAAGTAATAAAATCAGTATCACTCATATACTGATATGTTATTATAAGTATGAAACAACCCTATTTCACCATCTATCTATCCTACGGAAAACAAAATCACCGCGCGTGCGTACGTACGGAATACCGTCTCCACGCCGTGGTGTAATCTGTTTTTCCACCAACACAGTACATGGATGGGTATTATGGTGTAAAGAATAACTATACATAGCTATTATAACATCATAATGATTCTTATATATTGTATCATCCGCTCCAATTCAATTCAATAATTATGGAAATGATATCATCGCTCGTGCGTACGTACGGAATACCGTCTCCACGACGCGATGAGATTCATTCTCCATGTTAACCATTCAAGAATGATTATAAAGTATATATAAGCAATAATAATGAAATATATGACATGTTAAATCTACTGGATTTATGTATATATATATGTCATCTACTTACTTCCATTCAAGACAATAAGGAAAGGAAAACAACGTTCATGCGTACGTACGGACTACCGTCTCCATGAACGGTGTGTTTCATTTCATTTATCTATATATATTATATATATATACTGAATATATATTATATATAAATCATATTTTATATTCTGGAAGTAAGTAAATAATGATATAAGTAATAATAATGTCATGAACAACAAGTCCTAACACCTATGATAAATGAAACAATTTTACCCAAAACGCTATTTAACATGGAATTTACAAAAGAACGGGTAATATAAAGTCATAAGTGAACCATATATGATATCATAACAATGAATATGATTCTGTAATAAGTAAATGACATTATCTAAATCATTATACAGGATGTTCGGGCACTTACGAAGCAAATCGGACCTAAAGTAAGGGAAATATCACAATCTCATTTTTATCCGAGATTTTTTATAAGTTGGTATTTACTGGGGTGTATTTTATCATCCACATATATGTTTCCTCAATATGTAATGTTATTTCCATCCACCTACAATTGTTTAAATCCAATTTTACCCTTTGGTGAGTTTTTAGTAAAAGATATGAAAGGAATCTTTTGTCGTTTTTCATATGAGGTACTTTTTGACTTTTTCGATAAAAGTACAAAGAATGTTTTTTTAACTTATACGGCACAAATGGATTTTTACGGTTTTATAAAGCTTCCTCCAAAATATTTTATGAGTATTTTCAATAAAATGTCTATCTTTTAAAAGTTCATGACGATTTGTGAAAAGAAATTGATTTTGAAGAAGAAAGGATATTTTCCTCAAGAATTCATTTCAAGTGTTTTATCAAAATTATTTTCCATCTAAGATAACATAGGGTTCTGTTTTTATCCCTATTATTACATTGATTTGATTATGTTGTGATGGAATTATTTTTATGAATTCCTTTATCTTATATGAATTGTTTTATGATGTCCCGATGTTTAAGATTCCCATTTTTATTACATGGGTTATGAAATGATGTTTGATTTATGTTTTTGTGGCACACATAAGAATGGTATCATTATGAGATGGGTGGGACCTATATCTCCCTCCAATGCATTGGGTAAAGATTTTATATCTCATGAGATAGACATGGATGGAATGGTAGGTTATACTGGTTCAGTGAAACAGGACGTAAATGAGGGTGACTCGGTTCAGAAAGGGACTTTGTCAACTAAGATAGTCTTGGCAATGAGTCTTGACTAACAAGAAATGATTCTCTATGATTATGTGTGTATGCCACAAAGTTTAATGTTTTAAGTTATTATTATTGTGATTAAATTTCACTGCCATGAGTTATCCCGGGTTATGAAATTATGATCTCTTTTACAGGTTAAGATTTCCAAAAGTTATGTGCTTATGTATATGATGTGATTGATATTTCTTTTGTTTACCCTTACTGAGCATTTGATCTCACCATTTTATGTTTTTTTCCCAGGATATAAAGAAAGGTTTTAGGTATAAAAAAATGAAGATCTTTATGGGAGATGTTGAAGATCTTTCACCATGATTAGAAGATTACGTTCCGAGTTTCCAAAGACACTAAACTATTACGATCCTTGTGTGTGTGTTTTTGTTATGTACTAAGTATTCCACAAAAGTAATGTAATGTCCATGTACGTCAAGCTTCGGGTCTCTACATTATCAGAATTCTTGATGATATCCCACTCGACCGACTTTCATGGATATACATCAATGAAATATTGAGTCTGCATAAAGTACCACGATCGATTTTATCTAATCAAGATATGAGAATCACCTTCATGTTCTAAAAAATTCTAAAACATGATTTTAGCACTGATCTGAACATCAGTACGACATATCAACCTCAAACTAGTGGATAGTTTAAGAGGAATATTCTAACACTAGAAGACTTTTTGAGAGCATGTTCTACGGTAATAAAATGTGTATGGCCCCAAAAACATCCACTATTCAATATCTCATAGAAAAATGGTCTCCACTCAAGCATCCAAATGGCTCCATATAAATCCCTTTATGGTAAAATATGCATAAAAATCATGATGGGGTGAATCTAGGGAATGTAAGCTATTAGGTCCTAAAATGGTCGATGAAATTATAGATAATGTGAAAATCATTCAGCACCACATCAAAGTAGTTGATATTTGACAATTGAACTCTGTGGATACTCGAAGATGGGACCAAGAGTTTGATGTGAGAGACTTGAAATTCATCCACATATCTCAATGGAATAATTTAATCATATTCGAGAAGAAAGGAAATATAAGTCTAAGATATGTTAGTTCCCTTTGAGATCATTGATCGCATGGGAGTAGTGGAATATCGAGTAGCACTCCCACCAAACCTATCTCAAGTACCTTATGTATTCCTGATATCCCTATTGAGTAAGTTCATACTAGAACCCTCAAAAGTACTCAATCCAAAGGTGGTAACATTAGAGAACATAATTTCCTATGAAGAGAATTCAGTGAAGATATTTGAATATAGAGAAAATGTTCTATGAACTAATACAATAATCCAAGTAACAGTATTGTAGATAAATTAAAAAATTTGAAGAAGGAACATGGGAATTGTTGGGAGGGATTAAACAGAATTACCCCAATCACTTTTAGAATGTTAAATAGACATTTTTAGGGTGACATTTATTAAGGGGGGAAGACTATAACAACCAAAATTGTTATAAATAGTGTTACCCCTTGTGTATTAATAAAATATCTTATTCAGTATTATAGATACCAAAAACACATGAACTTATTTGGTTTATTACATCCAATAACATTGAAAATACCTTTAGTCATATTCACCATTAATAATATATCCATTGAATAGTGATAAAATGATTAGTATAAAAACAGAGCTTTCACAAATCCAATTGACATAGGAAAAGGAACTAATGGCCTTAACCAATAGGATCATACCCTATGAAGCCAATTTATAATAAAATCTAAAGGAGATAGAATCTCTAGGATTTTACCCTAAATAAGACTAACCTGAGATATAATAAATTAATCACTATAACACACATTTATAGGATAATTTGAAGCTCATTGAGATCATAGACAAAAATCATATACACCAAACCACCACATGAAATTATCTCCACCACGCACCTTAATCTTAGGGAGTTTAATTCTTTGTTAAAGGGAAGCATATCAAGACCATAATAATATGAATATGTATATGGTATTTCTCAATATAATAATGTTCATATTTTCTTCCTATCGTTACATTGTAATTTTTTTATTTTTTATACCATAGAACACAAATAGCATTTTTAATTAGTATTCAATTTCAATAAACACATTGTTTTTTTGAATTAATGGTTTTTTTAATAAGTAATATTTGAATAAAATACTATTTTTTAAATAATTTTATTAAATATAAATTTCAATATTATATATCTGAAGTCAATTTTAAATATTATAAGTGTTCTAAAACTGTTATTGTAAATTACCTGACATTTCTTAATAAATGTTGATTCTAATTTTAAAATTGAGTTTTTTTGTTTATAATGTTTTTTATAAAATTAATATTATTTTTGGAATCAAAACATTGAAATTATTCAATAGTGAATTTTTTATAATTTTCTTAGACATTCATATTTTTGGATAAAAATTAAATACAGTATCAATATACAATGTGTATTATATGTTCATAATGACTAAAAAGAGATATAATATATAAAATAATTAGTATCAAATACCAAATATATATAATCCATTTAAAATTATGTTAAATTATTTTAATTTTATTGATTTTATAAATTAATTATGAATCATCCAAAAGCCATTAATAGAGTTTAAGGTTTTAAAATTATTTATTTAAGAGATTGACTTACATTGACATAAAAATGAATTATTTTATTAATTTAGAACCTTATCCATATAAAATTATTAAATCCACTCCCATTTGGAAAAAAATATGGGAAGAAGCATGGGAATTGTTTTGGTTTAGGATATATTACTATATAGAGTCAAAAACCTATGTTTGAGAAATATTAAAGAAATTCCCAATCTTTTCATATATAAATCAAACCAAACCACATTTTATCTCCACTAAAAATCCATTTATAACTACCATACTCTTACCTAACCTCAATATATTCCTCCAATGGCTCACCTAATCTCTCATTAAGAACCACCAAAAAATATGGAATCACACACACAAGTAAGGGATCCTCACTTTTTCTTCTTTATTCTAGTTTATTTTTATTGTATGCCTTCTATTTCCAATTCCAAATGGTGATGTATTTTTTTAAATGTACGAATTACATCCCATTTTCGGCAAAAATGACAAGATAATCATTTCTATCTAATCAAAAAAATTGAATTTTTAAGTGACACTGTTATTCTACCATAATTTCACCATGATTTTCCATACCAAAACAATTGTGTAGTGAACAACATTTCCTTTTCCTATCATGGGATTTCACCTTTATACACTCATAATTATTTGAAATGGGATATATATTTATCTATTACACACTCCTTGGTCATGGAATAAAATATTTTGATGAAAGAATCCATGTTTTATGACCTCGGTGGCACACATAAGCATGAGAATTAAATGAATGTGGTGGGTGCGCCTAGAATTATATTGCACTCCAATGCATTGGTCCATGTTTAGTTTCTTGAGATTTCATGTTGGGATAGGGATTAAACATTTTTACTTTATGTTACCTTTTCTATCATGATGTATTGGATGTTATCCTTGATCAATGTTTATGTTGTAGTGTTTTAAGTTGTTTCCAAATTTCCCATATTGCATTTATGGTTATCATGTTATATCGTGCCTGATAGTTCATGTTTATTATTAAAACTACTTTTATACTCTATTGATATATATATTTTCTGACATGGATTTTTCTATTCATTTCATTCCATGTTTATTCTGTTACAAGACTTTCTATCCCACCCCTTTCTTATGTATATCCCTAGGTTATCCCATGTTGTTTTATGTGTGATTTTGATAGGGATTTTCTCAATAAATAATTTTTTTCCGTTTTAAACTTTTTATGTAATATGCCTAATTACTAAACAAACTATACCTATCAATATTCATGGAAGTATTAAGTTTCATATAATCAAATAAATCATGTATTAAAGTGTTATAAATAGTAGTGTTGTTATGTAAAATGAACAAGAGATAATGATAAAATATAGGAAAA
The DNA here is from genome assembly GCA_963277665.1 of Viscum album. Lineage (NCBI taxonomy): Eukaryota > Viridiplantae > Streptophyta > Magnoliopsida > Santalales > Viscaceae > Viscum > Viscum album. Next base: position 1,373,626,394 of record OY728129.1, on the reverse strand, counting down.
CTATATTTGAATTATTTTTTGATGTGTATGGTTGGAAAACATGTAAATATAACACCCAGTATTCTCAAAGTAACTTGATAAATAGTTATAAAAGAATTTATATTATTTATAATTCTGTTCCTAGGGGTAAAATTGAGGAAAAGACCCCTTATTTCCATAAAATCAAATGTAAAACCTTAGAATAATTATTTAAATGTTACAACTGATTGTGTATCGATCTGATTTTTTATTTTTCCTAGAATACCTAAAAACACCTTTTGTGAGTTTTAAAACACTAAAATGGCTATTTAATAAGAAAAAACAAAAAAATGGACTATGATTAATGAAAATCCAAGGGAATTCATCTCTGAATTCTTTTTGATGTGTAAAAGTGTACAAAATATCAATTCAAAGTGTATTATAATCAGATTGATTGAACAAGTAGTTATTATTGAATTAAAAATCTAAAAAAATATGTTCTATGTTGTTAAACCCAAAAAAAATGATCTCTAATTTTCAAAATATCATATTAAGAAACCATTGAATATTTTTTGTAATGTAGTAAGTGGAAGAAGGAAAATTTGATTTATAGTACTATTGGGATGATGGAAATGAATATTTAGTTTTTTAAGACACTAGACCATGTGTGTAAAAATTGGAACAAAGTAAAATGGCTTTGTATTGATGTAAAATTATAGGAAAAATATCTTGGAAAAATTTTAGATGTATATGATCAGAGATCACATTGATGTAGTGTGTAGTCTACATAGATTGAATAAATATGTATCCATTAAATAATTAATGTCCTCTAAAACCATGTTTCATGTGGTCAAAAAAATAACTCTGGTTATTGTGAAATCATAGGTTAACAACCATATAACTATTTGTAAAATATAAGTACAAATGGTGCACCGATCTATGTTTCTGTTTTCTGAGGATGGTGGAAAAATATGTTTTAGTGTGTAAAAACTGTAAAACATGTGTTTGATGCTCAAAAAAATATTAAAAAAACATATATTTGTATAAAATAATATGAAAAATTTCTTGGAATACTTTTATATATATAAAAGTAAAAGGAACATTTATCCAACATATTATGCACTCAAACTGACTAAATAAGGAGTTTTTATGGAATTTGCGATCTTTAAAAATATTCCCAAGGGAATCAAAAGAAATAAAATGATCTCAAATTTCTATGAAATAATTTGGAAATTACTGTAGAATTAATTTTAAAATTATTACACTAAGGAAGAACCAATTGGTTTTTTAGTTTTCCTAGGACGACCGAAAACACCCTTTTAGTGTTTAAAACACTAAGTTATCTGTGTAATGGTGAAACCCATATAAAATGACCTTATAATAACATGAAATTGTAGGAAAAAACTTTTAGAGTAATTTTATATGTGTATGAGTATATGAAATGTTAATCTTTCAATATATATTCTCATACTGCCTAAAAAATAGCTCTTAAAGAATCAAAATTATTTAAAAACATGCATCACAGAGTAAAAACCCAACAAACAACATCTTATTATTTTATAAAATCATAGGAAAAAAATAGAATAATAGTTGAAATGTACAACTTTAATGCACATCAATTCAAATATTCATTTTCATAGGATGACCAAAAAATAGTTCTAGTGTTTTAAAACAATAAAACATATGTGTAATGGTCAAAATAATTGTAAATAACCTCATATTGAATTAGATTAATATGAAAAATAACTAGGAATTATTTTTGATCTGTATGAGTATACATCAAACCAATATAATTTATTTTTTGTGATCAGACTAACTAAATTAAAATTTTTAAATAATTATCAGTCATTAAAAACATTTGTTGGTGGGATCAAAATGAAAAAATGACCTTTAATTTTAATGAAATACATTAATATTTTTTGAAGGATTTTTGAAATGTATATACTAATGAAATAAAAATCTAGGTTTTAATTTTACTAGGAAGACTAAAAAATCATATTTAGTGTTTTAAAACACTAAAACATATGTGTAATGTTCAAAACAAAACATCAAATCAATAAAAAATCAAGGGAAAATAGTCTTGAAATTATTTTTCATGCATATGAGTTGAATAAAAATTTATCAGATAGGATATATTCTAGGATGGACTAAACTAAAAATACTTGAAAAATTGATTTTATTTAAAAACATTATTTATGGACTCAATACTAAGAAAACAATAATCAATTCCATTGAAATCATCTTAAACTATCTATACAATAATTTTAATGGTTTGGGAACTGACGACATTTCAATCCAAGTTTTCTAATTCCATAGACGCCTAAAAACACATCTATATTGTTTTAAAACATTAAAACAAGAATATAATGGTCAAATCCATAGAAAATGACCACGAAATGATGTAAAATCAAAGAAAAAATATCTTTGATTTATTTTTGACATGTATGATATGATGGTACATCAAACTGAAATTGGGTGTACTATAATTGGATGAATAAATTGAATTTAAATAATTATTATTTTTTGAAAATCTTTTAATAGGATTCAAAACTACGAAAATCACCTCCAATTACATTAATATCACAAGAAGATAACCATATAATTATTTTTAAAATTTTGGGATTGATGATGTGTCAAACTGATATGTTATTTTCCTCGGATGACCAAAAGTATTTATTTAGTATTTGAAAACCCAAAAACGTGTTTGTAACAATAAAACCCATATAAAATAATCATATATTGATTGGAAATCATAGGGAAAATTTTTCAAATTATTTTCAATATGTATGATCAGACAAAACGAAAATCTAATGTGTGGTGTTCCTCAACTGGCTAAGTAAGAATTATTTAAAGAATTGATAGTTTTAAAAAATGTTCATTGAGGGGTCAAAATGAATAAAATGACATACATTTTAAAATAAATCATATAAAAAAACAATATAGTTATTTTTGAAGTATAATAACTTATGATACATGAATATTATTGGTTATTTTTAGGGTATGATGGAAAAAATAATTTTTTTTAAATACATAAACTAATGTACAATCATCACAACTATTGAAAATGATCTCATTTTGATTCTAAGTAATAGAATTATTATATTGTAATTACTTTTCATGTATAGTAGTAGATTTAACATCAATATGATGTGTGGTGTGCTCTGGTTGATTCAATAAGCAATTCTTAAGGGGTTTTCATTTAAAAAAACATGTGTGAGTAGGTCAAAAATAAGAAAATGACCTTCATTTTCAATTAAATATTATAAAGTAATTTTAAAAATGTTGACACTAGAGGTGTCTCAATCCATATTTAATGATTCCCAAGAGGACCAAAAAATTATTTTAGTGTTTAAAAACACAAAAACATGTCAGTGTCTGGGAAAACCACAGAAAATAAACTCAAATTGATGTTAAATCATGATACAAGTATCACTGATTAATTTTTTATATGTACGAGCATATGATATATCAATATGACATAGGTTTTCTCAAGTAAATTTAATAATAATTTCTTAAATAATTGTATTTCCTTAAAAACATACATTATGGGGTTATAAAAAAAAGTAACTCTGATTTCAATGAAATCTTATAAAAAGAACAATATATTTATATTTAACTTGTAGGAAATAAAATCACAAAAATTGATGTTTTCATATTCTCAACATGACCAAAAAATGAAATTTTAATGTTTTAAAACACTAAAACATGCATGTAATAATCAAAACCATAGATAATGACATCATATTTATGTGAAATCAAAGGAAAGTTTTTGTAACACCCGGACCCCAGTTACACAGAGTTAGTGCATTATTGTGTAACATTGGCATGATTACAAAAGATCATGTCTCAAAAGACCGTTTGGTTTAGTAGCCATGGAAACACTAGATACATTCATAAATGTTACATTATATCATAAATTGAAAAACTAGAATAACATAGTCTCCATCTTACACACTCATATTCCCTTCAGACTATCCCTACAGGTCATTCCTAAAATACTTCTTCAAATCCTGGAAAAATTAAAACATTAAAAGGGGTGACCTCAGATGCTCAGTAAGGATAACAATATAGCGGAAGCTTTGATAAATAAATATAAACATTTAAGGAAATGTATGACTAAAACAAAATCCTTTTAAACTTTAACTTCAACATAATATGGCAAAAGTTAAATGAGATAATTCCATTTACTTATTCACATGGATATTCTACTGGTCGAATAATCACATGCAATATCAATAACCACTTTCATAATGATGGAATGCATAATTCCAGACTATCATAACCACGTAGCCAAGGCCTCGTGCCAAGACTAAAAATAATATTTTGTCAAGGACTCATGCCAAGACACTAGTTTTTATCATCAGACCTGCTGATGCATCGAGGAGGTATAGTAGGCTCCACCCGTCACTTATTAAGTCCAATGCATTCCTCATATGAACAGGATTAAACATATCATAAACCATAACATAATTGTATCACATAAAACATGCATAACTTTTCTACATTTCAATCACAAGGTATCAATACAACACATTTTTATAATAAAAACTTTATCAAAACCATTTTCAATACCAAAATAAAAGAAAATTAAAACATGGTATTTATTTTTCATTTTAAAAAATTTATGGCTTGTTGAGGAATCTGAAACTCAAATAATGGTCACGGCGGTGGAGAGGTCATTGTCGCTGCATATGTATGACAAAAAAACATTTCCTTTTGTCATTTAGTAAAATTATTTGTATAAAAGAAAGAATCCTTTTGAATAAACATAAAAGTCAAAGGGGTTTATACACCGTATAAAAGAAAGTTGTGTATAAAACAAAATATGCCTCAATGAAAGGAGATTGAGAAGAAGTCCTTACAAAGATCGTTTTTTATATAAAATAGATCTATTATGTGTATTCACTATAAGTACACATAAAGAAAGTAAAAATATAGGATAGGACATAATAATATCATGACATAATTTGAAAGTAGGAGATTAACCCAAAAAATGGAAATTGGGTTAAGAAGTTCCCTTACCTCATGTCCGACATGACTCAATCATTATTTAACCTCCTGAATAATAAACTAGAGTTAATTTATACTTTAATAAGAACCTTTTTCAATTTCATTATTCCTTTTATATCACTTATTACCATGTTATTAAGAATATGTAATTATTTAAGTTAATAACGGTCGTTTTGTCGATCTTTGGTACTTGAGTCAAAAATAAACTTCTTATAATTACAAGTTTTTCATGTGGTAAAATATCCATTATATCCAGAATTATATTCATGATGTAGATATAATATATATCATACATCTCCAGTATATACAATCATTTATAGTATTACATAACATTTAGAGGGAAGAAATGAAATGCACCGTTCACAGAGACGGTAAGTTGTACGTACGCATGAATGCTACTTTCATTTCTATTTCATATTTAATGGAATGAAATAATAATTATATAAAGTTACATTACAATTCCAGTATAATATAATATATAATATCATTTACTCCATCCATTATACATCCCAAATATGACATTAACGATTCAAATCACTTTGAGGGGGCGGTAGTCCGCACATCCTAAAATGAAATTATCGCGTTTACCCATAATGGAAATCATAAAGGTATTCCATAAATGAGAAATAAATAAGCATAAGGAAAATATAAACATCTTATATATATCGTATATTAAAATAGTGTCATCAAAATGGACACCATTAGAGGTGTTAAAAGAATATTGAACAATCATTGTTTCGTGAGGCAGTATTTTGCCACCCACATAAACAGTATGTTTTTAACCATTAGACGAAGGTGTGTGTAAGTGTAAATCAAATAATTATCATAAAAACATCCTATTATATTTAATATACAAGTGTTGTTACAAAATAAATTAATAAAAATATTTTAAGGGGTTGGAGAAGCAAAATAGAACAAAATAACATAAGAGAAGACATTACCATAAAATCGGGTAACTCTTTTTTGATTTGAGCCAAAGGCATCCTTGAGAAGAATTATGACAAAAGTGAGGCATCTAGGAGTAAGAGAGGTAAGTTGAGAGATTATTTGGGTAGATTTTGGCCGATCCAAAAGGCATTGAAGGTGTGAATAAGGTGGTAGTGGTGGGTGGCTTTTATAACAGGAGAGGAGGGGCACTCTTGGAAAGTCATGAAATGTTAATTTATTATATAATGAGTTTCGGATTCTAAATGACTCACACTTATATATTTCTAGGATAAGGTGATAAGGGTTCTAAATATACTCATATAATAGGTTTTTTACAAGTTTAAGTCTTAGATTTTACATTATCTTTTCATTTTATTTAAATTGTTAATTAATGAGGTAATCGCTGCATCATCATGGTGTCATAAAATATTTAATTTATTTAATGTCTATAAATTATAAAAAAATATCATTATATATGAAATCTTTTTGTATTTCCAAGGAATATTTATAGTCTAAAAGTTACCTTATATAACCCCATGTAATAATTGTTTTAGTAAAAGAACTCATGTTTGTGACAATTTTATTTTTACTTTAAATAAAAAGTTATTATTGTCATTTTCTGACCCAAGTGGCTCCATGGGGTACCCAAGTTGACCCATGAATTTTCTTGGTCGGACATGACTCATACAATAAGTTTAGGACAAGTGTAAATGTATTTTCTTATTTTTATAATATCATTTTTACCTTAATTTTCACTAATTACCTTTAATCGCGATTAATTAAACTTAAAAGTTACTATTCACCAAAAAATTATTTTAATCTAATTAAACCACATTTTACTTCCTAATGAAAACCATGTATGTCAAAATTTTGAAAATTCAATCACAGAAGTGGTAATGTTTCATTTAAACAAAAAATCAGTTATTTAACTACCAATTAGTGGTTTCACTATTCATCAAAAATTGAAGTTTTTCAGAACAATGCCAAAATTTCACCCTAAGCTATAATTGAATTCCGAAATCAAAAATGATTTCTATTTTAAAAAATTACAAATATATAAGTTGCATTAATTAATTTTATAATTAATTCCCACTATTACAACAAATAGCGTGCTTTTAAGAAACAATATATATCAAAACATTGACAATTGGTTATGTCCAATTTCCAAGTGAAATTAATTCTAATGACCACCATTGGATAAAATGGTAAAAATATATTCTAATTATACTTTAAAACCAATCTATAGTATAATTTATCACTATAATTTATTTTTATTAAAAAGGTTGTTTTTAAGTATTTTTCACTATTCATAAAAAATTGGAAGTTCTCAGAAAAATAAAAAAAAATTCAACATAGGCTAATTTCAATATTTTGAATCCAAAAATGAAGTCCATTTTGAAATATAAAATATATATAATTTCAAAAAGTGGGTATTATTATTCATAATGGCTATTTTGATTGGTCGTGGTGCGTTAGAATCTCAAACATGCGTACAATGCAAGCTATTGCATTATTGAAAAAGAAGCGTATCATGGAAGCTCGGAGTGTTACATTCTCCTATCCTTCAATAAATTGCATCCTCACAATTTGAAATTTTTATTTGAAAATAAAAGGGTGAAAATAGAAAATGCTTTTGTGGAAAACCCACATCGGAAATAGGGTTAATAAAAATATCACATTAAAAGAAAGAAAGAGAGGTACAAAGGTCACCCGAGATATCCCATACTAGGATTATATGAAAATATGGATATGGAGGAAACACAACCCATCAAGGTCTGATGGAGAGTTGTAGAAAGCAGGATTAGGAGAATGTTAACCACAAGAAAATCACAAACTTGTGATTAGATAAACGGTCATTGAATCCCCTATTGGAAAATCTAACCAACAATGTTTTTGTTTTAAGTTACCTTTCATAAAGTTGAGGAATTTATTTAAGATATTTACTAAGAACGTAAGGAAATATACTTACTTTTCATGTAGGATTTCATTTTTTAATAAATGTTTACCACAAACCCATCTTTCACTCCAAATGGTAACAGAACTCAAAAATATTCTATTTATCCTAATTGTATAAGGTTCCAAAAAATACCACATACCATTTAGATTAGGAAAACTATTTTGTAATATCGAGGGACTTCCTACAGGCTAGTGGTAGGTAATAAAGGTCTGTCTCACTATGGTTGAGGGTTCGATTCCTACAGCTTTCTCCGACGCGACGGGTTATCCCCCAACCTGCAGGTTGTCCTTTTCCTAAAACTATAGTATTATAATATTCCAAAAATAATCTTCAGAAATGTTTTATCCTTAAACAATACAATCCAAAGTTCAACATAATTCATTCCAACCTTTATAGTTATCCGAAATACCTCTGTATAGACTTTCTCTAAAAGGTCTCTAAATTCCAAAATCAATTGTATCATCATATTCCTCAAACAAAGTAAAGTTTCTCTTATGGTCACATACAAAAATATGATTACCTTTATAATATTAAAACCTTAATTAAAACAACAAGTACTGTAGTATAATCCTTATATATATCACATTACTCTTATAACCAGAATATAATCCTTGATTCCAAAAGCACCAATACAATAATTATTCCACTTCAACTGTAGTAATAGCATAAGATTGTCCTTGATCCCTTGGCCTTTTCTGAGGTAAGTTTACCTGATGCTTAGGAAATTCATTTTCATAATGCCCCATTTCCCTACAATTGTAGCATTCAATATTGATAGCCTCTTTCTTTCCCTTGCAATCACGAGCCTGGTGACCCTTTTCTCCACATTTATAACAAACTCTCATTCCTTTTAGGCAAGTATCGGGGTGATTCTTCCCAAAATTATTCCATAATGGTAAATCCTTCTTTCTCTTTTTCCCTTTGTCTCTCTCTTGCTCCACCATTCTCCTATTCGCTTGCTTTACTTTATTGTCATAAGATTTAGAGAATTCCTTTTCTGTCTTGATAAAACATGAGACTATATCTTCATATATTGAGAAATATTGTGATACTAAAGCTCGACGGAGAAATGGTATTAACCCATCAAATAAACGATCAATCTTACTTCTTGGGTTATGTATATAATCTACAGCATGTCTTGCTAACCTTATAAAGTTGGCCTCATACTTTGCGAAATTCTCATCCTCCTTATGCCTCAGACTTAGAAATTTCCTTTCCATATCTGCTTGATGGTCATGTGGAAAGTATTTTTCTAAGAAAAGATCTTTTAACTCCCTCCATCCCATATTTGATACTTCATCATCTTCCTTTGTGTTTTGAATCAGCGACCACCGTTGATCGACATCTCCAGTGAGGCGGTAAACTGCCATGACAACTTTCTCCCTTTCGCTACTCCCCAAGGCATGGAATATTTTTTATAAGGAGTTTATCCATTTCTCAGCTAATAATGGTTTTTTACCCCCATTAAATATTGGTGGTTTTTGCCTCATGAAGTGGTCTAACATTGATCCTCCACATTGTGGATCAGGTTGCTCCATACGAGTAAGGTTATTATTCATAACCAGAGTGAGTTTCCCCAGTATAGTGATAAGGTGATCAGCACCAGTTGTATCTCTAGCTCTACAATAATTATCTTGAGTAGGAGGGAAATCCCTACACGGAGTGCATGCATTGATACGGTTTCCATTCCTCCCACTAGACACCATTTCTAAACAATGGCATAAACTAGATTAGTTTATGAATTAAAATACATAATTCCGTACTTGTAAAACAGTTAACATAAATTGAACTATTTATGGATATAATGCATAATCATAAAAATGTTTTCTTTGAGGAAGTATGTACTCATAATCCCTTCATAATTGTTTGTAAATAAAATGATAATTAACCTAAGAATATCCCTTGGGAGTGTTGTATCCAAGAGTGAAGCCAGGCCCATTTTCGTGCACCAGTTCCCGTTTGAGTCGAGCTCAAAGCGGTGTTTTCGTGTTTTACCATTAGGTACATCTGTGCAAGAGCCGCCTCTACCTGCTCATATCCAGACAGGGCTGTATTGCTCAGAAAACTAAAAAAATCTTTATAATACTAAAATTCTAGGAAGTTCTTCTATACTAATCCTCAAAGTATATCTTCGGGATATGTGCTCTAATTAGAGTTTATCTAAATCTAGATTTCAGGGTTAGTACTAAACTGCCTCTGATACCAACTATAACACCCCGACCCCAGTTACCCAGAGTCGGTGCATTATTGTGTAACATTGGCATGATTACAAAAGATCAAGTCTCGAATGACCGTTTAGTTTAGTAGCCTTGGAAACACTAGATACATTCATAAATGTTACATTATATAATAAAGTGAAAAACTACAGTAACATAGTCTCCATTTTCCACACTCATACCCCCATTAGACTATCCCTGCAGGTCATTCCTAAAATACTTCTTCAAATCCTGAAAATATTAAAACATTGAATGGGGTGAGCTCAGATGCTCAGTAAGGATAATAATATAGCAGAAGCTTTCATAAATAAACATAAAAATTTAAGGCAATGTATGACTAAAAAAACACTTTTAAACTTGAACATCAATATAATATAAAAAAAGTAAAATGAGATAATTCCATTTACTTATTTACATGGATATTCTACTGGTCGAATAATCATATGCAATATCAATAACCATTTTCATAATGATGGAATGCATAATGCCAGACTATCATAACCATGTACCCAAGGCCTCGTGCCAAGACTACAGATAATATTTTGTCAAGGCCTCGTGCCAAGACACTAGTTTGTCTCATGGGACCTGCTGATGCATCGAGGAGCTATAGCGGGCTCCACCCATCACTTATTAAGTCCAATGCATTTCTCATATGAACAGGTTTAAACATATCATAAACCATAACATAATCGTATCATATAAAACATTCATAGAGGAAACATAAATTTTCCACATTTTAATCACAATGTATCAATACAACACATTGATATAATAAATACTTTATCAAAACCATTTTCAATACCAAAATAAAAGTAAATTAAAACTTGGTATTTATTTTTCATTTAAAAAAAGTTATGGCTTGTAGAGGAAGCCGAAACACAAATAATGGTCACGGCGGCGGAGAAGTCATTGTCACCACATACGTACGACAAAAAAACCTTCACTTTTTCATTTAGAAAAATTATATATATAAAATAAATATTCCTTTTGAATAAATGTAAAAGTCAATGGGGTTTATACACCATATAAAAGAAAGTTGTGTATAAAACAAAATATGCCTCAAAGAAAGGAGATTGAGATGAAGTCCTTACAAAGATCATTTTTTAAATAAAATAGATCTATTATGTGTATTCACTATAAGTAAACATAAATAAAGTACAAATACAGGATAGGAAATAATAATATCATGACATAATTTGAAAGTAGGAGATTAACCCAAAGAATGGAAATTTGGTTAAGAAGTTCCCTTACCTCATGTCCGACTTGACTCGATCGTTCTTTAACATCCTGAATAATAAACTAGAGTTAATTTCTACTTGATTAAGAACCCTTTTAAAGTTCATTATTTATTTTATATCACTTATTACCATGTTATGAACATTATGTAATTATTTAAGTTAATAATGGTCATTTTGTCGATCTTTGGTAATTGAGTCAAAAATAAACTTCTTATAATTACAAGTTGTTCATGTGATAAAATATCCATTATATCCAAAATTATATTCATGATATAGATATCATATATATCATACATATCCAGTATATACATTCATTTATAATATTTCGTAACATTTAGAGGTATGAAATGAAATGCACCGTTCATGGAGATGGTAAGCCGTACGTACGCATGAAAGCTACTTTCATTTCTATTTCATATATAATGAAATGAAATCATAATGATATAAAGGTATATTATAATTCCAGTATAATATAATATATAATATCATTTACTCTATCCTTTATACATCCCACATATGGCATTAACGATTCAAATCACTTTGAGGGGGCGGTAGTCCGCACATCCTAAAATGAAATTATCGTGTTTACCCATAATGGAAATCATAAAGGTATGCCATAAATGAGAAATACAGAAGAATAAGGAAAACATAAATATAATATTCATATCATATATGAAAATGGTGTCATCAAAATGGCCACCATTAGATGTGTTAAAAGAATATTGAACAATCATCGTTTTGTGAGGCAGTATTTCGCCACCCATAGAAACAGTATGTTCTTTAACCATTAGACGAAGGTGTGTGTAAGTGTAAATAAAATAATTATCATAAAAAAATCGTAGTATATTAAAGATACCGGTGTTGTTAAAAAATAAAGGAATAAAAAGATTTTAGGGGGTTGGAGAACCAAAATAAAACCAAATAACATAAGAGAAGACATTACCTTAAAATCGGGTAACTCTTTTCTGATTTGATCCAAAGGCTTCCTTGGGAAAACTTCTACCCAAAGTGAGGATTCTAGGAGTAAGAGAGGGAATTTGAGAGAGTATTTCGGTAGAGGTTGGCCGAAGAAAAAGGCTTTGAAGGTGTGAATAAGGTGGTAGTGGTGGGGGCATTTTATAAGAGGAGAGGAGGGGCACTCTTGGAAAGTCATGAAATGTTACTTTATTATATAATATGTTTCAGATTTTAAAGGTCCCACACTTATATATTTCTAGGATAAGGTGAAAATGGTTCTAAATATACTCATCCAATAGGTTTTTGACAAGTTTAAGCCGTAGATGTTACATTATCTTTTCACTTTATTTAAATCGTTAATTAATGAGGTAATCGTTGCATCATCAGGGTGTCATAATATATTTAATTTATATAATGTCTAAAAATTATAAAAAAATATCATGATGTAGGAAATCTTTTTTTCTTTCCAATTAATATTTATAGTCTAAAATTTACCTTATATAACCCCATGTAATAATTATTTTAGTAAAACAACTCATGTTTGTGACAATTTTATTTTTACTTTAAATAAAAAGTTATTATTGTCATTTTCTTACCCAAGTGGCTCCATGGGGTCCCCAAGTTGACCCATGGATTGTCTTGGTCGGAAATGACTCATCCGATAAGATTAGGACTTGTGTAAAGGTATTTTCATATTTTTATGATATCATTTTTACCTTAAATTTCAATAGTTACCTTTAATCGCGATTAATTAAACTTAAAAGTTACTATTCACCAAAAAATTATTTTAATTTCAATGAACCAAATTTTACTTCCTAAGGACAACCATGTATGTCAGATTTTTGAAAATCCAATCATAGAAGTGGTAATTTTTCATTTAAACAAAAAATTAGTTTTTTAACTACCAGTTAGTGGTTTCACTATTCATCAAAAATTGAAGTTTTTCAGAACAATGCCAAAATATTAACATAAGATATAATTGATATTCCGAATTCAAAAATGATGAATATTTTAAAAAATTCCAAACATATAAGTTTTAATAATTTATTTAATAATTAATTCCCACTGTCACAACAAATAGCCTGTTTTTAAGAAACAATATATATCAAATGATTGACAATTGTTTATGTCCAATTTCAAAGTGAAATTAATTCTAATGACCACCATTGGATAAAATGGTAAAAATATATTCTAATTATAAATTAAAACCACTCTATATTATAATTTATCAATATAATTTATTTTTATTAAAAAAGTAGTTTTTAAGTATTTTTCATTATTCATAAAAAATTGGAAGTTCTCAGAAAAATACCAAAAAATTTAACATAGGCTAATTTCGATATTCCGAATCCACAAATGAAGTCCATTTTGAAATATAAAATATACATAATTTCAAAAGGTGGGTATTATTATTCATAATGGCTATTCTGATTGGTCGCGGTGCATTAGAATCTCAAACATGCGTACAATACAAGCTATTTCATTATTGAAAGAGAAGCGTATCATGGAAGCTTGGGGTGTTACAATTTTCATGTAATTTTTTTCCATGTACAAGTAGATGAAACACTAATAAGACATACAGTGTTCTCAAACAGACTAAATAAGAAGTTCTTAAGGAATTATCAATCATTAAAAACATGTCTAAAAGGGTTAAAATGAATTAAATGATCTCTCTTTGTTGTGAAAAAATAGGGAAAAAATTGTTCATTATTTTTTAAAATTAATTATTTACAAGCATTTCAGTTTGAGTTATCATTTGTTCAGGATGAATGAAAATTCATTTTTAGATTTTTGGAACACTAAAAAATGATTGTAATGGTAATAATTATATAAAATATTTTTGGAATGATGTGATATAATATGAGAATTATTTTTTGAATTATTTGTTACCTATAAAAGTAGACATCATGTCAATCTAACATTATAGGTTCTCATATTGACAAGATATACAGTCATAAACTAAATTTTTTTTTATAAAATACATATATGTTGAAATAAATCTACCACAAAACATTTTGTTGTAATAATATTCAATTTAAGTATTATAATGTTTCTTATTTATCTGATTTTCAATATTTTTACGATACAATTTTTTATTTTTTATTTATTTTATTTTTAGTTATTTGAGATTATATGTGTTGATCTTGAGAAATAATTATTAGGGGTTTAATGGGATCTTATGAAATTAAATATCATGTTAAAATATTATAAATTCCCAAATTATATTATATTTTTTTTCTTTAGTTTTTCTAAATTTTATTTGTGGAGGGAAATTTTTTCAATTTAAATATAATCCCCTAAATATTTTCAAATGAGTGTCTCTAAAGAATATTTTTAAAGTTGTATATATATATATATATACATACATTCACACAGCCCCATTGAAACAAAAAAATACATGTATTCCTGTATCTATACATATAAATGCTCGTATTCATGCATGCATGCATCTATATTTTACATAATCATATGTATTGACCCTGATTATTTTTATTTTTTTTCTTTTGTCAGACCAAAAAAATTTCAGATGATATTAAAAATTTATATCACAACAGAAATTTGATAATTATATATATTTATATATATTTATGTAACACCCTGAAATTTTAAATGTTCTAATATCATATGTTACAAGCAATACTATGTTTAAAACCCCAATGAAATATATTTCTTTAAATTTAATCTTTTTGATTTCTTGTAGAACACGTAACCCTGAGTCTAAATGGATTGTAATATAGTAGACTGTTATAGATTAGTAGTTAAATTGGAATGTATGAATAGAAAAAACTAAATTATAAAAGTTATATGGTTTGAAAATGTATAATATAAATTAAATTTATATTTATTTATGGGAAAAAAATAAGAATAATTTGACAGGAAAATTAATGTTTTCTGAAAGAATTTTTTATGAAAAGAGTTTCATCACTTCTTGCATACTAATGATAAAATTAATTCTTTACAAATTGAAAAAAATATATTTTACACAGTTGAATTAATTTTTTAAATTATAATATCAAAATTAACAATGTTGGGATTTTCGGTATTTTTCTGAATATTCTGAATTTTTGATAAATAAGGGAAATGTTGATCTTTATTTTAAAACTAAATTGTCATTTAAATAATTTATATAGTTAGATTATATTTTTAAATAGTTTTATGAATTAAAATTTGATAAATTTTATTGTATTAAATATAAATTATTTCATTGGAATCAATTTCATTTTGAATTTTGATATTACAACCATCTATGCTTATAATAATTTCCTTCTTCAAAACACGAGTCTTCGTCGCGACTGTAATTTTGTTTTAAATTCAGTATATACAATTCTATGATTGAGTTCGGTATATTGGTCTCCATATTATTAATCATAATAATTTATGTTTTTATTCAATTTTAAAGTCTTTTTTGTCAATAATGAATAGTAAAAACCATAAAAATTAATTACCATGACTAAGGTAAAAATGGGTTTACTATGAGTTTCAAGTAAAAATATAGGAATAAAATAACCTAAAAACTTATATAAATTATATTTTATATCCATATTTTGAACCTATAATGTATAATTCTTGATAATACTCAATTTGTACCCTTTTGGGATTTCCAAAATATGGGAACACCTTTTTCTTTTAAAAATTACAAATATGTTACTCAACTCACTTATAAAAGGTGAACCCATTTGCTATTATCTTAACACCAAGAAAAAATATATTATATAAAAATGTATTCCTCTTTTGGTATTAAATCCAATCTATAAATACTTTCGGTAAAATCCTAATGAGGTGGTCTGAGAAGAGGTAAAATACCTAACTATGTGTTTTTGTTTTATTTCTTCTTCAACCTCATTAAAATATTATTAATTTATGATTATATAATAAAATATATTTCTAATATATAATTAGGTGTTATTTTGTTATTACAATGACCTATATCCATCTATTCTTCCCTTAAATGGGAAATGATAATGTCACTCATGTGTAGAGAAAAGTACCACCTAGCGGACTAATGTGACATGTTTTCCATCAGTGCATATCACTGTCTGGTAAAAAGATATATATAAAGTATATATATGATATTTATAAAATAATTATACCTATATATTTGTTTAATAATATATAATTTTTTTTACTTCCTATTATATTGGGGATACGATAATGTCGCTTGTCTGTACAGTGGATTGTTGCCTCACGAAGTGATGTAATTTTTTTTTCAAAAATGCATTACATTTTAGGTAATAGGAACACATTTAATTAGTATATGTGATATACATAAAATAAATATTATATTAATTATATATTTATAATTCTGAAAATATATTATATTATTTTATTTCTTAACTTTTCACTCACAGAAAGACGATGACATCGTTTGTGCATGTGTGGAATATCGCCTTCAGGAAGCCTTGTGATTCCAGTTCACCACACCACATAACTGATATATATAAGTATATTCTAAGAAATAATATCTCATTTATGATATTTTTATTACTCTATAATGGTAAAATACTACTTACCTCCTTTCATTTATGATCGTCGAATAAAAGAAATGTTACTCAGGCATACGTACAACCTATTGTCTTCTGGATCGTAATATACCTAATTTAACAATACCCAAATTCATTAATGGCATAAAAATTATAATTTATATATAAATATTATAAGAATTTAATTATTATTATTCTTCATATATTGAATTAATGAACACTTAGACCAATAGTTAACCAACTGAAGTCATTTTTGAAAAAAATTTCAAATATTATCAAAACCCATGATGTAAAATTAAATGATTAACTAATTATATATAACTAAGTAGTAACTGAAATAAATGTAATAATAAACTATATTTAGGTTTTTAATGAAGTAAATAGTAACATAATTTTATTGTTTAAAACGTACAAAACAAATTTGACGAGTTGGACCCAAGGTAAGGGACGTCATCTCAATTTCCATTATTTAAAAAAATTTGTAATGAGATACACCTAATTTATTTTATACTATTTATACTATTTTATTTTTACATGAAATATAATTATTAATTAATAATTCATGTAATTTTAAGTTTCAATTTGAATAATTTTATGCAAGTTCATTTTGACATAAAAGTTTGCAAGTGGTAAAAAAATTTATAACTACATTTATTTTCATTGGGTTATATTACTTCTTCATTATCATTAAAATTACAAGATTATGTGTTTAAAGACTTTATAATATATTTTCTTTTATTTACACTTATGTTATATGGATTTAAATTTTATTTAAAAAATTGATTCATTGATTAATCCTTACTTCAATGTTATGATCGTTGTAAGGTTTTATTTCACAATCATATTTTTATTACGATTTTTTTACTTGATTTTCTATTGAAGGAAATTATTTGAGGATTGTGTCACGACCCGTCCTCGGGTCCCATGCCGTGATTACCCCAAGCCCGCCTTCCATAGGCCAGGGGCTGGCGACTAGCACCAAGGCGTAAATCCCAACAAAAAAGGAAGGCATTGCCTTTGAAAAGTAAACAAGCACCACAGAGTAAGCAAGCGGAAAAGTAAACACTAAGAAAGAACAGAGTACAACTGAAAGTGCGGAAAAGTAATGGGCCAGTATACAAACCCAAACTGAAAGTAAAGTACAACTCGAAAGGGAAAATAGCAACTTTAAAGTAAAAGCCGCTACACCGAGTTGTCCACTGGAAATCCTACCTGAAGGGTGGGTACAGAAAGCTCCACTGCTCCTCGGGTCCCGTCGTCCGCTCCGGGCACGTCCCGCCCAGTGGTCCACCTCCAGGTATCGTTCTGCTCTGTAAGCCTCAGCCGCGATCAACGATGTCCGTCGTCTGCAACCAACACAACGTAGTTCGGGCATAGCCCGTGCAGGGGTGAGTATAAGCTACTGAGTAGGGACCCCGAGACCCCTGAAGGTCTCCCAAAATCCACAAAGGATAAACCACAAAGGAAGATACAATCACGAAGTAACAACAGACACTGCTTAGGTATATGCCCATACATATACCTAAATCATCAATTCCAATACGCTCCAACCTTCGAGCCCAAGTAAAACTCATTCCACACAGGAAAGTAAACGTATTCCACACAGGAAAGCAAAACGTAATCCACAAATGATAGCACAACACAATCCACACAGGAAAGCAACGGGATTCAGCTCACACAGGTATACGTCTTCGAAAGACGATAAAGATGATCTCTGATCCATCTATGTCGTCGGACCCATGAAGGATCGATAGGTAACTAACCCTAGCAAAGACCCACACAGGATCGGGCCCACACAGGACCTGTAGGCGCTGGTTCACACAGGACCGCTGAGCGCAATGACCCACACAGGATCGGACCCACACAGGATCGAGCCCACACAGGACCTGTAGCACTGATCCACGTAGGATCGCTGAGTGCTGTAGTCGTCGTCGAAGTCACAGTAGCAGTAGCAGTAGCAGTAGCAGTCACAGTCGCAGCCAGCTCTAGGGTTCCGTCACACAGCAAGCTCGTTCGGGAGGGTCCGCTCCACGAGCCGAGAGGCTGATACATCAACTATCACACAGTCTAGAGTTGATGTATCCAAATGTTCCGTATCGTCAACAGGAACTCAACGCAACAGACGGCGCATCAATCGGACGCCCGGTCTGAGAGTTATTGGCTTTTTCGTCCTAGGGGCCCGGTTGGTTTTTAAGGCAAAACCAACCCGACCGTACTCCACCTGCGTCCAAACCTCGGGTGGAGTATGCCAAAAGATCCGTCTCACTAAGAGGAACACAACAAAGCTAACGGCGCGTCAATCGAACGTCCGTAGCTCAAGATATGAGCATTTCCACTCCGAGGGCCCGGTTGGTTTCGTGAACGAACCAACCCGGCCGAACTCAAAGTATTCCAAAACTTTGAGTGCGTTATACCGAATCAACTGTCTCAATCCAAGGATCGCAGCTCCGCTGACGGTTCGTCAATCGGAGGTCCGTAGCTCAAGTTATGGGAAAAAGACCGAAATCGATTCGAAAACGGGGGGTCCGGGTCCGGGCCAACCCGGCCCCACCCCCCCCCCCCCCCCCGAGTCGGCCGGCGGCGCGGCCTGGGCGCCGCTCGGGTGCCACGCGCGGAGGGCAAGGCCCCTGCCCTTCTCTGCTGGCGGCGCGGCTGAGAGCCGCCCCTTGATCAAACGGCCCCCCACTCGTGGGGGCCTGCCTTTGAGAAAAACGGGGGGGGGGGGGGCGCTGCCCCCCCTTTGTGAAACCCCCCCCCCCACGTGGGGGGCCTGCTTTGAGGAAAACAGGGGGCGCTGCCCCCCCTTGGTGTAACCACGCCCCCCCCCTTTATGGGGGCCGGTTTTGGCCAGCCGGGGGAATTTATTCCCCCGGTCCTTCTCCCTTCTGGCCAGCCCAAAATGGCCGGCCGGTTCTTCCTCAACGGGAACAGAAAGGCCGGTCCCCCATCCGGATTCCCACACCGGCGGCCCAGATAGCCGCCGGTCTTCACGTCGCGCCGCAGCCCGGAACCGGCCGCGGCCTTCGTCGTTCGGCGCTGTGCGACGGCACCGTGCCCCACCACCGCGGCCCCGCTCCGGCCGCAGCGCCTTCAACTTTCTTCGACGTGGCGTGACGGCGTCGCATCCTTGCATTATTTTACGACGCGTCGCGACTGCGCCGCGCATTTCTTGTTGTATGATCCTGCGCGGTGCGACGGCACCGCGCCTCACCCTTTGCAATCCACAACAAAATCAATATGAAAAGGAGGAGGGTCAGTCGTGTTCGTACGGTCTGGCCCCCTTGCATTAATTGCTAACAATTGCATAAATTTCACGAAGAAATATTCTCGGGTATAATTCATGAACAAAAGTAATAAATAAACCCCTACCTCGGTTTCAAGTACGATGTTCGTCAACGACCCGCGAAAGAGAAACGTCGCGGAGGTCGGGCGTCGCGGTAACCGTTCGTCAATTCCGTTGACGAAGAGGTACGTTGTTGGTGAATCTTCGTAAGCCGATGAAGGAAGTCAGAGGAGGAAGCGACATTCCCTTTTGTTGACACGGAAGGCGTCGTCGATCTTCGGAAACAAACCGGCTACGAAGAAGAGAGGAGAGGCCTTCTTCGTCGGAGCTTGAGTGTTCTTCGTGTTCTTCGTCAAAGTTTGAAGAAGAAGAAGAAGGAGCTCTCAAATCCTCTCAAGATGGCTAACCAAAATAAAATAAGCTAAGGCTTATATTATTTACACAAATAACAACTTGAATTTCAATGTTTTGAAATTCAAATCAACCCACCATAATTAATTAAACCAAGTTGTCAAACATTAATTAAAGGGGGTTATAGGGGAGTTTTGAGAGAAGTTGAGGAGTTGGGGTTCGTGTGGGCCCCACCACACATAATCCTCTCAAGGGTGGTTAAGTGGTTGTGGGTCCCACTCCTAACTCCCTTTGGGAGGTTTTTAAAAAAAACAACAAGTTAAAATAGAAATTAGTATCACACAATTTTTATTTAACTTATTCTAAACTCCCAAAAACTAACTCTCAACCCGAAATAAACGCAACCTCGGAAAAAGTCTCCTTAAGCGAATATCGGCGCTGCGAGTTCATCAGTGCCCTCGGAATTTGATTCTGGGCACCGGTTCAAAAGTTAGAAATTCCCGCTCGTTCGTTCACTGAACGTACCCGAGCCAAACTTCGGAAAATGATTCTGGGCACACCAGGCCTCGGAATAAGGTGCCGTCTGAAACCGCGTTCTTGTAAAATTCCAAAGAAAATTAAGAAAAAATTTCCCTTGAATATTACGGGTCTTTACATTACTCCCACCTCAGGGCTTTACGTCCCCGTAAAGATAAATCAAAAACTAGGGAAACAAATGAGGGTACTGAGCACGCATCTAAGCCTCCCGCTCCCATGTGCTCTCCTGGAGGTTCCCGTGCTGCCATCTGATGTGCACAATAGGAATTGACCGTCCATGTAGGACCCGCTCCTGTCGATCCTCTATCTCCACCGGAACCTCCATAAAAGTCACCCCATCGTCTACGTCAAGCTCCCCATGGTCAATGATGTGCGTCGGGTCGTGCACGTATCTCCTCAGCTGAGATACGTGGAAGACGTCGTACACCCGGTGCAACTGAGGTGGTAGAGCCAGGCGATAAGCCACCTCGCCAATCCTGCTGAGGACCTGGAAAGGTCCGATGAAGAGCGGAGATAACTTGCCGCCTTGGCCAAATCTCTGTATACCACGTCGAGGTGAGACCCGCAAGAAGACGTGGTTGCCATCCTCGAACTCCAGTGGCCTCTGCCTCCTGTCAGCGTATGACTTCTACCGGCTCTGAGCTGTCCTCATCCGCTCCTGGATGACCTGGACTTTCTCTGTCGTGGCCTAGACCATCTCCGGTCCCACAAGTGCTGACTCCCCAGGGTCTGTCCAGCACAAAGGAGATCTACAAGGTCGACCATATAACGCCTCGTACGGTGCCATCCCGATGGTGGAGTGGTAGCTGCTGTTGTACGCAAACTCCACCAACGGTAGGTAGTCCTCCCAGCTGCGACCAAAGTCGAGGACACATGCGCGGAGCATGTCCTCGAGAGTCTGAATGTTCCTCTCAGTCTGACCATCCATCTGAGGGTGAAAGGTTGTGCTCAGACGTAGTTGCATCCCGAATGCCTCCTATAACCCCTTCCAAAGCCGGGAAGTAAAGCGAGTATCTCGATCGGAGACAATAGATGATGGCACACCATGGATCCGCACAATCTCCTGAACATAGAGATGTCCCAAGATCTCCACTGAGCCCTGCTCTCTGATGGGTAAGAAGTGTGCCGACTTGGTGAGTCGGTCAACAATCACCCAGACGGAGTCGTGACCTCTGGAAGTGCGTGCAATTCCAGTCAATAAGTCCATAGATATGTCGTCCCACTTCCACTCCGGGACCTCCAAGGGTTGTACCAAGCATGCTGGTACCTGATGCTCTGCCTTCACCTGCTGGAAGGTGAGGCATCGAGAAACGAACTCTGCTACAACCTTCTTCATGCCCGGCCACCAGTGCTGTCGTCTGAGATCCGGGTACATCTTCGCCACTCCAGGATGTACCACCAAAGGAGAAGTGTGAAACTCTCTCAGCACCTCCTCTCGCAAAGCGACTGGTACCATGGTACATCCTCTGAAAAGGATGTCGTGCTCTTCTCCAAGGGACAAACCATCAGGTGCCTGTCCCAAGGATATCTGTGCATGTCGTGTCTCACAGTCAGCATCCTCACGATGTGCCTCTCTGACCCGCTCCAGTAGTGGAGGGGTGACTGTGAGAGACTGAAGGAAGGATGCTCCATCTCTATCCACGAAGGATATCTACAAAGAGGCTAGCTGCTCCGTCGCCTCCTCAAGTAGCTGAATGCCCGTCCTCCTGCTGAGGGAATTGGCTACTACATTCCCCTTCCCAGGAGTATAGACTATCTCAAAGTCATAGTCCTAGAGGAACTCGAGCCATCACCGCTGTCTCAGGTTCAGGTCCTTCTGCGAGAAGATATACCTGAGACTCTGATGATCAGAAAAGACTGTAAAGCGCTTGCCCATCAGGTAATGTCGCCATGTCTTCAGAGCGAAGACCACTGCTGCTAACTCCAGGTCGTGGGTAGCGTAGTTTTTCTCATGCGGCCTCAACTGACATGATACATAGGAGATCACTGCCCGCTCTTGCATCAGAACACATCCGAGTCTGGTCACTGATGCATCGCAGTAAACTACGTATCCTACTCCCTCCTCAGGCAACCTCAAGATAGGTGCGCTAGTCAACCTCTGTCTCAGCTCCTGGAAGCTCTGCTGACATTTGTCTAACCACACGAAGGGTTTCCCCTTCCACCTTAACGTACGGAAAAACTGAAAAGATTTCTCCTTTGCCGAAAAGTGAAATCCGGTCTCATCCCCTGGATGAACCACGTTCCTTGCCTAATACAGTCAATCCCGTCATGATTAGTTAATTCATGGCATGGATGACGTCGTAAGGCCTCGACGCTGCTACCAAGAGATCCAACCATTACTCTCACCTCCAAGGGTTGAGTCACACTGTCGGCATCAGTGTGTGGTCACTGGGTTTCCTTCAGTAAGAATCTCGCAAGTGAGGGTCAAGTCAACAGTTTTTTTTAACCGGCACCTCTTAGTAAAAACAAACAAAAGACAAGAAAACAAAAGTCACCAAGGCAAGTATCTTTTATTACTTCAACTTAAAGTACAAGGACACAAGGAAACACAATCTACGAAGCTAGAGGAATTATGGGAAAATGCCTATATGCCTGGAGCTAGTCCCGCAATAGTCCACCCGCTTCTGGAGCTCCATTATCGTAACCTTCACCTTCCTGAAGCTGTGCTCTCCCCTGAGGTCGGGGTGGACCTCCTGGTGGTGGTGGTGGTAGAGCCTCAAAGCGTCGCCCACCACCTGCTGCTCGGACAGCTCCTCTGCCTCATCCGCCTCCTCCCTGTGGACCGCCACGGTCGAAGCTCTACCTTTGCCTAGGTGGTTCCTCAACCGTCTGCTGCTCCTCTGCATGGCGGGTCGGGCAGTCACGAGCCATGTGGCCCTGCCCGCCGCACGAGTAGCACTGTCTTCCTCTCGAAAGACTTGGTCCGCGCTGTGTGCCCCGCACTGCTGAGCCAGTGTCCTGAGGTCGTCTTCCTGAAGGTCTGGTCTGCCTGGACCCCTGAGCCATCCGTCGACTGCCAGCTGCAGAAGACTCTGCCACGTGTCGCCCTGCGGTGGGTCTCGGTGCTGGTGTAGACTCAGCAAGGAAGCTCTCGATCAAAAAGGCCCGCTCCAGTACTCCTGTCTGAGTCGGTATGCTGAGGGAGATCAGTGATGCCCTGATCTCGTGTCTCAAACCCTGCTCGATGGTCCAGGCTAGGAAGAATGGGTCCCGTACCATGTCGGTCGAGTAGCGCGAGAGATCAGTAAATCTCGCCGAGTACTGAGCGACCGTCATGCTGCACTGTCGCAGCTGAAGAAGCTCCTGGATACGCACCGCACGAAGGGTGGATGGGACAAACTCCGAGTAGAAGAGGCTCTCAAAGTCCGTCCAAAGTAGAGATTCCTCATCGTGCACCTGGACCATCAAGCTCCACCATCGTCCTGCTGCTGCGTGCAGTAGGCTCGCAGCGAGGGTAACCATGAGGTCTGCTGGTGTCCTCACTAGCCTGAAAACTCGTACCACTACCTCCAGCCAGTCCTCTGCTGCCTGGGGGTCCATCTCCCCACGGAACCTAGGCGGCCGCTGGCGCTGAAACTCATGCAGTGCGCTGAGGCGACGTGCATCGTCAGCGGCTAGTGCTGGAAGCATCGGTGGCTCGACGGGTAGAGCTACCGCTGGTGCCACGACTGACAAAGGGCCCTGCACCGAGGCCTCGTCGCTCGGTGGGCTGTCATCACACTCGACTCTCGGAACCCTAGCTGGCTGCTGTCGTGGGGCCATCCTGAAAAGGAACTGGTGCGCCACGGTCAAACAGTATACCTGGTGAGCTGACACAAAGTAATCACAAAAAAAACTTTGAAACACACACGCAATCAATTTTTTCGTGCATTAAGTCGGAAATCAGAAGTCAGGGTCCTGGTGTACGGATACGTCGGCCGCCACACCAACACTGGACTCCCTGTACTGATAACCACACTCAATACGCTAAACATTATTGCTTCACATAGAAAAGATCAGAGTTCGCGGTAGAACCGAACTCCTTTGATACCAATTTGTCACGAACCGTCCTCGGGGCCCATGTTGTGACTACCCCAAGCCCGCCTTCCATAGGTCAGGGGCTGGCGACTAGCACCAAGGCGTAAATCCCAGCAAAAAGGGATGGCATTTCCTTTGAAAAGTAAACAAGCACCACAGAGTAAGCAAGCGGAAATGTAAACACTAAGAAAGAACAGAGTACAACTGAAAGTGCGGAAAAGTAATGGGCCAGTATACAAACCCAAACTGAAAGTAAAGTACAACTCGAAAGGGAAAACAACAACTGTAATGTAAAAGCCGCTACACCGAGCTGTCCACTGGAAATCCCACCTGAAGGGTGGGTATAGATAGCTCCACTGATCCTCGGGTCCCGCCGTCCGCTCCGGGCACGTCCCGCCCAGTGGTCCACCTCCAGGTACCGTTCTGCTCTGTAAGCCTCATCCACGATCAACGTTGTCTGCCGTCTGCAACCAACACAATGTAGTGCGGGCATAGCCCGTGCAGGGGTGAGTATAAGCTACTCAGTAGGGACCCCGAGACCCATGAAGGTCTCCCAAAATCCACAAAGGATAAACCACAAAGGAAGATACAATCACGAAGTAACAACCGACACTTCTTATGTATATGCCCTTACATATACCTAAGTCATCAATTTCAATACGCTCCAACCTCCGAGCCCAAGTACAACTCATTCCACAAAGGAAAGTAAACGTATTCCACATAGGAAAGCAAAACGTAATCCATACAGGATAGCACAACACAATCCACACAGGAAAGCAACAGGATTCAGCTCACACAAGTATATTTTTTCGAAAGACGATAAAGATGATCTCTGATCCATCTAAGTCGTCGGACCCACGAAGGATCGATAGGTAACTAACCCTCGCAAAGACCCACACAGGATAGGGCCCACACAGGACCTGTAGCACTGATCCACTTAGGACCGCTGAGTGTTGTAGTCGTCGTCAAAGTCACAGTAGGAGTAGCAGTCACAGTCGCAGCCAGCTCTAGGGTTCCCGCACACAACAAGCTCATTCGGGAGTGTCCGCTCCACGAGCCGAGCGGCTGATACATAAAATGTCACACAGTCTAGAGTTGATGTATCCAAAAGTTCCGTATCGTCAACAGGAACTCAACGCAACAGACGGCGCGTCAATCGGATGCCTGGTCTGAGAGTTATTGGCTTTTTCGTCCCAGGGGCCCGGTTGGTTTTTAAGGAAAAACCAACCCGACCGTACTCCACCTGCGTCCAAACCTCAGGCGGAGTATTCCAAAAGATCCGTCTCACTAAGAGGAACACAACAAAGCTAACGACACATCAATCGGACGTCCGTAGCTCAAGATATGAGTGCTTCTGCTCCGAGGGCCCGGTTGGTTTCGTGAACGAACCAACCCAGCCGAACTCAAAGTATTTTGAAACTTTGAGTGCGTTATACCGAGTCGACCGTCTCGATCCAAGGATCACATCGCCGCTGACGGTTCGTCAGTCGGAGGTCCGTAGCTCAAGTTATGGGCAAAAGACCGAAATCTATTCGAAAACAGGGGGTCCGGGTCCTGGCCGACCCGGCCCGACCCCCCCTGGGTCTGCCCGAACCGGGTCGACCCGAGTCCGACCCGGCCCGGCACGGATGCGCGGTCCGGCGAGGCCGGCGGCGGCGCGGCCTGGGCGCCGCTTGGGTGCCACGCGCGGGGGGCAAGGCCCCCGCCCTTCTCTGCTGGCGGTGCGGCTGAGAGCCGCGCCTTGATCAAACGGACCCCCCTCGTGGGGGCCTGCCTTTGAGAAAAACAGGGTTGTGCTACCCCCCCTTTGTGAACCCCCCCCCCCCTGCGTGGGGGGCCTTCTTTGTGGAAAACAGGTGGGTGCTGCCCCCCCTGGGTGTAACCGCGGACCCCCTTTATGGGTGGCTAGTTTTGGCCAGCCGGGGGAATTTATTCCCCCGGTCATTCTCCCTTCCGGCCGGCCCAACATGGCCGGCCGGTTCTTCCTCAACGGGACCGGCTAGGCCGGTCCCCCTTCCAGTTTCCGACACCGTCAGCCCGGATAGCCGCCGGTCTTCACGTCCCGCCGCGGCCCGGAACCGGCCGCGGCCTTCGTCGTTCGGCGCGGTGCGACGGCACCGTGCCCCACCACCGCGGCCCCGCTCCGGTCGCGGCGCCTTCAACTTTCTTCTACGCGGCGCGACGGTGTCGCGTCCTTGCATTATTTTACGATGTGGCGCGACGGCGTCGCACATTTCTTGTCGTATGATCCTGCGCGGTGCGACGGCACCGCGCCTCACCCGTTTCAATCCACAACAAAATCAATATGAAAAGGAGGAGGGTCGGCCGTGTTCGTACGGTCCGGCCCCCTCACATTAATTGCTAAAAATTGGATAAATTTCACGAAGAAATATTCTCGGGTATAATTCATGAACAAAAGTAATAAATAAACCCCTACCTCGGTTTCATGTACGATGTTCGTCAACGATCCGCGGAAGACAAACGTCGTGGAGGTCGGGCGTCGCGGTAATCGTTCGTCAATTCCGTTGACGAAGAGGTACGTCCGAAGAGGTACGTTGTTGGTGAATCTTTGTAAGCCGACGAAGGAAGTCCGAGGAGGAAGCGGTGTTCCCTTTCGTTGACATGAAAGGCGTCGTCGATCTTCAGAAACAAACCGGCTACGAAGAAGAGTGGAGCGACGTTCTTCGTCAAAGCTTGAGTGTTCTTCGTGTTCTTCGTCAAAGTTTGAAGAAGAAGAAGGAGCTCTCAAATCCTCTCAAGATGGCTAACCAAAATAAAATAAGCTAAGGCTTATTTTATTTACATAAATAACAACTTGAATTTCAAAGTTTTGAAATTCAAATCAACCCACCTTAATTAATAAAACCAAGTTGTCAAACATTAATTAAAGGGGGTTATAGGGGAGTTTTGAGAGAAGTTGAGGAGTTGGGGTTCGTGTGGGCCCCACCACACTT
The DNA here is from genome assembly GCA_963277665.1 of Viscum album. Lineage (NCBI taxonomy): Eukaryota > Viridiplantae > Streptophyta > Magnoliopsida > Santalales > Viscaceae > Viscum > Viscum album. The sequence continues at coordinate 1,373,598,508 of OY728129.1, read as the reverse complement.
AATCATCCCAAGGGTGGTTAAGTGGTTGTGGGTCCCACCCCTAACTCCCTTTGGGAGGTTTTAAAAAAAACAACATGTTAAAATAAAAATTAGTATCCCACAATTTTTATTTAACTTATTCTAAACTCCCAAAAACTAACTCTCAACCCGAAATAAACGCTACCTCGGAAAAGGTCTCCTTAAGCGAATATCGGCGCTGTGAGTTCATCGGTGCCCTCAGAATTTGATTCCGGCCACCGGTTCAAAAGATAGAAATTCCCGCTCGTTCGTTCACTGAACGTAACCGAGCCAAACTTCAGAAAATGATTCCGGGCACACTGGGCCTCGGAATCAGGTTCCGTCTGAAACCACGTTCTTGTAAAATTCCAAAGAAAATTAAAAAAAAATTCCCTTGAATTTTACGGGTCTTTACAGATTGTCTAATAAACCACATTAATTTTTTTCCACATGGTAACTAAAATGCATTATCATGTAATTGTACCCTATTTCACTCATTGGTACATAAAATTATTTTCAAAATTTTTTGAAGAAAATCAAACATTATTTCTATCATCATTCGAAAATCATTCTTCATCAAAATAATTTTATTCCAAAACTATTTTCAAAAATTGAAATTTGTTAATTACAAAAACTTTATTTATTATATAATTTTATAACCATGTTTGAATTTTTTTTTAAAGAAATTTAAATGGATCACCATGTCATTTTCCAAACAATTCCCATTTTCACTATACCAAAAAAGGGAAAAGAATATTTTTTTATTATATAAAATATAGAAAAAATTCCCAGCCATCAGGACCACTATTCTAATGATTATTCAATAATTTTAAAATAATATTTTCAAGGAAAATAATTTCAAAAATGTTTTATTACATTTGTGGTTCAGAATGTGGTTTTCAAAGTTAAAAATTAATTTTCCTCAATAATGTTTTAAAATATGTTTTCATGGAATTTGTATTCATCAATAACAACAAACCTTATTCTATGTATGCTCCACTATAGATATGATGTATTAATACCATTGTTATTAATTATATTAATGGATAATTATTATTTGTACCAATTAATGTTTTATAATTCACTTTATCGATTCATTTTTGTAGTCATTAACATTCCATTGAAGTATTCACATTCTGGTGATAATTAGACATTAAATTTACCATAAATATCCATATAATTTATCATAGATATATTTGTTTCCAAAAATTATATAAATTTTAAATAATTCTTCTACATTAAAATTTAATTTTTTATCTTGGGAAATACTGATAAATCTGTATTCATTACTCAATACAGATATTTGAAGGAAAGGAATGTTGTTCATGAATTAAATTGATTATTAGATACATTAGAAATGTTTTGGACATTAAGTGATAGTTGGGACATTAAATTATATATCTCCTTGATTAATTGGTGACCTTATGAGGAAAATCAGTAATCTAGCATTAAAAATGATCCTACATATTTTTTAATATATCTTCTAAAATGTTTTGATAGTATATTTATCATGTTCCATAGAACCTGATAACTAATAATTAATAATTACCTTACTAAAAATATCGAGGATCCAAACATATTTAGTGACAAGTTTTTTTTAATGAAAATACATTCATACACAACAAAGAATTATAAGGGGTTTTACAAAGGAGAGAGTGAGTCACTCCTTGTATATCATCATCAATAAGTGCAGTGTAAAAATTAGGGGCCCTGAAGGCCCACACAGAGCATGTTTCTATGTTTTCTATATCTAAAAGGGTGCCTGGTACCTAATTACATCCTTGTATACATGAGAAATAAAAAATTCTAAATGAGAAGCATGTGTGATGGATTCAATTGACCATGATAAAAGCCTCATTGGTACATTCCTGGTCCTCATTCTTAAGGATATAATAGTATTTTTGGGGTCTGAATCAATCCATAACATACTTCGTTGCTGTTGGACACCATGTTTAAGGCCATAAATGATCACCTATAGTTCTTCTTCATAGGAAGTCATAGTGGCTATGTAGTGATAGAAACAACCTTATAAGAACCATGATATGTTCACAAAATGCCTCCACACCCCAAAGTTATCTTCAAACCATTGGCTGCACCATAAAAAACGACTATGTTATGCATCCCAATAGGTGTAATCCACCTCAATGTTCTATGGAAAAGGGGTAGTTTTAGTCTTCTTACAACACCAGGTTTCCTGAGAATAGTCTAGTCTTCCATGAAATTCTATATTGCACGACTCTATTTCGTGGATGTTGCATGGACCTCCCTCTGCATCCCAATAATAATATCATGAGTCACTGGTACCATACCTATAAACCGGTTTGTGTTTCATTCTTTCTATGCTGAGGAAATGCTTGCAGCTATAGTGGCCACCAATAGGTGGTTCACCTGCTCACTTTTTCTAGCATTAATGATGTACTCCCTGTAATATCCTAACTACCAACCTGCTAGAAACTGAAGGCCAAAAATAGTGGATATGTTATCCAACATATCTTCTTTATAAGAATAGATTATAAATAGGTTTTGGGTGTTTTCATTTTACCTATCGAATGTATGGTAATACTAAATGATGCATTGGCATGGATTACACAGCTGATCATATATTGGCTGTTTATTCGTCCAAAACATCCATAAGAGAATAAACCTAGAAGGCCTAATAAAATTGGACTTGAATTTGAGCAGTCATGTGGGGGTATCTGAGGATTCACATTTCATCAGATAATAATACATAATGGTGAAAAAAACCCTTTTGACTTGGCTCCCAAATCAGTGTATCATTGTCCGTAAAATATAGCATTATATCTCTATAAAATAATCGACACGAATAAAATTGAGGCATCAGTATTGATTACTCAACTCATCTATTGTCATTTTTAGATTTTCATTAGGTATATTAAACATGTTCTTGACATGTTGACTAAGTCAACTTGTGCTCCAAATATTTTGATCATGATTATAACTTACAATCCACTTGGAATTTTGCAGAATTTCATGGAACAAGAGAATGATTGAGGGAAAAAGAGATGATCCATGATAATATAGATAACCATACAAAACCTCTTCCTGATTCTTATAACAACAAATTCATAGTATGGATCATTATTCGTTAAAATATTCCATGTGATCATACTAATTAGGACATCATTAAAATCGTTAGATCCTTGATTCAAAGTCCTCCATTATCAATAGATTTTTTACATTCACTCCATGAAAAAATTAGTAGTTTCCTTTCATGAATATACCTTACCCAGATGAAATTTATACTCATGAACTATAGCTCCCTAATAAGATATCAAGTCCTCCTATAGATAGGGAACGAGTAAAAAAAATTAAGAGATAACACATTCCAAAAGGCACCCCCTTCCTACTTGATACATTGAATTCCCTTTCCACGTAGAAAACTGATTTATGATTCGTGACATGAAATATTTGAGAATATAACATTTCAGATTTCCCCAGAATAGGAGAACACCAAGATTTGTAAATAGAAGATCTCCCTTTGTCACCCCTAGATTCTTGGTAACTCTTTTTTTGTTTATAAATAGATATCCCATCAAAAAATACAATAAAATATCTTCCCCAAGTAATGGACTACCCAACCACTTCTTGATAATGAGGGAAAACAACTTCAATTGAAGAGATGGTATTATTTAATTCCTACCCATATAAGAAGACGTAATATTCATATAAAAGATACTATGGGACCAGATAATTCCTCCCTTCTTTTATTTGTTTATATATTACCACATGATAAAGATAAAAAATACACTCGTTAAGATAATTTTTAGTGAGGGAAAGGGGAATACTAGATAGTTGGCCCCCCGATCAAACTCCTCTAGTGCATTGAAATTAACATTCTGAAACTTTATTAATGTGGATGGAAATACTTGAATTAGGTATGATGGTTCTTATGAGTTTGATAAACATGTTTGAAAACCCCTAACTCTTTAGTATGTAGAGAATGCAACTCCATTTGAGTGTGTAAAAGGACTTGGATATGTCAATTTTGAGAGAAACATTCCCCTCCTTTGTCTTCCCCTTCGTGATATTAAAACATTTTCAAGCAGTGAAAAGATAATGTTGGATACATCTACCAAGAATAAACCCATACTAATTTTTGGTGATGAGATCCTCAAGTGATTCCCCCATTATATATTCGTTGATTTTTTATTACCTTATGGATGGGGTTACCAAGGGAAACGTGTCGAAACTCATTGATATCAACCAACTTTTCTTTTTTGGTAATTAAAAAAATAAAGTTTGAATTTAGACAATAAGGAAGATGGTCATGTGTAATGAATTCCCTTAAAACACTAATAAGATCATCTTGGATAATGCGATAATATTCCCTAAAGAAATAATTTGTTAAACCATATTATCCTGGAGCAAATTTCATGTTTAGAAAAATTAGGGATCTATTAATTTCTCCTTGTCTGGTTCTTTGAAAGAATTATGGTTATAGTCCTCAACAATGCATGGGTTGACATTTCTAGTCATTAGTGAAGTACTTTCCAACCCATTATTTGAGTAAATATTAAATAATTTGTTAACCACTTCTTATAAGATATTGATTTTTGAGGTGTACAGATGCCCATTTTTTATAATGATATTATTTCCATCCGTTATTATTTTCTCTCCATGGAGTCTCTGAAACAATTTTGAGTTTATGTCACCTTTCTTCAACCACTTTACATTAATGTGATTTATTACATCCTATACTTTATGGTAAAAAGGTCATCCAGCTTCTCATATACATGTATTTCATCCTTGGATGGGAGGTTCTCATTTTCTTTCCTCTATTGGACACTTTCAAGTTGGTTTTCAACAATCTGAATATCAATATCAATCTTGGAGAAAGGTTTTTTACACCTTTCCCATACGTCATTCATGGTAAGTGTTAATTTCATAACAATCCTATGCAATGGGATTCCTAGAGGTGTCAAATTCTAGGCCTCCAATATAACATCCCTACATCAAGGCTTTGGAACCCATCTATTACTGAAACGAAATGGAAAAGGGGTGAATCCTACCATTCTGAAAAGCTCTATAATAATGGGGTTATGATCAGAGTGAGGCATGGGGAGAGCATATCCTGAAATTTCAATGGTCACACTCCCTTCATTAATTAGAGGAATGAATCTTTCATATTTTCTTGGATTCACAACATTTACTATGTATCTACTCAAATTAAAATATGCTCCAGTAATGGGTACTTCTACAAAGATATGTTGATCAATAAAAGTGGAAAATTCACCAGCATCCTACCAATTGAAATTACCACCAGTCATTTCGACAAGTGTGATAACCAAGTTAAAATCACCTGTAATCACCCATTTTTATCTACATTTCCTAATATATCCTCAATATCCTTCCATAATTCCCTTTTCATAATATATTATATTGAACCATAAAAAATGAGGTCTTAATATTGTGGCCTTGATTATTGAGAGTGACTGTTAAAAATTGATTGTGATGAATTATTGTGACAATATACATGATTTTATGCCTGAACAACCATAAGTGATATATATTGAGAGAATGAGAGATCTGGGAGACAAAATGGTACCCTAAGGCGGCCATCTAATGGTCATCAAGTTTTCAAAATTCATTTTAGGATCTAAAATTCACATGATAGGTGGCTTGTTGGACAAGACAAAAAGCCTAAGAGCTTTGGCCATCAGGGGATTCCCTATCCCTTGGAAATTCAAAAAAATGTTTTTTATAATTTTAGGGCCTTTCCCCAATGTTTTAGGTACTTTATCTGGTGCCATGTATTCATGGACTTTTCCTTTTTTCTTCCATCCATTATTATTACCTTACATTATATCATCATCCAACACTAGTTTACTATCCAGACCATCTACCCATGTAGTTGGTTGAATACCATAAGCCTCAACAGACCATAGCTTCCCACTCAAATGTGTGAAACAATTTTGAGAATGCAGAGCTTCATGCGCTTCATTATTTGACACACATTTCATTGCAGATTTGTATGAAAAGACATGAAGGAAGGTTTCCTTCATTTGAGAATGTTGTTATTTTTGTACAGCATGAGTTCTAGTAAATCAAGGTGTTTTAATTTCCACTTGGAACTTAAACTGTTTTCAAGAATGTCAATATTCATACAGAGTACCTACTACAATTTGAACATCTTGAAATCTAGAATATCTAGGTGTGGGAATCTCCACTTGGAACTCCTATAGATTTTCAGCATTATTGGGTGAAGATCGAACACCTTCCTCAATCATTCCATCGGGTTTATATTTAACTCTAGGATAGATTACTAGTTTTCTATCACATTATTAAACCACCAGAGCTATCATTGATATCACATCGATGCATATGTGTGAACTTGATTCCATAATCTATGTGTTGACTGAGACCTCCAATGTGATTTCATTCATGACTGGAGCATGTCTGAGGTGTACCTCTTATTTCGATATGTCCTCTGATGGCAGATACACCGAGATTTGGTCGTGTTGAATTTTAACAACTATGCCTCCAAGGGATCCATTTGTTATGATATCACCCATCATGGACTCTATAAGTATGTGGTTCTGAGGATCACAACTCATGTGAGGAGAAGGGTCTAAAATTGCCACAGGTGTCATAGGCTACGCATTCTTCCCATCCTTTAGAGATATATTAACATCATTTGAAAGATAGGTGCATTCATATCCTTTATATTCCCTTGGGATGGGGTTAGGATGATATGAGGGCCTAGGGATAATTTTCTTGGAGGGGCCATCAGTACTATCACCCGCTAGTGTGAAGGGAGTACCCTACTCTTTTCCCTTTATCCTTCTATATTATTCAATCAAATGTACCTACATGTTGTACAAGGAGCATTACTTGTCTCTATTTGACTCATCCATCATGTTCCAAATAAACATATATCTTGTCCAAAACATTGGATTATTTTCATACATTATGAATAGTTTTATGGTTTCATCCCTTTTGGTTAACACCACCAGCTCACCAAGTTTGCTGAAAAAATCAACCTCCACCAAGATCCATGCATAGTTCCCATAGTTTTGTTTTTCAGTATGTCTATCAATTCTGATTAGGATTCTCATAGTGCATGATATATCTTAGAGAATTATCATGTGCCAATATAGCCAATTGAGTTTTCAAATGAAAATCCAAATTTTTTTAGGGGTATTCCTAACCATATATGGGTCTACGTTCTTATACCACTCATGAATTTACAAGAAGCCATGTCATATGGGTATTGATCCAAAATGTTAGGCTCTTCATTTTTACTCATCAAAGTGATGGACATATTTCTTTCTTGACTGGGATGACTCTCCCAACTTATTGATTAAATAGAATGTATTTCTATTTATTTACATTTTCCATATTTTTTATTCCTTGTATTATTATCCATAGTATTTTCACAATGAAACTATTTCTACATTTATTTCATTCTCAATTTATTGATTAAATTGAAACTATTTTAAACTATTTACCCTCACATGTTGATTATGTATTATCTTATCATGATAGGATAGATTTTTAAATGAAATGGGTGTTCACTTATTTACATTTTCATGTTTATTATGGTCATTAATTCTAGATAACATCCATCACACATAACCCTTATTGATAATTTGAGTCCATTCTAATTCTATTTCCATTCATAGGAATAAATTGAGTGTCTAATGATTTATATGTGAGGAAATTCAAGAGGGAATAATGTTATTATAAAAAAATCATGTATGTGTTTTTAATTGTAATATTTAAATCATATATGTGTCTAGTAATCCAGACTTTTTAACTTTTCAGTCCATTAGGATTTGATCCCTCGTATGTTATGCCAATATAATTAAGTAAGACACTAGAACTGGGATTATGATGTCAGGGTCATTGCATTTGGTATTAGATGAATTTTTGTATAAAATCTGGGAACTATATCTTGGAAAACATAAATTAGGTAACATGGACCTATGATAATCTTTTTGGATAAGTGTAGAAGAACATCCTAAATATTTTGTAATGAATATATTATAGGGGTTTTCTATGAAATAAATCCATGTATGTATACTAAAAGGAGACATAATTCTATAACAGTTGTACCTAAGGGTAGTTACTTTAAAAAGGGCATGTTGGTCATGACCTAATCATCACCTAGTGTATGAAAATGGGCCTTACTATGCACCAAGTTTGACCCTCCAGGGGGATATGATTTCGATAATTCACATTCCCTTCACAAACCATTAAGAAATATTTTAATAGATGGTTATAATGAATAACCTATGATATATATAAGGTGTTATGATTTAAACATCATATAAATGATTATATGGTTTTCTCACTATGATTATTGTTTCTCACACTATGATTTTTGGTTTTAGTTAATGGATTTAATGTGAAATAATCATGTTAACATTGAACATGAAGCAAAATATGGTGAATATGATAAACTAAATGGTATGATTATATAAAGGAAATATATCAGGATTATTCCTAATCAATTATCCCAAAATATGATTAAAAAAATTTACCTTGACTAACACTTGGACTCACCAATGAAGATATGTAAGTATTTTTCTAAGAGCTATATTAGGGGAGGCCATGGGGGAAATAAGGGTCTATTTCTATCATGTGTTGAATTTGGAAGGATAAACCAAGAAAAGTCTCTCAATGGAATAGTAAAATGATTTCTGTGTGCAAAAGATGGGTATAAAAAATGCATTTCTATGAAAAAATGATTAGTATGATGGAAGGAGATAAATATCATCCTTGTGATCCATTTATAAATCATTGTCTTATATGTGGAGAATGGGTTTATTATACAAGTCAATTCCGTCTTCTAATGGTTAACTCCTAAACCAAGGAAGAACATTTTTTAAAATAAGATTGTTGAACTATTTATGTAATTTGAATCAAGAATTTAATTGTATAAGTATATTTACCAATAGTATTTTGTTGACAATAATTATGAATCATCTAAATAATATGTTAATTTTATAAGCATATATGTCCTCACTAAATTAAGTGTTATGGATACCATCAATGATTTATGAGATTAAGATGGATCATAAGTCTAAAGTCAAAAACACCCCTATTAGGGATTTATGTGATGGTAGTCTAACATGATTAATTATGTTTTTGTAAAATATTAATGGTAATGCAGCCTATTGGTTTATTATAAGAAATAGTTATTTAAGGAGGAATGACATTACATTTTTTACATCAGATTAAAGATATTGATAAATATTGAGGTTTATCTTGTCTTTTATGTTGTTTCAATAATGAGTAATTACAATTTCAAAACATTATTGTAATTTTATTAATATAGTTTTTGAAAAAGGATAAATAATTGAATCTGGAAAAGGTCAAAGGTCTTCAACCACAATTTAATGATAATAAGGGTTTGGTGCATACTACTGGCCTACATGATATCATAATAAATATTTCACAATTTTTAGTTAAATGATTTTAGTGATACATATTAATAATGAACCAATGGTGTTATTGTTGTGTTTTATATAATAATTTTCCATAATAGATAACTTATGATAACCATATTAGATTTGGAAAACAGTTACAGATAGAAAAAAGGGCTTATGGATCAGATGATCCATTAAAAGGTAATTTTTGTGCTTCAAGAATAAAAAATTCCTTTTTTCAAACTCATTTCATTGAGTAAGCGATGAATTGGAAATTGGTCAAAACATATACAATGGATGATATTTTGCTTATGAAATAGAAATGTATTATGTCAACATATTTCCTTAAATTCATACATATTAAATGAATTCTTCAAATTTATGAAAAATGATCTTGAACCCAAAATATTATCATATTACCTTGAAATCTAATGAATCAATTGTTCTTTTAAATCGGCACAATTTTAGGGTTTTGTGATCCATAACATTCCATTGATCATTCACTTTATTGTGATCAATAACCTCTTCCATTATATACAATTATTTACTCTTTTAGTTCATTTTGTTTCTTCAATTTCCTCCAATTTTCTTCTATATAGAAACCTAGTTATGTCTTATTACATATTACCTATCTTAATTATCTTCTCTCTTATTAAGATGATGTTTTATTAACCCATTTTAGGATGTTTATTTTAAATGATAGAATTTTTAAAAATCAAACCATTGATTTATGAGCTAAATATAAAATAGTGATTAAGTAATTTGTTCAAGGTGGGGAGAATAAAATACCCAAAAATTAAAAAACAATTATAGCATATATGACATGAAAAAATTATATTAATTAAACCATTAAATATATTTACTTAAATTTACTCTCTTATATAAATTTTGGAACACGTAACCCCATGTATAAATGAAATATAACAGGGTATATCATTATAACCTAGTCATTAAATTATAGATAATGAATAATACTAAACAAATTAGTAAAATTATATGGTTTATACATATATAAAATAAATTAAATGGATATATTTTTTTTAAAATAAAATAATAAACATTATTTTTTAAAATTAAATTAGTTGTCTAAAAAAGAATATAAAAAGTTTCTTAGGGTTATTTTTTGGGTTTTTCAAGAAAAGATTCTTTTTTGATGAATAGTGAAAAATATTGATTTATATTTGAAAACTAAATATTAAATTAAATTATTTAAAAAGATAAATTATATTTTAAATTATTAAAAAAGTAAAATTATTCCAAATATATTATAATCTATACAATTCATGTAATTTTAATCAATTTTATATTGAATTTGGACATTAAAAACTTTCATACATGTGAAATGTTGCCTATGAGAAACATGTTTTTTCATCACGTCTCTAGGTTTAATTTAAAATTATATTTTTTTAGTTATATGAATTTATTTTGAAAATTGGATTCAATAATTTAAATAATTATTATTTTTATTTTATAATAAGTTTAAATTAATTTTTAACTATAATAAATAGTGATAATTTTAAAAATTGATTAAGATGGTAAAATTTAAAATGGGATTATCAAGGGGTTAAACTAAAAATATTAGGGATAAAATGACCTAAAAACTCATCTAAAATCTATTCGATAACATGATTAATAAATTATAGTGTCTATGTGTCTATAATACTCGATTTTGGAACCTTTTTCGTGTGAAAAACGTGGGTACACCTTTTTTTTATAAAAATTACACGTGTGCTTGTCACCTCACATAAAAAAGGCCACCCACTATACTCTCTTCTTCACACCATAATACCCTTTTAGTTCACCCAAAAACTACACAAATAAATTTAAAACTATCATAACCTCATCTTAGAATCCTCGTTCTGTTCATAAATCTATTTTAAGAACACTTGAGGTATAATCCTAATGAGGTGGTCTAAGAAAAGGTAAAATTTCTAACTATATGTTTTTATTTTTATTATTATTTCAACTAATTAAAATATTATTTGTTTATGATTATATAATAACTTAAATATATTCCAAAAAGTAAGATTTTGTTATGTTATATTAATTACCTATATATATTTCCTCTTCAATCAAAATGTGAAATGATAATGTCGCTCGTGTGTATGGAAAACTACTACTTCACGAAATGATGTGACTCGTCTTACATCAACCCCTATCAATATTTGGTATAAGGATGTATATAAAGATTATATGTGATATTTATAACATAAGTATACAATTTGATTCATTATAATATATATATATTTTTAATTTGTACCCTATAGTGGATACGATAACGCCATTGTGTCTAGGGATTAATACGGCCTCATGAAGCAATGTGATTCATTTTTTCAAAACACTTTACATGGAATGTAATAAATATAAATTAAATTAATATATGTTTTATAAAAGAATTTTTTTATATTAATGACATAATTATGATTCTTAAATGATAATTTATCATTTTTTTTCTTCCTTTTTTACTCACTGAAAGATAATAACGTTGTTCATGTATATGTGGACTACCACCTTCACAAAGTGATGTCACTCAGTTTTTGTCACCACGCCACATGGAAGATATATATATATGTATATTTAGATTAACAATAATACATTTATTAAATTAGTATCATTTTTAAGGGATATAATATTTCTTCACACCTTTCCATAATGATTGCCAAATTTGGAAATGTTTCTCATGTGTACTTACAGCCTACCATCTCCATGATAATAACATAAATCATTTAATAAAACCATATTTAATTATTTGTCTAAAAATTATAATTTATGTATAAATATAATAATTATTTCAAGATTATTATTATTTAAATGTTGAAATAATGACCTCTTATACCAATAGACAACCTAAATATGTCATTTTTTACACATAAGTCAAATATCATCAAAACACCCAGCATAAAATTAATTGATTAAGTAATTGTATATAACATAGTAATAATGGAAATAAAATGAATAATAAAAGTTAATAATATTATTAGGAAATTAAATAACTAAAATTATTTTTTTATTCCGTAAGACAAAGAATATATATGACGGGTTAGACTCATGTTAAGGGACTTCATCTCAATTTCCCTTTATTGGGGAAAATTATAATGTGATGCACCTAATTTATTTTATAAGATATATATGACTTCCCATTGAATTTTAATATCTGGATCCCTTAATAATTAAAGTAATTTTAGGTTTCAATTTTAATTATTTCACTAACATGGATTTTGCATTAAATTACACTATGTGGTAATGAATTTCATAATTCAATTTCTATTCAAATGGTTATATTACATATTCATTACCATTATTATAGTAAAATATTTTGTGTAAATAATTTTTAATATCTTATCTTTTATCACCTATTTTATGTGGATTTAAATTTTATAGACCTAATCAATTAATTATTAGTCCTCACTTCAATGTTATAATATTTATAAGGGTTTATTTCATAATATCATTTTAATCATGATTGTTAATAATTTAATTTTTATTGAAGGGAATAATTTGATAATTTTATAATAAAACCCTTTAATCTTATTTTCCAATCGTTATTCTAGAATTTTTTTATGTAAGATAACAATTTTTAAACTCATTTGTACTTAAAATTATTGGGAAAAACTTTAAGAGAATATGACTTTTTCTTCCTTTCATCGAAAATCATTTTCCATCAAAATTCATGTTTTCTAAAAAAATCATCTTTTAAAATTGTTCAAAAATTTTTATTAATGAAAATTTTACTCATGTTTTAATTTTTCTAAAAAAAATAAAGGAATATTCATGTCATTTTCTAGAAAGGTTTTTTTGTCTTTTACCAAAAAGATAAATAGAATATTTTATTTAACATGTATTTTGTGAATATAAATTCAATATTTTAGGAATAATAAAATATTTTTAATATTATTTTATATGTTTAAAAAAATTTAAAAACAATTATATTCAAAATCTTTTGGGAAATTTTTCTTTAAAAAAAAGATTTTCCAAGTGTAAAGATTATTTTCTACAATACTATTTTAATTGATATTTTCTTGGAATTTCTATTCACCAACAACTAAAACCGTATTCTATATATACACTACCAAGGAAATGTTATATTGATACAAATCTTATTCATTATATGGATGGTTAATAACCATTTTGACCAATTAAAGTATTTTCATTCACGTTCCTGATTCATTTTTATAATTATTAACTTTCCCTTGAAATATTCACTTTCCTATGATCATTGTACATTAAATTTTCCCTAATTGTTTATATTATTTATTTTGTATATTTTTATTGATTATGTAACAAACTTGAATTATATCAATGTAAATTACCTTCGTTTACTTATTTCATATAGTATAATAAAATAAAATCACATTAATAATGAAATTGAATATATATATATAAATATTTTATGAAATAAGTGGTATTTCTAGAAGTTAAGGATCCTATACAAAAAGAATAGTAAGTTGACCTTTGGAATAGTAACAAGACCCTAATGAATAACAAACTCGAAAAATGAATAGTAACCTCACCTATATAATTATAAATATAAATTGGGTATATTATAAATTAAAATATAATATATCTATATCTTGGAATAAGTTAATAATTTTTTTTATAAATGACAAATTATGTGTTGCTATTTTTGTAAGTTCTAAATATTTAATTAAATTTTTACAATTAATTTAATGATTTCAAAAAACTATTTCCATAAAATTAATTCGTAGTTTAATATTTTATTTTCCATTGAATATAAGATAATTTTATTATATCTTGATTATTTTTTTAATGTGTTATAATAATAGTTATAATTGTAATATCATTATTTTTCAGGTAAATGATGATTTTATTTAGAAATTAAATTTATAAAATGTATAAAATTATTTTCTTAAAATGTAGTTCATTTTTGGATTCAAAATTTTGCAAAGTGGTTAGGCTTAATTTAAATGATTTTTCTAAAATAGTTTAATTTTTGATGAATTGTAAAATATTGTAATTTACAGTATTTATACATTAGAAGTTAAATAAACTATTCCTTGTGTCATCCATAAATTAATATAATTAATCCCAAGGGTTAATTAATTATTTTAATATACATTATTATAATAATCAAAATATTGTATGTCTTGATCCAAAATAATAAACTAATAAATAAAATAACGGGAAAACACCCCCTCCTCCACTATAAATACCACGCCTCACCACCACTTCTATTAACACCTATCTAGCTTTAATATTTCTTAAAATAGTACTTAATTATATTACCAAGACCTCCCCCAATTCCAATTGTTTTTCTCTTAGTAAAGGACCAAAACCAATCCCCTAAGGATGTTCTCAACAAGATAGAATTAGGTTGTAAAACCCTCTTTCTTTTTATTTAATTTATTTTTAAGTTAATTTTGTTTATTATTCTCTCTTAATATAACATCATGAAAATGGAATGATAACTATAATTACATATATATTATAATTTTATTATTTTAATTTAATAATTCATCATCATCTTTCTTTTCCCCTCTTTTATGTAATAAATAGAAAACATCATCAGTGATGTGTTAATTTGGTGCATCCAAGGACGATGAGTTTTCAATATCCATTAGATCTTTAAATACTACTCCTAAAACCATTTTTATGTTTAAAAAAGATTATAATAAAATTTTTATAGCCTATTTAATGTTTTGGAACTATAATATATACATTAAATTAAATTATGAAACAAAACTAGTATGTAATGAACGAAAACCCACTAAATTAAAAAAAACCGATTATCATTAATTTTTTATCTAGTTATTCATCTTCATTAAATATAATAAAATGATATATATAAAAATTATATATTTTACTTGTTAATTAATATAATATAATTTCACTCCTAGAAAACCATTCCCAATTTACATGATCTTTCGTACTTCAATATAAGAAAATAGATCATGAAAAACAACAAAACGAACACTCCCACACAATGAAATTGAATACTATAACCCATTAAAAAGACTATAAATGATATTAATAATATTATAATAAATAAAATTCAAATATAAAGTCATCTTAAATTTTTAATTAATGAATCTAGTTATTTTGTCCAGTACATTAAGATCATGTGTTGAACCGTTTCAGAAAAAAGGTAAGGGATTCTACCTAAACCTCCATTATTCCTTCGAGTTACTCTTTTTCCCTATTTACCCAAATAAAATTCTCGTACTTTTCTATATAAATAATATAAATGATTTATAAATATTCTATAATATGTATAAATATCAGTTCATCATTCCCTTTTGGGGATATACATGTTTTAAAATGTTACCTTCTCAATTATTCTCAATAAGTAAGTTTGGTTAAAGAAAACATCTGTAATTCTTACCCATTTTCATGTGAACAACATATTATTTTCTAAATAAACTTTATTTTTTTTCTATAATCACTCATTTAATTATGAATATGTTCTTGTTTCACTTTTGGTTTCATATAAAATATTATTCCCTTTTCTTCATAAATTTCTCTTTAATATTTTTCCAAATCGTGCTAAAATATTTTATTTCTAAAGTTTCTTGAATACTGTTTTTACATATTGTAACATCATCCTTACATCACCGGTCATGGTCTATGCCTATTTTACTACATGAATGTATGTTTTTCATTTAATTCCTTTTTTCCATGGATACCTTAATGATATATCATTTTATTATTCTTTATGACATGACTATGATACTCATTTCATTCGATGGGTGACCCTAATTTTTATTTTTTATATGACACACTTACTCATAATCATGTTTTCTATGCTCCCAGATATCACTCTAATTTTTTGGGAAAATTTTAATCTCATGAAATGTAATGTGCAATGGTATTGGTGGATAACCTTGAATCGTGCTCTATATGAAACTATCTTGGGGGTTAACCATGACTCGTGCTCCATCACGTGAAATAAGCCTTGAATTATTATTATGTCATATTGTATTTTGTTTCCATGTGTTCTATGATACCAATATTATATTTTATTATTCTTCTTTATGTACATTCATTAATTTTATGTCATCTTATTACTCCTTTTAACCCATTTTCTATGATGTATTCTTATGATTATTCTCATATTGTGATTTTTAACTCAACAAATTTTTTTGTTATCCCCAGCTTATCCTATGAAGATTTCTAGGGTCAAAAGAGATTATTACCTCATAATGGATTATAAATAAATAAAATTTGTAGACCCTTTGTTTAGTTTTATGTACCTATTCCTACCAATATAGTAGACATTATGATCCTTGGAATGTAATTTTATAGGTAATTGTGATTAAAATCATGTAATATTATGTGTAAAATGATGGGGTCTCTACAGTTGGTATCAGAGGATTAATATAGTTATTTTATGAGATTATAACTTGATAACTTTAGTAAGAACATTAGGGCTAAGACTAAGTACAAGAAAATATCCAAAAACTTTGTTAGAATATGATAACTTATTTATCAATAAAATTTATCTCGGTCTATATACTAAAATTGGAAGTAGTTCTAGGGGAGATATACCAATGATTAAGAACTCTAAAAAGGTGTTTGGCCCTGAAATGGGGTAGCCTAGTAAACAATAATGGGTCTTACTGCAACAAAGTTTGACACTCTCAGGGGATACGCTTTGGAAAATTCATAAGCTCCTTACGAACCTTACTTAAGGGAAAAAATCCCATAAGAATATATGTTAGAAAATAAATCTTGGATAACCTAGATTGAAACCTTGGAATCGAAATATATGATATAAATTTCCTTTACATGTTTTAATGTTCAAGTTACTTTTTACATTCTTATTAGCTATGTATTATATACCCCTAATTTAACTTTTTTTCTAAATTTATTACAGGAAATAGAATAACACATTTCATTAATTAATGCAATAAGAAATGTGATGATTTCCCTAATGAAATACTAAATATGATTGAAATGCAGGATCATAATATCATGACATTACTTTCTCAACTGGGTCAATTAATAAATAATGACTTGAATCACATGGAACACCCTCATTATCCTAAGAATGATCAAGTTTCCATCTAATACATGATGTGTTAAAGGCCTCCCTTTTGTGGATCTTTTTATCCCCTCATCGCAAAACAATGGATTAAATCAATTGATAAGACATTCCCTATCCACTATTGCTCATATGAAGAGAATGTTTTGTCGGTTGTCTATTGATTTAATGTTGAAGCTGATCATTGGTGGAAACTAACCAAGAACACAATCCATGGAGGAAATTAATTAAATGGAATCAGAATATTTAAAGACAATATTTTTCAATACATATTTTCCCTGAACACTCAATATCAATATAGATAGAGAATTAATCCGTCTAAATAAAAAGAAAGATGATTCCATTGAGGTGTACGAAGCAAAATTCACAGGGCTTTTAATATATACGTCTGGATTTTTCAGGAACACAAAAATAAAAATGTATCACTTCTCTAGTAAACTATAACTAATTACATGAAAAGCATTAGAGATTTGAGACTTTGAAATCTATAGAAAGATTTTATGTTTTTCCTTATGATTTAAATAGATATCAGAGACTCTCTGTAGTCTTGTGGTCCTGGTAAAAAACCAGAAAATTGAGTCTTATATGGGTGGATCAGCAAATTAATTCAATAATGGAAGGAAGACTGAATTTACCACATGTCAAAATTATGGGAAGAAGAATCATAGGAACTTTCTAAAGGAAACCCAAAAATGCTTCAAATGTTGAAGAATGAGGAATATGGATAATAATTTCCAAAGGGATAGGAAGAATTCCACTAATGTGGAAGAAGAAGTGAAGGTTCAGATCAACACTCATCTTGTAGTGTAGTGTTTCATCTATAAGGAGTATGGGACTTATTCAAAAAAAAACTAACCAATGAAAAGGGCTGTTAGAGGAAATCAACAACAACAAGCTTAAAGGAATCATGGAAGGTAATATGAAATCAATACTATTGAGGTGGTGCTCGACAATGATTGGGTGACATCTACATTGGTTATTCATTCAAGAATATCGAATATTCTACATGATTCTTGTTCTATGCATTATTTAATATCTAGAAATTTCAGTAGAAATATTCAATCACCAACTAAAAATTTTTAATTTGAGTTATCTTTGAAAATAAAACATGGGATATTTTTGCATCCAATGTTTATAACTCCTACTTGGTTAATTGTTTTCATCTAAACCTCCCAGAAAATCCAGTCATAGTCCATTTGGTAGAGTTTAATTATATATTTGGAATATATTAGATATATTTATATAAACACAACATTAACTGTTGGTAAAGGGAGATAAATATTAATATCCCAAATAATCCTTGAATTTTGTTAAGTGTTAGGAGGAGGATGAATCTATTTCAAAATCATTATCTCAATTGTGGTTATTCTTGCCTTATGAGAAAGCATATCTTTTTCAAATGATTGAAAAAATGAGAGAATCATGCTCAAATACATGACCATCATGAGTTATTATGTTGATGTATTCCATGATGAATTTACTAATATTCATCCTGATTGAGAGTTTGAGTTTTCAACTAAACCTATTATAGGATCTCTAAGTATATCAAATACATCTTATAGAATGGTCACCACTGATATGGAAGAACTGGGGAAGAATTTATAAGAGAATCTAGAAAAGGTTTTTATATGCCCGAGTGCATCAAAATGGGGTGTGTCAGTCCACTTCATCAAGAAGAAAGATGGATTAATGCACCTTATTTTTGATTATTGTGAGCTCCACAAATTCATGATAAATAAAAAGTATCTTGATCTATAGATAGATGAATTTTTTGAACAGATACATGTGGACAATTGTTTCCCTATTATGTACCTTTGGTCGGGATATCAACTAATAAAGCCGAGGAAAGAAGATATTACCAAGGATTCCTTTTGAACATGGTATGGACCATATTATTTCATAGTTATTCCAATCATACTCACTACTCCAAATTCATTTCTTATCATTTTTTGAGTAATCTACTATTTGGTTGAGTGGGAATCTCACAATCACAATTAACCAATCAAGTGTAACCAATACAATTGAAACCCACAAAAAACTACTAAAATAAAAAATAAAAATTTCAGCCACAAACCACCTTTCAAGATTCAAATATTAATTGAAAATTATAAATAAAGCATAGAGAGATTGAAACAACATTCCAGGCCTCTTGGAATACCATACCTCTCCCACAAACACTTCCAAAATCCTCCATGGAAACCGTCTCACCCAACAAACCTGAAAAGGATCAATGGAACTAGAATACAAAGATTTTTAAGAGTAGATATGACTTCCATTATGATCCAGGATGAAGCCAGTATCATCAACCACATAGAAGAAAACATCATCCTACTATCACATAAAATGGTATGTAATATTCTATGTATATATTCCTACCACCCAAATATATCACCTATCGATAAATCTTAAACACTGCCAACTTATACCACCCAACATTATACATTCACCAGATTTTCACCACCAGATTTCCTAAAAAATTCATTAGATAAGACCACCCCCAGTGAGTAATCTGCTCGAGGGAGCATGGAAAATGGGAATTCCACCACAACCACACCTCACCCAAGAATTACAAAAATCAATGAAATATCTGACATAGGGAAACAGTTTTGTTGATCGCCAAACAGAACCAAAACAGCACCACCAAAGTTCCTCATTGTGACTACTGAGAGACGGTCTAAACAAGCATGTACACCAAAGGGGACAAATTAGTGAATTGAAAATCTCGAGATAAAACTATAGGATATAAAACCAAGGAAGAATGCATGTAGGAGACCATATTCTAAAGGACAACAGCAAGAAAAAAACCAACAAATGGAACATCCTGAGACAAATAGGATCCCCGATGTTGATGATTGAACAATAATGGAAAGTGATCTATATCAAAAAAACTAAATCAAACCTTATAGAGTAATGATAAAAGATCACCAGTGGGGTAGAATGGTGGGAATATAGATACGATAAGGGATCATTGGTGGGTAATGATAGAGTGAACCCATAAAGAGAGACCCTACATGGAAAGGAGCCCAGAGAAGAGGGGCTATTATGGGAAGGAATATGACTCCATGTGTGAAAGGGTTAAAGAGATGCTTAAACCCTAATCGTGAGGGAGAGAAATGTGTTAGATGAATATCATGAAGATAGTACTTATTAAAATGAAATCTTAAATGAAAATGAAAAAAACACTATCAAAGGGGAGATGAAAATGTCCCCAATGAATAAGGGGAAAATGATTTATGTATATATAATATGTGAAAAAGTATTGATAAAATTCGAGAAAAAAACCGATGAGAAAACTAATCTGGTAGAAATGATAATTGAATTCATCACCGAAGTGTGAGAGGAAATGATTTCAAGTAGAGGAGGAGGATTAAATCATAAGACCACTAGAATGGTTGAATGAAGGTCCCTAAAGGAAGGAGAGAAAGGAAATCTATGGCTCCAAAGAGTGATAAATCGGGAGAGAAGAAATATCCCATTGCCCAGTGGACTCACTAATGCTCCCGGATTTTTCATCGATTTAATTAATAGAGTGTTTATAGATTGTCTCAAAAAAATTGAGGAAGTCTTTATTGATGATAATATGATATAATCCAAGAGTAAAGTGGAACATGAATGGAATTTGAATAATATTATAAATAATTTTTGAATAGAGATTTGTTATGAAAAGTATAGTAAATGTATGTTCTGGATGAAGGGAGTACCATTCTTGGGGCGTGTTATCACAAAAAATGGATTTTATAGACGATTCTAAAACAAAGGCTATTAAAGAGTGGTCCAGTTCAATATCTGTAATGGAGATTCATACATTCCTTAATCTAGCTATGTATTTCCGAATATTTGTGGAGAACATATCATGATTTTCAAATCCCATAACCAAGATGACTCGGAAGGGGTTTAAATTTTTCTAGACTAGTGAATGTGAAGACTACTTTAAGGATTTTAAAAAATAGGCTTATCACAACACTAGTTCTCACACTACCAACAAGTGTAAAAATATTTGGGGTGTACAATGATTCCTCAAAAAAGGGAATATATTGTGTGATAATGGAAAATGATAATGTGGTAGCCTACACCTCAATGTAGTTAAAAATGCATGAAAAAAACTATCCTATGCATGATTTGGAGTTGGTAGTTCAAATATTTTTATTGAAAATGTTGAGGAAATATCTATAAACAAAGAAGTGGGAGATATATACTGATTATAAGACTCTCAAAGACAGTTTTACACAAAAGTACCTTAATATGAACCAGCAAGGATGGTTAGGACACATCATGGATTATGACTACTCAATCCACTACCATCCTAGTAAGGAATATAAAGTACAAGAGTCTCTAATTATAATGGATCCTGAATCTTTATCAATGACGAGAATTGAGAGGGATCCAATATACCTAGATTTTTAATGGATGGATATGGGAATGAATCAGTAAGGAACATAATAAATCTTTTCATAAATGATTTTAAAACCATCCCTTATGAATAAAATAATTGAATCTCAATGTAATTATGTGGAAATGAAGAAGAATGTGGAATCCATGAGAAAAGGAAAACCCTTAGAGTTCAAAATTGATGAGGAAGGGTTCATTAGATTTTGTTCATACTATGTGTATCATACAATCCAAAGAAAAAGAATGAGCTTCAAGAAGATTCACATAGCTAAAAATTGTATATTAACCCAGGGAGCATAAATATGTATCGAGTTTTATGAGAGAACTATTGGTGGGAAAATATGAATAATGATATCGTTGAATATACATCAATGTGCCTGATATGTCATCAAGTGATGTCTAAATAGAAATGTTCTTAATGGTTGATTCAACCATTATCCATACAAATATGGACATGGGAAGACATCACCAAGGTCTTCATCACAGCACATCTGATGATATATAGAGGAAATAATTATATACGGGTTATTGTGGATCATTTTACAAAGAAAACTCACATTATCATAATTCAAGATGACTTCTCACTAGATCAACTTGAATAGATATGCATCATATAAGTGGTGAGACTTCATTGACTACCACTATCGATTGTATCCAATTGAGATCTGAGATTTACATATATGTTCTGCAAAAGTCTCCAATATGATCTAAGCAATAATCTGAACTTCAATACAGCATATCATCCCCAAACTGATGGCCAATATGACCTGACTTTCCAAACTCTATAAGAAGTTATGGGAGCATGTTATATGGATTTTAAGGGAGGATAAGACCGACATATTCTTCTAGACAGTTTATCTTACAAAAAACATTTCCACTCAAGTATCCTAATGGTTCTATATGATTCCCCTTATAGGAAAAAGGGGCAGAACAGAATCATACTATGATGAAGTTGGCGAACGTAATCTCTTAGGACCTAAAATTGTTGAAGAAATGGCGGAGGAGATGAAAGACTTCATACAACACATTACGACAGCCCAAAGTCAATAGAAGATTTGTGAAGGTAATCAATGATCGGACCTAGGGTTTGAGGTTAGATACATTGTATTCCTCTATATATCTCTGTTGAAGAAGGTTATTATATTTAGGTAAAAAGTAAAGCTAAGTCTCAAGTACATTGGTGTTGATGATATTTTTCATCTAGTTAGAGTTGTGTCCTATCGACTTGCACCTCAACTTACTATGTCTCAAGTACTCAATGAACTCTACATATCCTTCTTGAGGAAGTAAATTTCAGATTCTCTGCAATTACTGAATTCAAAGGTGGAACATTGGAAAATGATGTCTCATGTGAGGAGAATCCAGTGAATATCTTAGATTTTAGAGATAATGTTATACATAAGCAGACTACTCGCATGTTAAAAGTAATATGTTGGAACCATAATCTTGAATAAGGATCATAGGATCCAGATCAAGCGATGAAGGAGAAGTACCTGCACAAATTTTCTCCATTGTATATAAAAATAAATTTGGACAGAGAAATTTCATAAGGGGGGAAGAATGTAATGACCCCAAATTCTATTAATATAAATTATCTTCTTTTAATTATGTCATATAGTATAATCACATAAAATCACATTAATAATAGAATAATGTCTATTTAAATGAAGAATGAATAAAATAATAGGTATATCTAGATGTTATGTATATTATACCAAAGTAATAATAACTTGACCGTTGGAAAAGTAAAATTACCCTTATGAATAGTAAATAAAAAAATTAATAGTAACCTAACCTATGAATTTATTAATAAAATTTTGGTTTCTTATAAATGAAAATATGATATATCTATATTATGGAATAAGTAAATAAATTTTTTATAAATGATAAATTATATATTAGTAGTTTTTAAGTAATTAAAATTTAACAACATATATTTAACAAATATAGTGATTTAAAAGGAAATTTATTTTAAAACAATTATTCATAAATTAATATTTTGTTTTATAATGATTATAATATAATTTTATGAGACCATGATTAGTTTTTCAATGTGTTATAAATATCAATTATAATTTTAATATCAGTATTATTCAGGTAAATGGTGATTTTAATTAAAAAAATATGACATCCATATTTAGAAAATTATTTTCAAGAAATAGAGTTCATTTTTGGATTTTACACATGAAGATATTGTTTGGTTCAATTTTTTTCTTAATTTTTCTAAAATTGTTGATTTTTTTATGAATAGAAACATATATTAATTTACAGTATTTATACATTATTAGTTAAACACACTATTCCTTTAGTCGTAGCTGATGTAAGAACCTTAATCTAGAACTATACATTAATTTTTAGATATATTTTGTGATAATTATAAAACAATTCATAGTCTTGAGCCAAAATTAAAAAATGAATAAAATAATGAGAAAACACATCTCTCCTCCAATACAAATACCACCCCTCGCCACCACTTATCATCAAACCTCTCAAGCCTTAAACCTTTCAGAACTTCTAATAAAATATCTTCCAAATATGGTCCCCCACATCTATGATATTCTTCTCTTACCAAAATACCAAAACCATTCTGATAAGTAGGATCTCATGAAGAAGGAATCAAGATGTAAAACCCTCTTTCTTTTCTATTAATTTTTTTTCACATTCATTACTTTTATTTTTATCTCCTAACCTCACCTTATCTTGTTTGTATGATAACATAAATACCAAAAATATATTAGAATTGTGTTATTCTAATTCTTAATTCATCACCATCTCTCTTTACCCACATTTTTTGTACTAAAATTAAAACATCACCCAGGTTGTGTTAATTTATCGCATTCAAGGAAGATGTGTTCCCAATTTCCATTACATCATTCATGAATACTCACAAAACCTTTTTATAGTAAAACCAAATTATAATAAATTTGATAAAAATATATTTAAATTTATGGAACTATTACATATACATGATATGAAATAATTAAATAAAACTAGTACGTGATGATAAAAAACCTGCCAAATTAAACCAAGAGATTATCATTAACATTTTATCTAATGATGCATCATAATTTCATATAATAAAAAAATTATATGAAAATTTTAGAATCTATAAGTTCATTAATATAATATAATTTCACTTCTAGAAAACCATTACCATTTTAAATGAACATTTTTACTCTTATTCAAGTTAACTGTTATTGAAAACCAAGAAAACAAGCACTCCCAAAAATTAAATTAGACAATATAACCCTTAAAAATACAATAAATTATATATAATAAAATTATAATAAATAAAATTCATATTGATAATGTTTTGGACTTATTAATCATAGAATCTAATTTTAATTGCAGGGACATTAAGATCATGGATGTAACCATTTTTGACTTAATGTAAGGGATTCTACCTTATCCTCCATTATTCCTTCAGGATACTCTTTTTCCCTCTCTTCACAAATAAAATAATCTTTTATTTTTATGTAAATAATATAACTGATGTTTATATGTTCCAAAATCTTGCAAAAATATCATTTCATCCTTCTTTTTTGGAGATGTACATGTTTTAAAGGTTAGCTTCTCAATGTTTCCTGATAAGCAAGCCCAATTAAAGAGAATTTACTGAATTCTTACACATTTTCAAGTGCACTACGTAATATATTTTAAGTATTATTTATTTTTTATGAAATAACCCATTTTATTATTAAATCTTTTTTGAATTAATATTGGTTTCATATTAATGATTATGCCATTTTATTCTTTAAGTTCTCTTTTATATTATCCTTAAACTGCAACAAAATTTTTTGTTTCTATGGTTTCTTGAGTACTATTTTTACAGGTTATCACATCATCTTGAAATCAATTATTCTTTTATATACTTATTTTCCTTTAGTAATGTACATATATTATTTAATTTCTTTATTACAAGGATTCCTTTATGATACACCCATTTCTTATGCTTTATGACATGATTATGATACCTATTTCTTTCCATGGGTACCCATTATGTTTATTCTTCCTATAGAACACATATTCATGAACATGTTATGAAGGGTGTGCCCATATCGCCATATAACTAATTGGGTAATTTTTTGTCTCATTGGAAATCATGTGAATAAATCTTGTTGCTTATCATTTTCTCATGCTACATGGGAAACGATATCGGTAGTTAAAATTGACTCATGCTCCTTCATATTATATGAGCCCTGACACATGATTATGTCATGTTATATGTTGTTTCCACATATCCTATGATTCCATGATTTATTATGTTATGATTACTTATTTACATTCATAAATTTTTTGTAATCTTATTATTCCTTCTTACCCATGTTATGTGCTTTATTCTTATGCTTATTCCCATAGTGGGCTTTTTAGCTCATCCCTATGTTCATGTTATACCTACGTTATCCTATTCGGATTTAAGGGCTCTATGTAATTTAGGAGCACATAATGTATGACAAAAAATAAATGTTTTTCTAAGCCCCATGTTTTCAGTTTTATGTACCTTGTCTTCCAAAGACACTAAACTTTACGATCCTTAGCTTGTAAGTTGATAGTTAATTTTGTTTAAAATCATGTAATATTATGTGTAAAAATCCAGGGTCTGTATCGATTAAACAAAATAAACTTTTCACCTAATTTTTTCAATATTTGATGTTATTTTATAATCTAGGGAAATATTGATAAATAATTATTCTTTAATAAATATGATTATATGATGATAAAGAACATTTTTCAATGATTAAATAGATTATTTTACATAGGAGGAATGATTTTTACATGTAGTGATAGGTGAGGCCTGAAATTATATAACCCCTAGATGAATAGGTAGTATCATGTGGTTAATTAGAAATCGATAAATAAACCAATTTATACCTATTTTTAAACTTTTTGAAAGGTCTTGATAGTAGAGGTATCATGTTCTTGAGAACATGAAATCCAATAATTAATCATTACATTCATTAAGAATTAATTTATTACTATCTATGATATTTTTTGTATGATATTATCAATAGATTTGTTTCAATATTATTTTAATGATTAAATGGAATGTGTTTTCAATTAATTTCCTTTCCATATTGATTATTAATTTATCTCATAATCCAGGATATTTTCACAATGATTTTTCCTCAGGATGCATTTCATTATCATTTTATGGATTCAATGGGATGATTTTTCAATTATTTACCTTTCCATATTGATTATTCCTTATCATATTATGATAGTCAAGTTATTTAAATTCCTTTTGTGTTCATTTATTTACCATTACATATTGATTATTCTTATTTATTCATGATAGATTCAGAAGTACTTAACCATTACTAATCATTTGAGCTCACCCTTATTGGATTTCTATTCCCAAGAATTTATAAAGTGTAATAGGATTGATATAAAAGGATATTTTAGACAAAATAGAATTATTCTCTAAAACAAATATGTTGTAATTTGTGTTTTCAAATGTAATATTGCAATTATGCATGTATATTGTTTAAAAACTACTAATCTATTCATCCCTTCAGGATGTGATTCCTTTTATCTTATGATCATGTAATAAAGTAATACACTAGCGTTGGGGTTTTGGAGTCAGAGTCACTATAGTTTATATATTATATATATATATAATTAAATAAATATATTTTTATTAATATATTTATATAATTATAGAAATATAATTTCAATATATTACATTTATATACACATTTATAAATGTATTTAATAAATTATGAAATATTTTTATTGAATAACGTAAAATGATTACTTTTTAATATATAAATAATGAAAAATATTTTGAAAATAATTTTTAATTTTTAATATAAATTATATTTCTAATTATACATTTCCATGTATATTTAAATTTTAATAGATTTACTTAATGTCATATAAGTAGAAACACACACATATAATTATAAATTTATTTATATTGTAAATATATATGTAGACCCAAACTAGGGTCAGCCAAGTGGTATCATGTAATCTAGTCACTCCCCGACAATGGAACTCACATAGGTTCATCTCCTACCACAAATTAATTTAGATGGACATGAAAGGTAAGAAGGTAGTGAGATGGGCTAGGATAGGTGTGGTGTGGCACCTATCAATTCAACATTTACTATTTCCCCGTTTTCTTAGTGGGGGTCGGTCAAGTAGTGTTGTGTAAGGTTGTCAACCACAACAGACATGGCCATCAAATTACATGACTTAAATAAAATATTTAATTACAATACATACCCAAAATATTTTAGGTGTAGAGTTTCTGAGAATTTGGACCAAATATTAACTGTCAAAACTCATGTCTCTTTCAACTAACGATCATTTTTTCTAATATATAAGAATATTTTTACACTATAATAATTCATTAAAACCTACCTCATATTTTCCAAAAAAATTATATTCAATACATACCGCACATATTAATTTCATTCTTTACCAAGGGAAAAGGAAACATGATGTAGGAGCCCACCCCGGGTTAACCTATAACGATATCTAAAATGGCCCATCACAAGACCCAATCGCATTCCAAATCCCCAGAGGATAGAGGTAAGCTACATGGTATTATAAAACAAAATGTGTGAATGATTTCAACATAAAAAATATATTATTATATAGAAAAAAATGTGGTAACTTCATAGATATACAAAATACATCATATGTAAAAAAACCAAACCGGAAAGTTAATATCCAGGAGCATGATAACTTGGTGTAGATGAACTCGTGGCAATACCAAAAACATGGAACCAAAAGTAACCCATTGTTCAATATTTATGTGACCATATATCACCCCATCCCAACCTACCGAAAGAAAACATAGATTAGAGGTATACATGATGCTCTACCATTTACCAGTATCCTACATGATGAAGGCTACAAAATCCCAAATTCAAAATTAAGGTGTGAGCTTGAAATCATAGTGTGATACCACCATCAATCTATACTATTTATATCCAAATTCATCTATTAATTATAGGAAAATTATATTTCTAAAATAAAGAAAAAATTTAATTTCAATATAAAACCATTCTTTGGTTTTCCTTTACAGAAACATTCCATATTCTAATAATCAAAGAAATATAACAAAACATTTAACCATGAGGCACAAATAGTTGAATAAAATTGGATTCAAGAATAAATATCAATATCAGGTGGAAATAATAAAATCAAGTAAACACGAAGATAGTGTATCCTCAATGAAAAAAGAATACAATCACACCATAAGGGTGTATGCACCTACTAACAATAAGAAACACTATCCTGCATAAATGAACTCTAAATGCAATAATCCTTGATCTACTGTAAAGGAAACCCACTCAAATCCTTAGCGTCATGGGAACCTCACATGGAGATAGATAAATCCATTAGGGTTACATAATTCTAGTTTTTTATTCCCTAAGGTATTCATAATGGGCTATTATAATATAATTTCACTCATGAAACCAAATTAATTTATCATAAAACAAATAAATGGAAAAGGAATTACATTTCCATAACCATATTTTCATAAAAGTTTTTATATTTGTATTCCACACTAATTACATGATTTGAAAAACACTTTCACATAAAAAATAATCATTGAGGTGTTGTACAAAAACATCACATGTATAAAATGGTTTTCAACAAAAATTCAACTTTAGAAAAATAATTCCATAACTCTAAAGGTTAAATTAACCTCACATAAATTTCAAATAATACATTTCATCATTAAAACCCAAAATAAAATCATAAAAATAAAAATCATACCAAGTGATAGACCATATGATAGAGACACGTTCACCAAGAATAATGGAATCCAAATTTCAATTGAAATCTGTGATGGGATAGGAATAGATCTAGTCCTCATGAGCCTAGATCAATAAGGATCATGCCTGAGAAGAAAGAAAGCACCAAAAACTACTATTAGAAAGAATTAAAATGCCCAAAACCCATTTAGGGAACACAAGATCTAAAATCTCAGCTAATAATAATGAATAGTTAAACTAATATATGGTAATTGAGTTAAGAGAATAATTAAAACCCTACATTAAGTTTTTCACATAGTTTCAGTTGTTGACCCTAAAATATCTTTTGATGAATAGGAATTTAAAAAACTGAAACCCCCACCACTACCATGCCCTAGTTTTGGCCACCGCAAATTGGTGGTCCCTCTCAGTTGCCCAAAAATGGGAACTGGCTATACCCTTACCCCATAATACAAGTTATTGGGTCAGGCCAAAGGCTCCACCATGCCTATGGTGAGGCTTTTTTGGTCCTGGAGCACAAGCTACCACCAAAAAGCAACACCTAGGACCATGCCTATCATTGTCTATTTTGGATTTAACTATTTTATATAAGAAACTCACATGTATACTATAGCCTCAACAGGAGTCATGGTCTTACCCATGTTTCATAGAGGAAGGTCAAAAACCTATTTTATTCTACCAAAAAGACGAAATACTTCTCAAAACTGATGAAAAATCCAAAAATCAAAAATCCAAAGATTATATTAGCTCTATATCTAATTTTACTTATCGTGGTGTGATCATTTTCTCCAATATAGAATATTTTAATATTTATAAAGACCCATGATCATGAACCTAAAAATACATAAGATCATTGTCACATCATCAAGGCCTCATTCCACCATGTCTTAGGGTTGTCCCAAAAACACTTACATGCCAATCAAATCAATGGGATCATATATCTAAATATCTTTATGCTCTGTTGGTCCACTATTTGAATAGTCCTTTCAATCCCTAAGGTGTCAGGTTAAATTTTAACATCCTACCACTCATTCACATGGGACAGATCTGTTTATTACTTCTTTAGTTGGGAAGCATAAAACACATCACGTATCAAATAAAAATGAGTAGGTAAGTGTAATAAATAAGACACATCTCATGTCACTCCACAATATCAAATTGGATGACATTACAATGTGATAACTTACACATCCACCCCAAATATAAATATACCAACGGATGTGAAACTATAAGGAAAACATAATCACCTACCTCAAAATCCAATGGATGGTGAAACTGATTGAAATATGAGTCTTGGATGCTATAAAATATCTCAAACCCTTTCCTGATCAAATATACAATATTAATCATCACTTAATGATGCTCGGTCAAACCATGGACTTTTCTGTAACTTATGCCTAATAAAGAGGTAATATATAAGACCACTCACACAATGCATCAAAAGACGCCATCGTCATTGAATCATGATAAAAATTATTATTGTAAAACTTCTAAAATGGTGTATTTTTCTCCCAAAATCTACAAAAAGTCAAGCACGAATCACCAAAGCAAGTATTCAAGAACCGATATGGCTCAATTAGATTTTTTATTTGTGTGGGGATGATAAGTAATTCTCAAAATTAACGAATAACCCATAATTTCATATACTCCACTCCAAAATAAGGATTTTATGTGAGGATTCCTATCTAAAATGATATTATATAGCATACCATGAGATATAACAATCTTATTTATGTACAAGTGGCCACGATCCTTCACCTTTTTCAACTCCTTGATCAATAGGTAATTTGTTTATTTCATGAGTCGATATATAATCATACATATCATATCCTTACTATTAAGAGTTTTAGGTATCCTAACCATAAAGTCCATGGCTATCACGTCCCATTTCCATATTGAAATAGGTAATACTTGTAGAAAACTAGTAGGCCTCAAATGTTCTACCTCAATTCCCTGTCATATAAGGCATCAAAATTAAAAATATTTAATGTATCACCTAGTTACAAATCACCATTAATGACCACTAAATTAATGAAACATCTTGGTAGTTTTAGGCTGGAAAAAACAATTAAATCAGTGTCGAATTTCCATTAATTACTATATCAGATTTTCAGAACACCAATTCGACCTCAAAAGTGAAAAATCCAATTAAGAGACTAAGACCACTCAATCAATGTATACTTTAATTATACATTTAATTAGGATAACATTAATTCTTTAAATATATAACTTTCAAGTGATTCGTTATTAATAAGCACTATTTTTAGTGCATTTTACAATTTGAACATTATTTAACATTATGATTATAATTATTGATTAATGTGTATTGTTACCTAGATCATTTTTGGACACATTGTATATAACCCATTTGTATTTATTTGAATTTAATATTTTGTTATCAGGTTTCTAAATCCACTGGGAATAATTCATTCTACTTGAGTGTTTGGAGATTCACATTGGAAGACCATAATTTTAGACATTCAACCCAAATAATTTTGGGCGAAGTAAAGCTGACGAAACATAATAATATGACTATAGAGGCCATGATTCTACCCCAATGATGAAAAAATTTGAGGAGGAGATGTAGTAAATCATTGGATAAATTTCACTGAACTTTATCTAGAGATAATTTGAAGCATGAAGGTAGTTCCAGGTGGTCCAAGATAAAGATTGAATTTTGGGACATATTCTATTTCTTGAGATGACATCCAACCATTTTGATCATAACTCATCAGATATAAGATCTAATGGGATTAAAGTATTATAGTTTTTAGAGATAATCTAGATAATCAATTTCTTCTTCAATAGTAAGTTGGTTGAATACACCTATATTATTAATAAAACTATTTATTATTTTAATTTTTTGTTTTTTATTGACAAATTGATACTGTTTTTTTAAGTTGTGTATAAATTAAAATAGATATGAGATAAATCCTTCACACAATGTTGGAGTTTTCATTATTTCATTATTTTCACTAATCTATTTCTTCCCTCATAAAACTACTTCCATATTCCATTGAAAAATTAGAATCAATTGATAGATAAATCGCATATGGATCAATCCATGGATGTTTCTAGGGGATATATTGGATTTTATTTCTCATTATAATAATTATAAAACAATTATTTTGTTACATAATTTAATTCAGTGATTTACCTTCTCCTTCGACCTCACTAATTTTTAGGATAAACATTATGAGTGCTAAAATGATCTTTTACAATGGAGTCCCCTTGAAAATGATCATAAATTTATATAGTTGATTTAACATGGGATAGTTAAAGAAAAAAATCAATGAGGTTTTTTTAAGTTCTCATTTTTTAAATAAACACTATCAAATTTAAAACATTGAAACCATTCTAATAAATTCATCAAATCAACCACTAAAAAAACATGGATCAACACATTCTACAAAATTAAATTCAATTAGTTATATTAGTTTAAATTTAAAACGAACCAAATTAAAACCAATTTTTTCAACATAATTTCAAAAACAAATCCCAATAATGTGTGTATTTAGTTTCATCATAGTAATTTTAGGATTCAACAAAGATTTTTGTGTTGTTAGCGAACACTGCTAACATAGGGTAAATTTGGGTGAGACCAAATTTTAAAAACATTTCCACAGACCAAAGTAAGTTATATTAGAGAAAAATATATTATTATCACCCTACTTATCTGTTCACACCCCCTATTTCAATACAATGGAAAGAATTTTTGAACAAATCTAAACATGGGGAACCTCTCCCTACATTGACAACCCCTCAACAAATATGATGTAATGTGATCATCCTAGATTACTTTGCTTCAATAATTAGTAACCCAGTCAACAAAAATATTTTCATTCCAATGCTCCAAAAAACATTTCAACCAATTTTAAGATCCATTCTCTATATGGCCAATCTGAATATCCTCATATGAAATTCCCACAAATTAATTATCCTTTTAGAATAGACCATCTTTATCAACCCCTTTTCCATCCAAGTCCACTACCATTACATGATTAATTGTATAAAAATATTCATGTAATTAATTATAGGATTTCATAAATAGTATTAAAACTAAAAATCATGGAAATGATTATACAACCAATACCCACTTAGGTTTTCACCTCCTTTAAATAGATTGAATAATCTTGCAGTAAACAAACATCACATGAACAACACCAAGTTGTGACTATTTTAAAGAGTGTGAAAACTAATAGAAATAGTAAACCATTTATTTCAAAAAAATCATAGGAATCAAAAATTAAAGATAAAATAGTAAAGAAATAACTTTTTAATGTGAAATATTGAAGCTGGAAAATGAGGTGAATTTGTCAAGTAATGATGAAAGTCAACCCATGGAACCTAGGAGAACTATTGATGCGTGTTTAAATCAAATTTAAATTGATTTTATATATTAAAATGATGTGAACTTGACATCATGGATTAATATTCCTAAATATATGTCCACTTTTTTATTTTTTAGAACTAAAATTCACTAAACCATTTGTAAAAATCATGAACATTGAGTTTCTACCAACATCTAACACTCAAATGGATTTTTTTTATGAAATTTATTTTACAAAGAATCAAATTATTTATAACGTTTTGGAAAAATATATTGATTTTTATTCAATATCCCAACCTGTTTTTTAAAATTTGAACCAATATGTTACCTAATTAATGATCTCACCTGCAACATTATAGTATTCATTCATATGGGATTTCCAGTACCATCCCATTATCATTCATTCAGCACTGAAATCCAACCATGATTGAATTTTACTTGTTGTATTAGTAACAAATAAGAAATAAATTATATGAACCCTTATTTTCATTCTTATAATTGTCCCACCAATTGACACTCATAGTTTCATTCCAAAATTAGATTCTTATCATTACCAAAATCCTTAGTTCAGATTCAATCTCAATCTTATAAAAGGGGTGAAAAAATCAATAATATGTTTAATATTTTTATATGGTAAGTTATGGGGATCCAATTCAAGATAATTATGTTAAACTAGTATCTTTATAAGAGACAACATAAAATCACAACAAATTTTATTTTCTTTCATTTGTTTTGAAAATAAATGATAAAAAAATCTTTTTCATTTTTTATTCACTTTTTATTCTTTTCATTCATTTATTTTTTTTTCAAATTTTCTCTATTCTATTTCATTTTTATTTTACATTATTTTATTTTATTTTTTTGTGATTTTAGGTTTAAAAAAATAAAAGAATGATATATTTAAAAAAAAATAAATAGGGCACTCCATAGGTCATGGGGATAACTTGGTCGCAACTGATGACGTAGTAGAACATGAACCCATGACCGAAGGGAGGCAATATAGTGTAACTTCTATTTACCTACATCCTATGGTGCTCTAGTATTATTTTTCTCTTTGTATATATATACATATATTTAACAATTTTGTATATTTATATATTATTTATTTATTATTTTTTCCATGTATAATTATTTGGTGTGCTATAATGAATATTAAAATTTTCCTTTCTTTTTGTTTTTTATATTTAAATTAATAGAATCTCCAATGGTTTCCATGTGTTGTAATTATGTTTTTGTTTGAGAAGTATGGGTTACTAAGGTAGGTAGATTTTTTAGGAAATCATCTTCACCCAAAAATTATACCCCATTCTAGTATCCATTATGGGGCATCTTCGACTAACATAGAGATCAAAGGAGTTATCTGGAAGATCATGAACTTTAAAATTCAACCATCATGTTACATTTTTTCATACTTTTATTTCAAATATAGATTTTGGAACTCCTCTCCTACAATTGATCACTCATATAATGAAAATTGGAAATTTTGAAACTAAATATCAAATAATATTTTACTCATAGATTCTAACTTCAATCCATGTTTAGGTTCTGAGAATATATTATGGAAAGTGTGGTTATCTAATGTGATTTTGTATTGTTTATATTTTCCCACATTTAATAAAAAATCATATTGCACATAATTTTGGTTATAGGATATTATTTTGAATTATTTTGTTCCCATAATAAATAGAATATGTTTGGTGATAATATTAATTTTAACATTAGTATTTAAAAAATTAAAAATATAAAACAAACAATAATGAATTTCACATAGAGAAATGGATTAACATAGTATCTGGATTTCAACACTTAAGGATTGTTAATCAATAGTTTCCTTTCCTATAACTCTAAATTTTATCAATAGTTGTGGTAATTATATTTTTTTATATAGTTAATATATGTTGATGGTAGAATTTGTGAGCTTCACTTGGTTCATAAAGGCCTTTGAGCCTATGGGTCATTAGAAAAGTCTCTCTATATGGGTTGAATTGATTGAGTTCAATCTAAATTAAAAGGGAAAATTCGAAA
Source organism: Viscum album (assembly GCA_963277665.1). NCBI lineage: Eukaryota > Viridiplantae > Streptophyta > Magnoliopsida > Santalales > Viscaceae > Viscum > Viscum album. Next base: position 1,373,562,646 of record OY728129.1, on the reverse strand, counting down.
AAAATATATATATAGAAAATAAAAAAATTATTAATCTTCTTATAATTAAACTTTTATTACACCTATAACATCCATTATTCCCCCTTAAATAAAATTGAAACCACATGTCTATTGTGATACACAACACATCATCTTGCTTAATAGAAATTAGATTAATTTTTTTGATGAATTTGAATAAGGGAACAGAATCATTATTGTAATATTTTTGTGAAAATAACTCATGTTAAACATTTTTATGGGTTTTATAAATTTTTTGGTATGAGTTATTTTGGTGAACATGTTATGTTAAAATGTATTTGGGAAAATAGAATTCATTTTTCATTTTTTTAGACATATTTTTTCCAGGAAAATAATACTCAAGTTGTGGGGTTTCATAACCCACTAAAATAGGATAATTCCATTATTGTAATATATAATTTTTATGTGATTCATTATTCCTAAGCACCATTATTAATATTTTACAATTTGAACATTATTTCACATTGTGATTGAAATTATTTCTTATAGTGATATAATACCTAGAATATTTGACACATTTTATATCACCAATTGGTCTTGTTTTGAATTTTATATTTCATTATTAGGATTCCCATTTCATTAGAAACAATTAATCATTTTGTATCACTTGTATATTCACATTGGATGATCAAAATTATGGACATTCAATCAATAATATTTTAGGTGAGGTGAAATAGACAACATCCAAAAAATATAACTTTACCAAAAGTGAGTCAAGACTATATATGATTAAATTTGAACTGAAAACATAGATAAAATTGGGAAACCTTTCATTCAACTTTATTCAACGATAATTCGAAGGTTATGAGGGAGTTATAGGAGGCCCAAGTTGAACATGAAATTATGGTATACATTGTGTGGGAAAGAATAATATCACATCATTTTGACCATAAATCCTCTGATAAAAATACAAATGTGATGAAAATATTACATGTGTTATTTTAAATCAAAATATCCAAAACAAATTTCTATGGACTACCCAAATTTTTTCATCTACAATATCTTTTGGGAACATCTATTGGGTGGGTAAAATCTTGCTCTAATTTTTTTTCAAGATTGAAAAAATTCACTCTCAATTATCTTTCTACCCAACTATTCCTATCATCACTAAATGGAGAGACTTTAACTATTGGGGGATCTACCCATGGATTCCCAAATTTCTATTTAAGGTATTGGTGTTGTATGATTTAAAAAAAGGTATGATTTTGTTTTAATGTTATGTTTCAAATTTGATGGAGTAATTGAATTTCATAAATTGTATGTTTTTTAATCCCCTTAGCAACTTAAAAAAAGATATTCTTATTCACACTTTATTTTCTATTTGACACATTGATTTAGTTTCATTTGTTTAAATATATTCACACTAATAAGATATAAATCCCTTACACAATGGTGGAGTATTCTATATTTCATTATTTTTAACTTATTCAATTCCTCCCTCCTATGTCTACTTCCATCTTCCATTAAAATATTTTCTTCAATGTAGGGATAACTATCATATGTGTTAATCTAATATAAGTTTCAAGGTAAATTATTGGATTTTATTTATCATTATTATAATTATTTAAAAAATCCTTTAATTGATATTTTCATTCAATGATTTACCTTATCCTCAGACCACACTAGTTTTTAGGATACACATTCTGAGTGATATGACAATCCGCTACCTTGGAGTGATGATGAAAATTCATCTAATCAACCCCTACAAACAACCTAAGTTCAACTCAATCTATCAAATTGAATTTACTTAAGTATATTATTATTAATTAAACCCATATAAAATAACACCAAATATGGACACTTTATGGCCTAAATAATTAATATAACGAGTCCCCATAGGTTCTTCTTAGGTCTTTGGGGTTCCAACAACCCCTTATATGCTACGAGAAACCACTTCTACCTTAAGGTAAATTTGGTTGAGACAATTCACACTATAAATATTCTTGATAAAGGGATGATAATTTGTATAATAAATATTTCCAATTAAAATTTGATCATGCATTACCCATCCCAAGCACAAGTCATTAATAAATATCAATTATATACCCTTGATCCAAGAACATATCAATAATAAACCATAAGGCACCATTCATCCACGTACACATTTACTCTACAATATGATAATTTTTTAGTCAAATCATTTTTGATCATATTTAATTTTTTGGGGGAGTATTCAGTTTCAAAATAAAAGTTTTAAACATATTATACCCATCTTTTCTATGTCAAGTTCAAATCCATTTGAGTGAAGATATAATTTCAAATAATATGGACTAGATACACTATAAAATACTTTGGAAGATTTAGTGATGCCAAAACATAATAAACGAATCACTACATTTAACCCAATTACATGAATGTGATACTTCATCTCATGATAGAATAATTGATTAGAGACATAATATATAACCTATTTTCCCAACAAAATAACATAACTCAAATGTGCACCCAAGGAATCATAGTAAAAATCATATCCCAAACCTGAATATAGAATAATAAAGACTAGATCTGAATTCAATCTCAATTTCAACTCCTCAAAATATCTCAAGTAAAAATTTTAGTAAATAAAATCTGCACCATTATATTTTATCTCTAACAAAGGTGATGAAATATTGGATAGATCTCAAAAATATCACTTGTAATAATCAGATAATACCAAGAAACTCTAGATCTCAAACCCATTTATAGGCTACTCCAAATACACTTCAACTTGATTATTATTACGATCAACTGAGGTACCTTTTTCAAGAATCACATTGAACATAAATTTCACCTATTCAATCTTGAAATGACATTTGGAAATCCTTCTATACATATGATGTTCTTTTAAGAACCCATGGATGATATTAAAATTCATAGTATGATCCTACTTTGATATCGAATAGAAAATGATATCATCCGCAAAAAATAACCACAAAGGAATTCAAGAACCAATGGAAGATTTGATTCATAAAATCCATAAATAACATAAGAGTTTTAGTAATTCCAAATGTCATGACCAGATACTCATGATCCCCATATGTAATCTTAAACACAATTTAGAGAATATTTTTCTTCTTGGATCCTTAGATAATAGTACCTCAGTCTCAAATTATTCTCTAAACCCCATTGTGATCCCTTAATCTGGTAAAAAAATCACCAATCCTTGGTAGGGGAAGTCTTTTCTTAATTTTCAATAGGTTGAGTTTATGGAAATCAACACAAAGTCAGATAATTTTGTCTAATTTTATTTCAAATATCTTTGGTTATGACCAAGGTAAAATTATACGATGAATAAATCCATTTTCCTCATGATCTTCCACATGAAACGTTACTTATTTCAACTCAATGGGTACCATATAACATGAAGGTAAATAAATGGTCCTCATACCTAGAATTAATTTTATAGAAAACTCAACTTCCCTCTAAGGAAGAAACCAAAATAAATCATCTAAAAAAATTAGGATACTCAATCACCACCAAGGACACCAAGAAGAAGATTGACAATATCATGAAATCCCTTTGATAAATTTAATGATTTTTTCTCATAACTATGGATAACCGGACATACTCTTCTTAGTCTAGGATTTCACTCACCATGAAATAAATGAGTTACTCCGTCGGGAGAAATAAATTGGACTAGGTGATGGTTTCTTTCGATGTGGGCTTCACAGCTAATCATCCCAACCATTCCGATAGTTAGATTAAAGATGTTTAGATTCAGAAATAGAGATACCCACATGGTTTTTTGGTTAGTGATCACCACATGGAACTTGGGACATTTCAAACCCTACCTCATCTTCTTTTCTAAATGAATATAAGGATTCATCAGGAAACACATAAACTCCAAACCAAAACCCAATGCATAAACATGATTAGAAGAGTTAAAGTGATGAATTTCAATTGTTTTAAATAAATCCATAACAATATAAAATAAAATAAAAACTATACCAATTTTCATATCCATTCATGATGATTATTCATGTGGTTTATACTCAACTATATAGATACAACTAACATCATCCTTCCCTTTCTTCATAACCTTAGCGTCACCCTTAGCATGAGGTTAAGATACAACCATTTTCTTTTGTCCAACTTAAAATGAATTCCCTAAGTTAAATTGGATCCATATCTACTACAATGGGATTCTCTCTCACAAATAACATTGGATATGACTATATTTCCCACATTCATGACACAACTTGAGTGATTCTATACAATTATTTTTGAATTGTACCTTCTTTCTATAGTGATAACACACCACCTTTCCCTTCCTTAAAAAATGTTTGAGACTCCCACCACTACCTCTACGTTGGTCATCCCACTTCCTATTATCACCAAAAAATGAACTCCGGATACATCATATTGTCATTGATGCTCTAAATATTCCAATCTTCCCATCTAGATTCACTTCATCATTGATACCAGGTCCACAACCACCACAAAGGTAGGTATAAATATAAAATTGGTATATACTAAATATAATCACTCTAAACCATCTCAAACCACATTAACATAAAATATGAATTGAATAAAAACACTCTATATCGGTGCACTAACATGAAAAAATAAGTAGCATAATCTATGATAGAACGGTCTACCTTCTCTATGTTTAAGAATGCCTGAATGTTTTCCACTCGTAATGTTTTATGATAAAACTATTTATTGAATGATATATTGATGGTATTCTAGGTGAGATATTCATGAAACTTATATTAAATGATAAATTCATAGCACCTCCTTCATAATCATTCAAAAAAATAGGTGTTGAAAGTTTCGTTGGATCCTTTTAATGTCTTCAGAAAGTGGAAAATCCACTCAATTCATTCAATCCATTCTTATTATTCCTATGGTACCTTATCAACATGAAATAAAGGTGGGTGTGACTTAGTTAAATTATATTATGGTCAAACATCTATTATTTTTCAACACTGTCTACTTGGCCCATGTATAGTATCATTTAGACATTAGTTTATACCAAGGCTAAATGAATAGGAGGATTCCCCTACGGGGCTTTCACCATAGCTTCCTCCTTAGAATTTGGAGATGTTCTTCTTGAATTATTCACATTCAGTAATATGAAGAGAATGAAATCCATCAGCAAAAAATTGTATTCCTTTATCATAAAATTAAATGTAGTAGATTTAATACATAAATGTTAAAATCATTAACAATGATTCTAGACAACCTCAACCTTCCCATGGTAACCTAAGGATCATCATGAAAGTGAGATTTCAAGGAACACTCTCGCACTACCCTTTAAGTTCTGACAGTCATATATCACGTATAACAACAAAACCCATATATGGGATGGTGATATAAAATCATGTACACATGATTTAATGATAACATGACTCTATGATAACAATTTTTACCCAACCAACATGTGTTAACCCATAATATCTCCCTAATTGGCATGCCACAAGTCCTGAATTATGTTCTTATAAGACACGGGATGGAGAAAATAACTACTGTATCATATAAATAAATATGTGAATTATTTCCCCCATAATAGAACTCTAATAAAATGAAAACAAATTATATAAAACATTATATATCCAAAATAACCCATTTCAATAAAACAATAAAACCAATAAGGAAACCTAAAAATATAGATAATAAGGTATATATGGAAATTATTCAGGGAAAAAACATGGAACCCAAAGAAACCCATGGTTCTATCTCCATGTGGCTATATTTCACTTCAATACCAACCCACAAAAAGGCAGCACAGACTATGATTCATGATTTTATTTCCTTTACTCGTATCCTGCAAAAGAAAGGAAACAAACACCCAAAGGAAAAAACCTAGGGAATGAGAACTAAATATTAGTAGAAAACTACCCAGAATCTATATAATGTTTCTCCAAAAGTATATTTTAGTTATCAAATAAAATAGATTAATGAAATTGTGAAATAATTTCTTTTCCACATTAAAATACCCTTTAGTTTCCCATTTAAAAAACATCTCATATTCAAATAACCAAATAAATATGAAATAGAATTTATCCATTAAGTATAAGTAGTTGAATAAAATAGGTTTCAAGAATTAAAAATCTGTATCCATTGGTAAATGATCATATTAAGAAAACATGGAGGTAATGTATCATCAAATAACTAAGGGGATAATTAAAACATATGTGTAGTCAATAATAGAAAAAATAGCAAGTAGAAGTAAAATGTAATGTTTAGAAACCTCGATCCCCCAAAAGGATACCAACTCGAATCAATGGAATCATGGTCACCACCCCTAGTGATAACTAACTCCACTACAGATCATATATGTTTAGTTTTTTTATGTACCCTAATGTATTCTCGATGTTCTATTACAATATCTTTACATTAAATAAACCAAATTCATTTTTTATAAATATTTTAAAAAAAATAATTTCTGTTCCATGCCCACATTTTCCTAAAACATTTTCTACAGTAATTTAACACTTTTTACATGCTCAAAAAAAATAATTTCTATAACCATATTTGAGGAATTTTAAAAAACACAACATGAATAAAAATCACTTTTCATACAACCAATTGATAATCCATCAATGATCTGTTAACCTATAAGGATTTTTAAATTGTCAAGTTCATCAATCAAAACAATTGTAATGTCATTAAATCATAAATAATACCAAGGGATATATGATAATATCAAGAAACCTATCTTAAAAATAAATTAATCCTTATTACTTTTGAAACCGTCCATGGGTAATAAATAGATCAATTCCTCATGGTCTTATATCTATAAGTAACATTCACAATAAAAAGGGAAACACCAAAATATGATGTTGAATAGAAGAAGAGTTCTGGAAGCCCCTTTATGTAATTAAATATATTTAATTTTTGAAAAAAGATATTAAAAATTGTGTTAATAGAAGGTAATTGAGTTGAGAGATTCATTACAACTTCCCATTATGGTAGTGTGTGGCTAAAGTAACTAGACCAAAAAGAACAGGTGATGAAAAGAGTTGAATCCCCCATTAATAAACCTTAGTGTTTTCCACCACGGAGTAATGACCTCTCACAAGAAACTGACCGCAGGAACCATAGATTCCCTAGCCCTAAACCCCAAGTCAACTATTCTATCCATTGTATCCACAACTCTTGTGATGAGTATTATTAGTCATTATACAGAGGGAGGCCAATGATAGGAAAAACATGGGACCATGCCTAGTACATGGAATTTTGAATCTGGTCATTTTATAATAGAAACATTTAGGTACACTGTGACATCCACTACAACTAGTATCCTTACTGTGTTGTATAGAGGAATGAGAAAACCAACATACATCCATAAGAACTCTAAAATCCTTCTCTAAAATCATGTACAACCCAAAATAAATGATAATATAAAGATAAGACAGACCTCATACTGAATTTCACATTCTCAAGTGTGGTACAAAATAAGGGGTGAGCTCAAACACACAGTAATGGTTAGCATAAGTGATAAAATTCAAATATCATAAGTGAACATGAGATAAACATATGAAAATGAGAATATATGTGAGGTACATGAACATAAATTGTTCAATTCATACCCAATAACACATGGATCATGAGATATTGATTGTAGCATGAGGACTTCACATAAATAAAATGTTATCAAAGGATCTTGGTATATTAATACCATGACCATAACATAATGAATGTTATCAAAAAGATATGTCCAAGTTTACAACTAAGATCATCATTACATAATGGATAAGGTCCCATGGAGGATTAGGTTCACTTCCAAATATAATCCATGAAATATCATGATATATAGGTGAATGAATAGAAGGCGTTCATTTTTATTTATTTTTTATAACCACCATTTAAATGGATGAGGGGAACCGTTAAAATTCTCATAGTATTAGTGATTACATGACACATAGGCTTAAGAGACACTACATGACCCGAAGGTCTTTGAGAATTCAACTGGACTATAACTACATGGAACTAACCCTCCCCAGCATATGCATTGTGATGGTAGCCCTCTACATTTGCGTGGGTGTCTGGCTAAGCTTCTCGTGCAAGTAAAGGCTGGTCCCAATGGCATAGCCATACCCTCTCATTAATCTAAATCCATTGGTTCTGTTATGGTGATTGTGCTAACCCTGAATTCTCCTCTAGGGATTCTGCTTTTTTGTCGAGTTTATCTAAGGAAACGGAATTTGGCCTGTAGGCCTTGAAGGTGGCCTGAGATCCCTACTGACCCGAAGGCCTGGGTTGTCCAAAGTCCTTAAGAAGTTCAAGCCCAATCTGGTGGGCCAAGGTGAATAGTTCCAGCTGCTACAGCACCGAACTGTACCTGCTATAGTTCCAGCTATGGTACTGCATTGTGTACAACACTGGTACAGTGCTGTTACAGTGGCCTGGAAATATTCCTTTGCCTGGTTTTGAACCTAGGTCTCTTGGATGCACATAAGGATACCTCACTAACTGGGCTGAGGCACATGTGCTATATAAAGCTTTACTCATTTCATTGGACGGATATATAACTCTAGGTCCACCCATCAAATCATAATCTGTACATGCGAAAATGTACCACATAGAAAACATTCATACTTTCATTTTGAAATATTAACCCAATAAACAAACAGGTTTTTGGATTATTCCAAACAAACATATCCATAATCCTTCTATAGGAATAAGGTGGATTGTTATAAAAATAACATATCCTCAGTTAACCAAATAAACTTAAAATGATGTTGGTATAAATGGAAATAACACCATTTTAAAAATAATTATTCCAAAATTACTACATAAGAGATTAATAATTGGGGTCATTTGATTCTATGAGTTTAATTCCTAAAAAATAGTATCCTGTAAATTAGTGGTTAAATTATGAAACATAAATCCCAAGTGGGTAATTTCATTGGAAAATGTAAATTAAATTGGACACAAAAATGTAAGTGTTTTTTATTGAATACACCATTAATATAGCTCTAAAGGATGATATTATGGATAATTTTACAAATTCATTTTCAATACTATTTTTTGGAATTATGAGTAAATTTTTTTTGAAATAAAAAACCATTAAAGGAGGCTTTCAAGTGACATAATTCTTTAGCTTGAAGAAGTGTAAATTGGAAGAAATACCCTTTATTATAAAGTGGGAGAAACTTACTTTATTCATTATTGAAAACCCATATATGAAAAATTAATACAAAACAATATTTTTGAAATGGGTAAAGGAGAATTATGAATGGAATAAATAATTTTTGGTATTCTAAATATTATAGGAAAACATTGGATCAAAGAGTAAAACATAGACATATATGATAAAATTTTATTTAATAGGATGATAATTATTCATACCAAAGTTTCATTTTCAATAATGAAGACAATTCATTAATAATGGTGATTTCAAAAGAAAATTTATTTTAAAAGATGGAAATAATGAATTCTATATGAAATGAAAGAAGAATCTCAAGGAGAAACATTATAACTCATGAAAGCGAGTCTTATTATAAAAAATCCATTATATATTTTGGAATATATCATAGTAAAAATATAAGGATGATAATTAATAAATGTGATATTTCCATGACCAATAATAATAATTTAATATATAATAATTCAATGGTTAGTAGTTACTTCATACAATATAATATTTTTTTTAATATTCAAACATGATTCAATGAAGGGTGATAGAGGTGAAAACACCTTAAAATTTTAAATTCTTTTATTAAAAACTCCATGATAGAATTTTTTTTAAATAAAATATACAATATCATGAAATATAATATTATCATTATTAGAAAATATCAAGGGTAATTATATACATAATTCTAAATAAATCATGGTGTAAAATAGAAAATATTTCCCAAGGGATAAAAATTTGAGACATAAAACCATTAAATTGTTCCTAATATGTTATGTTCATGTGCCTAACATATTGAATAATAAAAATAAGTTTATTATATTCATTATTAGTAATTATAATCTTTTATATTTAATTTAATGTCTAACATTTATTATCATATTATATATATATATATATTGTGGTTTTTTTCTTTTGTTTGCATGAAAATTTAAACAGTTTCAGTTTATCTTGATAATTTTTTCAATCAAATATGATATTTGAATAAAAACATAAATATTTTATATAAACATTCCCTAACAAAAACAATAATTAATAAATTATTATCTTATAATAATATTTGTATTTATTTTTCCATAGTCATCCATAATATAGTTTTATAGAATTATTCATGTATGTGGTGATTGTTATTTTGTTTTTTTAAGTGGGTGGAAAGGAATAAATAATGGTTGTTCCGTTGATATAATAAAAAATTAGTATAATAATGATGATGAGTACATTATATTACTATGTTTATTGTATTTTTGTATGATAATCATTAAATTTAAATTGTTAGGAATTAATTATACTCACTTTGGTACCATGAACTTTTACTGAAAAGTACCCTAAGAAATGAAGGTCTTGTGATAAATAATTAATATCGTGGGATTATAAACATGATAGTGACTTCTAGGAGGAGAAAAACAATACTGTTTCAAGAATGAATTTAAATTAATTAGTGTGGTATGAATGGGTGAATTTTTCCTCATTTGTATGTGAAGAAAATGGAACTTTTGTAAATACCTATTTACCATTAAATGATAGAATTACACTATTAAATGTTCAATGACTGTAAATTCTTAAAATAATGGAGTGTGGGGAAATAATGGCTTGATGAAGAATAAAAATGTAATTATATTTCTTCTAAACATGATGGAAGTTGTTTGTTCTTATATTTTTACATTCACTTTTTTTACTAGGGTAACTAGTTTTTACACAACTATCTTATCATTTAATAAATGTATAAAATAACTTATCAAGAATCGACTCTGGATACCCACTGGTACCCAATCAAATTCACTATAGACCCAAAGTCTATTCTCGATCCCCATGAGTTAGCAGATAGCACCAAAGATTCTAAAAAAACTAGGGGCTGATATCACCCAACCTGAAATAAGATGAATGGTAAATATACATAATATAGATAACAGAATGAAAAATCTGAAAGATATAAAATCTAAAAAATGGAAAATATATATTTCTATACTACTCGAAAGTATAAAAAATACACGGTAAATATCCAAAAACTATTAATGATTGCTAAAATAGTAAATAATTACTCTATGTGACATTTAGGGAAAAATGAAACCATCTCACAAAAAACTACTCGTACCCAGATAATCAAATGATTTCCACCTCACTCTGATTTTTTCCCTTTTCTGAATTAAAAGACAATACAAGGTATTCACACCAACTAGGTGGTGTGTTGGCTATGCGATAAATAAGCTCAATAAGATCCCACCATGGTGTTCTATATCAAATTTCTACACAATAATCGCAATACGATAAATTTATAGAAAACAGGGAATGATAAGCAGCTAAACTATTTTTATTAAGAGAATGGTAAATAGTTCCCCTTTTTCAACAATTTCAAAAAAATCGATGTAAAACTGTTTCCATGAGTAATTCTAATGAAGAGGTTATATTTATCAAATACAGTATAACAAAATGAAAACTTGTAAAAAATAATACATAGTGGTAAATTTATCTAGGATAATAATATTTCATTCTAGCTTGACTACTCGTACCATAAAAAATACTAGTGCAGACTAAAGTGTTTTGGACATAGGGCCTATGTAGGAGAGGAAACACCCATGAGTGAACTCCATAAAATATAAAATAAATTCCTTGGTGCACATTTACTTGGGAATAGAGGATCACCCTATTAGTGAAACCCCCTGTATTACCAATAAATATGGCCTAAAACAATACATTTTCTCTTAATTACCCAAGGGTTCCCATGTGATGTATTTCTAAAATCATTACAAAAGGGATTATAACATTTCACATAATTTTTATACAAAACCTTTTTCGACCAGAACATGCATTAAAAACCATTATATAAAATACATTTATCAATTATTTGTAAATAAATTAATTTTGAAAACGGGGGGAACATATTTTCTAAAAAAACCATTTAAAAATGAAAAAAATAAATCATGTTAATTTATTTATTAACCAATTTATAAACCAAGATAAATTAAAATTCATAAAACATAGTATAGAGATGGAACCTTCTACCTCAACTCAAGTCGTGAACCGACCACAGCGGGATCCATATACCAATAGTTTAAAGGAATGGAATTTAGATCAAAAATGGATTTGGAAGGGATCAGAGACACATCATAAAATAATTAACAATACCCACAAATGAAAAACAACACTTCTGCAAAACACTAGAAAAACAAATAATAATAAATGAAAAAACACTTACCAAAGAAGAAGCAATAGACCACACTGGAGATCTAGGATCCAACCGGAGAGTTGTACACTGAAAGGAATCATTCAAAATCATATAAGAGAGACCTATGGTTTGAGGGAGTATGTTGTATGATGGATAAATTAGGATTTATTATTATAGTGCATAAAAATATATAGGTCACAAATTTTTCACGTTCTGAAACCATGATTAATGGAATGAATCACACAAATTACATGTACGCAAAAAAAGGATTTAGATAGGATTAAATAATCCAGTTTTAACAATTCAAGATGTGAATTTGATTAATGAATTGAACCATTTTTAGGATTTTTATAGAAATTACAATTTATGACTAGTGGAGGATTCATATTGTGAATAATATTCATGGGATGAATGTATCCTCTAGGTAAAACTCACACCATGTTACAGTAGAAACTCCCAATTTACTTTCATGCCCTCTGAACCCAAAATAAGACCATTTTAGTACCTTTAACTAGGATGTTAAAGTCTCCCCACAATAAGACTCTCTATCCATGAGAGGTCACATGGAAGAATATATATCTAGAAATAGGTGAGGGAATTTCTACCTCACCTATTATTCATTATCTCAATTATTACGACAATTTAATCAATTCAACCAAAGAACTTTTACCATAAGAATAGATTTCCCCTACAAACCTATTATCTGAGAGTCAATGAACTCCCCTAGTTTCTCCACAACAAAAACATCCAACTCCAACTCAATGATTTCTTTACTCAGAACATGGGAAGGATAATGATTTAGCTTCCAAATTTGTGATATGTTGAAAACGAGATGAATACCCATTAAATAAGATGAAAAATTTAACTGATAAGAAACCTACTGGAGTCACTCAGTGTCCTAAAATTTTCTGAAATATTTTAGAGCCTTCTTTCATAATTTTACAAACAAATGGTGACCCAACTGAGGAGAAACATTCCAGAAAATTCAGTCAGAAAAAACTATCAATAATGATATGATTGAAATGAATATGATTTCTAATGACTATTATATTTATCAAAGAATGCGTGTATATTTTAGGTATTAGAAGACATCTCCAGAATGAGACTCGGTCCCACAAGAGAGGTCATTCCAACCTCTTCCCAAGGTGACCTATATAGGTGAATATAAAAAACATTGAAGTGTATCATTATATTCAATAAATGGTAACTATTATTAAAATCAAACTCGATTAGTCTCAGTTGGGTATCAAATGATCCAATGAAATCTAAGACTCTTTTATGGAGAATATCCTCTAGGATCTAAATAGTGCACTCTTTCAGACCATCCTTTTATGGATGACTAGTTGTTCTCAACCTGAACTGATTATTCATCCCCTCTTAGATACTCTTCATGAATCTAAAAGTATCCTTGTGATCCTAGTCCAATATAATGGAAGAAATAACCCCATGTAACCTAAGGATTACTTCAATATATAGATTACCTAAAACATCAACCATAGAGGTCTACCTCATAAAAATGAATTGAGAGGATGTCTCTAACAAATCAATGGACATCTAAATGTATATATTTCTTTAGTTATTACATGGTAATATAATAATTATATCTATGTATCCCTCATCCCTTTTCGAAACTGGTATAAAATGTGGATGGAGTAGACCAGAAGGCCTCAGGTGCTCTTCCTTTATCTGTAGTATAGTGTAATAGTGGAACACATAGTTAGCAATGTTTAACTTCATACCTGCCCATTTAAGGTTTCACTAATTCCTCTAAAATCATAATCCTATCACTGACTATAAATAATATATACTAAATAAGAGTTAACGATGATATAAAACTATTTATAAAATTATTAAAACCATTTTTCTCCATCTATAGATGTAATTGAACGAATATCCATATAAGGTTTCACACGCGCTTTGATATCAAAACAACCTATTGTGGAACCTTCCTACTGATATCATATGTGATGACATTCCACTTCCTTATGATGTGGGAAATATCAATGTCAAACATCTAGATTTATTCCACCCATTGTATCTATATAATATTCATGCCCTTCTATGAAAATATATATATCAAAATCTTTTGATTTGAAAACTGCATGAACCCCTACCCAAAAAAGATAGTGTTACCAAAATTTGAGCACATATATAACTACTGAAAGCTCCAAATAATGAGTAGGGTAATTATTATCAAGTGGATGATGATTAATAGAGTTATAGGGATCAATGTTATCATCCTACATAATAACACAACCTAAAAACACCAGTTGATTTATAATAAACCACATAACACTTACCAGGATCATGTAAGATCATAATAGGATACGATGTTAGAATTAATTTCAACTCGTCAAAATAAGTACAAAAATTTGTATCTCATGTGAACATCACCCCTTCTTGTAAATACCAGTTTAAGGAGATGTAAACTTTTTGAAATCCTTGACAAACCGTTGATAGTTTCCATATAGACCATGTAAGATCTATATATAAAAGGTAATTTATAGCTCCTCCCATGACAAGACAACCTTCACCTTCTTAGGATTGATTAATAGACCATGTTTAGAGATACATTTATCACTGAAAATTACTTATTGGATCTAGAAATTAAATTTTGATCAATTCCTATTAATTTAATGATTCCTCATGATTTTACAAACCATATTCAAGTAGTTCTCATGTTCATGCTTGAATATAAATTAAAAATATATATCAATCATAAACACCATGAAACATGTGCCATTTTAGTGAGGAAATATTTGATTCATTAAATCTATAAAAACTAAAGCATAGTTAGTCAGGTCTAATGGCATAATAATATTCACAATGTTCATACCTATTCATGAATGTGGACTTCATAATATCAAACTCCGAAACATATAGCTAATGTAAACCCAACTGATGATTGATTTTTTAAAACACTATGCCGCCATTAACTGATCAAATAACTCATCCAGAGAGGTAAAAGGGTACTTAATCTTAACATCTACTCATTTCATCTTTTTATAGTCTATTCACAAATGAAGTTAACAATAAATAATCTTGGAAAATATCATGAAGATTTCTATTGAGAAAAAACTAATGTGAAAACAACATATCTTCAAGAGAACATAAAACTAGTCTTGAAATATTTCATCTCCAAAAGTGTCAATTGATAATAGGGTATAGAAATCATTTGCATGTCTAGTACCCAATCAATCATAAACTCCACCTCCCTAAAGCACTAATGATCTTTCATTCGAAGTAATGAATGAAACTTGCTGATGATAAAAAATTATATTAGTATGGTGATAAACTATACAATCTATCATGATTTTTTGGTTAAAAAAATATAGATTGAGAACATGGAAATCTGATACTGACACTACATATGTTATCGATAGAGAGCAAGAAGAATATCAAAACCCTTTATCCTTCAACTTTACAAGATGGTTATTCAACTCCATAACAAATTGAATGAGATATTTTAGAGGTTTCAGTACATCATTAATATGAGAATATACAAATGAGTGTGAGAAATTTCAATCCAACAGAGTAGTTTCCATAAAATATGAAAACAAATTGTGAACCTCACAATACATGGGCCCACCTAATCCTATATAATAAAATTATCAAATGAATGAAGGTTATTCACTCATGAGGCTTTTTGATAGAGTCCTATGGACTATAAATCATCTAATTTCACTATATTTTCTTTTGGATCTGAAGATCCTAGACCTTAATGAGGCATATAAATTGCCTGGAAGAAACTCTATAGATAAACCCAGGGTCTTCAAGAATTTATAATCTATATAGGTGAAGGGTATGAATTTAGGGTGCTCTCTATCTATCCCACTTGATAGTATTTTAGAGAAACGCTAATAGCTTTTTCAGATAGTGAAGAGGAGGCCCATTTCTATTAACCACCTCCACCACTATTAAGATTGAAATTAAACTTCTTATTCTTCCCCAACAAAGTATTGAAATATCCACTAGGTGGAAGAAAAGTTGATGTGAAACCAATATGGGACACAATATCCATATTCTCCATTATATCCTTTTCTATTATCTTTTTATATGTTTAAATATTTAGTATAAATTCCTATGATCAGATTCCTGGTCAAAACACCTCTAGATACTTATGTGATTTCATCTGATCATTCATCGCCCCCTCCTGGTCAGAATGAACCAACTTCACAAAATAATGGGTGTACTCTTATATTGAATTATCCACCTAATACAAGGAGAGGAACTATAGATACTTTTACATCATTATAGATTTTATGCATTATTTATAAAAATATGTGGGCACTAAAACCTTTATAATATAATTCCACATATCTATTTTCCTGTACCATGGAATCCCACCCCTGCTTATTAGGACCCTCAAGTTAAAACATTATACAGTTGAACTTTATAGCCTTAGGTGCCTCCCAAAAAATTTAGAACTAATTGATCTTATACATACAGTCCTCCACCTATTTCGGTCTATTAATACCCTTATAGGATGGGAGATTCTCATGTAAGAAATTATGATAATGATATATATCTACCTTAACTCCTTGATTCACCTCTGTAGCATGGTTCTAAACTCGAGGTAGATTAGAGTTTTCAATACGAACTACCCAAATGATTGCCTCTATAAGATTTTCATCTAGAGTAGTATTCCCTTGAGGATAATCTCTTCCTCCACCCTCCTATGGAACCCCTAGAAGACATTTTGGAGGCATGTTTCTAAACACCAAAAGAGTGGGAAATGATTAAAAAAGGGGATAATCTCATATTATTAAAAAAACATAAGTAAAATTGAAATTAGGATCAAAACCCAACTCATGATACACACATACCTATATTACATGGTAACATAAGGCTTATAATGGTAAAAGTTGGATATGAACTCATTACAACCTACTTAAAATATGCTAAAAATAATTTATCTAGAATAATATAAATCCCAATATAAGTAATGTTGAGGAAAAACTATGCTATGATAAAAATTTATAAAGAATTGAACAAAGATTCCTATAACTAGTACCCAAATTGATCTATTGTAGAACCGAAGGGCATTTCGAATCCCAAAAAAACTAGCAACGATCACCCATGCATCAAAGAACAACCTGAGGTAACGAGTTTTACCAAACTAAAATAAGACACACATAACATATTTATACCAGAAAGAGATAGTGGAATGAAAAACTAGAAATATATATACCACTAATAGAGAAAAACCATAGTAGTGATTCAACTCAAAAGTAGTAGAAAAACTCCAAGGTAAAACTCCCAAAATAGTAAAAGAAAATTGAAATAGGAAACAACTACTAGGTATGACATGTGGGAAAACCCCTGCCATCCCACCACCAGCTACTCATACCTAGCTAATTGAAAACTCATGACTTCATTGTACTGTATTTCCCTTTCATGCATCAAAAGGAAATACAAGTTCCAGACACCAAAGAATGGGTGTTCATGGTGTGACATAAAAAAGATCAATAGGATCCCACCAAAGTTATCCATATGTAGTCTCTATACAATAATCTCAATATTCTCAATTTATAGAAAATAAGGAATAATAAGAAGTTAAATATTTTTTTAACAAATATCATTTTGAATAGTTTCCCTTTTCCACAGTTATAAAAAAATCTATATAAAATATTTTAGAATAATAATTAAAATAAATCAATTAGATATATCAATGAAGGTATACAAAATCCAAACCATTAAAAACCATAGGAAAAAGGTTGATGAACATAGGGTAATAATAGGTCAAGATGGAAATACTATATGTACCATTAACAAGACTAGTGGTCACTCAAGTCCATAGGACACATGGAAAAGGGAATAGTGGAACACCCATTTATTGAACCCATGATACACTAAATCTGTTCCCTAGGACATATGTCTTATGGAACAAAATATCTCCCCATGAGTGATCCCCCCGACAATACCAATAGAAGAGGCCCAAAACTACACCTTCCACCTAAGTACCGGAGGCCTCCCATGTGATACATTTATCATATAATTTCAAAAGTGAATATCACATTTCATATAATTTCCATAAAACCTCTTTCCTATAAAAATATTCTTTGAACACCATTGTATAAAATCCATTTCACAATTATTTGAAAAAACTAATATTTAACCAAAAAATTGATCCCCATATTTTTTCAAAAACACATTTACCCAGAAAAATTAATCAATCACATCAATTTATAATCCAAGAGGAATTATGATTCACCCATCATTGGATATAGATAAAACCACCAACCTCAATTCAGGTCACAAACCAACCATGATGCTATCAAGGCACTAACAACTGAATGGAATTAGCATAGATCCAAAATGGAGATAGAATGGATCTAAAAAATATAATAACATTATAAAAAAATACTAGGAAATTCATCCCAAACCCACTACAAAAACCAAAGATAATAAATATTCATAAAAGGGAATGGAAAAATTTTTAAAAGAGATGAAACAAACTATTCCAAAGGGAATGGGGAAAAAAAGTGATTCAGATGGAATGTAATCGCAAAAAATCACCTAGGAGAGAATATGGTTTAAGGGAATAATTTTTGTGATAAATGACTTAAGACGTAGGGTTTTAATGAATAAAAAATTATAGGTTATGAATAAATTATTTCATGAATATAAGATACATGATTTTAATCCAACTAATAGCATGTTTGTTAAAAAATACATTGGCTTAGGATAAATAATCTCAACAAACTAATTCACAACATGAACATCATTCATGGTGTGAAAATTTTTCACAGTCAAAGTACAATTCATGTATTCGACATTGAGACAAAATAAATTTTTTAATCATGCTCACAACATGAATGTCTCATGTAGGCAGCTCTAACCCATATCTCTATAGAAACTCCAAACTGACTATGAAAACCTCTAAACCCAAAATAAAAACCTGTTAGACCTTAAAATAGAGTATACCTTAAATCAAGATGTTACAGAATCCCTCTTAAAAAAGTTAGGTATTATGGATAAAAATTTAGTTTCCATTTAATATAATTCAATTTCTAATTAATAGGAAATTACTTTTTAATTTAATACATTTTGTATATATGAAAAACTATTTCGTTGAAAATTGTTTCTTTAACTATTTAGTGGTCAAGATATAATTTATTATTGTTTAAAAATTGATGAATAAAAAATATTTTAAATATAGGATTAAAATGTATATTAAATTAACCTTTGAAAATATATTAACATAATTAATTACAGAAAATTATATACTATTAATAAAATAATTTTTTGAAAATTACAGTTTTACACTTATCAATATTATTAACTATAATTTTAGTTATCATAATTTTATATCCAAAAATGATATTTAAATTATTAAATAATACGGTAATTTTGATTTAAAATGTTAAATCCATTTTTAGGATTTAATTTGTAGAAGTGATGGGAAATCATTTTTTTAATATAAGTGAATAAATCAGTTTTTATAATAAAATATTGATTTTTTTCAAAACAATATTCATTTATTTTATAAATATAATATGGTAATTATTAAAAAAATATTTTAATTATTAATTTATATATTTTAGTATAATGGTTTCAAAAACATTTAATTCATTCATTTATTATGATAGTATCATTAATGTGTTGGTTTAGCAAAACTGATATTTTTTACTATTCACCTTAGAACCAATGCTTTCTGAAAAGTATCATAAAACCAATTTAAGATAATTATTACATTATAAATATATAAATTAATTTCGTTTTCTAATTCCAATATTGAAATATATACATTTACTTTTCAATATGTAATAAAAGAAACCTATTTTTATTGAAAATAAACTTCCACTGTCTTTTAAAGTTAAAAGAGGAAATATGAAAAATACATGTGATAAATAACTTTTTATATGAATAATTTAATTATTATATCATTATAATTTCTAATTACATGTCTCCTCAATATTTATTCAACATATCTATGAATAAGGTGTATTGTGGTGGAAGTTGAGGTTGGTGAATCAACGAGCATAGTTCTTATGGAAATTTTCAAAGCCTTGAATTTCTATCGTATATGATTTTGATCATACTATAATTATTATATATTACCAATGGATTGGTAAATAAAAAACTAAAAATAACATGTCTCATTTCCGATATTTGAATAATTTGATTCAAACTTATAACTTCCACTACTTGATGTCATTTCATTCCTTTTTAAATATTATAAAGTGATTAATTCCTTTCATAGATGATAATTTAATATCTATACCATAAAAATAAAATTTTATTTTAACATATTATGGTTTTTTTATTTCATTGATGTATGTATAAAAATATATTAACATAATATTTTTTCAAGAAAAAATAATAATTGATATTATTAGTTATTACTTTCTCCCCCATAAATAAATTGTGTCCTCATAATTTTGAAACTCATAAGATGGGAGTAATTTCTATATATAGATCCTATTTAACTATACACTTCCAGTTTATCATGGTTTTATTTACGATATTAAGTAATATTTTCATATATATAATATGATATGAACCCTTTATAAAAATAGATAATCCATTCTTAATATAATATTAATAAGAAGTAACTCTCACAAACTATGAAGATAATGCATTTACAATGGATATAATAGTCATACCGCTAAATAGTATTGTTTATAATTAAATATATAATAGGATAAAATGTACATAAAAAATATTTACTTAATTATATATTGAAAAACAAATTTCTACTTCAACATAACATATTGTATAGGTTATTCCTTATTCCCATGGTCTAAACATTTATTTGTGCATATTTCCCTTGTCTTCCCTTATATTAGGCAATTGATTTTAATAATGTATACTTTAATTAAAAGTATAAAAATATATTTTTTAGCTTCTCTCTTTCTGTTTAAATTTTTAGTTTAATGACATTTATCACCACAATTATAAAATCTACCCATCCCTTTAAAGAAATATCCCTTATTATGTTTTCCACATTTATGACATGTTGATAATTATATATTTATTACTTCATTATCCTTGTCACATTTAGTTCCATGATAATCCATCATTATCTTATTTATTTTTGGGACTTTTGCTATGTTCAAACAGTTAATCACATTTGTTTCGTAGCTAGTTTGGTGTAATCACAAGTTTTCTCACTCTAATTCACATTTAAATGGGTTTTTCATTGATCTAATCTTTGTATTTTTCCTCATTCCAATGATTCCATCTAGTTAAATCCATTAAAAAAGAAAATAGGTTTAAAATGATGGATAAAAAAGTAACATTATAAGATTATTATTATAAATATCATTGGGAAAATTTAACCACTATATGTCAGATTTTATTAAACTATCATACTAACCTGTAGTTATTTTAGTTTAAATTATATCACTCTTAATTCTACCTATATCATACATAAATAATCCTACATAACTATAATTTATTTCTCAAAATTATTACACTAAACCCATATAATAACTTGGGAATCAATCCTTCTTGGTGGTTTGTAAAGAACATATGGATAAACCTAGAATATCCACCTTAAGTGTTAAAGAAATATGAAATTTTTACCCTTTTCATCCACCAAATGATGATTGTGTTAATACCCAATATAAAATTTTCTAGAATAATACCTTGAAATACATATATTCCAAATCCTACATGCACCTATAGTATCCAGATTGATATTTCATTGTTAGGAAAACCACATACTAAAAACACGCTCAAATATTTAGATATAATTCTATAATTACACTTATTCCTGTGGTTTTAACTAATTTTCTCTCTCTATAATCCCCAAAATATTAAATATTTTATCAACTAACCTAAATTCTTACACATTCCTTTTAAATTATGACAAATCTTAGCTTATCGACCCTAAAATCATCCTCAACAAACATGTTAACCTCTATATTTATATAAACCCTACTTTGATGCCAACTATGACGCCATGAGGACATGACTTCCAAATTAAATAACATAAATAAAATATTTCATTAAAATACATACCCAATATCTTCTTGGTTTATATTTTTAGAGAACTTATACAAAAATTTATCTAAAAATAACAATGTTTTTTCAACTAGAAAATAATTTTCCACTATATATGTGAAAAATTAATCTATAACTTTTCTTTATAATCTCACCTAAACTTTTTTCATGTGATAATATTTTATACATACCACACATATTATATTACTTATTTACCCGGGAAAAAGGAAACATAAGAATAGATGTGCTAAAATACTCTGTAGGGCTAAGCATAAATGACAAATATCACCAGTTATATGTGTGTATAAGATAAACATATGGGTGTGAGAATATATGTCTCTGCCAGGAATATAAACTATATAATGCACACCCAATAACACATGTATCATGATCCAATAATCATATTTTCATGCTTCCGCATAAAGAAACTTACATGAAAGTATCATTTCTTCTTGAGATGGTGACCACAAAAATAATGCATTACATCATTAACCAAAGTCAAGGATCAGTCCCAAGACCAAATCACATAGTGGAAAATGTCCCATTATTGACCATTTTCACTCTCTAATACCTTATATAACATCACATGAGATATAAACCATTATATAATTCATATGTGGGATATATAATTTCATTCATACTCATCACATTATATTATGTAATTGTATAAGTGTTCCATATAAAAAACATTCATAATTTCATCATGAAATATTCACCCAATAAATAAAAGGGTATTATGATTATTTATACCATAACCCATCTTGAGAAATAATATTAATGTTTAAAAAATAAAAAATATTTGTTTTAAAAAACAATGATGGATATTGGCATTGATAAGAAAACACACTTCCAAAAATAATTCTTCAAACAATACCACATAGAGGATTAATAAATCTGTTCATTTGAAACTATGAGTCTAATTCCTTATAAATAAAATTATATCATGTAAATATTAAGGTAAATCATGAATCATATATACCATGAGGGAAATTCATTTTTTAAATTAAAATGTAAATAGGACAAGAAATGTAAAATAGTTTTTTTAGAAGACACTTTTATCATTGTTGTAAGAGATAATGGTATGGTTCATTTTCAAAATACATTTTCAAAAAGATGATGTAATTTCCATTATAAAAAATTATTTTGGAAGGAAAATAAATAATTCTTACTTAAAATTTATATAATGGTTTTTCTTGAGGATGTGTAGACTGAAAGACTATCCTTTGATTATTAAGTGCATGAAAACCGGTTTTGTATACCTTTATTGAGAACCCAAATCCTAAAAACCATAAAACCCATTATTTATTTTGTTTTATAATGGTTTTTTTTAATTCTATAAAAAATTATTTTTATTTCACATATCATAGGAAATGGAAGGAAGAGAAAAACAAGAACATGGATTGTAAATCATCATTTAAGAGGATGTGGATTATTCGTAACATAGTTCCATTTTCAAGTCGGAATAGAATTCAAAAATATTAATTATTTTTTAAAAAATATATATTTATAAACATATAAATGGGGAATTATATATTAAATAAAATATTAATCTCATGAAGAAATATTATAACTCAATAAAGTGGGTCAAGTAATGTAAAAACCCCTTATATTTTAGGGAATATATCAATCATTGTCTGAAGACAGGAAGAACATGAATAAAAGTAATGTTTCCCAGATAAAAAATAATTTATATTATTATTAGTCTAGTGTTATTAGTTTCCCCAAAAAAATTAATATTGGTTCATAATATGGAATTATACTTCAATAAAGTGTCATGTGAATGAAAAACCTTACAGTTTTTAAATTTTTTGAGTCAAATCCCCATGAGAGAAAAAAAATTGAAAAGAATATTTAATATCATAAAATATAATATAATAATGATTAAAAAATATGAAAAGGTGGTATATTTGAAATTACTGGTAAAAATATCTGTATAAAAATGAATATGTCTCAAGAGGAAAAACATTGATATAAGAAATCCTTAAATTGTTCTTGATTTATTCTATGTGTGTGCTGAACTTCCCAAATAATAAGATTATGTTTAGTATATAACTTCTTAAGAACCTTATTATTTTATATTTAATTTAATATAGTATTTTTATTATCATATTCTGTTTATTTAGTGTATATTTTTTGTTTATGTTTTCATGAAAATTGAATCAGTGTCGATTTATTTTTTTAATTTTAGAAATTGGTGATGATATTTTAATAATAATTTAAGTAATAAATATAAAAATTATAGAAAACAACAAAAATCAATAATTTATTATTAAATTATAATAATATTTTTATTATTTTTCTCAAATCCAACTATGATAGAGTTTTATAATATTATTCAAGTATGTGGTGAAGTCAAACCAAACATGAAAATGTTATATTTTTTTGGTGGGTATGGTTAAGGAAGTGTATAATATCATTATAATTGACTAATAATTTTATTTTTTACATTTTAATGGTTTTTATTCATATTTTAAGGGTTTTTCGATAAATAATAAAAAAAGTTGAAAAATAAAAAATGTCACTTCATGGACGTTGTAGTTTGCATAATGAATGGTTAACATTCCTTTGTTTTTATAAGTGGACATAAATAAATAAATAATATATGTTATAGTAATATAATAACAATTCAGTATAAAAATCTTGTTAAGGTTATTATATTACTATAGTTATGGTGGGTTTTGAAGACAATGACTAAGTAAAAAGGTATGGAGTGAGTGATACTCACTTTGGTACCTTAAACATTCTCTTGAAATTATCATTTAAATTGGTAGTATTAGGATAAATAATTGATTCCATATTCTTATTAAACTACTATAGTTTCTCATGTGAAGAAAAATGGTATATTTTCCCAAAGTAATTATAAGTAATAGTGTGACATGAAGGGGTAGAAGTGTCCCCTTTTATAAGAAAAGAAAAGAGAACTCTTGTGAATACCCCTTTACTTTTCAACGATATAATTAAAAAATTCAAGGGTTAAAGATTAAAAAAATTATTTAATGGATTTTGGGGTGATATTTTGTCAATAAAGTCTCAACCAATAATTCAAACACATGTTTTAAACAAATTTTAATTCATTTTTTCTTATAGTTTTAAATTTTAGATTTTTTATATAACCAGGGTAACAAATTTTTTCCCAAGTAACTTATGTTTTAATTTTCATATAAAATAATCCATATTGATAAATTTTAGTGTGATGAAATTAAATATATTCTATTTATATTTCAATTTAATAAAAAATAAATTTTAAATTGAAAAATTTATACGTAGAAAAACTACAACATTAAAAAATATTGATTTATTCATTAAGTGTTCTTAATATTATATAGTATCAATTACCAATTTAATGACTTATTATTTATTTACATATATACTTAGAAATTATATTAATTTAACCTTTTATAAGATATTAATTTATATTATTATATAAAACTTAGAAAATATTGCAAAAAAATGCTTTCAAAATAAAAGTTTTACCATTATCAAGGTCCTTAACATTAAACATAGATATCATACTTTTAGTAAAAAATAAATTGGAATTATTAAGTATTATGATATTGTTGATCTAAAATATAAAATAATTTTTTAGGATTCAATTTCTACGATTGATCAAAACTAATATTTTAAAATAAGTGAATAAATTAGTTTTTAGAATAAAATAATTTTTATGTTTCCAAAATAATATAAGTGGTTTTCATAAATAAAACATAGTAATTTTAAAAGATTTATTTTACTTATAAATATATATATTTTATAGAAAATTATTAAAAAATTTATTCATTCTTTTATTATGTGAATGCCAAAAAGTTAGGTTTTTAACGTTATCATTATTTTTTCACCATTCACCTAAAAAACATTGCTTTCCTGAAAAATCAAAAAAATAATAATATAACTTTCATATTTTAAATCCAAATATGAAATAAGTTTTATCCATTTTATATTATAAATTTTATAATTTTTTTTAAAATATATAATATAAGGAAATCATTTTTGTAGAAAATAATCTTCTTTTTTATTTAAAATTCAAAATGTGAAATATGAAAACTAAATTTGATAAAAAAAACGTATTACATTAATATTTACACATTTATATAATCATAATTCATAGTTACATATCCCATATATATATTTTTAATAGATCTAATCATAAGTTGTTCTCTTGTGTCAGTTGATGGTGGCAATTATGGAAGCATAGAACTCAAGGAAATTTTGATCCTTTTGAATTTCTCTCACACATGATTTCACTCATACCATAATTGTTCCTGTTCATCATGAGATTGTATGACATATTGTATCTTAATACACGTTATTTCAGGATTTATCACATATATATACACTTAGTACTACCCCATAATATCATCATGCCTAGTGTGTTTGGTTAATTAGGTACATATCATAAAAACATGCAAATCAAATAACAAGACATAAAATAAACCTCCAAAATATGCCCTAAAATTCCCATGATCTTCTAAAACTACTTTGGATAACCTTCAGATGTACATAATAAAGGGGTGATATACTCAGCCTAGTAAGGGACCATTCAATGTATAACATAATGAAAGTAATGCTGTTTAGTCCACAACTGTATCAAGGTGACATAAAATGGGTGAGAATCATAAACATGGTCATATAAGCATGATATAAGATGACAACATTAGGGAAACATATGAATGTTTAAATATTATAAAAAATAACATCATAAACATAAGTTAAGTATAACCACCTAGACATAATAACCTAGTTTTCTTAGGATAACCTTTCATTCAACATCCATGGTATTCCATGATATAAAAACATTACCAAATGTATTGGTTGGCAATATAATTTCAATACCACATGTAACACTCATATCATGTACTTGAAAATGTGTTTCACATAGATCATAATAAATAAGGATGTATTTGATCATTTTTAAACCCATTATCAAGGATTTTGGGTTACATAAATTTATGTTCTAAGTCAATAAAGGATATGTACATCTAGGTGAATACCCTTGAGTGGAAATGTTGATGGTTATTCATAGCACAAATGATTAGCATGGAAAATCACATGTTAATTATGGAAACATAACGGGAGTAGATATAGATTCATGGAAGCATTTAATTAGGGTTAAAGTGGGCCTATAATAACAATAACATCATAAGGACAGAGATATGTGTGTTAAAAAATATTCCAATACAACCGCTTAGAAATCAGGAGGCATAGTACAAAGGAAATGCTTGAATAAATATTAGAATGAGAGGTTCCCTAACATTGAGAGGGAACTTCTAAAATATTATTAGGAGATTATTAAGAACATTGGGAACCTTTTTAAGAATATAGAGAGGAAAATTTAGAGTAAATTAATGATTTAATGGTTTTGAGTGAAGATGAATGGGAGGTTGGGTGGCTTTTATTTAAAAAAGGGGAATTATTTATTAATTTCAAAACATAGGTTTTGGAATCTATATGAAAAATCAATCCAAACCACAAACCATCAGATGGTCTCTTATAAAGTGGAGTGGGATTCATTACTTTATAATTCGTAGAATCAAAATCATTAAAATAATACACATAGTGTTATGAATGTGAGTCAAGTTTATAATGAATTGATTATAAAGAAATAAATTATAATACAGGTTTTTGAGGATTCATTAAGGGTTTATAATATAATAAAATAACATCAAAAAAAGATTATTTTATAGTGGAAACATAATTTTCATTATGTATAGTCTTTATATAATATATTATATCACTTTTGGGCCATTATGATGTCATAATATACACTGTATATTTATACCGTATTTAATTTTTAGCCATAAAATCATTTGGATTACAAAATTATGAAAAATTAACTGCTGGATAATTTCAATGTTTTGAAATAATAATTAATATTTATATTATGAAAAGAATTATCTATATATGAAAACATATAATTTTATAAAAAATTATCATTTATAGAAAAATATAGGTTTCTATGACGATAACATTTTATGACCCTTATATAAATTACATTTGACATCATAAAATTATATTATCATTTATATTTAAATATATAATATTTAATAATAATATTTTATTAAAATAAAATTTATTTCATAAATTCTTGAATTCAACAAAAATATTTTGTTGATTTAAGATATAAACTTCTCAAAAATACAAATTTTGTTCCATTATATTAAATTCTAATTTTATCAATCTCGTTATTTAATCCTTTTGAATTTAGTAATAAAATAAATAAATACAATCATAATTGTATTAAAAATAAAAATAAAAAATTCATACAATTATGGTCTAGATATATAAAACCTTATTATAATAGTGTGTGTCCTATGGATAAAGTGTGTGATGGAGACACATTACTGGGGTGGTTTAGGGAACATGGTTTGGGTCATGATCTCTGTAAGAACACGGACCTTCATTTCAAGTATGTTTTTCTTTTTCCTGGAGTTTTTGAGAAAAGAGGAGTTTCTGGAAATTTTTGAAGTATACGCCATGTACTCGGTTACCAGGGGTAGCTGTGTACTGGCTGTGTAGAGTCCTTGCACACAGCCATGTGTGGTGAACTGGAGGTCGCCTAATGCGGAGTATAGAAGCAGAAAGTACAATTGTGTACTCCAAAAGTACATGCCATGTACTTTGTTTTTTTCATTAAATGAACTGGGGTTGTGTCTGACGGAAATAACGCACTTCTTTTAGGTTCTGTTCATCCGATAGCACCGAGCAGCCATGGATCTTTGACGATCGCCTGTGACTCGGTCTTTCCTCTGAATCAAACATCGTTGGTTGAGTTGGAATCGAATCGGTGAGTTCTCTCTTCTGCCTTAACCTCGTTTCATAATTCCTCTTCCTTTCCATGTAATCATGGGTTGAACATTTTTTTATTATTTTGTAGATCTAAGATGTTCAAAGGAAATTCAAGCTTCGATGTTCAGGTATATTGATCCCCTAACCCAGAGGTAGGTGGTTCGTGCATTTCTGTAGGAATTCATCAAGTTATATGTTAAATTTTACCCAATACCCATGAAGGGGTATTGCGTGTTTACCATTTTATCCCTATTATTTATCTGTTATGATGGTATTCCTGAGTAGATGTTTTATTGATCGTGAATATGGTGAATTGTAGTGCGTTGGATGTATTGCTCATGCATGGTTTTCCTGATTTCACCTTTGGGACTTTTTTGCCTATATGATCCTATTACATTCCATGCCTAGTATTGTAGGATGGTGTGACTGTTGTTCTGTTATGCATTGGTGTTGTAGAATGCTAGGCAAAAAGTTCATGAGGTTTACCTTGGTCGTTACGCACTACTACACTTGATTGAATTACACAGGACCCGGTGAACCTGGTATATAGACCATAGGGATAATTGACGTTGAGGGATTCTCCAGAGTGCCTTTATAATTAACGTTGCGAGACCACATGGGGAATTGACGTTGAGTGCTTCCCTGGAGTGTTTGTAGTTCCTCGATGTGGGCCACATGGGGAATTGATATAGAATGCTTCCCCAAAGTTCCTTTAGTATGATATGATACTATAGGTAGAATTAAGAGTGAGTGCTTCCACAGAGTGTCTATACATTAGCTGAACCAAAGGGATGAGATTGTGTGTGCCTCCCAGAGGGTTGATTGTACCTGTGGGGCTGAACCATAGGGGTTAGGCTGTGAGTACTGCCCAGAGGTTTACCAGTTGTGTTAGCTACTTATATAGCTACTACTTGATATTGAAATTGTGGATTGTATTTTTTTCTACTGAGTGCTTCCTATTTACTGCTTTCTGTACCTTTACCCTTCTATATACTAACTAAATGTTAGGCATAGATCTTCAGGTTGTTTCCAACTCGGATTTAGTCCCACACCCTATTTGGATCCTACTTTTCGGCCCAAACAGATTATATTTCTATAGATATAGACAATGGAAAGTGCCCTTTGACTTCAAGTACTTGATTGAATTGGATGTGGAGAGCATGGGACCAAGCCGAGGCTTACGATGATGATGAGTTTCTCATCTGTTTTTCTTTTGTACTTTGGATTAGTACTGTATTAAGCATTATGACTTGTTCGGCTACATTCCTAGACATATATGTACTTTGCATCATTTATATATATTTATGCTTTAGTTTCTTCTTTATCAGTCTTCCGTTGTTTACTGTTGTTGGATATTTATTGCTTCTGCTAGAGTATATATTATTTCTCTTCCGTTGTGTTACTCTTCCAATGGGGGAATAGTTTCCCCACGATCACACCCAAAGCCCTCACTGCTAGTCGGCAGCCACTGGTATTCTTGGAAATGCGCTTGAGGCCATCTGACCAACTGGGTATGGGGCGCCTTTATGTGGCTTCCACAACTGGGACATTATAAAGTGGTATTAGAGCATTTATTTTCTCTTGACTTATTTTTTGAATCCTTAAGCTAGCGATAGGAAATAATAGGTACTTGGTAATAATATATGACCATGAGTAGATAACTTGTGTACAGGGAAAATCCAATCTACCTCGTTATTGCAATTTTTTCTGGTTTTCAATTTTCCAGTTGAGTTTATTTCATCATTGGGTGATTCACATGTTTTGCGTGGTTACCGTTTATGTTATGAAGTTTTATTTCTATCACAACCTGATCAGATGGGGGAATGAAATCTCATGCATCATACAGGCACTTGTTAGAAATCACATTCCATGCATTCATTCCATTACATCATGGATGTATTAGCGATAACATGTTGTTGTGATAGATGTTGGGTAGAATATTCATGCTGTTGTGATAGATGAATTGATAGAGATACTTGTTGTTTTGTAGGGAATTGTGTGTAAGGATTTGTTTAAATGAATTCAAAAAATGGTTCTTGAGGTGTTATGGGCCATCATGGACCAGAATTTGGTAGATCATTGCACTGTAATTCTTTTTTATAACATTTATTAGATTCCAGACTTTGATTCGCGGGGAGTATGGGCCCTCACAAATCGGAATTTTGCACTTTCAAAGCATTTTTTGATGTTTTTTGGGTTCTGAAGTAGTTTCTGGGCTTACTATCCTAAAAAAACCATAATTCACACTATGTAATGTTAAGTACACATCATGTGTTCTTCTATTCAGGAAGAAATAGTTTTTATTACGTACACACCGTGTACTTTATGTACATGTCATGTAGTCTCTAACAGTGTCATATGTCATGTGGGTAGAGACATGGGATGGAAAAATCTGGTAGGAACACGCCATGTACCCATCGGACACGTCATGTAGTGTTGACCCCGTGCCCACCTATGTCACTAACAACAAAGTTTGTCCAAGTCTTGTCTAATACACGTTGTGTTCCGTCTAAACACATCGTGTAGTCTGGTCTAAGTACCTTCCCGTTTCATGAACCACAAGGGTTGGTGTCACCCTTTCACGTACATGTGGTGTCCTCCTTGAACAAACTATGTAGTCAGACCAAGGTACCTGGCCATGTCATGAACAACATGGGTCGGTGTTATCCCTTATCATACACGCCGTGTCCATCTGGAACACGCCATGTAGTTTGAGCAGTGTGTAAGGACATGTCACTAACAACATGGGCCAAGTGAAGCTTGTCTAGTACACTCCATGTAGGTATGTTAAACTCTGTGTAGTCTTGCCCTAGGAGAGTTATGTGTATTAACCGTGTAGAAGAACTTGGGTAGGGAAATAGTATTCAAGTACACACCATGTGTTAAGAAAACTCACTGTGTGTCTAGGGTGTTACATGACCAATTTAGTCAGGAGTACATGCCCATGTGAATGACTTCAGGGAATATGGCGTGTAGGAATTGTACACACCATGTAGTCAGGTTTTGAAAAACGTGAATGTTTTCTTTCTCTTATTCTCATCTTAAACTTCCTTGTTTCAGTCTCGGTTAATCTTGATCTAAGGTGTGTGCTTGACCTTGCAGAGTCATGCCACCGAGATGTCCTCCGGTTGTCTTCTAGTTGCCAGGTAGTGATCAAACACCAGAAATGGCTGATCAAGGACCACATCCAGATCTTCATGTTGTTCCAGTCAAGGAAACATCATTTATAACTATTACTAGTGATGATCCATATTTTAGGGAAGGCTTCATGAGGATGATGAATACTTTTCAAGGAGCGTCGCCTCCTGCCTCATCGATGAATGATTTTAAGTGGGTCTTCTAGCAGCAGCATACTCCCACCTTCTCAGGGGAAGGAGTACCTCAGGATGTAGAGTCATGGCTCGAAGCCATGTTAACAATATTTGAGAATCTAGAGACGCCTCCAGTGAGGAGAGTAAAGCTTGGTACCTATATGATATAGGATTACTCCAAGAGATGGTGGGATGTGATCTCACAGGCGGGTCATCAATAGGTTATGGCTTGGGAGGAGTACTAGCACATCTTCTATGACTACTTCTATCCAAGGACCCTGAGGGTTGAACGAGCCTGGGAGTTTATGATCCTTGAGTAGGGTACCCTATCTGTTATGGATTATTCCTCTTGTTTCACTGAGCTTCAGTGTTTCACACCCTTTTTGGGAGGAGATGGGTTATTCCTAGCAAGGAAGTTTGAGGATAGCCTCAAACAGGACATTCATTCTCAGGTAAATATCTTCAGGTCGACTTCCTTCGCATCCATCCAAAACCAGTCCCTGATCACGGAGTGGAATCTGAGGGAATCTGGAGTTGTGAGCCAGGGCGGCTCGACATCCAATGGTAGTGCTCCGGCAGCTGATAGCTGGAAGCTCCTTAGGGAGACAACACGGGGGGATCCGAGTAGGAAGGATGCATATTTTGGTAGCGAGGTGGTGTGATACCAGTGAGAAAGAAGTGGGCATACGAGGCTGCAGTGCTAGAGAGACCCGATGTAGTGCCGATCTTACAGCATGTTGGGACACCTTCAGCATTTCTGTCAGGTCATTTCATCAGTATCCGAAGACCGGGGTTCATCTCTGACCCATTGTACATGAGCAGCTCCACCAGTTTATCACCAGTCTGGGAACTGGAGTTCTTCTAGTCGTTCAGGCTGAGGTGGTGGTCGTGGTCGTGGTAGTCAGTCTCTCGGTTCTTAGAAATAATAGGGCGGATGAGCTCAGAGTAGTCAGGTAGGGTCACAAGGCTACAGAGCTAGACAGGCTTTGGTAGTGAAGCATACCCATCAGGAGCAGGATCCCGACCCCACTATAGTTTGAGGTACGATCTGAGTTGCCTCAGTTTTATCTTCAGTTCTTTTCGATACTGGTGTTACACATAGCTTTATATCTGTTGCTATTGTGGAGAGCCTTGGGATCTGTATCTTTTATTTTTCTAATGTTTTCACAACAGACACTTCATTGGGGACAAGAATATCTAGTGTACGTCAGTGCAAGGAGTGCCATCTTCAGGTTGGTGGGTGTCACTTACTTTGGGATAGATATGTTCTAGAGATGACAGGCTATGATGTCATTCTAGGAATGAACTGGCTAGTTCCCTTCTAGGAAGTCATTGACTTTTATCATTCTAGGGTGATTTTCATATCGCTAGAGGGTGGGTCTTTTGTTCATAATGGAAATTTGGATGTCCTGGTGAGTAGAGCGGGTCCATAGCATCATGGGATGGGAGCAGTTTCTACCCAGATTTCTAGTCTTTATCAAGATGAATAGGGGACTTCATAGTTTTTATATCCTCCAGTGGTGGATTTTTTCAGGGTTCTCTTTCTAGAGGACATTCCAGGTTTTCCTCTAGAGCGTTAGGCTAACTTTTCAATTGAACTTGTTCCAGGGGAGGAACTGGTGTCCATTCCTCTTTGTAGGATAGCTACACTTGAGTTGTAGGAACTCAAGAAGTAGTTGGAGGAGTTGTGGGAAAATTGTTTCATCTGACCCAGTACTTCTCCTTGGGGTTCACATGTCCTGTTTGCGAAGAAGGAAAACAGAACCCTCAGGATTTGTGTGGACTATCGGAAGTTTAACCAATAGATGGTCAAGAACCAATATCCCTTTCATATGATTGATTATCTTTTTGATCAGCTTCGAGGATCTCGGGTGTTCTTGAAGATTGACTTGAGGTCCAGTTACCCTCACTTGTGTGTTAGACCATAATATGTACCTCTTACAGCCTTTGGGAGAAGGTATTCTCTATACGAGTACTTGGTTATGTCATTCAGTCTCGTCAACACACATGTAGTTTTCTTGGCACTGATGAACCGAGTGTTCCATCTATACTTGGATTCTTACGTGGTGGTCTTTGTGGATGATATCTTGGTGTACTCTCATACTCAACACGACCATGCTACCCATCTTGAGATCGTTTTGAGTAAACTATGGGGCATCGGTTATATTCTTGGCCCTCTAAGTTCTATATTAGGATGGATCAGATTCACTTCTTGGGTCATGTTATCTCAAAGGATGGAGTATCAGTAGACCCTGAGAAAGTGAAATCTGTAGTTTCCTCAGAGTAGCCAAAGAATGTCTTTGAGGTGTGCAGTTTTCTAGGGCTGGCTGGATACTACAGACGTTTCATACAGGACTTTCCACGCCTAACAGCACCACTAACGAGCCTAACCAAGTTGGAGGCGATGTTTTTATGGTCATAATCTTGTGATTCAGCCATTCAAGAGCTGAAAGGGAGGTTGACATTAGCACTGATACTAGTCTTGACAAAGCCAGGCAAGAGCTATACTATTTATTGTGATACATCAGGTATCAGGATTGGAGTTGTGATTATATAGGAAGATGGAGTCGTTGCGTATGGGTCTTGGAAATTGAGGCCCCATGAGAGGAATTACATGACGCACAATATGGATTTGACCTCTTTTGTTCATGCTTTATGTTGTTGGAGACATTATCTTCTAGGAGATCATTTTGTGGTTTTCATCTACCCGAAAAGTCTTAATTACATCTTCACTCAGCGTGATTTTAATTTGAGATAGCGTAGGTGGGTTGAGTAACTACAGTACTTTGATTTTGAGCTTGCATATACCCCTGGGAAGGGCAACACAGTGGCTGATACGTTGAGCAGGAGGACTCGGATCTGGGTAGTTTGGGAGGCCTGCATTGAGTGGTAGCTTATGGATCTATTCTCTGAGAAGCATATGGAGGTGCATGATAGAAAGGGGAAGACTTTTCTATCTTCTATATCTATTACCTCTACCCTTCTTGATTGAGTACGAATGAGGCAGCTATCATATTCTGAAGGCCTAGTCCAACGAGAAAGCGTGTCAGGATAGGACCCTATTCCAGGATGGAATGTAGGCAAGGATGTGATCTTATGTTTCCAGGGGCGTGTATGGGTGCCAACAGATATTTGCGAGGAGCTGATGCAGGACTTTCGTTCCTTAGTATGGGCAGTTCATCCTGGCGTCACGAAGTTGTATCATGATATACACCATCAGTATTGGTGGATAGGTATGAATAGGAATGTTTCATGTTTTGTCATGAGGTGTTCCACTTGTTAGCAGGTCAAGGCGGAGCATCAGTACCTAGTAGGGATTTTACAGTAGTTACCCATTCCCGAGAGGAAG
This sequence comes from Viscum album, assembly GCA_963277665.1. Lineage (NCBI taxonomy): Eukaryota > Viridiplantae > Streptophyta > Magnoliopsida > Santalales > Viscaceae > Viscum > Viscum album. The sequence goes on along the minus strand of OY728129.1, from coordinate 1,373,527,010 downwards.
TGGAATGACGTCGCGACGGACTTTGTGACCGGGTTTCTGAGGTCGCCTCGAGAGAATGATGTTGTTTTGGATGTCATTGAAATACTCACGAAGTTTTGTCACTTATTTATAATCAAGGAGAACTTCAGTGTTGATGAGCTCGGGTGGTTGTACATCCAAGAGATTGTACATCTGCATGGAGTTCCACACTCCATTGTTTCAAACAAGGATGGTCATTTTACTTCGCGGGTCTTGAAGGGGCTTAAGAAGGATCTGGGCACATAGTTGCTTCTGAGTACAGCTTACCATCTCTAGACTGATGGAAAGAATGATCATATGATTCAAGTGCTTTAGGATATGCCTCGAGCATGCATCCTGGATTTTGGAGGTTCTTGGGAGAAGCATGTACCTCTTGTGGAGTTTTCCTATAATAATAGTTTTCAGGCAACTATTCAGATAACACCTTATAAGTCTTTGTACGGTAGGCCATGCTGATCACCTTTATGTTGGCTGGAGGCATGAGAGTTAGCTTTGCTAAGACCTCGTCTTATTCAAGAGACCATAGAGAAGATATAGTTGATTCAGAAGAGGATTGCTATAGCATAGTCTTGGCCGAAGTCTTATGCTGATCAGTAGAGACGACCTCGGGATTTTGAGGTATAGGATTAGGTTTTCTTGCGTGTCACGCTATGAATGGGACACAAGAGGATTAAGAGATAGGGTAAGCTTTCACCGAGTTACATTGGGCCATTTGTGTTGTTGGAGAGAGTTGGGCCAGTTTCCTATTAGTTTCATTTAACTCAGAGGTACGGAGCTATGCATGATGTCTTCCACATTTCATAGCTTCGATGTTACATTTCAGACCCATCTCATTTTTTCCAACCAGAGGAGGATGAGTTGGAAGTGGATACATCTTTTGAGAAGCATCCTATCCGGATTGTGGATCACAATACAATGATTCTTCTTGGTCGGTCCGTTCCTATGATATGAGTGCTATGGCAACACGGGTGGGTTTAGGACAATACTTGGGATAGGGAGGCCGATTTACGAGCACAGTGGCTGGAACTGTTCAGGGTATCTTATTCTACGCTGCACTATGGAAATTCAGGGATGAATTTCTTTAAGGGGCAAAGTTTGTAAGAACCCATACCTTCTTTTCAGGTATGTTTATTTTCCTGGAGTTTTTGAGAAAAGAGGAGTTTCTAGAAATTTTTGAAGTAAATGTCATGTACTTTATGAGTACATTCCATGTACTCAGTTATCACGGGTAGCCATGTTCTGGAAATATAGTGTCCTTGAACATGACCATGTGTGATGGCCTTAAGACCACCTATTGAAAATAACAGAAATAATAAATAGATGTTTTGTACTCCAAAAGTACACACCGTGTAATTTGTTTTTTTCATTAAACACAACGGGGTCACATCTGACAGACAAAACACACTTCTTTTAGGTTCTGTTCATTTGAGAGCACCGAGTAGCCACATATATTTAACGATCCCCTGAGACTCCATCCATCCTCTAAATCGAACACTATTGGTTGCATTGGAATAACATCGGTGAGTTCTCTCAACTTCCAGAACCTCGTTTTATGATTCCTCTTATTTTCCAAGTTATTGTGGGTTGAACATTTTAGATTTTTTATAGATCAAGGACATTATAAAGAAAATTCAAGCTTCAAGGCTCAAGTATATTGATCTCCTAACCCCGAGGTAGGTGGTTTGTGCCATTATGTGGGATTTCTTGGAGTTATATGTGACATTTCACCAAATACCCATGAATGGAGTATTGAGTGTTTACCATTATAGCCCTAATGTTTCTCTACTATGTTGTTATGCAAGTGTAAATGTTTTATTGTTTGTGAATAGGGTGAATTGTTGTGTGTTTGATTTATTTCCCATGCATTTTTGCTTTTTTTGACCTTTGAGTCTTGTTTTCCTATAGGTTGTTGTTACATTCCATGCCTAGTATTGTAGGATGGTGTGACTGTTGTTCTATTATGATTTTTTGCAGTAAAATTCTAGCCAAGCATTTCATGAGGTTTACCTTGGCTATTACACATTGCTACACCTGCTTGACTTACACAGGGCCGAGAGAACCTGGTGTATAAACCCTATGGAGAATTGATGTTGAGGGCTTCTCCAGAGTGTCTTTATAATTTACATTGTGAGAACACAAGGGGAATTGACATTGAGTTCTTCCCTAGAGTTTCTGTAGTTCCTTGACGTGGTCCACAGGGGGAATTGACATTGAGAGCTTCCCTAGAGTTCCTTTAGTATGATACGAGACTATAGGGGGAATTGATAGTGAGTGCTTCCCCAGAGAGTCTATACTTCAGCTGAACCAGAGGGGTGAGACTGTGTGTTCTTCCTAGAGGGATGCATGTACGTGTGGGGTTGAACCATAAGGGGTAGGTTGTGAGTACTGCCCAAGGGTTTACCTATTTTGTTAGCTACTTACTTAGCTGCTGCTTGATATTGAAAGTGTGGATTGTATTTTTTTTTCTAATTAGTGATTCATGTTTACTAAATTCTATACTTTTTCCCTGACATATACTTACTAACTTTTAGTCACAGATCTTCAGGTGGTCGCCTACTAGGATTTAGTCTCACGCCCTACTTGGGTCATTCTTTTGGGCCAAAACAGATTATATTTTTATAGGTATAGTCAAAGAAATAACCCTTCAACTTCAGGTACTTGATTTCATTAGAGCTTCAGAGCATGGGACCAAGCTGAGGCTTGCAATGTTGAGGAGTTGCTCATCTTTTTTCCTTTTGTACAATGGTTTAGTACTATATTCATCATTGTGACTTATTTTGCTGCTTTTCTAGACGTATATGTATCATTCATCATTTAAATATATTTATTCTCCAGTTGTTTCTTTATCAGTCTTTTGTTGTTTACTGTTGATGGATATTTACTTCTTTTTCTATTATAAATATTGTTTCTCTTCTGTTGTGTTACTCTTCCAATGAGGGCATAATTTCCCCACGGTCACACCCAAGGCCCTCGCTGTTATTCGGAAGCCTCTGGCGTTCAGGGAAATGCGCTTGAGGTCATGTGACCAACTGGGTATGGGGTGCCTCTGGGTGGCTTCCGTAACCGGGACTTTACAATCTCAATAAGCTTGAATGGCTCCCATAAAGGGTTTTTATTAGGATATAATTATTGATTCATATATTTTTCTTGTTCAAGTTAAAATTCCATTAATGTCATCACCCTCAAAATGATTGATTAATGGGATTCATAGGGTATGATTCTATTATTAAATGCCATCATATATTCTATCTATGTTAACTAAACTTTATAATAACCCTAAATGTACAAATCATAATTTCATTCAAAAATTACATTATAATATTGGATTATGAGGTTTAATGTTATTTTAAATATGAAAAACTAAAATGATCCAAAATAACCGAGGTAGTGCATGTTTTTTCTATAAAAAAATTACTCTGATAAGGCATTTATTCTTTGAAAATGGAATTTCATTTTTCAAAGTTTGGGACATTACATTCTTTCCCCATTCAGAATTTTCACCATTGAAATTTTCATTGCATACATTATAAAAATTACATTACTTCTATTTCATCCCAAATTCTGGTTTCCAAGTTGCTTCCTCAAACTTTTGGTTGCTCTACATCATTTTTACTAGATGAGTTGTTTTCTTTAATATAGATTTGTCTCCATGATCTTAGATATTTCTTGGATTCTCCTCATTTTAAGGATCATTCTAAAATGGTAGCACCATTGGATGTTTTTCATCTAAGTGTCCTAGTATGTACTTACTCAAGAAAAATACATAGAACAAATCATGTAATTGAGATTGGTTCAATGGGATTTTTTGTTGATAGTTCATAGATCTAATGTGATCAAGGATCAAAAGGGGGAGATGTATATTAAACTAATCTTTCCCTACTTATCAAAACTCATAAATTTCTCCCATTGTGATAAATGATGTAACACCTTATCTTTGACCTCAAAATCTGGGTATAATCAATTATTTTTTACATAGAATTTATATGGACTTTATGCAGACATCCCAAGAATATAAAAAGTTTGAACCTTCTCTATCATCTCTTGGATAAAATGAGGTCTCATCAGCTTCTTCTCTCTAAATTCATCCCAACACATCAGATTGTGGAACCTACCAAATCATTCCCACCAACTTCCATGGACATGTCCACTATAAAGAGACCACTTCCAGTCACCGCTGACTAACATCCCTTTGATAAGAAATTATATCTCACAAGTACCCACTCAAGCACCTCTCCATAGATAGGGATACACAAGGGCACTATACTATCATAAATCTCTCAGCGAATACCTTGATCGAATTTATGTTCTTAGAAGTAACCGTCACAGATTATATCTAGGGAGTAGCATGTAAGGTTATTTAACCTCAATTCATACTTAGCCACTATCATGGGCCCCTATAACAGCTACAAAAGCTCCTAAATCATTACATAATGCAAGCATGAGGGGAAGTACTCCTTGAAAAATAGCTTCTGACACACATCACACTAGAGTGTTCGCTTCTCATGCATCTAGGTAACTAAACCAACCAGCGCTCATCCATTCTAAAAAAAGGTTGGCTACCAGTGTAACCATATGGTCTTCCAGTTCCCAAACAAGCCTAAAATTCATATTACTGACTCCATGTTTTCCTCCTCTACTTGGGGATCTTGCTCACCTCAAAAACTAAATTTCCTCTCATACTCAAACATAGGAAGAATTCTAAACCTACTCCAGCCCTTGGTCTACGCTGCCGATACTAACTAGTACCTCATAGGTGCAGGTGCTTCCACTAGCCCACCCGAACTAAGGGGATCGAATGATGGACCCTGTACTGAGGCCTCATCGCTCACAAGACCATCATCACTAATTCAAGTGGGTATCATAACTGGCTTCCGTCACTAAGGCATCCTGAATGTTATTAAGGAGTACCACAATCAGATGAGTAATATATAAATATAACAATAACTACAACAAAGGGAAGCTGAATCAAGAAGTAAAATCAAAGAATTAATCCTGTATGAAATATGTATAATTTATCCCCGCAAAAAAATGTCTCATTATGCTGAGTCGGCCAGTGGGTAAACATGGTCTTGGTTAGTGGCTATGTCAGCCACCACATCATCACTGGAATCCCTATCTTGGGAGCTTCTCTCGAGACACATTGACACTTTTTACCTAAACCCAACCAAAACCATTTTAGGGTAACGTCCAAACAACATTCCAAGGGTCTAACCACCTCAGATACCACTTTCTCAATACACAACCCATGTTAGGCATTGAGCCGCAACTACCTGACTCACCCCTCTATAAGAAAAGGAGGACGACAAGTGTAGAAGGCACAAAAAACATAGGCTATCCTTTGACAATGTTTCTAGGCACACACATAAATCCAAATTGGTTCAAAAGTGTTGAGTGAGAAAATTAAAAGATGAAACCTACTAAAAATAATAAACCAAACATGCATGAACCACTAAAATATATGGATACATTAAAGTAAGCTTAAAAGGAAAATAGAAAAAATGCACTCCTAACTGAAAATTGTCCCAACCAACCAGAAAACCGAAATTAAATATACTGAAGAAACCCTGCTCCAGATACCTAGTTGTGGCCCCCACACATGGTCTAAACTCCCGTACCCCTAATCTCCACTAGATTCATGATAAAACCTTTGTTTCATCTGTATAAGGTATAATAAATCTGGGAAAATCCCTTGTGCTGGTGAGTATAAACATACTCATTAGGATTACCTGAAAAGAATGGGTTGCAACTGAAGATATAAAAGGAAAATAAATACAGCATATGGAACAATGTGTAGTAAACGAGTGAAGTAAGCTCATCCAAACACAAGGATCTAGAAATGGTGAGATAGTGAACCTTTTATCAAAAGTTTGATCCCTAAAATAGGATAGTATACTTGTCCCACCACAAGAATCAAGAAAAGGAAAGCACATGACATACCTCATGCATCTTCACCTTCCCTATAAGAAGAGTAACTAGAACCCAAGGATTGGGTATTGCAATAGGGGGTAAATATATAGATTTTCTCAGTCTAAGAAACCCAATGAGAGAGTAATGGGATCCCTATTTAACATCTCTTCATAGAAAATAATAAGCAATAGTCCAAAAAGTAACCACCATCAATACTAAAAATTCATATGGTCTGACCTGAACTGTAATTGAAAGGGGCTCAAACACGACACCATGATATTGTCGTCCTTGAGTTTCCTATCTTTCCCACATGGTTTTTAGGCTGCATTAAAAGGGGGAATCTCCAAGGGGAAAATTCCACTCTTACTCATTCGCCTGAGGTAACTTCATAACACGGCTCCTCACTAATTTTTCGATGAATACCGCTGCCCATCCCTACTAAAGGGTGATATGTTGTATGGTAATACCAGGAGAGTGAATGGTAATACTCACTGCCCAACCCCACTAGAGGGTATATCCTAAAGATTAAATGATGAACCACATAGTCCAACCTTGCTAGAGGGTATGTTCTGAAGAGTAAATGACGAACCTCACTACCTATCCCTGCTGAAGGTTATGTCTTGAAGAGTCATCAGTGAATTTCACTTCCTAGCCTCGCTGAAGGGTAAGACAGGAGGACAGAATGGTGAAGGCCACTTCCCAGCCTCGCTAGAGGGTAATTCCTGAAGAGTTATTGGTGAACCTCACTACCCAACCCTACTGGAGGGTAATCTTGGAAGAGATAATGAGAAAAACCATTGCCCAGCCTCACTGGAGGGTAATATGGTACTACTCTAGTGATGCTGAAAACATGACTACCATTCCGACCATTATCAAACACCATTATACATGCATCAAGTATGGAACACCTCCTCTCATAACTGGGTTGTTGAAATCATGGTCACCCTCACATTTTACATGAAATTTTTTTGGATAGGCTATTTATTTTCCAAAAATAGATGAATGGTGAAAAAAGTTATTTTCACCGCAAGATAGCCAAATCGGTCAAAGTGGGGCCCATAATCCATCCCCAAACATCCAATTCCCATATTTATCTTTATGTGCCCATCTTAAAGAGGGGAACATGCTTCCATAGATGGTGGGTCAAATGGATTCCCGGTTTAAATGTAACAGGAATTTAAATTTTTAGAAGAGGTTCACAAGGCCGATGGACCGAGTCGTGGTCAGTCTGATGATGGCCGACCATGCCCATGCAAGAGAAACATAGAAATAAGTCATCCTCGATAGTCAACATGGGATCTAGCCTGGGTCTGACCTTCCAGGTCAAACCCAGTCCACTTATCTAGTCTGGCCCACCAAGGTCGGTCCTGACATATTAGCTTGGCCCACTCCCGACAGTAGGTCCGACCCATGAGCCGGTCACTGATTGTGAGACTATAGGTGGATGTCACTACATAGGGTTGCACCATGAAACCCCACCTAGGTGACCAGATAAGCCACATATCTCACTACCATGAGGAATCGCTGGGTTGTGGTTCCTCTGCCACTCCATAGACTGACAAGCTCAATCTGGTCGCCCAATTTTGATTCTATCAGTGGATTGGGGGCCCCTCTTATGATGGCTTCCCTACACCGGCCACTGATCAACAATATTCTAGGGGATGGATGCATCCAAAGGATGACTGCGGATATCTGCAATTAACAGATGAAGAATGATGGTTTATACACAGATCGATAGATTTGTTGATGCGTCCAATAATTATTTGATGATATAACAACAAACAAAACACAAAAATTGAATAATCAAAGGAAGAAGTGAATCCAAACTCAAAAACGAGATAATTCCTACCTCGAATCAATATTTAGTCGTTATCCACAAGGCCAAAACACTCCTGATTCTATCTGCCAATGTTTTGGCAGAGATTTCTCCTCAATCTAGAAAATAATGATGATGAATGAAAAAAGAGATAGAGACTGAGATCTTAATTGTTTTTTAGATGAGGTATTAGGGTTAAACATAATCCCAAATTCTAATTTCTAATTTATAGGATCTCAACTCAGCAAGGAATCTGAAACCAGCGCGCCCCCACATTTTTTATTGTTCATAGGAAAAACATTTCATTCTGAACTTAATGACGGTCTTGGATTAAAATTATGAGTCCCCCTCTAAATGTTATTTGATATAGTGTTAGTGGTAAAATAATTAAATTTAATTATTTTAGTTGCAATTTTTCCATTCAATGGATTTTTCCAAAAAATTCATGCTCCAATGAATGTTATGCCCTGCCTATGGTAAATTCCATGCTCCAGACTCAATCGTGGTCTCAGATTTCTAATTCGAGCTACTATTTTAGAGTTATTCCATTTTCTTTGTGGGCATAGTATAAAATATAAGTAATATTTTTATAAAATTAATTCCGGGCACATTGGGTTCCAGAATGTCATTCCCTCTTGATTCCCCACTCTGGAAATTCATATAGAAATATTTTAAATCCTTACAAGGAGAAAAATAGATCCTACTTATAACAGCTTTATAGATATCAATCAAAAAATGTATGAGACCTAAAAAAACTCTCCCTTAGTCTCTCTATGTTTTTTTTAAAAAAATTAAAGAGGTTGAGGCCTTACATGATGTTTATTGTGAGGCCAACAATCTGATAATCTAGATATGAGCCTAACATAATAAACTAGAGGATTGTGAGGATGATTACTCATATACTAATAGACATATCAGAGACCAATAATATTTAGATGAATTTTGGAGTAATTTTATAAGTATTTAAAATTGAATATGATCTCCCCATCCTTAAATTGAAGAACCAGAACCACTATATATCTTAATGGAAATAGAAGAAGAAATGAAATAGGTGTCGGAATCAAATGAAAGAGTAGAGGACAAAACACTTATCTAACCATGTTGTAATAAAAAACCTATAATGGGGTGTGGTAAAAGAAAAAAATTCACTAAAGGATATATCAATAATAGTAAATTATGTCAGATTTAAGGTGTATTTATCTATTCTAGTTATCATATATGTAAAATAATTAGTATAATTTGATTACTTGGACATGATAACAATAAAAAAAATTACAATCCAAATTTAGAGACAACTGGTTAAGTTAGGGCTACCTTCTTAAATTGTGATACTATAATGGTCTTCAAAAATTAATCCCCTTTCCTGTTTAATTTATAAATGAAATGTTTGGAATATGCTATCTTATAAACCCATGGTTGATTTATTTTCATGAAAATACCCTAAAATAAATCATTCATTGGTTTACCCTCCATCCATTATTTGAAATATATATTGAGTCGTTGATATCTCTATTTAATATACATATTTTGATGGGTTTTCTATATATGAATTCATCATATATTAATTTATTAAATATAAGATATTTTCCTCATTTAAATTTTTTCTTTATTTATATGTAGGATTGAAATATGGTGAAATACAATGGAAAAGAGTGGAATTGAGGAACAAAAAGTCAGATCACGCAGTGAGCATCGCTCGCCGCACAACACTGGATTTTGAGGATGACCATGGAGCACTTTTGAAGGCCAAAAATTAAGAAGGAAGAAATGTAGGTTCTAATGCAGGATGTTTATGTTAAAAATCATGTAAATATTACATGATGTAAAAATACCAACACATTACACATCTTGTAAAACATTACCTAACGTGAAATTTCTCAATAAAATAAAATACACTGATTTCCAGTTTATCTTCGGATGGGATATTATATCTTTGACCACTTGAGATAGACTTTAAACTATTATTTTAACTATAGTGTATCCCATTAATGACATATTGGCCTAATTATATGGGTTTTTTCTAGGTGAGAGGGGATTTTATTCCACACTTGAGAAAAGACCACTGAGAGTTTGTCATCAGGTTCTATCCTACCATACAATGTTTTTTAAGCCTGTTTTTATTTTCTTTTATTTCTTCATATTCAATGTAATGTTGAATTATATTTAGTTTAATTATAATATTTATATTTACTTCATTAATTTCTTTATTCTCATTATTTCTTAATCTCTCCCCTGTGGATTTGGTTTTAATCGTCATTGGATCTCACCCAACGATGGATGGAAAAAACCCAAAGGGGAGAGCGGAATCGGTTAAAGGGGGTGCATACCATCATTTTTTTACTTTACTTTTCTCATAATGATGAAATTATTTGATAGTATCATGTTGTTTTTATGCAACAATTTTATTCATCTTTGAACCATTGACCATATTTCATCATTAATAAATGAACTAAAACCTGATCGAGCTGATTTATTTAAGAACATTGAATGGAGTTACTCTAATAATTTTCACATTATGAAAAAATGAATCCTAGTATTTTAATTGATCTGACCATGAGGAATCAGGATTCTAGGCTAGTTTGATAGTGAATGCTCATTTCTTCTATTGATAAAACCATTTGGATATGAAACTATTTAATATGATTATATTTCAAGAAAGGATAAATTTATTTAGAAAAAATTATCTTGAAACTAATAACCCTCTCTTCTACTTAAACTTTTGAATTATTTTATTTCAATTGCACCTTTAAGATAAGTAAATCAAACTAGTATTGGAGAGACCTAACAATTAGCTGAGGGTTGTCATTGCTATGTTCCCCTCTCTTTATGGGCTCGACACTACATAGTTTCTATACTACACATTTGTAGTTAGTTTTGTTTAGGATAATATAAATATATAATTTGATCATCATTCGAAGGAATTAACAATTCAACTAGGTGAATCAATTTAAATCAATTATTTTTATTGAAAATTTGTAGAACGTGAAAAATAATAGTGGATAAAATACCACTTGGTTCCCTGGAAGTTCTGTAAAGTGTTCAATCAATCAATATTCTTTTTTACATTCTATAAAAATATTTCTTTGTTTTATAATAATAAAAAAAACTAATAAAGAGGAAAACAAAACAAATAATTAAGGATATTGATAAAAGATACAAATAATATTTTCTGTTATAATGGAATACAACTTATGTTTCATAACAGTTTCTTATTTTAGTTATTAAAAAGACAAATTATATTTAATTTCTCTTCTTTCCTTTCAATAAAATCATTGTTTCATTTTCCCAAATTATTATTATCAATATTTAATTATAGATTTTTTATTGAATGTGACTTTGTCTTAGTTAATGTTTTCATATTATGTGGATCCTTATTCAAGTATCTATCATCTACCTCTATTTAGACATTGATAATCTCTATTGAATGATCTAATACTATGTAGGGAAGTCTGTCATGATTGATGACATGTGAAGAAGTTACAATGGTTATTCAAGATTTACTTATGAACTAGAATAACATATTTGGGAAAATGTAATTAAAGTAATTTCATTGCGTCCTTAAAATATTTAAATTCTCTTAGGACAATGAAATTAATTATTATATATAATAATAAAGTAATTTTACATATATATGAATTCCTTAATTAAAGAAATAATTGATGACTGTAATTAACCAAAAAAACATTGTTAATTGGGAACCTTATTAATTGACAAATAAAAGGCCACAAACTAACTTATACTTCTGGTTAATATTTTTTGATGGTTAAGTAACCATGAATTTTTAATAATGTAATTTTTTCTTTTCATAATTAATAGGTTTCAATATTTAATTATGCGTTTAATCTTGTATGTGATTGTGTTTATGTTAATTTCAAAATATTATTTTTTCCATAATTGAGGATGCATTAGCTCCATATGTTTCATCTTATATTATATAACCCCAATATTTTCAAATAAAAATAATATTCTGATATTGTGTATAATGCACCACACCATGCATTGAAGAAAATATAACATGTAGTACTTTACAAAATATTTCTATTTTAATATATTTAGTCTCTTAGATATCTTGGGCAACACACAACCCAGAGTCAAATTGAATAATAATATTGTATACCATTATATCATAGCCATTATATTTAATATTATGAAAAAAAGAAAATAAATTAGTAAATATATGGTTATCTATTAATTATAAATAAAATAAGAATAATTTATATGTTAAAACAAAAGTTTTCTAAAAACCATAAATTTTTCTAAAATACCATTTAGTCATATTTCACACACAAAATTTAATATAAATTTTTAATATATTTATAACATTTAATTTGAAAAATTTATCTTCATTTCTAAAAAAAATAGTTTCAAATTTATCTTAGGGTGAATTTTTGGGATATTTCTGAAATGTCTCACTTTTTGATGAACAGTAAAAATATAAAAATCTAATTGAAGACAAACATTTCCTTTAAATTATATAAAATGTAAAATTATATTTTGAAAATTTTTAAAATAAAATTATATCAATTATATTTCTATTAATAAAATTCTGTTCATTGGCATCATTTTTATTTAGAATTATTATATAAAAACATTGTAAACTATTGAACATTTTCACTTCGAAAACCACCTTTCTCATCATGTGTACAAGATTAATTTTAATTGAAAATTTTCAAATTATATGAATGGAATTTTAAAAAATGGATTCCATTTTTGGAATCTATATTATTTACATTTTCTAATAAGGTTAACAAAATTTTCTACCAAAATTAATTTTACAAATAGTAAAAAAACTGAAATACCATTGTTAGGCTAAAAATGGATTTTCACATAGAAACAACTAAAGTGATGAGGATTAAATTGACCTAAAAAATTATCTAAAATATATTTTATTTACATATTTATATAGTATAATTCATAATGACTTATATTACTTCATTCTTGGGACCTTTAGGAAGGTGAAAAATGTGGGTAGACCGTTTTATTTCCAAAAATTACAAGTGTGTCACCCACAACACGTATAAAAGACCACAAATCTCCAATTTTATACACACATAAAAAACAATTTGGATGGCCAATACATAACCATATAAACTATAAAATTCCCTCTTTTAATTATAGAGTCTTCATTTTTTTCAAAAGTCTATCATTGGAATGATTTTGTGTAGACCTGTAGAGGTTACCTGACGAAGTAGTATTCTTGAATAAGAATTTTTATTTTAGTTATTCCTCCACATCCTTAAATTATTATTAAAACAAGATGATATAAAAACCTCAGAATCCTCCATATTGTATTATTTTCTTCATAATATGATCATGACCAAAAATCACCCCCACCTCTATCAAATAGGTTATGAAATCATAATTCTAGTCTATAATGGACTACTGCCTCGTGAACCGATATCATTCATTTTTCAATTACTGCTTGTCAAGGTTGGGAATGATAATGGATATAAAGTATATATATATATATATATTATATTCATAATTTAATTATACCTTCTGATTCATTATATCATATATACCTTCTTTATATTCCATTTCATATAGGATATGATAATGTCACTTGTGTGTACGACGGGCTACTCCCTTGCAAAGCGATGTGATTCATTTTTCACAAACACTTTACATAGAATGTAATAATGATAATTTTCCTTAATATATGTTATATAAATGAAATAAATATTATATTCATAACATCTCTAACATTATTAAAAGATAATATATAATTTTATGTTTAAACTGAAAAAGCATAATGTTGTTCGTGTATTAGTAGACTACTGCCTTCACGAAGCGATGTGACTCCCATTAATCACAAAACCACATGGATATTATATATAAGAATATTTAAAGAAATAATATAGTATATGCGATATTATTATCACTATAGAATTATTTAATATTACTTAAATTTTTTTTATAATGATCAAAGAAAAATGGAAATATTACTCAATCTTATGTGTGATGTACCATCTCCAATATTGTAACACAGTCCATTTTTAATAACAATCTGCAATTATTAGTTTTAAAATTAAAATTTATGTATAAATATGATAATTATTTCTTTATTATTATTCTGAATATTGTGGAACTATATAATATGTGCAACAACTAGATATTCCATGATAAAACATGCATGAAAAAACAAGAAAATTAATAAATGAAATAATGAGAATAATGGATAGTATAGAAGAGGTTAAAGAACATCTCACCAATAGGAAGAGTGAGGTAAGGTATTCTTATCACACTTTTACTTCTATGAGACAAAAGCTCTAAAAACCACTTTTTATTTTTGTGTGGTGTAAATAATTCCCACTTTGGCATTATTTCATGAATTAATTTATCTTCATGGAAGTTAATGTTCCATTTTAAATTATTTCATTCATGGGGAATATTATTCAAAAGTCACCAAAGTGGTTACAATTTAATTCACAATCACATCCTTATTTAGGATTGTTTTTGGTTAATTGTCACTTATGGTAATTAAATAATATTGGAAATTTAAAACAAATATATTTTTTTATCCTATGAATATTCATGATCTTTTAATATAATAGTACAATTTTCCCTCTCTTTAGTACTTAAAATGATTATGAAATGTTGGTTAAGATAATATAACTTTATTTCTCTCTTCGATCAAAAACCTTTTTTCTTACCAAACTATGTTTTCTAAAAAAATTAAAAAAAATCATTATAAAAATAATTTATTAATTGAATTTTACACATGTTTAACATAAAAAAGAACAGTTTGAAAGTAATCATCTTGTCATTTTCTCAACAGGGAGCTTTTATAACCATTTAATAGTAAAAAATGTATGTTTTTTAACTTATGTGACATATAAAGAATTACCTATTGGAATGCCCATCATTTATTTGAATCATACTTTTTAGGTTCACAAGGTTATTTTAAATAATTTTTTTCCAAATATTCTTTAAATTATTTGTTTTTAAAAGTGACAGTCAAAGAAAAGTATTTTTAATGTATTTTATGAATTTTATTATTTTAAAATAAAAATAGTGGTTTTAAAAGAACGAATATTGTCCTAAATAAACATCCCAAGTGGTATTTCAAAATAATTTTACATCTAAAAAAATTAGTTAATGTTACGTATTCTCCAATGGTGAAATAATAAAATCATACCATCCTTATTATTTCTAAAAATGGTTTATTAATAGTTTTATTGGGTATGTACAGTTTTGATACCATTAATTTTAATTTGGATCATTTATGATTATGTTTATTTATTTGGAAAGCTATTTATATTTCATATGATAGTATAAATTAAAAAATTTATGTTGGTTGTGTCTCAACCCTTTCATGTGAAGAATTCATTATACTTTATAAGTGAAGATAGGGGCCTCTTATATCCCCACGATGAATTGGTAGGTCTCTTGAGGAAAACTAGATATAGTTATAGCTGAGGCTTTACCTATTTGTATAGATATCTCCGAATAATCCTTAATGGTACATGATTTCTTAACATAAGACTTGATGTTTTATTTAATATGTGCAGAATTATGTATTCCATCAGTATTAGTTCTATTATTGTTATTTGTTGTGCATATTTGACTAGTTAGAATAACTATGGTTATTTTTCAAGATCATGGGATAATTTATAAGGAATTATATTGTCAACTACTATTACTACCATATTATTCAAAATTTATTGATTAAGTGGAATGTGTTTCACTTTTTTACCTTTCCATGCTGATTATGCATAATTTATTCATAGATTTAATATTATATTTTCACTTACTGAGCATCTGAAGTCACCTATTTCTTATTTTTTGTTTTCCCTAGGATACGAGGATATATTTTTAGATTGATATGTGGGGATACACTGAGGTGAATAATATAATTCTCAAATATAATTATTTTTATATTTCATGTATTAAAAGGTGATGTGGAATTCATGTTTTTATCTAGTTTACCAAGTCTACAATGATATTTGGTCCTTTAGGATGTGATTCCTAGTATCTTATACTAATATAATAATCTATATACCAGGTATGAGCTACTGGGACCGGGATCACTACATTTGGTATTAGAGGAAGTTTAGTAGAAACAAAAAGAACTATATTTAGGAAAATATTTATTATAGTTCATAACCCCATGATATATTTTAAAGATAAGTATAGAAAAGAATCCCAATGTTTTGGTAAGGAAGAGATTACTCAATTTTTCAAAGAAAAAACATCCCTATATTCATACTATAATTGGACATAATTCTTTAACAGATGTACCTTGGGGTAATAGCTCTGAAAGTGGGGAAATGGGATTGACCCGATAACCACATTGTGCATGAAAAAATGCCTTACAATGCAATAGCTTTGATACCCCTAGAGGACAAGAATATGGAAATTCACTTTTTCATTACAAACCATTATAAAATATTTTAAAATAGAGATATCCCCAAATAACCCATTCATATAATTATGAGATTTTAAATGCCTAAAATATTAAATTCAAGCTACGTATTTAACTATTTTATGGATCATACATAATTCTTCATAATGATATGATATAATCTAGTGTATTCCATTATTTAGAAATAGATATAATGAAATGAATGAGAACCATATCGATGGAAATACTCATTTTATCAATTTCCCTCAAAGGAAAGATAATGATGCTAGAGCTTGATCTATACCAGGAATTGATCAAATTATAATAACATATGGGGTATCTAACTTAGTTTATGAGTAATGACCTTTCCCATATAGACAATTTATGATTGACTGTATGGTGTAATAATGTTAGACCACTTCATACATCAAAATACTTTGTTATTAAAAGAGACTGCAAATCAATATTACAAGGGTAATGGATAAGATCCTCAGAAAATATATTTCACACTACATAATGTATTGAAGGGGTAAAATTTTTCATAGATGCTTATCAGATATCATGATATGTAGATTTACTGTGGTCTTTTATTTAGAACACTAAGGATGAGAGGAAAATTGATAGTATAGAGTGAATTGACTTCAAGTTAATCTTCTTGGAAAAATGGTTTCCTCATGGTAAATGATAGGATAAGGATATATAGATTTTAATTCTAAGACAAAAATAAGTGTGAAGTATTTCTATGTATGTCACCATCTCTATAAGTATATTAAGGCTTATTATGGACTATGCACATAATCAAAATAAATATATTGATCATTTTGTTGATAAGATTAATCCAATCCAATAAAGGGAAATAATTAAACATTTTAGGGTATCAATTATAATAATGACAATACGTTTACGGTAGAGAAAACAATTGATAAAAGGAAGAAGGGAATGAAGAATTTCATAATATGGGATAATTTTAGAAGGAAATACCTTAGTAGTTGATTAAAAGGAATGTTATTTTTCTTAAAAGGTGGAGAAAATTGAAATTATTATTTTTATTGAAAGATCACTAAATAATCTAGCAATATGCAATGATTCC
Organism: Viscum album; assembly: GCA_963277665.1. NCBI lineage: Eukaryota > Viridiplantae > Streptophyta > Magnoliopsida > Santalales > Viscaceae > Viscum > Viscum album. Next base: position 1,373,509,835 of record OY728129.1, on the reverse strand, counting down.
ATAATAAGGATATGTGGAACACTGCAAATAAATCTTCCAAGCATCTAGGGAAAATTACTCAATAGTAGATAAGGGTTCAAGGTTAAACATATGAAATTAATAAAGAAGAAGTGGAATGATTATTGTTCTACTGTATTTGGTTCCATTAAATATGTTTTAAATGTATTTTATTGAAAATATATTGGTTATAAGAATTATGAAATGTATAAAATTTTACTACAGTAATATTTTTTATATTACTTTAGATACTATATAGAAAGTTAATAATGAAAAATAAATGAAGTTCAATGATATGTTGAAACTATTGGAAGAAAAACTATTAATGGGTGGTAACCCTTAATATGTTTCTGATATTGAAATAATGATGTGAAGTTTATGATGTAGTGTTTGTGACCATGAAATTGGTTATAGGATTCATGGATCATATCATCTTTGTTGTAGTTTAATATGAGTATTTATTTAAGGAATATATCAAGTAATATCTTTTTCTTTTAAGTAATAAAAAAACATTCATGTTTTTAATAACATTATATGGAAATTTATCTATTTACCATGTTTTAATATAATACATGATGATGGTATTCACATATTATTTATATGATGAAAAAGCGGCACTTCAGGTGGCCTGGAAGATAAATGATAAGTTCATTATAGAAACATAGTGACATTTTTTTAACATTATAGATATTAATATTTTAGTATGTCCACAAGAATAACCATTTAAGATTTTTTTTAAGTTTTAACTTAGATTAATTTTAAGAGATTAATGTGTTACGTCACCGTTAATAGATTCATACATATTGGAAAACTTGTGATAACGATTTTTTTCATAATAATAATGAGATATAGTAAAAATTTCTTATCATTATATTATAGAAATTTAAATACATTCAAAGTAAATTTAAATTATACAGTCATAAAAAATTCATTTTTGTATATTCATTTCCTTGAGTATGTGATGAATTGAAATTTATCAAACCATAACTAAAGGATAAAATTGTGCTTATGAAATAGAATCATATCATGAAAGTATATTTATATACTATCATAGAAAGAAAAACAATTACTCAACTTTTAAAAAATAACCATGAAATAGAAATGTTATCCTCTTACCTACATATCTTATTAACCGGATAGTGTTTTAAATCATAATAAGTTTATGGGTTTTTTCATCAAATTTCCATTTATCACTCACATTCCTATGACCAATGACCATTATCACTCTATAATTTTTTATGTTTTTCGTATATGTACATGTTTTCATTTCCCATATATGTTATGACAATTGTAAAAAAAATTATAAGTTATTACAGATGACATTCACATTTTCGTTTCTCAAATATTAAGAGGATTTTTACTGTCTCTTTTACAATTTTAATTTTTCAACAATCGTATTTCCAAGTGTTAAATTCATGATTACTGAGATAATTTTATAATTAAGAGGATGAAAATTATTTAAGGTGGGGGAATTTAGTTCCCCAATAGGTTAAATGGATAACATTTTTTTCAATAGTTTGTATGAAATGAAACACTAATCTTAGAAGAAAATATAAGAATTGAGATATAAAGAAATAGTTCATTTTAAATAAATTTACTCTTTTTGATATCTTACAAAGAACGAAACCTCCATTCAAAATGAACATAATATAATATACAATTATGTACTAGCCATTAGTTGGTGCATATGAATAGTTCTAAATAAATTATGAAAAAATTTGATTATAAATTAATTAGAAATAAAATGTGAATAATTTAAAATAAAAGAAGAAATTTTTTCTAAAAAACTATATTTTTTTCTAAAAGACGTTTTAGTTACGCTATGCACACTTAATTTAAAAATAATTATTACAAAAATTATAAAATTTATTTGAAAACATAAACAAAATCTTTAAAATTAGAATATTAAAATTATCATATATTTAATTTTTTATTTTTTTCTGAAATATTTTATTTTGTGATGAATAGAAAAAACTATTGAATTTCAATTGAAAACCACCTTTTTATTAAAATTATGTATAATTTTAAACTATATTTTAAATTGGTTTAAATGTAAAAATATATTTCTATTAGCCAAATTTAGTTTATTTTATTCATTTTCAAATTGGATTTTGATATAAGAGCATGGTAATCTTTTGGATATTTTTTCTTTGAAACCCCATTTTCCCATCACGTCTATATGATTATTTTTAGATTTAAATTTTACAGTTTTAAAAATGGAACTCAGAAAAAGGATTACAAATTATTAATAATACTAATTTACATTTTCCAATATGATCAACTTAATTATTATCCAAAATTAATTATGAGGATGGTAAAAATTAATTTTTGTGGTTATGGTCAAAATGGATTTACCCGAGGCTGGACTAAAAAGATAATGATTAAATTGAACTAATGACTTGTATGAAAATTAATTCAACCCCATAATTTATAAAAATCAATGATAATCCTTTTTTACCCTTTTGGAAAATGAAAATTGTGGTTACAACTTTTTATTTCTTAGACATACATGTATTCCACTAACCGCACTTTTAAAAGGCAACCCCCTCTCCACTATTATTCACACCTTAAAACCATTTTTTTCAATAAAGACCTGGCAAAAATAAAAATCTAAATTCAGTCTCATCATCCTAGAATACTTATATTCTGTATATATCCAACCTTTTAAGGATTGTTTTCAAATCTAAGTGTGTTACTTGATGGAAAGGTAACACTCTTTAATGAGCATTTTTATTTTATTTCATCCTCCACCAGAACTAATTCTTATTAAATAATTTCTGAAAAAATTATATCTTAAATATTATTATATTTTATTATAATATTGTAATTACCTAGAAACATCCCCAATTCCATCAATATGGTTATGAAATCATCATTCATGAGTATGGTAGATTACTGCCTCATGAACCAATGTCATTCATTTTCCATAACCACCTATCATGGTTGGGTATGAATATGGACCTAAATTATATATATTATTATTATAATATAATTATACCCATTTATTAATTATATCATATATACCATTTTACATTCCATTCCGTAGGGGATACGATATTGTCGCTCATGTGTACGACACACTCTCACCTAGTGAAGTGAAGGGATTCATTTTTCACTCATGCTAAACATTGAAGGTAATAATGATAAGGTAAATTAATATATGTGTTATTATGGAAATAATTATTATATTAATGAAACTATTATCTTCTAAAAATGTAATACATCATTTTTTTTACAATATAAAAGGATAACATTGTTTGTGTCTGTGTAGACTACTACCTTCACGAAGCGATGTGACTCTCTTTAATAACCACACCACATGGATGATATATATAAGTATATTAAAAGAAATAATATAATATTTATGATATTTTTATAATTTCTATAAAAAAATTATCTTTTAAACTATTTATATAATAATCATTGAAAAATGGAAAAGTTACTCTTTTATAGGTATGCCTCACCTTCTCCATGATTGTAACAAAGATCATTTTTCATATCCATATTTCATTATTGGTTTTAAAAATATATATTATGCATAAATAAAATAATTATTTACTTTTTATTATTCTATAGATCATGGAACTATATAATATGTGAAATAACTAGATCTTTGATGAAAAAACATGCATGATACAAAAAGTCAATTAAAACATGAAACAATTAGAATAATGATAGTTTTTTAATGAATGAGTGATACAATGTTATAAAAGTATAAAATATTATATAATAAATACTAATATGGTAATTTAATAATTTAATATCATTTAAAAATTCACATTAAAGGATGATAAAGTATGTTTATCCAAAGGTAATCATGGGTTAAGGGTTTCTTGCCTCACCTTTACTACAGTGAGACATACACCATACTCACAAATTATTTATATTTCATTGGTTTATATACTGCACTATTTGTTATGTTATACCATGAATTCATTAATCTTCATGGTATTTATATTTTCATTTAAAATTTCTTCATTCGTGGGGATTATGGTTCAAAAGTTTCTAAAGAGGTATGAGTTAATTTCATAATCTCATCATTAATGGGGATTATTTCTATTTATGTCTTCCCTAGGGGACATACTTGATATTTATACTTTACAATTAATATATTTTCATTTACTATTCCAATTAATAAACTATTTTAATTAGTATTACCATTTCCACTCTTTTTGGTACTTAAAATGATTAAGAAATGTTTTTCAAATAATCTAACTTTATTTATCTCTTCAATCAAAAACCCTTTTTCATCCAAATCAATTATTTTTTAAAAAAATCAAAAAATGTTTTCGAATTATCTAAATGATTTTTTGATAAAACATTTACCTATATTTTATTTTAAAATTTTGTTTAAAATGAAACTTCTTATTATTTCTTGAATGAAGAACTTTTAAAAATATTTTACTGTACAAAATGAATTTTCTTTTTTTTTCTTATTCAAAATGAATAAAAATAAAAAAAATCTTTTACATTATTTATTTGAAGAATAAATTTAAAGTATACATGTTTATTTTTAAATAATTTTTTTCCATATATTCTAGAAATTTTATTTTTTAAATGTGACTTTCAATGAAATAGATTTTTATAACATTTTACGAATTTTCTAGTTTTAAAATTAAAGTGTTATTTTCAAAGAAAGGTAATTTCCATCAATAAAAGTTCCAAGTTATATTTCAAAATAATTTTTCTTCTATGAATACATTCATTGATATTACCTATGATTTAATGGGGAAATAATCCAATAATACCATCAATATTATTTCTCTGGATGGTCTATGATCAGATTCAATTGGGATATACTATGTTTGTACAATTCAATTTACTATTATTGGTATATGATTATGATTCTTGATTGGGGAATGTTTTTACAATTTGTATTCTAGTATAAATATTACTGATTATGTTTATTATGTTTCACTTATTTCATATGAGGAATTCATTAGACGTTGTAAGTGATTGGAAGGGCCCATTATCACCCCTCGATGCATCAGTATGTCTCATGAGACAATCGAGATATGGTTTTGGATGGGGCCTTACCCATTTGTATAGATGTGTTGGAACAATAATAAATGGTATTATATTTCTTGTAATAAGCCTTAATGGTTTGTTTTAGATGTTCAGAGTTATTTATTCAATTATTATGAATTTAGTAATTGATTTTCGATGTGATTATTTGATTATTTATAAATTCCATGGTAATGTTTCAAGATCATGTGATTATTTATATGGAATTAATTGATAATATTTTATTCCTTTCATATTATACTCATGTTATTTATTAAATTTCACATGTTTTAGTAATTTACATTATTATATTGATTATGCCTCATTTACTCACAACATTGACTGCATTTTTACCTATACAAAGAATCATTATTATAAACCATGAATATTATAAGTAGATATTAGATTATTTTTTGTGAATATTAATTACATTACACAGACACATGCCAGATGGCCATAATATTTTAGTGCCTTTGGAAACATGAAAACATAAGCATTGTTTTATAAGTGATCTAATTTTTTTCCAATATGTTCTTCATGACTACAACCATTCTTAAAAACATCATACATGATATTTTTTTTATAACCTAGATAAAGAAAACATAATAAAGCGTAAGCATATATGCTCTGTAAGAGAAAAATGGGTATTGTTAGGTACAACATAAACATAAAGGTATAAGATAATGATGATAACATTTAAATACCATACCCTATGTATCAAAGATCATAAACATGATCCATGGAATAAATATCGGTAGTTTATAAGACATGAATCATAATGAAATCAAAGAACATGTTCCATGAGAGTATAAAAGTGGCACAATACTTATAATTTTTTCTAATACACATTAGAATAGAAAATAAGTTCCATTTTATCAAAGTATATCATAGTGGAATACGTTCACTCTCTAAACTATCATATTAATCAATGTTTACTCTAAAGTCCATCAAAGCAGAAAAAATCCCTTATAGAATAGTGTTCACACCTTATTCCCATCTTATATATCACATTATATAAAATTCTTATCCATTGAATTAGAGAGAGATATAGATCCCACCTATCACATAATGAAAAAAATATTCATGTATTCAACAAGATCATAAACATTCATATTATTGTACCCCATGAAATAGAATGGGTATAAATAACATATCATCATATCATAACCTTGGGAAAAGATACTGGTTTCAAAATAATTTCATCATAGCATATCCCTGGAAAAGAAGTATGTTTGCTAATAATTTCCATATGGCATAACCCAAAGAAGAGAATCATGTTTCATAAATAATATTAAATGATAAAAATTGTTCATTCAGAGAAATAATGAGAATTTTATGCTTGGATTATATTCCTAGTAAGGCATAGATAGCATCAACAGATGTAATTTTAGATGTAAAATGCTTTTGATCGATTATCTAAAATATTTATTAAGAAAATACCCTTTATTCTTTGAAATAAAATTAAAAATATAACAAATTGAATATATTTTTTTAAAATAACCATGAAAACTTTTAATGTAATCCTTAAACTAATGATTTTCCATGACATTAGAAAATTTCATTCAGGTCGTACAAGTAAAAATGAATATTCCTTTCACATTTTTGGTAAAAGACAAACCATAATTGTTGTGAAAATGACATGAAGATTATTTTAATTTTTTTAAACTCATACATGTTTGAAAATGTATAGCATAAATCATTTGGAGGGAATTTATTAAAAAAATGCTTTTGGAAGAAAATAGATTTCGGACTCAAGATAAAAATAATGTTAGATTTTATTAAAAAAAATTTCTCAATAACATGAAGTACCAAAGATTGAAAATGGTAGTATTACCTAAGGATATCATGAATAAACTTAGGATGATAAAAATAATGATAATTATTCAAAAATATATCATGAAATTATAATATTAGATACTTAATAATAAATAATCCCAATAAATGATGAGATGTAACATAAAACATCTACCACTTTGGTAACCATGAATCATAATCCCCATGAATGGATAAAATCAAAAGAAACATTAAAATATAATTTTTATAAATAAATTAATGTCATTACATGTCAATGGTTCTGTATACACAACTCATAGCTATATATAGGAGTATAACCTAACATATGTCTCAAAGAAGGAAAATCGAGACAAAAATCTATTGCCTTAATTATTGACTTCCATCATACACAATCGAACCACCATTATATTTAGTAAAAGTCTATAATAAATATATTACTAAAAGATATATATATATATATCATACCATATATAAATTTTTATAACCTTTTATTCCCTGTTTATTAATGATTCCGTGTTAAAATTAAGTTTTGGGTAATAAAAAACATTATTTTCAATATATGATTTGATTTGTAATTTTTTTCTTCTTACTTTTATCATGGATTTTTTATATCTATCATATTTAACATCATAAAAATATCATATATACACAAAATATATATATTTAGAGTAATCTTGAATATGTAGAGATAGAAAATGAATCGCATTATTCATGGAGATGGTAAGTTGCATGTACCTATGAATTTTGTTTCCATTTTCTTGTTAGAATAGAATAAATTAATGTAAATGATATATTAACATCCAAATTAAATTTAATGTAATATATATCACATATTTTTATTAAACCCATCCCTCAATTATTTCATGTAAAGTGTTAACGAATGACATTGTTTTTTCAGGAGGTAGTCCACTATACACACGAGCGATGTTATCGTATTCCAAAAAATAGAGAGTATGAATGTGTGTATGATACGATAATTCATTAATCCTAACAAAATCATAAATATCATATATAAATAATAAATTTTCTATTACTACATTAACACCCCAAAAGTTTGAAAGAATAACGTTCTTGTCAATAGTGTGTGTTACATACAATAGCAAGCATAGAAAGTAATATATAATCTAGAGACAATAATATATATTTAATATTTTAAATAAATTAAATATATGATATAAAATTCACTGTAGATACATTGAGTAATCTTGCATTACCGATAATAATGATTTTACAGGATTTCTTGTGTTTTATGTAAGATATAGTTTTAACGAATACTATTAAAATTATTTTGAAAAATGTAAATTATCTCACAGCTGTTAAATTAGAAGTTATGGATATTATTGAATAATATTTTCTAATATATTTTTGAATTCATAATTTACAAAATAATTATAAAGTAAAATGAAAATCGATAGAATATAAAGGACTTATTTCTACAAATAAAACTATTTTTCATGCACTAAAGACATTTCATTCTAAAACATTAAATTAATTAATATTAGTGAATTATATTTATTATATTTATATATTATATATTTCAATAAAAAAATTTACGTTATTAAAATACATTTTCTAGACATAAGATAAAAATAAATCAAATTTTATCCATAAAGTGGTATTTTTCAAAAGGCGGTTTTTTTTCCTTTTATCAGGACACTTATTTTAAAAATATATTTTTACAGTTTCATAATTTTTATTTAGAAAAATAATATTTATTTTTTTATTATTAATTTTAAAATTATATTAGAGTTAAATGTTGGTATTCTTATAAGAATTTTTATTTTTTATGAATAGGGAAAAATAATAAGTTTTAATTTAAAAATTATTCTTCATCCTAATGGTTTATAATGTTAAATTATATTTAAGTTTTGTTTTAAATTATAATTATATTAATTATACCTATATTAATCCAATTTAGTTCATTTGAATCATTTTTGTCTTAAATTTACATATATAAACACAGTAAACATTTGAATAATTTCACTATAAAACTTAATTTTCTCAAAACTTCTATAAGATTAATTTCAATTTAATTTATTCCCCTTTAGTGATTTGAAATTTTTAAAATGGATTACATATTTGGAATCATCATTATTTATAATTTTAATAAGTTGTACATAATCATATAAAATAATGATTTGTGAATGTAGTTAAAATTAATTACATTGATTATGGTAAAAACATGTTTACATAGTTGTTAAACCTAGAGTATAAGTTGTAAAAATAACCCAAAATGTATCCAACACTGATTTAATTCCCATATTTATACCTTTAATAAAATATTTATAATATGGTGTGTTATATAAAATTTTAATTGGTAAAACCATAGGTATAATATACATATTTAGGAAAAATACCAAGTGTCTCCTCTCCCCCATTTATAAAAGGTCACCCTCTCCCCCCTTCTTCACACCTCTAAAAACACTTTTTTGGACAAAAAATCCCCTATTAACTCCCCCAAAACACTCATATAATAATATGATCCTTGTAATGGGCATAAATCCTACTTATTAAGGCATTAGTGAAAACCTAAAGAGGATACGTGAAAAGGAAATAATGTTTTTCTAAAATAGTTTTATTTTTTTATCTTCGGTAAAACCTTCAATTATTTTTATATAATGATTATATAATATTAAAAGTATATTAAATATAATAATAAATTTTTATGACAAGGTTAAAATCACCAAATTCACACACTTCCATCAAATGGGTAACGAAATCATCATTCGTATTTCTGAAAGTCTACCGCCTCACAAACTCATGTCATTTGTTTTTTCATTACAACCTTTCAAGGATAATAATAATGATGTAAAAATATTTATATATCATATATATGATATTTATTATTAATTTACGATTATGTTATTATTATTTTAACACATTCTTTCCTTATTTCCATTTTTTGGTAATATGATAACATTGTTCATGTGTGTGGCGGAGTACCACCTCACGAAGTGATGTGATTCATTCACACATTTCATGGAATGTATTAAAGATAGGTTTAATAAAAATATTATATATGTATATAATAAATATTATACTTAAATAATAATATATAAAAATATAAATTACTTTTCTTTATTTAAAGAAAAGAAATGGAATCAACCATCATTTGTACGTACGACCTACTGTTACCATGAACGGTGTGTTTCATATCCTATGAATAAATTTTTTGGATAACTATAAATACTTATATAATTAATATATATGATATATAAATAATTTTTTAAATTATTGATAATATTAAGTCACGATGTAATTAAGAGGAACAAAAATAACCAGTCCAAACAAACTCAAAAAACAAGACTATTTGCACCAGAAACCATGAAAATAATGAATGATTTTTAACAAATATGTGATATGATGTTATAAAATAATCATTTATGATATTATAAAGTATAATTTGGTTATTTAATAAGTTACTAACATACTTATAACCACTGTAGATGTGTTTCAAAGGCATTCAACCAAAATAATGTGTAACATAAGGGATTACATCCAAATTTTATTTTGTAGAGGCATATAATAATGTTAGGAACATAGATTTTTTATATGGTGTATATAATTAACCATTTACATTAAATATAATTAAAAAATCATTATTCATGGTATATTCTATTAAAATTTTAATTATTTTATCTATTGGTATTTGAACTTAAAGTTACCTATTGCTAAAGATATTTCATAATCCAATTCCTTTATTTTGGTTATATTAATTTTTTATAGTCATTAATATTATAGAATTATGTGTATCATTAATTTTTAATATCTTTTTAATGACTCAAATTTTTTGAGATTTTATTTTTATAAATTATTTGGGAAAAATAATAGAAAATAAGTTGAGACGAGCATGCGATTCTGCAACCAGGTGTGCCCAAAATAATTTATTAAAAAATGTTATGTTTTTTGTAGCAAGCACGTGAGGTTTCCAAAAAATACTTTAATAAATCATAAAAGGGTACATGTATTAGAAATATCATGGAACCATAGATATCAGAGAAATGGATTTACCCAAGGGATGACATAACTTTGGTTTGTATGAGTAATTTGTTGAAAAAGGCACAAGGTATGTAACCATAAGTAAAATTATTTAATTTTAAAATTTCAATAACCCATGATTGGTTAATTTTTTTCACAATACTAGAACACCATTGATTTTTTAATGGGGTGTTTTCCCTAGGTGTGACTTAACATTAGTCGATGCATGTCATCTATGGAAACCCCCAAAAAGGTCACAATTTTCAATAAAATTTATAAATACTAATTATTATGTTCATGCAGCGATGATTTCCTATAAAAATATCCTTATATAAAAATACTAGTGTTATCCGTATAACCCTTTCAATTCTATAAAATCACTAAGGAGAGCTTAGAAGATTTTCCCTCAGCGAATGATGATCGAAACATGGATCGACTATCAGCACACAGAGAAACCAAAGGATCTTGCCAACGATCATAACCCAACTTCAATCATCATATGTGATTGATCTGAGTTAGGTAGGCTATGTTTTTTGGATTTATTTTTCCCATTTTTGAATTCAATTATAGACATTGACCAACCAAAGAACAAGTTTTTCTACAGTCCACCATTTTTTAAGGATGGGCCTATATTGTGAGATTATTATCGAGGTTTGATAGTTTATAGTTGGGCCTATGTTTTCTCTACATTATAAAATGAATGAATCTAGGTTGTAACAAAAAACATATGAGGCTCCTTTTATGAGTTTTTATTGTGCTTTTCTATCCCCCATTCTTTGTGCTTTCAATTTTTCACACCAGTGGCCAAGAATCAACATTTCAGGTGGTTATAAGCATGGTAAGACCCTCAGAATGGTGGAAAATGGACAAGAGAGGTTGTAACTATGTAGATCAGGTCCCGAGGATCCTATATATGTGAATGTTTTTATTTTAAGATGTTGTAGGTGTCCTGGTGGTCTTCTGAACGGACCACCAGTGTGGAACCAATGTAAGGATTTGGCTTGAGAAGGCATCCAAAAGTGGCGTCTTGTGGTGGTGTTGTTGTGTAGAATGGGGGTTAGAGGTAGCGGTCGGAGGTGGTTTGGGGGGAGTGGACATAATGTGGGATCCATAGTGAAAACATAGGCTAAGGAGGATGTGGTATGAGGAGCTACTTGTTGTGGTGTGCATGAGGTACTATGAGGTCGTGGGATGTGGGAGTGGGCTGTGATGAGGCCACCGGATATAGAGGCAGCGGACCAGATGGGCCAAGGGGAGATATAAGGCCAGGTGAGCTAGTGGAGTTCAACCAGTTGGACTATTGGTCCAGGTGGACCTGAGCAGGCTGAAGTCGGAGAGGCAGGCCATGCACTCTGGAGCAGGCCAATGTGGGTTAGATGAACTAGAGTAGGTTAGGAGAACTAGGTTGTGATGAAGAAGTCGAACCCTGGTCAGTCCCCAACCCAGTAAACCCCCCTTATGAACCTTAAACCCCACATATCATTCAAACTATACATCTGATTGATGAATTTTCTATAGCATTGGTACCCTGAAGACGAGACAGTCCTTTTGAAGCTTATGGTAGGTTTTATATCGGATATAATTCCAATGACGTGGGCTATTTACTTGGGTAGTACCCGGGGGTCAAGGGACATGACGTGTGTGACTACTACTCCCAATACACCATCTTTTTTGACATGGGGTGATTTTACCATACACTGTATCGTGGATGATTTTCTTTAGGGATTTTTCCAACTATCACTTGCTATACACTTTTTTTATATCATATCTTATTCACAAGAGAATGATCCCTCCAATAGAACTTCTTGTATAGAGTTCTTGGAATCCCCTTAGCGATCCAGAGTGGATCCTCTATTCCTTCCTCGTTCCCTAGAAAGATTCTTAGATATTGAGGTGACTAACATCACTAGTTGTCAATCTTATGCATAATAGGTTAATCCAGATTGATTTTTTGGTATCACCCCATGGCCATATCTCTGATCCTCATCTATTGTATCATATCTCTATATAATAACTATCAGGATATCTCTCTCATGACGTTTCCAGATGAAAAATACATCTCAGATGGACATCATCTGGGCTAACGGACTCAAGAGTGTGTTCTTCCAGATGATTACTTCATGGAATCTAAAAACTAAATCCCTAGTGTTGGTATGTAGTTGTTATGACTTACCCTATATTGTGTGGTATGGAGTGAGTATATCTAGATACTATTGATATATATTCTATAGAAATATACTTCTACCGAGCTTATTGTAACTCTCATTTGTTTATTTTTTTTCTAGTTTTAGGAGTATCCTACTGTGTATTGTTATACTCACCCCTACATGGGATTTTCCTTCATCTGTCGTGTCTTTTACAAATGAGAAACCTTTTGATAGAGACTACGGTGGCCTAGGACAGTATGAAGAATTGGAATATTAGATTGGCTGAGGTGTTTATATGGATTCAAATAGCACTCCCAATACCTTTTCTTACAAGTTGGAATTTTGGTTGTACAGTTACTTTTTGGTGGTATTGTATTCTATCCCTATTTAGTTTTCATTAATTTCATTTTTTTCACTCTGGTTGTGGTATGTAGTGGGTTGAAAGCATTGTCTACATAGTGTTTTAATATTTTTTTCATATATGGATTGGAGATGTGTGTGTTCATATATGTACTTTAGGCTAATTAATCATATTCTATGATATGCCTTCTCAGTGCTAGTCACTAGCCCCTTCCCTATTAGATGCAATATTTGGAGTAGTAATAGCATGGCCCCCTTGGGATAGGTCGTGACAGAGTGATATTATAGGTGGTTAGTTCTAACATAGGACTGAGAGTATGTGAGGTTTGTTTGGGGAAACTATGTTAAGTGTTTGGAGTTCGGATTTCAGACCAAGGATGTCAGTATTGGTGTGGTGTTTGATGTATCTATACACTGGGAGTCTGATAACCTTATTTTCAACTAGGTATATGAGAGCAATGGTTTCATTGAAAATAATGGTACAAGAATCATATAGGAATGGGTTGAGGTTTCCATTTCCTTATTATGTCAGCTATCTAGATAAACTCATTGAATGCGGTACATCTTGTTTCTTTACAAGAAGTATCTGTGATGTATACCAGCCAGAATTCATCATCTCGATTACATGGATAACCCCCATAGTGATGAGGCTTCGATATAGGGACCATTTTCACAGAGGTTACCTCCATGTGGGGCACCAGCTATACCACCACCTATAGAGAATCCTTTGGTACCTGTAGTACTAGCATACGAGGATCATAGGCTAAGTGTGCTCCATTTTTTTGGAGATAGAGACCCCTAAAGTGGTTGAATACTGGCTTGGAGTGGTGATCTATGTTTTCCATCTAGGTAGGACATCATCAGATGAGAAGTTGGTTTTGGAAAGGATCTTCTAGGGTTCGGCAGGGTAATGGTGGAGTTTGGATACCAATACTCACTACTAGGTGACGCTCTCCTGGATAGAGTTTGAGCACCTCTTCAGAGAGGATTTATCACCAGCAATGCTGAGATTTGTGCATATAAAAGAACTTCATCAGCTCTAGTTGCGAAGTATGACAGTATCATATTATTTGTTGAGTTTGACCTACCTTTCTAGGTACTCAATTGATATGGTTTGGGATTAGTAATTAAATGATTGGACCTTTGAGAGAGGTCTGAATAGAGATATATGAGACATTATAACCCCTCTAATTATTCCTAATTTATCTAGGGTTCTTGAGTGGGCCTTGTTAGGGGAGAGATTCTTGGGAAAATGAAGACAACTGGTGATAGTCCTCAGAGGATAGATAGGTGTAGAGTCATCAATAGTAGGGAGACTTTATCAGTATAATGGATATTAATGTGAAGGACATTTCAAAAGGAGGTCACAATATAGAGGATATACAATTCAATTTTCACAGGGTGAATCCAGTCAGCCTAGAGATAGATGGTTCTATTCATGCGACGTAGGGGATATCTCGCTCAATATTTCACAACCATCCATGCTGCTGAAAGGGATATTGTAGATGGACCCATGAGGAAGAGGTATAGATAGAGGCTGGAGAAGGTAGATATAAAGGGTGGAAGATGTATTATAAGAGGTTGGGGAATTGCAGGAGGTGGTCAATGTTTCTTCTTTCTACCACCACCACCCCCAAGTGGTTTGCAACAGGCTTAGGGAACTGGAGGATAGAGGAGATGATAATTGTATATGGTTGAGGCTTATGACTAAGGGACCCCATGGAATATTAAAGGTATGATCTATATATTTTATACTGTAGTTTTAGTATAGATAGAAACATGTTCTAGTCCTTCATTTATCTTCACATATCTTGTACAAGACCTTGAGATTCTGGTAGAACCATTTAATCGACCATTACACATGGAGACACCAACAGGAGGAGACTCGATGATCCCAAATCTATAGAGACAGTGTGGAATTACCCTTGAAGGTGAGAATGTTTTTTAGATCCTCTTAGTGGGAGAATTTATTCCTTATGAAATAATTCTTGGTATGGACTAGGTATCTTTAGTCCATGCCTAGATTGACTATTTTTTTGAAGGGTATGTTGTTTCCATTGTGATGGAATAATGTTTTCCTTTATCTGTTAAAAGAAAACCCATATAGCATAGAATGGAAACATACATTGAAGGGTGTGTTCGATTACTCACAATTTAGCTTACTTGACCCTCAGTGTAGCATATGTTATAAGTTTCTAGTTCCCAGCAGTAGTGGAAGACTATGACGACATCTTTCCAAAACATGTTCTAAGATTATCTACTCTTTAAGATATATATTTCTACATCGATATACACCTCAGGAAGACACAGACATCATCACCAGTATATCGGATGACTCCCATAGAGATTTATGAACATAAGGTTTCTATTGGAGGATTTTCAGAGGAAGCGATTCTTGAGACCCAGTGTCTCACCAAGGGCAGGCCCAGTGTTGTTTTCCAAAATGGAATATGGGTGCCTAAAGTTTTTTTTGGATTACTAACACTTGACCCAGGTGACCATGAAGAAAGATAGGATCGATGACCACTTCTATTAGTTGAGAGGCATGTTATTTTTCTCAAAGGTTGACCTCTAATCAGGCTATCACCAGCTGTGAGTATGGGAAAATGGTATACTGAAGATGGAGTTTAGATGCCACAATGGTCATTATGAGTGATTGGTGATTCCCTTTGGTGAGATGAATGCCACAGTAGTGTTCATGGGACTGAATAATCTGTTCTTCCTACCCTATTGAGATTGATTCATGGTGGCCGTCATCGACGATACACTTGTGTACTCAATGTCCGACTTGGTGCATGCAAGGCATGTAAGAATTTTTTTGGACATACTCTCAGAGCACCATATTTATGAGAAGATCTAAAATTTCCCTTTCCGGATTCAGAAATTCCACTTCTGAGGACATGTTATCTCAGTGAATGGAGTGATAGTGGATCAATCCATGGTCCAGGAATTATTATCATGGGAGCCACCTAGGACCGTGATGGAGGTGTGGAGCTTCCATGTGAAGGCTGGCTATTACCTAAGATTCATAAGTTATTTCTCCAAGGTATCAAAACATATGATACATTTGACCCCAAAAGTGAATCCTTTAATATGGATGGTGAAGTGCTAGCAGTCTTTTTAGTATTTGAGGTTGATTTTTACAAGCGCCCTGAACTTGAGATTGTCAAAGGAGGTTGTTGAGAACATAATGTTTTGCGAGGCATTAGGGACCAGACATGGTTATTCCATGGTGCATAGGTACGAAAGTATTTATTACATTTCATGAATTTTGAGACCTCATGATAAAAACTATATGACCCATGATCTTGAGTTAGCAAAGTTAGTCTTTATGTTGAATATGTGTAAACACTACCTAATGGGAGAGTGGGTGGTCATCTACTCTGATCACAAGAATCTGAAGTATATATTCTATCAGAATGATCTAAACATGAGACTGAGACTATGTCTATAATTCCTCCAATATTTTTATATTGAGATCATCTATACTCCTAGGAAGGATAATGTGGTGGTGAATTCTCTCATTCGAAGACAGAGTTTGCAGTTCTTGGATGAGTTATCGGAACAATTTCCCTCATTATAGTTATTATTTTTGGATATAGATGGGGGATCTTACCTCTAGTATATTTTTTCTACCCCTACACTCAAACATCGATTTAGGGTGTCACAACTGGGAATACCGACTACAATATTCTATAAGATCTTTTATCTATAGGGCATGCTATGGATGGATATTCAAAAGGTTGGGAGTGTGTCTCTATTTTCATAGGATGCATAGTTGTATGAGTGGCATTATGGGAGGAGGTTATGAGGGAGTTTCACACACCCCCTTTGGAGGTATATCTAGGGGTGGAGAAGATGTACCCATACTTGTGACATTTTTTTGGTGGAAAGGGATGAACAAGGTAGTGGAAGGGTTCATTTCTTGATTCCTTACTTTTTAGCATCTGAAGGTTCCGCACGAAGTTCCACTACGTTTATCCAAACCCCTTGATGTGGGATAATGGAAGTGTGATGGGATATCAATGGATCTCGTGATGGGTTTACCATGTAAGCCTAATGGATACAACGCTATCTAAGTGATTGTTGAACGACTCGTTAATTCAGACCACATCATAGCTATTTGGGATCAGAGTTTAGTAGAGATCATGGGATGCCTATAAATGTAATAGATAGTTTTTATTCACTTAGATCCATTGATAATTGTTTCATATCCTGATTTTTGTTTCACATCATGGTTGTGGAAGGTATTGTAGGAGGTTTTATGGACTTAGTTTCACTTAAAAGCGTCATTTCTCCCTCAAATGGATGACCACATAGAGGAGACAATTCAGGTCCTAGGAAACATGTTGCGGGATTGAATGTTATCCTTTTTCTGAAGTTGAGAAGATCCTTCATGGGTGATTAATTTCATTAGTGTATGTTCAGTGGTGGCATAGGAGTCTCTAGGAGATAACATGGGAGTGAGAGGCTCATATTCAGTTTCAGTACCCAAATTTGTCTAAGTATACCATGTTTGGGATTTTGGGTATGTAAAAACCTAAGGTTGGGAGAAATTAAAACATCTAATTTTCACTAATTTTATATTTAGAAATTATCTGTGAAATTTATGATACTGAGAACTGAGAAGAATTATGATTTTGAGGATCGGTGTTCTCCAAACAATTCATTGAATAATGTTACATTTTTAATACCATGTAGGTGTGTTTTCCCTAAAAAAGTGGAATAACTATTAAAGAGGTTCCCAAATTAGTAACATTAGGGCACCATGAAGCTCAGAATAGCGATTCACCCCAGAAACATCTTAAATGTTTTATATTTGGGTCATCTATAGAAAACGTTACCAGAGCTATAACTGTAAATAAAATAATTTTTATAATTTTTTTTAGATCACAATAACTATTGCATAGTGACATATATTGAAAATTTGATACCATGATTGAGTTTTAAATGGGTTGTTTTCCCAATTCATGAAATAACTTTAGTTGTTTTAGGTCTTCAATGGAAAAACAAGAAAATGACGTAATAGTCATTATTTAATTTAAAGATAAAATATTTTTTTGGTGCAACAAAGATTCCTTTAAAATAAAGTTATGAATAATTCTTATGGTTAGTCGCATATACAAGGGACGGCCGGATAATATCTATGGATATCTTAATGGATTTTTTCCTTGGTGGACGATGACCGGAGTATTGATCGATGATCGGTGCGCGATGAAATCAAAGGATCCCACCAATGATCCTGACACAAATTCATTCTTCATCAGAAATTGAACCCCAAGAGGTAGGGTGTGTTATTTAGATTTCGTTTAAATGTTTCTTAATTCAACAATGAACACAAACCCACTAACTAATAGGTTGATCCACAATTCATTTTTCTTGTAGTATGGGCCTATATTGTAAGATTATTATTGGAGCATGATTAGTTATATATTTTCTACTCTTCCATCTTTGTTCTTCATTCTAATGTGAATGAATCAAGGCAGAAAATAAAAAAACAACTATTATTACTTGTTTTATCACTGTGCTTTTCTATCTCCCATTCTTCATGATTTTTCTATTGGAACCACGTGGTTGTGTATAGACTTTCTAGGTGGTTCTGAGAACGGATGAACCCTCAAAGTGAAGGAAACCCAACAATATAGGCCATATCTGTGTAGATAGTCTCACGAGGAACCTAGATCTATGAATTTTTTGAATTATGGACACCAGAGTTGACCTGATGGTTTGGGTAAATGTCCAAAAGCGCAAGCCCCACACGGTGGTCAAGATAAAGTTGGTGGATGGAAGTGGAAGCATAGAACGGCGGCTGGAGGCTATGAGTAGAAGTGGAAAGAGTGTTATCGATGGGGTGGCAGATCCTCTTGGGTGTTGCTATTGACATAGAGTCTAGGGAAAACCCAGCAATTTAGATCCAATTAGTGTAGTGGTTGTGGGGTATAGTGAGGCTGCATGATGTACTGGAAGGTTGTGTAGAGACCACGAGAAGTGGAGGTGGTAAGCCAGGTAGGTTTAGAAGACGTGGAGGTCCAGGTTGGCCTGCAGGCCAAATGGGCCAGAGTAGGTCAGAGCGGGTTTGTGGGGTAGACGGGTAGGAGTAGGATAGAGTGGGCTAGAGTGGTCTATGTGGACTGGAGTAGGCTAGGAAAACTAGTGTGACTACTACTCACTACACACCCTTTTTATGCTATTTGATTCTCTTATCCAACAAATTTTTGATATGTTTCGTTAAGGATTTTTAATTTTATCTCTTCAGTGAAGGTTTGTTGGTATTTTATCCTACTCACAGGAGAATGATACCTTTATCAAGACGTCTAGTATAGAATTTTTGGAATCCCCCGAGAGGCCCATATGATATCCTCAATTCCTTCTTCATTCCCTAGGTAGAGTCTTCAGTATTGACGTGACCGTCATCAGGGGGTGTTAATCCCCTTCATAGAGAGTTAATCAAAATAGAGTTGTTGGTATCCCCCCATGGCCCTGGCAGGGAACCTAATATAATATATCATATCTCTATCTTCAGATATATCAATGTATATCTCTCATGGTGTTTCCCAAAAATAGTACTTATTGGATAGACATCATTAGGTATATCTGAATCAGGAGTGTATTCTCCCAGTTGAGTGCTTTTTGGAATCTTTGAAAAAAACCCTTATTTTGGTATGAAGTGGTCCTGACTTACCCAATAATGTGTGTTATAGAGTTAGTATATCTTGATATCATTTTTATATGTTCTTTAGTCATATTATTTTGAATAGCTGAATTTACCTATCCTTTCTGTATTGCTTTCTGATTTTAGGGGTGTACTATTGAGTTTTGTTTTACTCACCTTTTCACGGGCTTTTCCCGAAAGTTTTGTATCTTATAAAGATGTGTGACATTTTGGAATAGGATTTAATAGAGTTTTATGATATCATACAGGCTGATGTGTCCCTACATCCTCAGATAGTACTCCTGGTACCTTTTAATATAGGTGGTAATTTTTGGTTTATACACTCTTTTTGTTGGGCTTGTATTATATCCCTATTTACTTTCTAGTACTTTCAATATTATACAATAGTTGTGGGATACAGTGGATTTAATGTATTATTTACATAGTTTTTTAAAATTTCATCATTTGGGGCTTGGAGATGTGTGTGTGCTAACAGGTAATTTAGGATAATTCCACCCATTTTCTGATATGCCAACTCAGTGTTAGTCACCATCCCCTAGACTATTGGTGGTGGGCATGGGGTAGTCAAGTCTCATGCCCCTCTAGGATGGTTCCTGATAATCTATTTACTCATTTAAACTTTTTATGTGTATTTAGAGGTGATATACATAATCAATTCATTTATTAATTCTAACATCAAATTTATGATCATTTTAATGCTTTACTTCATAATTCCATTCTAATTGATATTTTTAATTCATGAAATTAAATTATAAGGTGTTATATTATTATTATTTAACAAAACATTTAGTTTTATTCTACAAAAGATTCTCATGATATTTTTCAACTAATAGCACCATTTTCATGTGCTTTGGAACATAAAATCATTGATAAATTTCTTTAACAAAAAATGGCTTCATTTCTATCTCTGGTCTAAAATATATTTTCTTTTAAAACCATATTTTTTGAAAATGATTTAAAAATATTTCATTAAAATTTTAAAACCAATTTATTAAAATACATTTTTAGGCATTTTTTTTACAAAACAATTTCAAGGTAATCATCTTTTCACATTCTGAACAAGTCACCTTTCAAAACTTTTTACAATGAAAAAGTAATTTTGTTTTGAGCTTGTATGGAATTACCCGCCATAATTTATTTGACGCTTCATTTTCAAATTTATATGGATTGTTTTAAAGATAATTTTTCAAAGTTATTTTTGATGATATAGTTTTTCAAAAAATTTATCAAAATGAAAAAGATATTTTCCTCAAGATTTAAAGATCATTTTTTATTTTATTAACATAAAAAACCCACATTCTTACTCCAATGATTATAAATTGTATTTATTCCATCCTTATCCTTCCTCTGTATGGATTATATTGATTTTGAATTAGGATAATATTCATATTCACTTCCTCAAATCAATTTTTTATTCATTAACTTCCACTCAATTTATTCAGTTTTTTATCATACATGAATAAATTCCCCTTGAATATCCATATCATTTAGAAAGTTATTTTATTAACTAGGAAAATATTGATAAATCTGTATCCTTTACTCAAAATAGAGATTTGATAAGGAACATTGCATAAGAATTAAATAAATTATTTGATATGTGAGGAATGCTTTGGAAATAAAAGACATGATTTGTTGACCAGAAAATACAAGCCTCTCAAGGCATTGGTATTCTCATGGGATTATACATTTGGCTACCCTTAGCAAATGGATATTCACCCAGTATGATTTAATATATATTGATATTAAATATTGATGGAAAAGTTAAAATGTTCCTAGGAAACATGAAATCTGATAATTAAGATTTACCTTCATTTAGAATTCAGATTGTATTATCCATGATATTTTCACTATTAAAAAATCTATGGTTTCATTTCCTTCTCAACATATTGATTAAATGGAATGTTTTCACTTTTATTTACATTTATGTGTTGTTTATTTCCTATATTCTCATGATATACAATTTAATTTAAATTAATGTGTTTTTATTTATTTACCATTCCATATTCTTTATTCATTTTCCCCATTTTTTGATTATAGTACAATTGTGTTTAGTTATTTTCCATTCCCTATTGATTATGCTCAATGATTCATTATTTATCCCACTATATTTTACATATAATGAGTATTTGAGTTCACCATTATATGTTTCCTTTCTCGGGGATCCCATGAATTTTACAAATAATGATATGCAAGGATATACTAGATGGTGTAAATTAATATCTAAAAAAAATTATTTGGGTATTGAAATATAATATGTGAATCATGTTTGTATCTAGTTTTTTTTAAAAAAACTTCTAAATCGATCAGTCTTGGGGATGTGATTCTATGTAATATATGACAATATCATGGAATAAGTCATTGGTTTTGAGATTCTAGGATCAAGGTTTCTACATTTGGTATTAGATTATGTTTATTAGAACCATAGAAATGATATTAAGGAAAACATCGATTTGGTAACATTACCCTAACACATACATTGTGGATAAGTATAAAAGAACATCCCAATGTTTTTATAAGTTATAGATTATGTGTGCTTTCCTAAGAATAAATCCTTATCTAGATAGTATCATGGTTTTATGAGTATATGATTATAGAGAATTTCAAATAATAAAAGACCTCTTTTTTAGGTTTTTTGTGATGGGAGTCTACAAGTATTATAGAAATTTTGGAGAAATTTTTGGAATTTATATGTCTTAGTGGAATAGTTATTTGAAAAATAATCCCTTTATATTTTATTGTCATAATTTTAATGGTATTTTTAACCTTTAGGTTTATTACGATCATTAATACCGTTTTAATAATTACCAAATAATATAATTAGACTTTGTAAAAAACATTTGTATTGAAAACCATAGAAAACGTTTACCTAATGATTAATTTCATTTCAAGTATGTACATAATATTTTCTGAGGAGTTATTGGAATTATAAAAATATAGTTTAGAAAAAGATAAACTTGAATGTAGTGTGAAAAAATTGTTTCATCAAACTTGGTGGTGTGGATTGAACCCTTAATCAAAGGACCATACGGGTTTCATTCCTACCACTGGTCTACATGATGTCCTTTTTAATATGTAATTGTTTTTAGCCAAACAAGTTTATGAATACATATTAAATATTAACCATTAGTATTAATTTTTAGGTTTAGATATTAATGTATTGATCATATTTGTCTTATAAAATAGAAAGACATAGGATAAAATACTTTTCACTCATTTGTGGATCTTATGATGGGTTAAGAGTGCATTTTAGTACTTCAGGAATAAAAATTCTACTTTTGTGTATTCAATTTTTGGATTAAATGGATAAATGGGAAATCTATAAAATCACATCCAAATGATGAAATTGTGTTTATGAATTTTAAATATATCATGTTAGTATATTTCCTTGTATTCTTATTCAGTAAAACAATTACTCAACATTAGGAAAACAATATTTTTATAATAATGTTATCCTATTACATTAATTTCTATTGAATAAAATTGTCCTTTATATCATCATATATTTATGGTTTTGAGACACTCAACCTTCCATTGATCATTTAATTGAATCTGATTAATGACCTGAATCACATCCTATATTTTTTTTTCATTTTCTTACATGAACGTATCTTCACTCTCCACTAATTTACTTTGTCTTAGAAACCAAATTATATGTGACCTTTTTACATGACAGTTTTCTTTATTAATAGGGTATTTTATTAAACCTTTTATAATTCCAGTTTTTTAAAAAATTAATTTTAATATATAAAAATATTGTTTATGATATCAAGATAAAATTCCAAGAACCGAATTTATTTAAGGTGGAAAGAATGTAACACCCCAAAAATATGATATGATAATATTTCATTCAATAGAATGTATGAATCATGTCACCAATTATATAAAACAATATAATATTGGGAGAATTTAAGATATATTAAATATATTAAATATATTCTTTCTATGATATAGCTTGTAGTGCATGGAACACTGAGTTAGCTTTTATTACACGCATCAATGACACTCTTAATTAGCTTGCAATACACACAAAATTGAGTTTTAATAACTACTATTAATATTATTATTTTGAATGAAAATTTCCTCCAAGCTATTAGATAATAAATTATGAATATGATTAACAAACTTATGAAAATGTATGGTTTAATTAATTGGTTACCAATTAATAATAAAAGAAAATAAAGTATCTTTTAATATAAAATAAATTATTTTATAAATATAATAATTTTTATGCTCCAATAGAGTTTTATCCTAATAAATGAAATTAATTAGTATAATTGAATATTATTAATATAATTTATATTTAATATATTCAATTTTTTACATCCATCTAATATATTTCATTGGAATAAGATTAAAATAAATCATTTTTTATAGAAAGCTTTGTTTTTTTTAAAGGATGTCTTCCACCTTTTAATGGCGCACTAGTTTTAAAACTAAATTCTGAAATTTTTATAAATTTCACTTTAAAAAATAAAATTTATTTTTGAATTAGGACTGTCAAAATTATCTTAGGGTAAAATCTTGGTACTTTTCTAGGAAGTTCTATTTTTGGATGAATAGTGAATAATATTGAATTTTAATTAAAAAATGACCTTTAATCAAAAATATGTATAACATTAAATTATATTTTGAATTGTGTTTAAAGTAAAATTACATATATTATAAATTTATTAATCAAATTTATGTTGTGGTAAACATTTGTAAAATTAATTTAGATATAAAAACATTGTAATCTTTCAAACATTTTCACTTTAAAACCCCATTTTACAAACATGCCTGTAAGATAAATATTAATTTAATCTATTCCTGTAATGTGATTTGAATTTTGGAAAATTGATTCCATATTTTTAATCTGAATAGTTTATAATTTATAAAATTTTAATGTTATGTTTTTTCCAAAATGATTAATGAATGTAGATAAAATTAATTTCAGTGATTATGGAAAAATCAAGTTTCTTATTTGTTAAACCAAGAT
Source organism: Viscum album (assembly GCA_963277665.1). Lineage (NCBI taxonomy): Eukaryota > Viridiplantae > Streptophyta > Magnoliopsida > Santalales > Viscaceae > Viscum > Viscum album. Next base: position 1,373,484,907 of record OY728129.1, on the reverse strand, counting down.
TATATGGGGTAAAATTTATGAACAACTATTCTAAAACCCATTCTATGTCCATATATTGACCTTGAATCTTAGTTTATATAATTATATATGTTATGTAATTCTCTAGTTAGGTAAAAGAATGGGAAAACCTAACTTCTTTTAAAAAAATAACAAGTGTGTTATCTACCACACTTATAAAAGACCACCCTTCTTCCCATTATTCAAACCTATCAAAACACTTTTGGACTGCCACTACTGACCCAATATACTCCCCAAATACATGCCCATAATCCTAGTATCCCTAGTGTGGTTATAATTCTAACATTGGAAGGCATTAAAGAAAACCTAAGTAGGATACCCAAAAAAGTGGTAATTTTTTTGTAAACAATTTTTTTATATAATTCTCCACCACATTCATTTCATTTTATATCATGATTATGAAATAACATACGTATCTATAATATATTTCTATTTTTTATGTTATTTTTATTACCAAAAACTACTCAAAAATACATCAAATGGGTTAGGAAATAATAATTCACGTGTGTGAGAGACTACTGCCTGGAAAACCTTTGTCGTTTTTTTCCATTAAGTCCATTCAAGGTTGGGTATAATGGTGTAAATAAATATTATATATGATATGTTGTTATTTTTTATGTATTTATTTTTATTTATTTATTCTAAAACACATTCCTTCATTATTTCCATTCTATGGGAATATTATAACATCGTTCGTGTGTATAGTGGACTACTGTCTCATGAAGCAATGTTATTCATTCACACTATACAAGGAATGTATTAAAGATGATTTTAATAAATATATATGATATATATGACATAAAAATGATACTAAAATTATAATATATATATATATATATATATTAATTTCTTTTGTTTTAATACGATATAAAAATCTAAACAAAATTTATGTGTATGTATGACCTATCGTCTCTATGAATGGTGTATTTAATTTCTGATCACAAAATTTTATAGATAACATTTAACCCATAAATAATGAATATAAATGATATCTAAATCAAATTTTAAATTCTGAATATTATTAAATAATGGTCAAAGTAAGAGGAACAAAAATAAAGAGTTAAAGAATACTCGAAAAAACATGGTAATTAACACACGAGACAATTAAAATAATGACTGATTATTAAAAAACAAGTGATAATATGTTATAAATGGATCATATACAATATTATACACATTTATATGGTTTTGGTATAATATAATAACATACTTGTAACCATTATACTAGATATTAAAGGAATTGTTTCCAAAAGGTAGCAAAAGGAAATGTATTCCATCTGAATTTCAATTCATTGAGGCATATTGAAATTTTATTCAAAAAGATTCTTTTATATGGTGTATTTACTTCTCATTAGAAATTAAATATAATTAATAATTAATTATTCAAGGTATTTTGTGTTTTAATTATAATAATTTCATCTTAGTAAATTTTAACTTCATGTTACGAAGTAATAAAGATATTTCATAACTCAATTTTTTTTCATGGGTTATATTTCTACCTCATTGTCATTAATAATATTTTGTTATGTGTATTATGACTTTTAAATATTTATTTGTTTATTTATACTTTTTTATTGTTGAATTAAAATTGATACATATAATCATTTTATTAATTAACTATTACTTCAAAGTTACTATTATTTTAAGGGTTTTTTGAACAATCTAATCTGAGTCGAGATTTTGTGTTCTTGAATTTATATTAATGGAAACATTAGATTCATTATTTTGTAAAACATTTTATTTTATTCTACTCTAGTTACTCATGATATTTGTTAATTGATATCACCATTTTCCTCTCTTTTTTACTTAAAATTATTTAGAAAATGTTTTTAAAAAATATGGTTTAAATTATCTCTCCGGTCAGAAGTCCATTTTCATATAAAACCATGTTTTCTAAAACATTTATCAAAACAATTTTCCTTAAAATTGTATGAGTGATTTATTAAAGAAAATACTTATATATTTTTTATTTTCAAAAAGTATTTTTAATGGATTCTTTTTTTTTTGCTTTCTAAATAAAAAACATTTCTTATCTTTTATAGTAAAATGAATTTTCTTGTTTCCTTTTACTAAATATCCTTCTATAATTTCATTATAGATTCCTTTGTGATTTTACAAAGATATTTTAATATAAAAATTAATGTGATTTTCAAAGAAACATTTCCTCGGAATGAAAACGATATTTAAATGAAGAATGTTTTTAAAGATATTTTTTATTACCCCAATGACAAAAATTCTTCTTCATTATTAAATTAGTATTAATTATATAGATATGATCCTTATTCTACATTGGGGTATATTATGACTACATTGACCAAGGATAGTATTAAAATTCACTTTTGTGGGTCATTTTCATATTCATTAACTTCCCTTACAGATATTCACTTTTTATGATCCTTGAACATTAAATTTCCCTAAAACATCCATTTCATTTATCTTGGATTTGATTATTTCCTAAACATTATACCATTTTTATATATGGTGTTTAATATGAATGTTATTTTATTAGTTGGGGAAATATTGATAAATCCATATTCTTAACATAACATTAATATTTTATAACGCACATTTCATGTGAATTAAAACTATTATTCAATATATGACAAATTATTTGGTAATGAAAGACTTGGGTTAGATAATACTTAATGAAATATCATTGATGAATTGGTAGTCTCATGGGTTGAATCATCTAGCTAGCCTCAGCTAATGGGCTTTCACTCAATATATTTTAAACTGTAATGTAATTAGGTATTGATGGTATGGGTATCGTGTTCTTGGGGAACATGATTTCCGATAATTAATCATTTCCTTCATTAAACATTATTTTAATATTATACAATAAATTTTTAATAAAGAAAAAATCACTTGATGACGTATCTTATCATTATAGTAAATTTATTTATCTTTCAATTGTTTTTTATTATTTTCCATTCCATATTGTTTATTCAATTCTCTCTCAGTTTACAAATTATATGGAATCTATGTTAAGTTATTTACCTTTCCATATTTATTATTCTCATTGATTCATTATGATTTCTCATGTATTTAACCCTTAATTATAATTGCGTCTCACCCTTGTTGTTTTCATTTCATTAGGATTCTATAGAGTGTACTATTAAATAAACCCAGAGTTATTTTAGATGGAATAATTTTGTATTTTTTTAAATGATGTAATTCAAGTATTCAAATGTAATAACTGAGTTATATATTTTTCTTGTTTACCAAGACTACTAAATTGATCAGTTATTGGTTTATGGTTCATTGTATCTTATTAAAATGTAATTGTAGTAGGAAATTGTTGAAGGATTTAGAAATTTGGTTCACTATAACAACCAACCTTGAGAGTTGGTAATGGAAAAACGAATGACATCGGGTCATCTGGTAGTTGGTCACCATATAGAATAATGAAAATTATGTAACCCATTTAGTGGGAGAAGAGATTCTTATAGGTAAGTAAATTAACATAAAAACATATCATTGTATGATAAATACTAAGGGAATTATATAATAATGGTATAATAATTATTCAATGAGGTTGAGAAAGAAATAAACCAAAAAACGCTTTTTGATGAATGTTACCTCTTTTTCATGTAACATCCTAAGGATTAAACCAAATCCATATTTCATTGGATTTATGTAAAAAATAAGGCTTATTGTATGAGTGGTGAGAATTTAGGAAGTTATTTTAGGGGTGGTATTGGTTGAACCAAAATGCATTGAAGGTGTGTAGATGAGAGGAGAGGGACTGGCCTTTTATAAGTGGGGGAGAGGATACAAATGGAATTTTTGAAGAGAATTGAGTGATACAATGATTTAAATATGTAAAAGGGGTCCAAAATGGGCCATTATTGAACCTTATAGGTTTAATTATAGAAATATATTAATAAAATAGTATTTTGTCATGTGAATATTCCATTAGTACCATTATATTATAAGTTTAACCCCTAATAAATCCATCTTTGCTATGACCACAATAATTAAATTTTACTGCATTCATTATTAATTATTTTCAAATAATTAGTTGTAATTATTATATAATATAATTTATTATTATTCTAAATATTGAATCAATTTTTCAAAAATTTAAATCATAGAAGTGGTAAATTTTAATTTTAATTTAATGCCAGAGACGTGATGAGAAAGCGGGTTTTTAAAGAGAAAAAGTTCAGAAGTTCAGAATGATTTTAAATATAAAATCAATAAAAAGATTATTCTTACGACCCATATTGAAATAATTAATGTATAATTGAGCTAATTTTACATTAAAACCATTTGAAAATATAATTTAACATTATAAATAAATTTTAAAAATGGTAGTTTTTAATTAAAATTCAGTATTTTCACTATTCATCAAAAAATGAAATTTTTTAGAAAGAATATAAAACATTAACATAATACAACTTTGATATTATATTTTTAGTAATAATTTTTTTATCAAATTATTTTTCAAAATGGTTGAAATTTTAATTTAATTTTGTTTCACAAAAATAAATAAAAATCAATTTAATTGAGAAAATAGTATTTTCAAAGAAAATAAAGACTTTACTAAAAATTATTTATTTTCCTATTAATTTTTTTTTCATAATATAAAACCATTATATGAAATATTTACATTTTATTTATTACTATTTATATATCATGGTTTGACAACTAGGTTATAAAAGTCACTTTGGATTAATATTAAAAGTATATTGGGGTTTTGTTAAAACCCAGCCTCTATAATCAATGATAAACCAGTATTGAATATAGTGAAAAATTACCATAGTTTTTTGTGTAGTGAAATGTTAACATGGTATTACGTGTAACACAATACATCAATGTAATTAAATTTATTCCAATTATAATTCATTAAAACATGGGGTTTTACATTATACCCCACCTAATATGAACTTTTTCCTAAATTGTTTTCAATGTGATAAAAAAAAATTGATCCTTTTTCCTAATAAAATTTTAATGTCACCACATAGCTTACAAAAAATAGTTGTTTTTTCAAAAAAAACCTTAAACATGTACGTGGTCTTGTTCAGACAACATTCATTATATGATCTAGAATTTCCATTGGTTTTTCGTCATAAAAGGATCTTTCTATAGTAGTATTACCTATGAGGTTAGTACATGTGAAATGTAATGTATTTTATTAATTAAGGGAGATAAATTAAATACATAATGGAATTGAGAGCGGTTTTATGGAAGCATAAAATTATTGGAAACTATCCCAATGCGATGAAGAATTTCAAAGGGACCGATATACATAGGGATTTGTTTTAATTTCTTCCCAAATCACATAAAGTTTCTCTATAGAGAAATTTATATAATCAATTAGATCCAATCCTAAAATTCATGATCACATCAATAATTATCAACATAAATTTCATTCCAAATATGAGATTCCTTGATCTGTGTTGTATGGATATTTTTTCTTCAACTATCTCATGTCCCAATAACTTTATTTCTCTAACTTCAATCCAACACATTGGTGCTCTAAATTTATTTTCATAAAATGCTCCATAGGTATCCATTTTTGTGACTGAGTAAAATCTATTGTTTAAAAAAAACATAACTAAAGGAAGGTGATAAACCCAACTAACTTTGAAATCTAAAAAATATGATCTCAAAATATCCTCTAGGTTTCAATTTTTTTTAGACTGGCTATGAGTCTGAGGATGATACACAGTGTTAAAACTCAACTCTACACCAAGAACCAGCTAAATACTTCATATGTACTTTGAGGTGGACCTCATATACATATCAAACCTAATGGGAGGTGTTACTCCTTAAAACCACAACACTTCCTTAGTTTATAACCCATAAATCAGACCTAGGTAGAAGTTTTCTTTGATATAAATAAATTGTAACGAGTTAGTGAGGTGATTAACTTCAATCTATAAACATTATACCTTTTAGAAGTTTTTGGGAGGCCAATGACAAAATCCATAGATATATTTTCCCATTTTCATTCTGGTATGGGTAATTGATCAAAAATACCCTTATACTAATTTCTTTAAGCCTTAATTAGTTTATATACAAAGCATGATATACAAGATCTATAATATCTCTCCTTATTCCATCCCAATAGATCTACAATATCAAATCTATATAAATCATCATACTTCCAGGATGAAAAGTGAATATTGAACTATGTGCTTCCTTTAACAACTTATTTTTCATGTCTGTTATGAATAAAACACATATATGGTTCCTAAAACTTATCATTCCACACTGATTAATGTTAAAGTCGAAACCATTTCTAACTGTCCTTTATATATCTACTTCTTCCTTCCACACCTATTTAATCTTCACATGGATATAAATTTGGACATTCAATTGAGAAAGATAAGATTTTACTCCTTCCTTCTAGATTTAAAAATTCATCCATTTAAAATCAATAAATATTGGATCTTTTGTGATCCTTATCATAGAAATCTAGCTTTATCCTTTCAAAACAAAGCATCTTCCGCCTTTTTCGCTATCCCGGGATTGTAATGTATTGATTAGTCATAATCCTTAATCATCTCCAACCATCATATTTTTTATATATTTGACTCCTTTTGTATGAATATATATTTTAATTTTTTATGATAAGAATATATATCACACATTTATCTGTAAAATATAATACCACTATATCTTTAAGAAAACAAATTACCACAATTGAGCCCAAAAAATTATTTTGGTAATTATTCTCCTGAATAATCAATTGTTGTGAAACATAAAATATAACCATGTCATTTTTCATAATAACATATCCCAATTCTATATTAGATGCATCAATATAGATTAAAAACCCATAAGCACAACAACAAAAATTACGAATAGGTGCACTGACAACTATTTTCTTCATTTCAATGAAATTTTACTCATATTCATTAATCCAAAGGAACTTTGATCCATTCCATGTTTATAGGGTCATATAATGAGATAGAAATGAGAAAGTATAAAAACCATTGATAATATCCACATAATCAAGAAAACTCCCTATCTCAGTCACCGAGGTTGGTGTAGGCTAATATTCAATATCTTTAATCATTATTGGATCTATTGATATCCTCTATTCAAATTACATGACCAAATAATATATCCTTTTGCAGCCAAAATTCAAACATTATACGGTTTTCATATATTCTATCTTTCCTTGGGGTATTTATTATAATTCCAAGATTTTCTTCCATCTCTTCCTTTCACAATTAATATATATGAATAAAATCTATAACGAGTACCACAAACAGATCAAGGTAATCTACGAAGATTCTATTCACTAAATCAATAATGATAAGTGGGGTATTAGAAAGATATGAAGTCCTGATTATATATTCATAGTGTCCATACATTTTGATAGAATTTTTTATGAGATATCTCCTTTTTATTGACCATCAATTTATGATATCCAAAATGAATGTTAATCTTGGAAATTTATTGACCTCTCTTTAGTTGGTCAAATAAGTAACCAATACGAGGAATAGGTTACTTTTTTGTAATTTTGATCTTGTTTAACTCCTAATAATTATTTAATATTATCAATAATTCATATTTGTTTTTAACAAAGAGAATAGGTTCAACCCATGTTGACACACTTTGCCGAATAAATCCCTTATTAATGTTTCCCTTGGGTTTCTTCTTTAATTCATCCAACTCAGCTGGGGATATACTATAGAGATTTTTGAAATTGGTATGGCACTATTTATGAGTTATATTGATAATGTAACTTAATATTTTGGTAGAAGACTATATATATCCTTTAAAAAGACAATAAAAACATTCCATTCAATATACATATAATCAATGGCATCTTTATCCCAAACCATTGGAGATAAACAACCATTATTAATGGGAATAATGTCTCAAACCATAGATGCCATGTCCACTTGAAGATCATACTTATCATCAAATTCATATGTGACCATATTTTGGCTTAGAATATCAAATATGACTTCCCATTCTTGATAATTGATGTGATATTTATGTACAGTCATCCAATCCATGCCATGATAACATCAATTTTAACTAGAGGAAGAACGAAAATATTTTTAGGAGGCACAATCCCAGAAAAATTAACATGAGTAAAATCATATACCTGAGATGTGATCATAATACCATTAAGGGTTTTCATTTATAATTATAAATATTAATATATGGGTGTCACATTACAACCTATATAAAATTCCTTATTTATGAATGAATGTGTATATCTAGAGTTAAATAGAACATTAGAAGTTCTAGAGTGGACTGTAAGTGTACCTTTCAACATATCATTATCACGTCCCCAATTAGAAATGGTAATCATATGATATTTACTTTTACATTTTATTAAGATATTTTTGAGTTCAATCTTCTTCATTAATATTTATATTTGGGCATTGGTTATCCAAGTACCCATACTCCTTGAATTTGAAACACTGGAATATGTGTGGTGCAATCTGTACAGTTTATTTTTATTTACTTATTTATCTAACTTATTCTTATCAATTTAGTAATAAATTTTCCAATTATATTTCCTTAAACTATTAACAATTTTACTAGTACCCTTAAAAAAATTCCTCCACCATTCTTCTCACATTTTGAGCATAATGTTAGGCTCTCCTTCTCTCCATGGTTTTTTTATCTTCCTTTGAACCCCATTTCCATTTTCTTTTCAAAACCAGGGAGTTGATACAAAAATATAAAATCCATTTCTACCTTTGAATTTCCTGAAAAAAATTATTCATTGCTACTAAACTCACATATGGTTATCAACCTTTAGATAATTTGTTTTAAGCCATAGAAAAACTGATCGGCCATACCATCAGTTTAGATGATAATACCAAATTCATAATTGTTTTTATTAAACTCAAGTAACTCTAAATATTTATTTAAAATAAGGGTATGGGAAAATTACTTATTTAAAGACAAAATAATGAACGCATCCAAATATATAGAGCCACCTTTGTCCTTCTTCTTCCTATTCTTGAAAAGATCCCACCAGTGATCTACATCACCTTCCAAATAGTAGACAACCAAAATTAGTTTTTCATGTCCCAAAAACTGCATAATAAAAATTATTTATTTAGTAGTGTTGATCCATTTCTCAATAAATGAAATATTTTTAGATTCATTGAATGAAAGTGATTTTTTCCTCATGAAGGAATCCACAAAATTTTGTTCCCTTCTTTGTTCATCTAGAATACCATCATGATTCATAGCTTGAAAAAGTTGTGTGATAATAGAAATAATATTTTTCATTCCAAATCATATAAAATTTTGATACTCTGGTAGAAAATCATTGGATAGTTTGTAATACTCAGAATTAATGTGGTTCCTTTAGATTTTATCCATTGACTAAACACAAAAATCATTGTTTAAGAAACAAAAATCACAGTAGGGAAACACATAATCATGATAAAATAATTATAAGATATCTCAATTAGGAATACTAATTATTAAATTTTATAAATATTAGGTTTTTCAAAGTTCATTCATAGTCATCTTATTTTAAAATACATCATGATAGTTCTTAAAGTGTTTTTGAATTTCCAAAGCATATACCCTGGGAGTGTCAAACCTGGGGTGAATAAAGTCCCATTTTTGTGCATCAGGTGATGATCGATTCTAGATAATTTCACCCATTTCATATTTATTACCCTAGGTACCTCTATACTATATAGATATAGAATTTTAGTATTTTGACATACAATTAATTGTTTGGAAACCACTCACTCTATCCATTTACAAAATTCCTGGACATTTTTATATACTTTGACTCATCCTAAGACTTATCCTTAAACATATCTCTATAGATATCCCTTAGGATTTACCATCCTCGTTTCTAAAGGATAACTGAACCTATCCTCTAATACCATCTATAGACACCCGGGCTTGTCAGACATAAATATTACATTATTTTTTATGAATATTCATTACATTTCATAAACACATGCCAGATAATCTTAACACATTAATAGCTTTAAAGACTTGGAAACTTAAAATTTGGTCCATAAGTGAGAAAATTAATCTCCCAATTCTTTATAAATACCTATAAAACTTATTATACATACCATAAAAAGTACATTTCTTCATATCTTGGGGAAATTTAACACATGAATTGGTGATCTCGGATTCTCAGTTATGTAAAAAAGGAATACACATAAACATAAAGTGAACATAAGAGTATGAGTACATGAGAAAAAAAAATTTATAATCATAAAATTTAAGTTAGAGATAATAAATTATGTCATTAAATACATATAATTAATTTATATGAAATTAATCCTAAGGAAATCAATGGACAAGATCCATGAGACCATAACATTAGCATAATAAATGTAATTTTTTGTATACGCATAAGCTTTTAAAATCATTTACATTGTAGACAAGGCCCATTTATATGGGTATCATAGTGGAAAAAGTTCAATTCTAAAACCATCATAGTATTCAATATTTACATCTAAGACCATCATAATAGACAAATTCCCTTACTGATATGGGTTCACTCGATGTTCTAGTCCAGTCTATCTCATGAGATATAAATCTTTACCCAATCAATTTGGGGAAAGATATAGGTCTCACATATCAAATAATGAAAACAATATATAATTATTACCCAAGATAAAATATATTCATCATATCATAACCCATTAAATGAAATGGGTATCATAAACATTAAATTATATCATAACTTTTGTTAAAGATATAGGTTTGATAATCAATTGATCATATCATAATCCATGAAAAGAAGTGGGTTTTATATAAATTTCTATATGGTATCACCCATGGAATTTAAGCAGGTCTCTTTAACATCATTCCATCATTAAAATAAACAACTCATGGAAAAAAATAAGTATGGTATAATGGGATTGTATCCCTAGTATGGTATAAGTAACCTTTATAAATGTAATATTAGATTGAAAATGATTTTGATTGATCATCTAAAACATTTTTTGAGTAATATATCAATCACACTTTAAAACAAACTTTTTTAGACATAAATAATTTTGAATATGTTTTTCATTTAAAATAATCTTGAATAATTATAATTTAATATTTGAAGAAATGATTGTTTATGATGTTGGAAAATTACACTCATGTCATACATGTTAAGAAAATTATTCCTTACAAATTTTTTATTGTACCTAAAGATGCATTATTTGGAAATTGAAATGAATATTCCTTTTAAAAAATTTCGTAAAAAGTTTTCCATGGGTAAATATTTCTTTAAAAACCAGTTGGAAATCATTTTTTACAAAAATTGGTTTTGGAAGAAAACATATTTTCGACCAAAGAGAGACATAATGTTGGATTTTTTGAAACATTTTCTCAATAATTTTAGGCACCATAGAGAGAAAAATGTTAATATAACTAGAATATATAATGAATAACCATAGGATAAGAAAATTCATGATAATTATTGAGATATATAACATGATATTTTAACAATATAGACTTAATCATAATTAGTTCTGATAAATGATGAGCATGTAACATAATGTGCTCACCACTTTGGTAACCTTGAATCATAATCCCCATGATAGGATAAAATAAAATGAAAAAATAAATGATCATATGTATAAAAAAATACATTATATTTTGAGTCAAATGGTATGTATACAAACATTGTGAAGTATTATAGGTGCATAATATAACATATGTCTCAAATAATGATAATTGAAAAACAAATCCCTTACCTAAGGTCTTGACTTATGTCCTATATGTTAAAACTTCATTTACAATAAGTATATGTTTATTATAAATATATTATAGACAAATATTTTTATAATTCATAGCATATATTATTATCCTATAACCTTCTATTACCCTTTTATTAATGATTCGACATTAAAATTACATTTATATTAATAACTACATTGTTTGAAGTATATGTTTTGATTGGTTATTTTAATTAGTAATCATAATTTTATCATGGTTTCGTCATATACATAATTAAAAAAATTATATAAATATAATATATATTAAGTATATATTTATTTATTTAAATCTATAATATTTAGATATAGAAAATTTATTACACCATTCATGGATGTGGTAGGCCATACTTATGCATGAATGTTGTTACAATTATTTTGTCAGAATGAAATGGATAAAGTTAAATGGTATAGTATCATTAAAAATGATTTCCATGTCATATATATCTCTTTTGTGGTTTAAAATAATCCTTAATAAATTACATGTAATGTGTGAATGAATCACATCACTTCTTTGTTGAGTCAATAAGGTTTTCCTTGTGACTTTTTTCATTCCTTCATTCATGGGAGAGATTGATAAGTCATCAAGGTTTCCTTATGACTTTACCATTCCTCTTGTTTTGAAAATCACAAACACCTTTTCTTAAAGAAAATTTAATTTTACCCCTATTTTACTTCCATAAAGAAAATTTCCTTCCCAAAGGAAATTTACCCCAACTATGTTTTCATTGTTCGTATCAATATTTTTATTAAGTATAAAAATCGGATTCATATCTAAAACTGCGGAATTGTATAATAAATAGATATGAGGTATTCTGTTTTAGGATCAAAATTCTGCATACAGACTTTAATGAAGTTCAACTCCGAATTATGGACACGAACTCTAATGAAGTTCAACTCTAAATTCTAGATACGAACTCTCAGGAAGTTTGACTCTGAATTCTGGATACGAACTCTCATCAAGTTCCACTCCTAATTCTCGATACAAACTCTCATAAAGTTCCACTTTGAATTCTGATTACAAAATTCTTTAAGTTCTGACTTTGATTTCTCTGAATTCAGACTCCAAACTCTGATGAGGTCTGACTCTAAATTCTCATGAACTTAGACTCTGAACATTGTAAGTTCGGGATCCAAATTCTAGTGAAATCATATTCCGAATTTCCATGAAATTCAGACTCCGAATTTCTAAAGAATTCAGGATTTGATTTCCTACAAAATATAATCTGAATATTGTTAAGTCTTTAGACTCTGAATTTATGTTTACTTCCATTCCAAACATTAACCTTTTCCATTCTGAACATTCATTTTCTACTCCATTCCGAATATCAGTTTAGTTATGATTACACTTGTTGTATTAAAAAAGGATGTTGTGCTTTCAGTTATTAACTAAAAATTGCTTGAGTGGGATGTGTACAGGTCCCTCTGAAATTCAAGTAAGAATTTGACCATTGGAGGAGGGAGCCGACCGTTGGAGCTTCACCTATACATAGAAGCTCATTTGAACATTCTTAGTACTTTTGTAACATTTTTAATTTTGGTGCTCAGAACTTCCTGAAGTGATTTCGAGAGAGAGGGGTTATTCTCAACTCTCAAGCTTCGTGTATAAAGATTGAACAACTTGTTAAAACATTTCCTTGTGCATATTTGCTTCGTGCGACTCTGATTGTTGTTGTGTACAATCGAGGGCTTCCGAGGATAGGAAGAAAGAAGATCCAACACCTTGAAGTTGAGGGCTTCCTTTCTAAGGAACACAGAGGTGTCGACATCCTGATAGTTGAGGGCTTATAGGGATAGTAAGACAGATTCTGATCTCTGTATCGAGGGCTTACCCTAGTGTGGCAAAGACAGACTTTCTTTAAAGTATAAATCAAGGGACCTCTTATCCAGGTTTGTTGGATACCCTTCTCTTTGGGTTAAAAGATTTATTTTTTTACTTGTAGTGTTACTACTTTGTTTTCTTCTGTGAATTTTGTATTGTTAAGGAAAGTATAACATTTTTATAATTCCTTGCTTGTATTCTGATATAGTTAGACTCTATACAATTTAATATTGAATCTTAATCTTTGTAGCTTCTGTTAATTTTCATTTTTGGAATCCCTTTTTTTGGAATCTAGAATGTCTTTAGAACTTAAAGTGGTCTTGTGAATTATCCTGTTTAACCTTATAAAACATAACCATCCTAAAATTTTCCTAAGGGAATTTTTAAAAGGTACAATTCACCCACACCCCTCTTGTATCTGAGAGTATCATTCTTATTTCAATCCTATGTTTGGTATTATAGAGTATATCATACTCAGTTACATACCATCTTAACAATTGGTATCATAGGATTTGGTTCAATCTGAATTAATCTCACGATTAGATTCAGAAGATAATTCTTGGAATTGAATTTTTGGATTCACACTTATGGATTCATATTTTTCGGAATCTGTTTTTTTTCTTTGAACTCATAGTTCGGATTCACTTTTTTCTTAGAGATACAATTTTTCATGCTTACAATATTTTCTTTTTGTTTACAGATTTATACTTCTAACATGTTTGTCCACCAAGGTTTTTCTTAAGGATGGCAGGCTTAAATATTGGTTCTATCGACAACCAAAATCCTACTAGACCACTAATCTTTGATGGTTATGATTACGAATATTGGAGAGATCATATGAATACTTTCATTATAAATACTATAGTAGATAACTTTGTCATGATTACTGGAGGATATAAAATTCTTGATAAGGAATTTAGTACCTTCAATAATCAAGAAAAGCAAGAATATCAACTCAACTGTAAGGTACACAATAATTTTCTTTCTTCAATGACTAGGAACATATATAGCCAAATTTCTTCTTGTGAAACAGCTAACTGTATATGGAAGAAATTTGAAGTTACACATTTTGGAACATCTAAAATGACTGAGACTTGGAGAGCCATGCTTTGATATGAATATCATGGTTTTAGTTTTCCTTATGGTGAACCCATATGCAATGTAAAACAGAGATTCATGACTATCGTAAATAGCTTAAAATCAATGGGAGAGAAAGGTCTAGATGATGAATACCTTGTTGACAAGATCATAGATATTATGCATAATGAGTAGGAATCTAAGAGAACTGGTATTGATGAAAACAGAAAGGATACTCAAATTTCTCTTGAAGAACTATTTGGAAATCTTCTTCAACATGAGACTAGAATGAAGAGAGATGATTACAACATGAAGAAGAATAATGTAAATGGAAGTGTAGATTTTACTACTACTTTCAATCATATGAAAGCCAAGACTCCTGAGAGAGTTACTAGATCCAAGTCTAAGAAGGATTTTATCTAATCCGAATCTAGTGAGAGTGATGTCTTAGAAAATGAGTTATAAAATCTTGCTCAAAGGATGAATAAGATAACTAGGCAGAGGAACATTAAATCTAAATACATGAAGAAGTAAAGGAATGAAAAGAAAGATTCAGAGGTTACTTGCTATGAATATAAGAGAGCTGGACACATAAGACCTGATTTCCCTATGTTCAAGAGAAAATAAAGAAAGGTAAGGCATTCTGAGAAAAACAGAAAAAGGTATTACAAGTCCAAAGCTAAGAAAGTGTTGAAATACAATGACACATGGAGTGTTAGTGGTGGAGACTCAACAGAGAAATCTTCGGATTATGAATCTTCTGGATAGAAGAATCTTGGTCTTATAGCCAGGATACCTATTGATAATCATTTATTGATGGCTAAGTTACACAATGTTGAATCAATGTACAATGTTTCTTTGAATTCAAGTGATAGAAAATATTATAGCACTTCGGATGAAGACTCGTCTTCTCATGAAGATAATACTTTACCTACCTATGAATAAGTTTCTATGTTTTACAAACTTCATGAAAATGATAATTCAAAACTCTTGAAGAAACATGATAAGGAAAATTCTAGAAAACTATTCTTACTTAGGAAATATCAGATCTTTCTAAAGATCTTTATAAGAAAAATTCTGATTTGCAAATTATTTCAAAAATTCTTGAGGATGTAAGTTATGAAAATAATAAACTTTTTAAAGATCTAGAAAATATAATTTCTAGGAAAAATGTTTTCGAGCCTAGCTCTACCCCAAAATCAGATGTTTTTGAAGATAAAAACCTTGTTATAAAACTCAAATCTAGAATAATTTCTTCAAGGAAGTTTTTGTCAAACTTTACTCTAGGTAAAGAAAATTTTGATAAAATGTATTCAAAAATTCGACCTCAATGTTATACTTATGGTTTTAGTTACACAAGTTGTAAACCAATTTTTAGTAACAACTACTTTGTTCCTCAATGTGGCCCATTCTGCACAAAGTGTCAATGTTGTTGTCACTGGGAAAAAAAATTTCCCTAAACAAAACCAAATCATTAGGATTTCATATGTTTTATTTTTCAAAGAATATGTGTGTAACAAAAAGTTTACTTTATGAGATTTCCAGATCCAAGCAGGTCTGGGTTCTGAAAACCTCACTTTTTCTTATTTTCAAGAAAATATGGAAAGTACCAAAAACAATACATGGTACATGGATAGTGGATGTTCCCAAAATATGACTATTAAAAAACACAATTTTGAGAATATTATCAAAAGATAGAAGGAAAAGCAACTTTCGAAGATAATGCTCAGTGGGAAATTATTGGTATAGGTAACATTGTACTTCTTGGAAAAAAATTATTTTCAAATGTTTTATTTGTACAAGGTCTTAAGCACAACCTCATCAGCATAATTAAATTATGTGATGGATGATACCTTTTGAGTTTTAGGAATGATAAATTCCTAGTACACAATTCCAAGGAAGAATTTATTCTTTCTACCAACAGGCAAGAGAATGTTTACACACTAAACATAGAAGACCTTAGGAGCCAAGACTTACCATGCCTTAGTGCAATGAAATATAATTCATGGTTGTGGAATAGAAGTTTAGGACACTGTAACTTTAGGAACTTATGCAAACTCTCTAAGAAAGGTTTAGTTAAGGATCTACCGAAGCTTATACTTGATTCTTCAAAAGTTTGTGATCCTTGTCAATATAGAAAGAAAAATAAATCAAATTTTAAATCAATAAGTGAAGTCTCAACTACTAATGCACTACAGTTGGTGCATATGGATCTTTTTTGTCCTACACAAACTGGAAGCATTGGGGGGAAAGTAATATGTATTTATCTTAGTTGATGATTACACTAGATTTACATGGGTCTATTTTATAGAAAAGAAGTCTGAAGCTTTTTCTTATTTCAAAAGTTTTAGATCCCAAGTTAAAAATGAGAAAAGCTTTCCATTAAAAACTATTCATAGTGATCGTGGAGGAGAATTTCAAAATTCTGATTTTTAAACTTTTTGTAGTAGAAAATGTATTACTTTCGACTTCTCAACACCCAGAACACCTCTAAAAAATGGTTTTGTTGAAAGAAGAAATAAAATTCTTCAAGAGGTAATAAGAACCATGTTGGGTGAGTATTCTGATTCTAAATATTTTTTGGCTGAAGCTGTAAGTACTGCTTGTTATACTACAAATCAAGTTTTAATTAGACATTTTCTTAATAAAACTCATTATGAGTTATGGAATGGTAGAAAACCTAGACTTTCCTACTTTAAGGTTTTTTGACGCAAGGTATTAATTCTGAATACTAAAGATAACTTACACAAATTCGTACCAAAATCTGATGATGTAAATTTTTTACGCTACTCCACAACATCTAAGGATTATAAGGTTTTTAACAAAAATACTTGTACTGTTGAAGAAACATTACATGTCAAATTTGATGAAACTGATCCTTTTTTTAAACAACCCCAACCTACATCTTCAGAGGTGTTTTTAAAAACTGATTATCAACCTTTGATAGAAAATCCTTATGATAAGGAAATGATTCAAGAAGATACTCTTTAAACATTTACCCTAGAAGATTTTCTACCCTATGTTGATGAATGGGTTTTAAAAAACCCAAATCAGTCATTTCTAAAGAATCATCACAGTGATAGTATCATTGGTGATGTAAATCAACTTATAAGGACCAGAAGTTCCTTAAGAAATGAAGTAGAACATCTAGCATTCCATTCCCAATTAGAACCAAAAAGCACTGATGAAGCTATAAGTGATGATGATTGGATTAAAGCCATGTAATATGAACTAAATGAATTCGAAAGGAATAATGTCTGGACCCTGGTTGAAAGTACTAAGGAAACTTCTGTTATTGGAGTAAAATGGGTCTTCAGAAATAAGTGTGATGAAAATGGAATCATCGTAATAAATAAAGATAGATTGGTTGCTAAAGGCTATAATAAACAAGATGGAATAGATTATGAAGAAACCTATGCTCCAGTAGCTAGACTTGAATCTATTCATATTTTACATGCCTTTGGAGCATTCTTCAATTTCAAGATTTTTCAAATGGATGTAAAATGTTCTTTTCTTAATGCTTATGTTCAAGAGGAAGTTTTTTTTGAACGAACTCCTGGATTTGAAGATACAAAACATCCTAATCACATTTCTAGACTTACCAAAGCTTTGTATAGACTTAAACAAACCCCCCGAGCTTGGTATGATAGACTTATAGGATTTTTCCTTCAAAATAACTATGTCAAGGGAAATGCATATCCAACTCTTTTCATAAATAATGATAAGAAAAATGTTTTGATTGTTCAAATTTATGTTGATGACATTATATTTGGTTCAACTAAGAAATATTTAACTGATTCCATTGCTGATCTAATGAAATCTGAGTTTGAATTGAGTATGATGGGTGAGTTAACATTTTTCCTTAGTTTTCAAATTGCTCAAAAACCAGAATGAATCTACATATCCCAACATAATTATATTAAATATCTTCCTAAAAGGTATGGATATGAAAACACTAAAAGTATAAGTACTCCTATTGGCACCTCAACCACACTTGATCTTTATGAAGTTGGGAAACCAGAAGATCAAACATATTTAAGTGGTATGATAGGAAGTCTACTTTACTTGACTTCTAGTCAACCAGACTTAATGTTTTCAGTATTTTTAAGTGCAAGATTTCAATCCAATCCTAAGGGATCTCATTTAAAGGTGGTGAAAATAAATTTTCACTACTTAAAGGGAACCATGGATTTAGGATGATTTTATACTTCTGAAAATAATTTTATCTTAAAATTTTTTTCAGATGCTGACTTTAGTGGATGTAGAATGGATAGAAAGAGTACATCCAGAACATGTCATTTCTTAGGAGATTCATTCGTTTCTTGGTCTTAAAAAAAGAAACATTCTATAGCCCTATCCACTGGTGAAGCTGAATATGTAGTAGCTGGAAGTTGTTGTGCTCAAGTGTAGTGGATGCCACACACACATATAGACTATGGCTTCAGTTTTACTAAGAATCAAATTTTTTGCGATAACAATAGTTCCATTTCCCATAGAAAAAACCATGAACAAAACTTTCATGAAAATCACATAGATATTAGGCATAACTTTTTTAGGGATCACACACTAAAAGGAGATATCATTCTTCTGTTTATCAAAACACAAGATCAACTTGCTGACATTTTCATAAAATCTTTACACTTCGATAGATTTTAATACATCAAACAGAAGTTACGAATGATAACTGTAAGGTAATATTCCTTAATTAACTTCTTGTTGAACCAATCTCATTATAGTAATAAACTCATTTTCATAGGGGGGGTACATCTGTTATGAAGATTTTTGAAATTCTTTATAATGTAGATTTTCAGAATGGAAATTTTTCATAATGAAAATTTTCAGAATAAAAATTTTTCGTAATGAAAATTTTTGGAATGGAAATTTTTCATAATGGGACTTTTCAGAATGGGAATTTTTTGTAATGAAAATTTTTGGAATGGAAATTTTTCGTAAAAAAAATTTTCAGAATGGAAATTTTTCGTACTGGAAATTTTCAGAACGAAAATTTTCATAATGGAAATTTTCGTAATGGGAATTTTCATAATGGGAATTTATGTAGTCATAATTTTTCATAATTGAGTTTTCGTACTCGATGATTTTGCAATATAACTTTTTCTTAGTGATTTTTTCTTAGCCAAATTTTCGTCAAGAAGAATATCACCTATTACAAATAATCATCCTAGCCAATCTGAAAGGTATGAATTCCTTACTTAAGTTTTCATAGTCACTTTTACTTACTGGTATTTTCCTTTGTTTTTATAATTTTTTGGATTCATTTCTTCTTAAATTCGAATGTTTTTAAAACCAAAAAAGATCAGATTCAAAATTTCTATGCAGGTATGTTTTAAACAGTCAGATCAGATCAGAAAGTTTTTCAACTGTTAGATTGGTTTTGACGTTAAAAGGTCACCACCATTTCCTATATAAAGGGAACCCCCGATAGTTGTCCCACATAGATTTCAAGCTCTCGCGTGTTGAAATTCTTCCCTTCCTTCTTAATACCGTTTCGAGTCATTCGGTGATCCTCCATTCTGAATGTCTATAGAAGCCATTTCTCAAGAAATGTCTACTATGAAGCCAATATCAAGTTGGTTAGTCTTCAGGGAAATGATGGTCCATATGAACGTTTTCAGTAAATATGATTCTCTTATTTCTAAGAATATTAAGCTCAATGGATGGGAAGATTTATGTGTATCAAAGCCTGGGGGTCAGGATGTTGTTTATACGGATTTTCTTGTAGAATTTTATGAGTCTATTACCTTCTATGAAGGATACGATAGAGAAAGGTTCTCCATTAAGAACTATGGCAAGACTTAAAATATTTCTTACACTAAGGTTGTGAGCTTGGAGGGGCTCTTATCTGATTGAGAAGACGAATTTTTCTCCCATAAGCTACCGGATGTTCAAGGAAGTTTCAGTAAGGTGAAGGATAAGGAATGCCTTGGGATCAAAGATGACAAAATAGCAAAGATTTCCCAACTATCTACTAACAACTAGATTTTAAAGTTGTGGGTTCAAGGGTTTTTCAAACCAAGAAAAGGTGAAAAGGATAACTTAAATAAAAGTGATATTTATATCTTGGATTTCTTGGTAAATCTAAGAAAGATCAATCTGATGAGGCACACCCCTATTACGATTCAGAACATCAAGAATGGGAATTTGAAAGCTCAAATTATTATGTATCCTTCTCTTCTTTCCAAACTAATTATTCGGTGTCTTGATTATTTCAAGGTTGCTTGCACCTCCAAACCGAGAAATTGCAAGGTGATATTGATTAGTGGTGACACCATAAAGAGGATGAAACTTGGGTTTTCAAAACAGACCGGTGAGTTCTATGATCTGCCAGAGGAGGACAGAGAAGCTATTTTGGAAAAGGTAGAGAAAGCAAAACCATCCAAGAAGACCGGCAAGAAAAGGAAGTTGAAAGAAGTAGAAGATCAAGGTAAAACTCCTAAAGCTAAGGAAGCTCAATCCGCACCACCAAAACCAATGAAACAGAAAGAGTATCTGGATGAATTGGTTTCAATGTGGAGGGAAAATAATGAAAAGACGAAATAATGGGAACCTCAGTTCGGATTAGACCTTGTTAAAGCAATGTTTTTAAGAGAGAAGACTGCTGAATACCTTGAGAAGGATGGAAACGAGAAGAAGACGAAGAAGAAATTTTCTGAAGCTGAAGTTTTACAATCTCTTTTGAGAGCTAAAAAAGTATCTTCCGAGAATATTCTCATTCCGATGTACTTCTTGGTTGAATTTTTACCTGAGACTCCGGGGAAGAATTTTGTCACTTCAAAAAAATCTAAAGATAAATAAGTTGTTGAAGATGTAGAAGAACAATTTGTTGAAGAAGTAAAAGGAGAAGAGGATGTATGAGAAGAAGAAGAAGATAATGGTGATTTAGATGATATGATTAAACAAGTTAAAGATTATCAAGAAAAGGAAAATCCATCAGAAAAACAACCACTCCAAACATCTAAGGCTGAGTCCTCAAAGCTTGTCACACTGGGAAAGGAAGATGAGAAAGATAGAAAGAACGATGAATACAAAGAGGAAGATAAAGAGAATGAATTATCTTAGGAAGAAAGCTATGAAAAGCACTTTTTTGAGGAACGAGCGGAGGAGAAAAAACCTGATGAAAACAAGATAGTTCAATTATTTGAAAGTGAGGAAGAATCTCATGATAGGGGAACCATTCCTAAAGATTATAAGGGTAAGAAAGTGCTTATGGACACCCCAGTTAAAGATATCATAAGGAAAAATAAAGTTGGAGGCTCTTCTAAAAGAAATCTTGTAGAAATTGAAGAAGAACATTCAACTTGTAAGATGTATGATTTAGAGTCGTCTTCACTGGGACACGATTTTTTTGTTGAGTCTCTAAAGAAGTTGGTGGATACAATTCTGATCTTTCCTACAATAGACTCCAGGTTCCAGATGCTTCAGCATAACTTAAATCAGAAGTCAAGATTTGTATCCTTGGTGATGGATAAATATAATGACCCATACTTTACCTACATTGTTATTACTTCAGAATTGAAGCACACTTATTACAACATATAACAAAACCAGGAAAGGACCGTATAGGTATAGTGTCTTTAGAAACTGGGAAACATAAACAACTGGTTCATAAAGAATCTACACTATCTCCCATTTATTTCATTATATCTATAGTCCCTTTTGGCATATCTTACTTAATAACCTTATTCCTGACCTGGGGAAAGAAAACATATACAATGGTGAGCTCAAATGCCCAGTAAGTATAAAAAAAAGAAAATTCAATCACATCATATACATAAGAACATAACTTATGGAAATCTTAACCTATAAAAGAAATCATAATTCCATAACATGGAATAATTCATAGTAGTGAAATTTAATCCCAATAGTCATAACTTAAAACATGAAACTTTGTGGAATACACACATAATCATAGAGAATCATTTGTTATTAGTCAAGGCTCATTTCCAAGACTATCTTAGTGGACAAAGTCCATTTCTGAACCGAGTTTACTCCTCGTTTCGGTCCTATTTCACTGAACCGGTTTAACCTGCCGTTCCAGCCATGTCTATCTCATGAGATATAAAATCTTTACCCAATGCATTGGAGGGAGAAATAGGTCCCACAATCTCATAATGATACCATTCTTATGTGTTCCACAAAATCAAAAATCATACATCATTGAATAACCCATGTAATAAAAATGGGAATCATAAACATCATCCATCATAATCCATATAAGATAAAAGTAAATCATAAAAATAATTCCATCATAACATAATCAAATCAATGTAAAAATAGGGATAGAAACAGAACCCTATATTATCTTAGATAGAAAATAATTTTGATAAAACACTTAAACTCCATTCTTGAGGAAAATATCCTTTCTACTTCAAAAACAATTTTCCTTTCTTAACATGTCATATAATTCTAAAATAAAAGAAGTTGATTAAAAATAGACATTAAAACTTGTAAATAAAGCTTCTTGGAAATAATGTTTTAAAAATCCATTCATGCCGTATAAGTTAAAAAAAATTCTTCTCATCCTTTTGACGGAAAAGTCAAAAAGTACCTCGTACGAAAAATGACAAATGATTCCTTTCATATCTTTTACTAAAAACTCACCGAAGGGTTAAATTGGATTTAAACAATTGTAGGTGGATGGAAATAATATTACATATTGAGGAAACATGGATGTGGATGATAAAATACAACCCAGTAAAGTTCAAAGTATAAACAATCTCGGATAAAAATGAGATTGTGATATTTTCACTTAATTTAGGTCTGATTTGCTTCGTAAGTGTCTGAAACTCCTGTATAATGATTTAAATAATGTTATTAATTTATTCCAGAATCATACTTATTGTTATGATATCATATATGGTCATATTCTTAGCTTCTAATTAGTAATATTTCATTACAACTTGTAATTTGGGTGTTTATTACTTTTTGTTCTTATGCGTGTTTTGTCGAATAAATTCTTATTCTTCTTTTAAGGTTATATATACCTCATTTCTAGAATTTTATTAGTGTAATATATATCATATTAATTCATTAATTGATTTATATAATCATTATGCAATGAAGATCATGTAGAACGAGTCGCATCACATCGTGGAGACGGTATTCCATACGTACGCACGAGCGATGATATCGTTCCCATGATCATGGAATCGTATTGGAGTGTATATTATTTCAGAGTCAATATCACTTTACAAAAATAATATATAGTCATTATTTACACCATTATACCCATCCAAGTAAGGTTGTGGAAAATAGATTACACCATGGCGTGGAGACGGTATTCTGTACGTATGCACGCGCGGTGATTTCATTTTCTGTAGGATGGATAGATGGTGAAATAGGTTTGTTTCATATATATAATAACATATCAGTATATGAGTGATACTAATGTTATTACTTCATAATGAAACAACTAAAGAAGAATAAGTGGAAGAATAAATAAAGATGAAAGAATTGGTAAGGGACATTACCTCTTCTATGAAGTGCTTCTTTGAGACCACCTTTTAGGGCACTAAAATTGGTCTTTGAAGAATACCAGGACCTCTAGGATGTCTCTAGAGAAGTGTAGAGGAGAAATTGGCAGGGGTTGGCCTAGCTTGAAGGCTCAAAGTGGTGTGAGGAAGAGAGGGAGGAGGTGCCCTTTTATAAGGGAGGAGAGGGGCTCTTTTGGAAAAACTAAAAATATTATTTGATTATAAAGTCAAGTTCGGTTTAAAATAGCTCACAATTGATTTATTTCAAAGAAAAGGTTGGTATGGGTCCCAATACTCTCGTCCAATAGAATTTAGTCAAGTTTAGGTTCCTATTTTAACCTTATCATTTAGATTCAACATTAAGTTAAATAAATTTACTTTTACCGTGTCTTCTTGTGTTCTTGTACTATAAGGTTAATAAACATACTATAACAAGCCAAACGTACCCCAAGTTGTTTATTATTAATATATATAACCTTATATAAGTCATTTGGCCGAACCTTAGATTTTTAGGAATAAAATAACAATTAATAATATAATATTTTTTCTAAAAACTTTTTTATGTCAATTTTGACACTATTTAGTAATTGATTTTTTTGAAACTCATAAAAAAATTGGTAGTTAGAAAAAAGATAATTAAATCAATTCTAACATGTCATATTAACCTATAAAATTAGTGTAATTCATAAAAAGTCTAAAATTACATTTATATTGGTATTTATAACATCAATTATGTCAATATTTCATTAATAAGATAATTACTACATCATCTTTGTGTCATAAATAAATTAAATTATTTAATGTCTAAAAAATACAAATAAACTACCATTATTTAGGAAATCTTTCTAGATTTCTAATTAATATTTATAGTCCAATTTATCTAATGTATAACCTTATATTAAAAATTAATTACTTATTAAACTTTGATTTTAACTATTTTAACCCTTCTTTAAATAAATTAATAATAAATATCCTAATCTAATCCAAGTGGGCCTAAATGGTCATATTTTATTTCTAAGGTTGTTTTTGGTCGAATTAAACTTATCCAATAGAATTAGGACATGTGTTAGGGTAATAATAATATCATTTTTACCTTTAATTATCCTATTTACTTTTAACAGTGGTAAATAAAAGTAAAAAGTTACTATTCACCAAAAATTATTTTAATCTCATTGAACAAAATTTTACTTAATGACATCAACCGTGTCTCTCGGATTTTTGAAATTATACTCACCGAAGCGTTAAAATTACGTTTTATGAAAAATTCATTTTTTTTAACTACCACTTAGTGGTTTCCCTAGTCATCAAAAATTGAATGTTTTCAGAAAAATACCAAAATTTCTCCCTAGGCTAATTTTGATATTCTGAATCCAAAAATAAAGTACATTTTGAAAAATAAAATATATAAAATTTCAAAAAGTGGTTATTACTATTCATAACGGTTAGTTTTAAAAATATTTTAATATCATATCATTGTTTAGTGAAACTCGGTATTGCGTACGATGCAAGCTATCGAGGAAGGTCGCGATTGCGTGTAAAGCAAGCCAAGTTAGTGTTGTGTGTAGTGAAAGATTCCTTTTATGATTTATAAAAACAAAAATATTTCTCATTAAAGTCTCAGGTGTTACATTCTACCCCCGTTAAAATGAATTTTTCCCTCGAAATTCGTCACTTTGTAACAAACAGATGAGAATACCTCTCCCTCATCATATCCTCAAGCTCCCATGTAGCTTCTTATAATTGGTGGTTCTTTCATAAAAAATTCACCAATCGAGTGGTCTTGTTTCGTAGGACTTTTTCGCTACGATCCAGAATCTCTATCGGCTGTTCTTCATAAGATAGATCTTGCTCCAGCGGTACAACTTCTGAGCGGAGTACATGTGAAGGATCAGGTATGTACTTTCTCAGGAGAGATACATGGAACACATCGTGAACTTGAGAGAGATTCGGTGGAAGCGCCAATCGGTAAGATACCTTCCCAACATGATCCAGCATTCCGAAATGACCGATATATCTAGGGCACAAATTCCCCTTCTTTACAAATCTCATAACCCTCTTCCAGGGAGATATTCGTAAGAACACTTTATCACCCACATCAAACTCTAGGTCTTTTCTACGGTTGTCGGCATAACTTTTCTGTTGACTCTGAGCTGCTCTTATGTGTTGTTGAATAGATCGGACCTTTTCTACCATTTCATCAACGAGATCAGGTCCTAATAGCTTTATTTCCCCAACTTCATCCCAGCAAGTTGGAGTCCTGCATTTCTTTCCATAGAGAGCTTCATAAGGATCCATCTGAATACTAGAGTGAAAGCTATTATTATAAAACAATTCCACCAAAGGTAGGTGTTGATCCCAACCACCTTTGAAATCCATAGAGCAAGCTCTCAACATATCTTCTAGAGTTTGAATTGTTCTCCCCGACTGATCGTCTGTCTAAGGATGATAAGCAGTGCTGAAACTCAACTCTGTATCCAGAGTATGCTGAAGACTTCACCAGAACATTGAGGTAAACCTGGGATCCCGATCAGATTAATAGAAAGTGGTACTCCATACAATCTTACCACCTCCTTCACATATATCCTAGCAAGCTGATCTAGAGAGAAATCGTCTCTAATAGTGATGAAGTGTGTAGACTTTGTAAGACGATCAACTATGACCCAGATAGCATTATTTCCTTTGGATGTTTTAGGAAGTCTGGTGACAAAGTCCACAGTGATGTTTTCCCATTTCCATTCGGGTATGGGTAATGGTTGTAACATCCCCTTAGACTTCTGTCTCTCAGCTTCAACTTTCTGACAAACCAAGCATCGAGAGACATATTCAGCAACATCTCTTTTTCATGCCATCCCACCAGAAGTACTCTTTCAGGTCCCTATACATCTTCGTGCTTCCAGGATGAATAGAAAATGAAGAACTATGAGTCTCATCCAGCAGCTCCTTCTTTAATTCGGGGATGGGAGGAACACAAACCTGATTCTTGAACTTTATTATCCCATCACAATCAAGGTTGAATTCAGGAACATTTCTCACCTTCTTTTGTAACTCGACATCTTCTTTCTATGCCTCTTCAATCTTCGAATGTATAGATGGTTGAACGTTCATTTGAGGAAGATACTATTTTTCCCCTTTCATTATAATTCCAAGATCCATCCTTTGTAAATCCATAAATATTGGATCTTTTGTGATCCTCATCATGGATAAACTGGCATGGTCTTGTCGACTTAATGCATCTTCCACCTTGTTTGCTTTCCCAGGGTGGTAATGGATTGAGCAGTCGTAATACTTAATCAGCTCCAACCATCTTCTTTGGCGCATATTCAGCTCCTTTTGTGTAAAAATATACTTTAAACTTTTATGATCATTATAAATGTCACACCTTTCTCCATAAAGATAATTACTCCAAATGTTTAATGGAAAGATTACCGCAGGTAACTCCAAATCATGAGTTGAATAATTTTGCTCATGTATTTTCAATTGTTGTGAGGTATAAGCTATCACCATAACATTTTGCATAAGAACACACCGCAATACCTTCTTGGATGCATCACTGTAGATCACAAACCTTTCTCCACTACAAGGCAGTGTAAGCATAGGTGCACTGGATAACCTTCTTTTCACCTCCTTGAAATTCTCTTCACATTCCTCCGTCTAAACAAACTTAACTCCTTTCCGAGTCAACTTGGTGAGTGGATTAGATAATCATGAAAAATCTTTCACAAAACGTCGATAATATCAAGCCAAACCAAGAAAACTTCGGATCTCAGTTACTGGTGTTGGTCTCGACCATCTTTTGATAACCTCTATGTTTTCTGGATCCACATATATCCCCTCTTTTGAGATTATGTGACCTGAAAATGAAACTTTTTGAAGCCAAAATTTACACTTGGTAAATTTGGCATAAATCTTCTCCTTTCTCAGGGTCTTCAATATAATTCTCAATTGATCATCATGTTCTTCCTTGCTCTTTGAATAGACAAGAATATCGTCTATAGAGACTACCACAAACTGATCAAGATAGTCTCTAAAGACTCTATTCATCAGATCCATGAACATAACAGGGGCATTAGTAGGACCAAATGGCATCACTATAAATTCATAGTGTCCATACCTTGTACAGAATGTCGTCTTTGGTATATCATCCCTTTTGACCCTTAATTGATGATACCCTGAATGAAGATCAATCTTGGAAAAGTATTGAGCTCCACGTAGTTTGTCAAATGAGTCATCAATGCGTGGGAGAGGATATTTGCTCTTAATAGTGATCTTGTTAATTTCTCGATAATCAATGCAGAGTCTCATTGATCCATCTTTCTTATTAACAAACAGAACAGGTGCTCCCCAAGGTGACACATTAGGGTGTATGAACCCCTTATCAAGATTCTCTTGGAGTTTCTTCTTCAATTCCTGCAACTTAATTGGGGCCATTCTATAAGGTGTCTTTGAAATAAGCAAAGCACCCGGTATGAGTTCTATTGAAAACTCAACTTCACGATTTGGAGGAAGACCAGGTAATTCCTTCGGAAAGACATCATCAAACTCCTGTAAAATGGTCATATTCTTAATCATGAGTTTCTCACCAACCATTTGAGATAAATAACCTTTATTTAGTGGAATCAAGACCCATAAGATGGAATAAATTTCCTTTGGAAGGTTATGTTCATCCTTGCATTGATAGACGATCATAGATTGATCTGGAATATGAAATGTCACTTCCCTTAATTGGCAATTGATATGAGATCCATATAAATAAAGCCAATCCATGCCAATAATCACATTAAATTCCACTATAGGAAGGATCACAAGATTTGCAGGAAGCACTTTCCCACAACCTTCGATCGGAGAAGAATTATAAACTTTTGATGCGACTGTTGTGCCATTAGGGGTTGTCACAGCTAACTCAACATCTAATTATTGAGGTAATATGGTGATATCCTTAGAAAATTCTTCAGAAATAAAAGAGTGGGTGGATCCAGAATGAAATAAAACCTTTTCTACTTTAGAGTGGATGGTAAGTGTACCTTTCACCACATCGTTATCTTACTCCACATCACTGATAGAAATTTCATGTGACTTTCCTTTGTCTTTAGCCTTAAGAGTTTGTTGACATCAACCATCATCATCAACCCTTTGATTTGGGCATTGATTGGCATAATGCCCCATATACTTCCACTTGAAACATCGAAGTGTATTAGGTTCATTCTGTGTATCCCTTCCTCTGTTTGCATCATTAGACATCTTCTTCCCATCATTGTGGAATTAAAATGCCCTATGACCTTCCATTCCACATTTGAAACATTTAATTTTCCCTTTGAGACAACTCCCTCCATGTTTCTTTCAACACTTTGAGCATAAGGGAAATCTCATCTTCATTTCAGTGTGCTCTTTATATTTTCCTTTGAATTCCATTTTCCTCTTCATATCAAACCCATATGACTGATGGGTTACTCCAATCTCCATCTCGACTTTGAGATCACATCGAACGATTTCCTTGTAGCTATTGAAGTCCCTTATGTCTAACGCCCATCGAAGACTTGTTTTTAAGCCACTAAAGAATCGATCGATCTTGCTCTCAGGTTGGATAATAATACCAGAAGCGTACCTTGAATGTCTAGTAAAATTTTCTTCATAGGTACCAACCGATTCATCATCTTTTTTCTTTAGTTCAAGAAAATCCTTCTCCATCTTTTTTCAGAGAATACGAGGGAAGTACTTATTGAAAAATAAGTTCTTGAACTCGTCCCATTCCATGGACTCAATTTCATCCCTTTACCTCATATTCTTAATAAGATTCCACCATTGATCAGCATCACCTTCTAAACGATACACTGCTAAGATGACATTATCATGTTCAGAACATTGAAGAACTGAAAATATCTTTTCAGTATTATTAATCCATTATTCAGCAACTAATGGATCAGTAGACCCGCTGAATGAAGGTGGACACTGTCTCATGAAAAATTCAACAGAATGTTTCTCCTCACTTTGCTCGTTTGGAAGTCCTGTATGATTCATATCTTGAGAACGTTGTGTGAGCATGGGTACAGGATTTTGCATTCTAGCTCCCATAACGTTTGGTTGCTCAGGGGGACAATCATTGCATTGCCCGTCGCATTCCGCATTAACATGGTTCCTTCGGGTTCCAGACATTGACTAAAACCAAGAAGAATAGTGTGAGAAACACAAATTATAATAGGAAAACCACATAATCAAGAATAAAATTTCTCACTTAAGGTCTTATCCTAGGTTATTCATGGACATTTCTAAAACACTAAGATTGTGTTCTATGCTTAGACTCATCCTTAGGATTCTTACTAAGGCTTTCACATCCTAGTTTCTAATGTTTTACTATACCTTTCCTCTGATACCAACTATAATGACTCATACTTTACATACATTGTTATTACTTCAGAATTTATGCACAATTATTACAACATATAACAAAACCAGGAAAGGACCGTATAGGTATAGTGTCTAGAAACTGGGAAACATAAACAACTTGTTCATAAAGCGTCTACACTGTCTCCAGTTTATTTCATTATATCTATAGTCCCTTTTGGCATATCTTACTTAATAACCTTCTTCCTGACCTGGGGAAAGAAAACATACGAAAGGGTGAGCTCAAATGCTCAGCAAGTGTAAAAAAAAGAAATATCAATCACATCATATACATAAGAACATAACTTTTGGAAATCTTAACCGGCAAAAGAAATCATAATTTCATAACATGGAATAATTCATAGTAGTGAAATGTAATCACAATAGTCATAACATAAAACATGAAACTTTGTGGCATACACACATAATCATAGAGAATCATTTCTTATTAGTCAAGGCTCATTACCAAGACTATCTTAGTGGACAAAGTCCATTTCTGAACCGAGTTCACTCCTCGTTTCAGTCCTGTTTCACTGAACCGGTTTAACCTGCCATTCCAGCCATGTCTATCTCATGAGATATAAAATCTTTACCCAATGCATTGGAGGGAGATATAGGTCCCACCCATCTCATAATGATACCATTCTTATGTGTGCCACAAAATCAAAAATCATACATCATTGAATAACCCATGTAATAAAAATGGGAATCATAAACATCATGCCATCTTAATCTATATAAGATAAAAGGACATCATAAAAATAATTCCATCATAAAATAATAAAATCAATGTAAAAATAGGGATAGAAACAGAACCCAATATTATCTTAGATGGAAAATAATTTTGATAAAACACTTAAACTCCATTCTTGAGGAAAATATCCTTTCTACTTCAAAAACACTTTTCCTTTCTTAACATGTCATATAATTATAAACAAAAATAAGTTGATTAAAAATAGACTTTAAAACTTGTAAAGAAATCTTCTTGGAAATAATTTTTTAAAAATCCATTCATGCCGTATAAGTTAAAAAAACATTCTTCTCATCCTTTTGTCGGAAAAGTCAAAAAGTACCTCGTACGAAAAACGACAAAAGATTCAATTCATATCTTTTACTAAAAACTCACCGAAGGGTAAAATTGGATTTTAAAAATTGTAGGTGGACAGAAATAATATTACATATTGAGGAAATATGGATGTGGATGATAAAATACACCCCAATAAATTTCAAAGTATAAACAATCTCGGATAAAAATGAGATTGCGATATTTTCCCTTACCTTAGGAGGTCCGATTTGCTTCGTAAGTATCCCAACCACCTGTAAAATTATTTAAATAATGTTATTGACTTATTCCAGAATCATACTTATTGTTATGATATCATATATGGTCATATTCTTGGCTTCTTATTAGTAATATTTCATTACAACTTGTTATTCGGGTGTTTATTACTTTTTGTTCTTATGCGTGTTTTGTCGAATAAATTCTTATTATTCTCTTTAGGTTATAGAAACATCATTTACAGAATGTTATTAGTGTAATATATACCATATTCATTCATTCAATTCATTTATACAATCATTATGCAATGAAGATCAGGTAGAACGAGTCGAATCACATCGTGGAGACTGTATTCCGTACGTACGCACGAGCGATGATATCGTTTCCATGATCATGGAATTGTATTGAAGTGTATACTATTTAAGAATCAATATCACTTTACAATAATCATATATAGTCATTATTTACACCATTATACCCATCCAAGTAAGGTGGTGGAAAATAGATTACACCACGGTGTGGAGACGGTATTCCGTACGTACGCACGCGCGGTGATTTCATTTTCCATAGGATGGATAGATGGTGAAATAGGGTTGATTCATACTTATAATAACATATCAGTATATGATTGATACTTATGTTATTAATTCACAATGAAACAACTAAAGGAGAATAAGTGGAAGAAGAAATAAAGATGAGAGAATCGATAACGGACATTACCTCTTCTTTGAAGTGCTTCTTTGAGACCTCCTTTTAGGGCACTAAAATTGGTCTTTCAAAAGACCAGGACCTCCAGGATGTCTCTAGGGAAGTGGAGAGGAGAAAGTGCAGGCGTTGGCCGAGCTTGAAGTCTCAAAGTGGTGTGAGGAAGAGAGGGAGGAGGTGCCCTTTTATAAGGGAGGAGAGGGGCTCTTTTGGAAAAACTAAAAATATTATTTTATTATAAAGTGAAGTTCGGTTTTAAATAGCTCAAAATTGATTTATTTCGAAACTAAGGTGGGTATGGGTCGAACTCCTCTCATCCAATAGAATTTAGAAAAGTTTAGGATCCTATTTTAACCTTATCATATAGATTTAACATTAAGTTAAATAATTTTACTTTTATCATGTCTTCTTGTGTTCTTATACTATAAGGTTGATAAACTTACTATAACAAGACAAAAGAACCCCGAGTTGTTTATTATTAATACATATAACATTATCTAAGTCATTTTACCGATCCTTAGATTTTTAGGAATAAAATAACAATTAATAATAAAATATTTGTTTTAAAAACTATTTTATGTCAATTTTGACACTATTTAGTAATTGATTTTTGTGAAAATCATAACAGAATTATAAGTTCGAAAAAAGATAATTATATCAATACTAACATGTTATATTACACCTATAAAATTAGTGGAATTCATAAAAAGTCTCAGATAACATTTAGTTTGGTATTTATAACATCAATTATGTCAATATTTCATTAATAAGATAAATACTGCATCATCTTTGTGTCATAAATAAATTAAATTATATAATGTCTAAAAATTAAACATAAAATACCATTATGTAGGAAATACTTTTAGCTTTCTAATGAATATTTATAGTCGAATTTATCTTAGGTATAACCATATATTAAAAATTATTTACTTATTAAACATTGATTTTAACTATTTTAACCCTTCTTTAAATAAATTAATAATAAATGTCCTAATCTAATCTAAGTGGGCCTAAATGGTCATATTTTATTTCTAAGGTTGTTTTCGGTCGAATTACACTTATCCAATAGAATTAGGACATGTGTTAGGGTAATAATAATATCATTTTTACCCTTAATTACCCTATTTACTTTTAACCGTTGTAAATAAAAGTAAAAAGTTACTATTCACCAAAAATCATTTTCATCCCATTAAACCACATTTTACTTACTGACATCAACTGTGTCTCTCGGATTTTCTAAATTCCACTCACAAAAGTGGTAAAATTAAGTTTTATGAAAAAATTAGTTTTTTTAACTACCACTTAGTGGTTTCACTATTCATCAAAAATTGAAAGTTTTCAGAAAAACACCAAAATTTCACCCTAGGCTAATTTCAATATTCCAAATCCAAAAATGAAGTCCATTTTGAAAAATAAAATTTATAAAATTTCAAAAAAGTGGTTATTACAATTCATAACGTCTAGTTTTAATAATATTTTAATAGCATATCATTGTTTAGTGAAACTCGGTATTGCGTATGATGCAAGCTATCGAGGAAGGTCACGATTGCGTGTAAAGAAAGACAAGCTAGTGTTGTGTGTATTTAAAGATTCCTTTTATGATTTATAAAAACAAAAATATTTCTCATAAAAGTCTCAGGTGTTACAATAAATGTGTAAAGATTGAGTCTGATCATAAAAATTTTCTTATCAATTATGAGTTCCACAGAAAATCTTGTTGCAATATGACTTTATGGTCAATGAAAATCGATGAGGGTTGGACAGAGCTTAATACCATTCAAAATGATATAAAAGAAACCTTTGATACTGAGGATTCCAAGATAAAGAATCTTCAGGAAAATCTGAACCACGAGAAAAATACTCAGAATCAACAGGTGAAGGATTTGAATGGGAAGCTTAACTCTATTGCTCAAAGCTGGAAATGGGAAAGAGATCTCCAGATTGAGATTGAAGAGAGGCTTGTAAAGTATGATGAAGTTCTTAAGGCTCAGTCTGAGACTCTAAAGGCTCAAGATGACATGATTAAATCCATAGAAAACGAAGATGAGGAAGACCAAAAAGACCTAAAGAAACTAAAAACCCTTCTGAAGAATCTAATCCCTAAGGAAAAAAGAAGACAAATATACCATTCTGATCTTTTTTTGTACTGTTTCTTTTCCTTGTACTAATACATCCAATCTTAATGTAATTTTCGATGCTTGTTTCTTCGTATTTATTTTCTAATGTTTCAGCTACTTTACTGTTTTTCCATTCCCTCTAATTCTTTTTTAAAATCACAAAGGGGGAAAAGGAAAAAGAACTAAAAAGGGAGAAGAAAAAATCTAAATGGGAGAAGAAAAATTTCTATGTTTTGAAGAACTATCCTTAAATAAGGGGGAGTTCTCATTATGAATTCTTCATTCAAATGAAATCTCTCATTCCGGAAATCTAGAATACGGTCTTTAGAGTTTTAAAGCCTAAGGGGGAGTTATTCATATTCACCATTCATCATGAACAAAGGGAGATAAGCTTTAATTACAAGTCTAGAAATTTATTCTAATTTTTTACATTCTTTTTGGTAAGGAAGTTTGTGCATTCCAAAAAGGGGGAGATTGTTGAGTCAATAAGATTTTCCTTATAACTTTTTCCATTCCTTCATACATGGGGGAGTTTGATAAGTCATCAAGGTTTCCTTAATACTTTACCATTCCTATTGTTTTGAAAATCACAAACACCTTTTCTTAAGGAAAATTTCATTTTACCAATGTTTTACTACCATAATGAATATTTCCATCCCAATGGAAATTTACCCCTACCTTGTTTTCATTGTTCATATCAATATTTTTCTTAAGTATAAAAATCGGATTCATATCTAAAACCTCAGAATTGTATAATACATAGATATGAGGTATTCTGTTTTAGGATTCAAATTCTGGATACAAACTTTTATGAATTTCAACTATGAATTCTGGATACGAACTCTAATGAAGATCAAATCCAAATTCTAGATACGAACTCTCATGAAGTTCCACTTCGAATTCTAGATACGAACTCTCATAAAGTTCCACTCTGAATTCTGATTACGAACTTCTCTATGTTTTGACTTTGAGTTATTTGAATTCAGACTTCGAACTCTGATGAGGCCTGACTCCGAATTCTCATGAACTTAGACTCTGAACTTTGTAAGTTCTGGATCCAAATTCTAGTGAAATTAGAATCCGAATTTCCTTGAAATTGAGACTCCAGATTTCTACATAATTTAGGTTCCGAATTCCAACAAAAGAGAATCTGAATATTATAAAGCCTTTAGACTCTGAATTTAATATTACTTCCATTCCGAACTTTAACCTTTTCCATTTCAAACTTTCATTTTCTACTCCATTTCGAATATAATTTTATTTATGCTTACACTTTTTCTATTACAAAACGATGTCGTGGTTTCAATTATTAACTAACCGTTTCTTGAGTGACACGTGTATAGGTCCCTCCGAAATTCAAGGAAGAATTTGACCGTTGGAGGAGGGAGCTGATCGTTGGAGCTTCACCTATAAATATAAGTACATTTGAACATTCTCATTACTTTTGGAGATTTTGGAATTTTGGTTCTCAGAACTTCTTGATGTGATTTCTAGAGACATAGGATCTTATCAATTCTCAAGCTTCATGCATAATGTTTTAACAGCTTGTTCAAACTTTTCATTGTGCAAATTTGCTTCCTGCGACTCTGATTGTTGTTGTGTACAATTGAGGGGTTCTGGGGATAGGAAGACATAGGCTCCAACACCTTCAAGATGAGGGATTCATTACTGAGGAAGAAAGAAGTGCCGACTACCTGATAGTTGATGGATTACGGGGATAGTAAGATAGACTCAGACCTTTGTATTGAGGGATTACCCTGGTGTGGGTAAGACAGACTTTCTTGAAAGTATAAATCAAGGGACCTCTTATCCAGGGTTGTTGGATACCCTTCTCTTTGGGGTAAAAGAGTTATTGTTTGTTACTTGTATTGTTAATACTTTGTTTACTGCTGTGAATTTTGTATTGTTAAGGAAATTATAACTTTTTTATAATTATTTACTTTTATTCTGATGTAGTTAGATTCTATATGTAGGGTAGAATCTTAATATTTTTAACTTTTGTTATGTTTCATTTCTGGAATCAGTTTTCCGGAATCTAGAAAGTCTTTATAACTCATAGATGTCTTGTGAATTATCCTGTTTAACCTTGTTAAACATAACCATCCTAAAAATTTCCTAAGGGAATTATTAAAAGGTACAATTCACCCCCCCCCTTTTGTATCTGAGAATCTCATTCTTATTTCGATCCTACATTTTTTATAATATAGTATATCATACTCAGTTATATACCATCCTAACACTATTGAGGCATCAATTTGTTGTATATAGGAGATCCATTATCATATTCCCAAAAAAAGAGAATATGAAGGTATGTGAGGTATAATATTCCCAAAATAATAATAAGATCATAAATATCATATATCAATAATTTATCAATCATTATAAGCATCCATTATGGGACGTAAGGGAAAATTGAAAGACATATGCTTATAAGTTGGTGGTCATTTGTATTCATGAATGGTGATTTTTAACACATTTGATAGTAGTAGAGATGGGTGTAGTTAAAACACTTAACATAACAACATATCAGTATATGGAATATACTATAGTTATTATATTATCATTTTATAAAAATAATTGATTGAATTGGATGAATAAATAAAACCCAAAGTCTCATTGATAAACATTACCTCTTCTTCGAGTATCCTCCTTAGGTTTTCACCAAAAGCCTTCCTTGGAATGATTTCTACCCAAAACTAATTCTTATAGAATGAGTGGATATAATTTTTTAAGTTATTTTGGTATGTCTAGGCTAATAAATGACTATTTTATGGTGTGAATATGAGAGGATAAGAGTTAGTCTTTTATAAGTGGTAGTGATGACACACTTGGTATTTATGAGAAGAAACGAGTGGTGCCACATTTTTTATATGTCAAAAGGGTGAAAGAATGGGTAATTCAAGAAAATTATAGGAGGAATGTACAATATATCACCATAAAATAGATTTTATGCAATTTTTATTGTCATTTTTAACATTATAATTTTATTTTAACCCTCAGTAATCCCATTTTTACCATAACAACTATAATTATTATTTACAGCATTCCCTATTTATTTAGGTCAAATCCTAAGTTGAAATTTCTAGATAATATATATTATATTTATTCCAATTATTATATCCATTTTTTGAATTCAAATCATATAATTGGGAAAATATAATTTAAAATTAATCCTATAGATGCAATGAGGAAGCTAGGTTTTAAAGAGAAAATGATCAAAATTTTAATAATTATTTATATCTAAATAGAATATTTAATTGATTAAAATGACCTAAATTGTATTAATGAATTTATAATTTAACTAATTTTATTTTAAAACCAATTTTATATATAATTTAACATTATAAATAAATTATGTGAAAATATAGTTTTAATTTAAAATCAAGTATTTTACAATATTCATCAAAAAATCCTTTTCATAAAAACCCGAAAAAATAACCCTAAACTAATTTTGAGATTTTTATTTAAACAGTTTATTTTGTTTTATCATATTCATTTCATATCAGTTTTGAAAATTAATTTTTTTATTATTCACAAAATTAAATACAAATCATTTTTTGAGGAAATAATTTCTTCAAATAATATAATGATTATTCCAAAAATTAAGTATTTTTTTCAATATAATTTCTTTATATAAAAATATTATATGTAATAATTAAAAATTTGTTATTAAAATTCATACCACTATGTTTAATGGCTAGGTTATAGTATCCATTTTTGATTAATGTTAATAATATATCATAGTTTTGTTAAAACTTTTAATTGTGTGTAATGAAAACTAAACCATTATTGCATGTAGTGAAATATTAACATGGTGTTACATGTACAGAATGGTTAACATGGTGTTTTGTGTAATTGATAAAATCAATGAAATATAATTTATTCAAAAAAATATTAATTCATAAATATTGGTGTTTTGTAATGAAAGATCAATTATTTTGTTTGTATTATTTTCCCTAAGATATCAAGAAGTATTTTGTGATTTAAATACAGGGATACTCTATGGAAAATAATGTCATTAACAATGAAAATTCCATATGTATTTTTCATTTTAAAATATAATGTGAATTTCAAGTATGTATCTAGTTCTACAATAACAATAAACTGTTCAGCCCTTTGAGATTAAATTCCTTAAATCTTATAAAAATTTAATGAAGCTCTCACTTTCCACCAGCTACTGTGGTCACGGTCACTACATAGATCATCCTGATTAAATGATGTGAGGATAAATATTTATGTTCTTATTTATTACTAATACGTAAGAAAGTTAGAGTTGGTATTCATTATTTACATGGGAATCACAATACCTAATTAGTGATATCCTATGGGAATATAGGGTTATTCGTTATAACTATGACCTAATTTTCTTGATCACGTATCATTGAATCTTCATTTGTATGTTTTTTTAAATTATGATTTTCTTGTGGAAATTAATTACCATATAGAGGGATATGATGTTTCATCAACCTATATATGTGA
Source organism: Viscum album (assembly GCA_963277665.1). Classification (NCBI taxonomy): domain Eukaryota; kingdom Viridiplantae; phylum Streptophyta; class Magnoliopsida; order Santalales; family Viscaceae; genus Viscum; species Viscum album. The sequence continues at coordinate 1,373,445,869 of OY728129.1, read as the reverse complement.
AAGAAATATTTAATCACACTCAATTCTATTAGTTAATACCCAATCTGGTATTATGATTCATAAGTGAACAAATAATAACCACTGTAACATCTTGATATATTAGAAAACACTAAATACTTCATCACCCATCCTTTGGTCATTCAATTGTGATGTTATATATATAAATATAGGTAAATTTTGGATCTTCAGCCATAGATACATATAATATAACATAATTAGAAAACAAATTATAGTCAAAATTAAATCCAAAATTAAATATTGGAACTAATTAACCATGAAAAAGAAAAAATGATTTTATTGAAAATATCGGTGACCCGATTAAATGTAATGATAAATTAATTTACAAATATCTTCCAAACACACAAAATGATAAAATTAACTTAAAAATAATCACATCTAAAATAATCTCATATTCTCCTCCTCAACCGATGGATAATGGTTGTAGAACCGCAGAATCATTAAATTAGGGGGAGATAACAATCCATTATCATTTAAATAATCAATAAACAGAATTAATAAAAGAAAAAAATTAATGTTTTCCTTGTTAATTCATAAATGAAATGTTCTGAAATCACTTTTCCTTATAGTTATTTAAAAAGGAAATTATTTCTCTTGAGTCTCCAAGATTTTCAAAATGTCATTGTTTCCATTTCATAATCAATTTGTTTCAATATTTAATTTTAGTCTTAATTTTTAATTTTATCCTGTTTAAGATAGTTTTTTTCATATTTTGTGTTTCCTTCATCAATAACCTATTATCTCCCTATAATTGGTATTAAAGCATCTCAATTAAATGATCAGAGGATTAGTAGTGAAGTGTTTAGAAATTTCTAACACATAAAGATATCATAATGGTTATTTTATATTTACATGGGAACCACAATACCTGATTTTGTGTTTTTTATTGTAATTGAGGAAGAATTATTGTATCTTTCACATATTTTAAGTAGGGTATACCAAAGAAAAGAATTTATTATCCTAATCTCACAATAATAAATCAATCATGGGAGAATAAGAGAATTGATTATGGGACATTTCATTTATATATTAACAAGGAAAAGTGATTTATTTTAAAATACATACATAGTATTATAATTGGAAATTGAAAACTAATATTATCACTTTTCCCTGAAACTGGGTTATTATATTTCTATTCAATGTTAGTTAGTGATAGAAATCACATTAATTCTATTTTATTTTACATTCTTAGAAACTAGTTTTGAGCACAAATCCATGAATATGTATTAGGTTAATACTTATATTGAATTCATTGGGGAAATAATTTAACAATTATTACACCCTATGAAAGGCATGTGTCAAAACATGGTGTCATTATTACTGCATTAGTGCCTTCATAAAATTAAATTTTCATGAAAAGGACTGCATATTGATATAGAAGAGATGTTGATATTCATTAAGCAAGGTAATACGCAATTAAGAATTAAATTGTTGTAATTGTATTAGTAACCTATGTCATCTCCAAGGAGTAATTTTCTAACCCCATGGTTGGAAAAAGAGGGAGATATTCACATCGATTAAAATGAAAAATAAATTCATCGAATAAAAAAATAATTAATAGAATGATTAGTTAATCATATGTGGTTAAATGGATGATGTGAGATTCATTCTAAGAATTACTTTTAAAATATGTAAAAAAATTATGTAAAATTAATTGCAATGGAAAATAAGAAAATGAAAAGGTAGAAAACATTATACAGGGAGTAAATCTTTTATTATTATATAATCTTTCATAACCTTTACATTGAACCTAGGAGGAGGGTGTTGTCACTTTTAAAGATAGAATTGAATTTATGAATTTACTTTGACATCATGCACTATGCTTTTGAGTAAACCTACTTTTTGAAAATAAATGTTTTTAAAAATCACTAACCACTGACCTTAAGCCTTAGAGTCACTAGAACATTAACTTGAAAGTCATCAATATTTCTTGTGATTGTGGTCTATAGAAAGTTTATAATGTATGTCTTATGAAATCTTATAGAAATGGATCATGTACTTATAGAATGATCATAACTCTTCATGAACTTTTAACATGATTTATGAGAGAAATTTTTTTGTTATGAGGTAGATCATAATGTGGAAGGATTATTAATAATTGATTATGATATGTGAATGAATTAAAGGAAACTATTCACCATTTCTTAATTGGAGAAAGTAAAATGCATGAGTGAAATGGATTCTTGGAAAATATTGATGTTAAATTAAATTTTTTTATGGATATTAGAAGTTCGATCTTTCCATTTATAATCATTTTAATTTATTATTTTGAAATTTATATAGTAGCAAGATGTTTTTCTTCTTAAATTTTTTTTCTAAGAATCAATGATTAAGGAAAAATAATCATTCAAGAGTGGGAGTAATTTATGTCCTCATTTTTCAGGTTTTTATTTACAATTATGATAACAAATTTCAATTTTTTAATATTTTTCTCTATGTAATTTATTGTTTTATTAAATAATGGGTGATTTACATTTAAAAAATTAATTTGCTGTAATGCAACTAAAAAAGATAAATTTAATTTTTATATAATATTTTTTGAAATTATATTAAGTGATTGACATATATTTAGGTATAAAATTATATAACTAATGTTAAATATCACAAACCATGGGGTTCAAGACACTTTACAAACCCAAGCGGGATAATCAACCATGAACACCCAATAGGAGAGAATTAATGGGAGACATGAAGAAGAATTACCAGAACATGTCATAGATAGTGGAGGTGTAAGGGAAAATCATCACACTGGAACACATGTCTATTATGTGCGGAAGATGGTAGAGGACCTCTCGGGTACTGGCATGCACAAAAGGTAGTAGTAGTCTATTGGCTCAAGTCTGACATGATTAATGAGTTTATGACATGGGAAGAATTATTTTTAAGTGGTATCCCATGTTAATATCTTATACGTGATGAGGTGAGATATGGTTAAGGTTTATTTTAACAAAAACAATTTCACTTCACAGCCCAATCACGTGCATAAACTTATAAATTCTTCCAAATCCTCTTTTTCTGCCTTCCATCCTTGACATCATAGGACAAATGATACATCACATTGAATAAAAAAAGTTTGAATTTTAGTAAGATTAGTCATGATTTGAAGAGTCACAGCCAATACTAGCACCACCATGGATGAGACTAGAGAGCATAGAAAAAAAATCATGGAAGTAAAATGAAGAAAATGATCTCTTAACTAAGCTTGATCGAGCTACTAAAATTCTAGATGGAAATGATAAATATAATTGTTGATATACCATTTATGGTCCCTACTATCTATCTATTTCTTTTCAATTTCCTCTTTTCGGATGATTATATATGGGTGCAACCAGTTCTGTGACCATTTCGTATATTTTATTATTCTACCATCAATATGTGATACTACCACTTAGTGATTCTTCTCTCACCACCGTCATCTTCTTCGACTACCACTAGCCTTATATGACTTTCCATGATCAGATCCTATAATCACCATCAATTTCTATAACCAACTTTATAAAACATATCATCCAACTACTTTTTTACTACTTTTTGATACTACCACTACCCTCTTTAGCCATTCAACACTTCAAATAATGTCGATGTTCATTTTATACGTTTCCTATATTCGATCCTTCCACCATTGTTACTTTTTGACCATTGGCCTTCCAACATTATATAACACATTTTTATTCTACCATTTTCCTTCATCAATTGATCCAAGGTCAGTGAATCTTATTTGAGATGAAGGAATAAGTCCACTCAATCAGTCTACATCGAAGAGTTAAATATCAATATGTCGTGGATAGTGAGGGCTAGAATAATCAACCCAGTTAATGCCTTGAATAAATGATGGTGAAATTTTATCCCCTTGTGGATTATAAATGGTCAATCATTGTGGATGAATTTAGGAAATATTAGGATGAAACATTCATTATACAACAAAAAAAATTAAGGCTCTGAATGCAGTGATAAACAAGACAGGGTTTAAACAATGAAGATTCAAATTAGGGAAGGGCACCACTCAATACATGTACATCACAATGCAATCCAAGGATAGTGATAAGATAGTTGAAAATTATAATATTGAATTTATCTAAAAGGGGGGATGAAGGAAAATTAAATTATGATATTGTAGAAGTTTTAGATTGTGTTCTATATCTCTTTGGAAGAATGACAAATAACTAAATAAATAAATGGTCCGGAGGATTTAAAAGATAATATTTGAACCAATTCAAGTGGAATAGTTTTTTCTGAATTTGAGGTGGAGATGGTCCTATATTAGATACTTATATTTCCTATACAAATTAGGTTAAGATACTATGCATGATGGGATACAGACACATTGAGAGGAGGATTGTGAAAAATAAATGGCTGGAGGATCAATTTGTTATTGTACTAGATTTATTCTCATTTCTACTCAATTTTATTCTTAAAATGTTATATACACATTAAAATCCACTAGTTATTATTTAATAGATGGGTTGAATCATTCAAGGATTGGGTAATGGGGGTTATCCCATCTGAGATGTTTGAGTCTACAAATATTTTTTGAAGACATTGATATTATTTTATGACATTGTTTTAAATTTCAAATTCTAGAATATAATTTTTATGCAATAATGTTTATTAATTTATTATAGTGATTTTTTATTTCCTTAATTATGAAATTCATATATCTCTGTAATGTGTTTTAAAACATATGATTGATGGTTTTAAGAAATGGTTAAGAGTGTTGAATGATTACTAAACATGGGAGGAAGTGGTAGTGATCAAGCCTAGCGACATTATAACAACTATAAAAGATTGGGTAATTAACATGTCAATGATGTTAGATTCATTATGACTATCTCATGTATGAATAAGAGTAGTTGAAATACGGGTAATTATTAGAACTATTTTCACTATTATCAATCTTATTCTAGGGTGAAAATGGAAAATGATTTTTAAAAAATTCACTAAATCCAGTATCTTGGGAAAGTGATTTATTTTTAAATGGCTATGACAATATTGTAAATGGGAATCCAAGATTAAACTGATTAGTTTCCTATTTATTTAGATTATTAAATTATTATTGAGTATTCTTATAAGTTTAAATATATTTATTTGATTTTCTCACCCAGGAAGTCTAGATTAGAGCACTACACCTTAGATAGGAATTTTGTGTGTTAAAACATTTTACCATTTATATAGAAATATCTATTTAAAATAAATCTCACATTAGGTATTTTTGTTTTTATAATGAATGAAAAATAATGTGTATATTTAGATATTGAATATATATTATCCATATAAATGATTAAAACCTTTAATACCTTCCACACCATTGATGTTTTAGAAACCTATAACTCCTCCTTCCAGACTACAAGTGGTTTCATTACCTCAATTTTATTTCTTTCTACTATTTTATTCACTCATTTTTATTGAAAAAAAATAAAATTTGTTTAAATAATTTTAATTGTTTTATTAATTCTCCCATATATTTTTTTGTTTTCATATAATATGGGTGATATTAATTAAAATATTTACTTTTTTGTAAAGTGTTTTTGAAATTAAAATTTGAATTTAATGGATTTTAGTATGTTTTGACATCTTTTTAGGTAAAAAACATGGCTAACCGATGTTTTTCCCCAAAACCCAAGGGGTGAAATACACCTAGCCATACTTAGAGGGGCATCCAATTAAGTGCACTAAATAGGAGAGATTATATGGGTTTAAATATAAACCATATCTATTGAATAGCATGAAAAGTGGTGGTAAAACATAAACAAGAGCACACCAGAGCATGGGGATATTCTATACGACAATTGGAAGGTGGTATCTTTGATGCTGGAAGGTATAGTATGTATAGTGATTCCACTAGCATGAGTCTAATACAGTTCCGAAGTCGATGACATGAAGGTAATTATATGGAATTGGGGTTGTGAATTTATATATGATATGGGATGATGAAAGATATTTTTATTCTTCATTTTAACAAAAATAACACTACTTCCCTCAATACTCACACACCAATACTCAAATATTATCCCATAGCCACCACCACTGCCTACCACCCTTGACATCCATGTACCGGTTATGTATCTCTCCAGAGAAAACCATGGACATTATTGTGAGGGATTTATCTAGAGATAAATAAACACATTCAAGGATAGTATATTAATAGATGAGATTAGTGCGTTCAGATAATTAATATAGAACACAAAAGATAGAAAAATGAGACAATTAAAAATCTTGATCTTACCGCTATGAATTTTAGATAATGATGATGAACATGAACACTAATCTTCTAGAGTTGGTACATACTATTGATACAAACCACTACTAGTTTATTACGTCTAATATTTTTCATTGGTTGCTATTATTTTAATGATTATTGATTTTTTATGGGTTTCGATCATCATTGGGTCTTACTAACACTATCTCCAACCACCACCATCACTTTTTATGATCACAATTCCATGTAACCGATGAATGGTTTCAATACCTATAGCTTCATCTACCTCCACTATCATTGTTTTACAATAATTTTCTTATATTAATTTGATACTACCACCACTGGTGTTTTTCTACCATTGAACTTTTTCCATCCGATTCTACCATCACATACTACAAGCGCCTTGTCTCTGTTGATCCAAGGTAGTGGAATCCTATTTGGGAAGAAGGAACAAAACCACACAATCCATTAACAATGAAGAGTTAAATTGAAAGAAGTTGTGTATGGTGGGGATGATAATAATTCACCTGGTCAGATATGAGAATCTATAATGCTGAAATATTGTTCCCCATGTAGAATAATACAGGGTTCAGTAATGTTTTTACATGTAAGAAATATGAGGATAAAACAAGAATTCCATGCCCTGATTATAACGAACCAAAAATTCATGAAGTAAAATTTCTCTTGGTCTATTTAAATGTCTTATTATGGTTATTTAAAAAGTTTGGACATATTTGGTTTTATGTTTTCGATTTTAAAAAACAGTTAATAATTTTGACTATTGCTAATATAGTCATTGAATAGTGATCATAAGATTAGTATAAATATAGGGCTTTAATGAATCCAATTTACTCAGACAAAGGAAGTGATAGCCTCATCCAGTAGGCTTTCCATGTACGAAGCCCATTTTTCGGGGTTTGGAAAGAAGGTGGTGTAATTGTGCTTTTCTCTTAACAAAGCCCAAGATGTTCTTTAATACTTTAAGCTTGAGCAAAACCTCCTACGTGATAAGTGGAAGTTGATATGGATTACAACTCGAGCGATGTTGTCTGAGTCACCCCATGAGTCTGTCACCATCGCCTACCTTACCCTAATGTCTTATGCAGGTTTTATAAGCGGTTATGTAACAAGACCCTAGAACTATGATTATGTGCATTATTTTAGTATATAATAATGAATATACATTAATTTTATTATTATAACTCTATAGATAGTTTTTAAAGTCCAAATAGTATTTTTAATTATTTTTAAACTAAGGAAACTATTTTGTTAAATTAATGGATTTTTTAATTAAATATTATTTTAATAAAATATTATTATTATCATTTTAATTTTATTAAGTATAAATTATCACATATTTTTTATTAATGTAATTGTAATTTTTTTTATTTGAAAGTTATCATTGTCAAAACACATGATTTTTTGATCAATGTCGGTTTTAATTTTAAAAGTAAAAATTCAAAAATTTAGAAAAATATTTAGATAAAAAGTATACTATTTTTGTAATCATGATGTCGAAATTATCCAATGGTAAATTTTTCATAATTTTCTGAGACATTCAAATTTTTGGGTAAAAATTAAATATCATTTAAATAAATATTATGTTTGATGACATCATAAAGACCCAATTGTGATGTAATAAAATAATCTAAACATTATTTTCTTCCAGTATAATTTTTTCTATTAAAATATTGTGATTTTAGTTTTTATTTATTTGTTTTACACTACTTTAGTCGACCCATCAAGACTTATAAAACATTTTAGCTTTTTAAATTGATTTCCATGAAAGTGTAACTCACCTCCACATAAGCAGCCCAATTATTTTAATATGTTCAGCCATTGTACTTATAAAATATTCTATTCAACTCCCCTATGGAAAAATCCATATGCAAAACCCATGTGTTGGTTTGTGGTTTTCATTAGTTTAATATGTGGTGTCCCAAACCAAAATAATAAAGAATTCTCTCTCCTTTCCAATATAAATCCACCCAATCTCTCACTTAATCCTCACTCAATGCCTTTGGAGTTTGACCAACCACTTCCCACATCTCTCTATAATCCTCCAAATGTGCCCCATGCTTCCAAGAAGCCTCTCCCATGATTGTGGGATCACACTTCCATGTAAGGAATTTCTTCCATTCTCTTTTTGCCCAGAATTTATTTTGCTGTTATGCCCTTTTATTTTCAATTAAAAATGTTGGGGTATGACTTTTTTCCTCTTCCATATTTCCCTATTTCTGTTTTAATGATGATAGACACCTTTTACTTCTCATTAATTCCTCCCATGTACACCCGTTACTATGCTAAAATTCAATAAGGAATTTCTCTCTCCTCATTTACATTCGAGCAATTATATTATATTTTGCATCTATATTCTCATTCATAAGTTGGTATATTATGTCCCATGATGTCCTTACTATCCATTTAATGTATAAATGATCAGATACCACTTTCACTCTCATCAACCCATTTTTCAAAATTCTATTTGACGTCGTTATGCTGCCAAAATGACACAAAAATTTCCACGACAAAATCATTGTGTAGCGAATATCATACCCACTCATCTATTAGGGGTATTCTTCTTTTTGCACATGTACTTGTTGATTGAGGCCTTACATTTATTTATTCCACATCTCTTATTCATGAAATGAATTATTATGTTAATTAATCCATGTTTTATGATCTATGTGGCACACTTATGCATGAAATGAAATGATTATGAAGGATGCTCCCTAATAACACCCCAAATAATTAGGTAAGTATAGTATCAAGATACTTTATGTGAAATGAGTGTTGACTCATTCTAATTCCAGTGCAACAAGGGTTTACTCATGCTTCATGTGCAATGAGGGTTTAACCATGTTTCGAGTGCAATGAGCATTGGCTCTTTCAAATTCCATGTTAAGTGTTGTTTCCACATTTCCATGTTATCATTATCATACTTTATCATGCCATTATGTTCATATTTTTTTCTTTCCATTGATATGCCGATTTAATAACATGTATTCTATTCCTCATGTTATTCCATTTTTATTCCCTTATTGGGATTTATAGCTCACCCATTTCTTATGTATGTCCTCTGGTTATACCATGAAATGCAATGTACGTGGAAATGTAGTGGTCATGTAAAGGAAGTTTTCAATAATGATGTTGTATAATTTATATTCTATGTTATTATGTAATGTTCCCATGCCCCAATGACACTATACCTCTCGATATTCTATATTGTATCAAGTGAAGGTTTTATGTAATAATATATGTTAAGTGTGTAATAAAGAACAGTGTTGTTATACTTTGTATCAAAGGATAGGTTTATTTATTTTGGGGATTAGGACTAGAAAACCCGAGTGAAGCCTTAGAGACTAGAATAATCATAAAAAACATCCCTATTTTTTCTGTGAGTATTCAGTAAGTTGTTTATCAGGCAAATACATCATTGTCTGGATACGACCAGGTAGAGGTGGCTCTGGTACAGATGTACCTAGGACGCAAAACTCGGACAAGGAGTTTTGGGATTGACCTGACGTATCATGGTACACAACAATGGGCCTTTTTGCACTCTTGGATATGACACTCTTGAGAGATATTCTTTGGTAAATTAACATCCTAGGTATGAACAATTATTAAGGGAATTTAAAAAAAATGCCTCTGAGAATACATGTTAGAAAGTAAATCGTGGATATCATAGATAAAAGCTTATAGATTCATATGTTTTAGAAATAAAAGTTACTTATAAGTTATCTATTTTTGTCTTTATATTACCATTTATGTGTTATCTATAGGTTTCCTTTTATTTTTTCTAATGGCTGGTAATAGGAGGGCTCAGGCTAACAAATGATGTGAATATCAATGCGATGACTATTCTAATGAGATCCCCAATCTGACGGGAGTGGTAATCAAAAACTTTTTCATGATACACAGTCATTTGACACAAGAATTGAATAGAAAAAATGGGTCAAGAAGAACATTCAACCCCCCCCCCCCCAAGAAAGAACATATCGTTATTGAAATATTCCTAAGACAAAGTCCTCCTACTTTTAATAGATCATCTGATCCCTCAATCATCGAACAATGGATCGACTCTGTTGAAAAGATCTTCTCTATCAATCAATGTTACGAAAAATAGAAGGTTCTTCAAGCTACTTATCATATGGAGGGTGAAGCCGATCAATGGTAGAAATTGATTAAAAATACAAACCCTGAGGGGGAGATCTAGGCATTGGAATGGAAGGATTTATGGAAAATGTTTTTTGATAAATATTTTCTGTCCACCCTCCGGCTTAAGATAGAAAAATACTTCCTTTCCCTCAAGAAAAAAGACGATGAATCTGTTAAAGCATATGAGGAAAACTTCACAAGGCTAACACGATACACCTCCATCATTGTCATTACCCTCGAATGCAAGGTTTACCGCTTCTTTGGTGGGTTGAAACCTAGCCTGTAAAAACCCCTGGTGATCTGTGACTTCGAAAGCTATGAGGAAATTGTCTGAGGTTCCCTCAAGGATGAAATGGAGACAGGTGAATCTCATGGGTATAATGGGGATAATATGTGTAACTCGAAATTAAATTCTGGTAGTCCAATTGATAAATCCAATTGTGCTATAAAGATCTAGTAGCCCACTTCCCAAAGGTTCGAAAAGAAGAAACCTGGAAATTGCTTGAAGGGGATGAGGAAATGATTTAGGTGTGGAAGAGAAGAACACCTAACTGTTAAATAACGACAAGAAAAAATCAGGTTTGCAATAGAAGAAAGGAATGCTCTTTTTTAACCCAAAAACATTGTTCATTGCTTTAACTATAATGAACCAGGGCACCTTGTAAATTAGTGCCCTATGCCAAGGGTGTTCAGAGGAAACCAACAACCTCCAAGAAAACAACGAATATCTCTTTCCATAACTACCACCAAAGTGAACCCCAATAAAGAAGTGGCAATTGGTATGCTAGTTATTCATTCATGAATAAGGGACATAGTTTTTGATTTAGGTTCTACTCAATCTTTTATATCCCAAAAGATTAGTAGAACAATCCCAACACCACCACAAATCATACATGTAAAGATGTCGGTGAGTATGAATAATGGGGAAATCATTGCATCCCATGAATATAACTGCTTCCCTATTATAATTTTGGAACCTCATAATACTCTATATACTATAATTTGAAGCAATTATTAGAATTTATTGGATTTCATTATATAGATCCAACATAAATTTCTGTGAGAGGGAAATCACTCTTCATATAGAGAATTGACCCTTGATTCTATATAGGTGAAAGGAGGAGCATAATATATTTTTGCACCATCATCTCAAGCATGGATATTAATTCTCTATGAGCATGCATATCTAGATCAGATGATTGATTTTTTGGAGGAAACCAACTTTCAAGACATTCCAATTGTGAGGGAATTCGCTGATGTGTTTCCATAGGAATTGCATAGTCTCCCTCTTAGAGGAGATGTGGAATTATCAATTGACTGTATACCTGGGGCATTTACAATATCCAAGACTCCATATAGAATAGTTTTTGTGGAGCTTGAGGAGCTAAAGAAACATCTATAGGATAATCTGGATAAATGGTTTATATGCCAAAGTGCTTCACTATGGGTTGCACTAGTCTTCTTCGTCAAGAAGAAGGATGGGTCAATGCACCTTTGAAATTGATTATCGTGAGAACAAAAAAAATCAAGATAAATAACAAGTATCTTCTTCCACGAATTGATGACTTGTTTGATCAACTGCATAGATCACAATACTTTTTCAAGTTAGATTTGTGGTTGGGATGTTATCAGGTGTGCATGAAGAGGGAAGATATCCCCAAGACTGATATTCGTGCAAGATATGGGCACTATAAATTCATAGTAATGCCTTTCAGACTCACTATTGCTCCAGTAATCATCATGGACTTTATGAATAGATTATTTATATATTATATCGACAAATATGTGGTAGTATTCATATATTATATTCTAATATACTGAAAAACCAATGAGGATCATTAGGAGCATCATAGAACTATACTAGAGACCATGAAAATGGAGAAGCTCTATGAAAAGTACATCACATGTGAGTTTCGGTTGAAAAAGGTTTTATTCTTGGGTCATTTCATCACAAGAAATGGAATATTAGTGGATCCCTCCAAGATAGCTACAATTGAGGGATGGTTGAGGCCAACATCAATAACATATATCTGTATCTTCTTGGGGTTAGCTAGATATTATTACTGATTTGTGAGAAATTTCTCATGATTGTCCAACCCTCTTACCAAGATAACTCAGAGTGGATTAATGTTTTCTTAGAGTAATTAATGCAAAAAATTTATCCAATATTTAAAAAGGAGACCTATCTCTACACTCGTGCTCACATTACCACGTGCGGAAAACGTTTTTTGGTATTTAGTGATGCTTTGAAGAAAGGCATGGGATGTGTGATGATGCAGAATGATAAAGGGATAGCTTACATCTCAAAGGATCTGAAAATACATGTGAAAAACTATCCCATACATCATATGAAGTTGGAGGCTGTGATATTTGGGTTGAAAAGATGGAGGCATTATCTATATGGTGAGAAATGTGAGATATATATTGATCAAAAGAGCTTCAAACATATATATTCACACAGAAAGAGCTTAATATATGCCAATGAATATGGATATAACTCATCAAGGATTATGACTACTCAATCCATTACCACCGTGGAAAAGAGAACAAGGTGGATGATGCTCTAGGTAGAAAGGATCTAGAGATTCTGTCATTGATGATAATTGAGAAGAATATAATATTCTTCAAATTGCAGAGGATGGACATGGGAATCGTTAATGGAGGAAAGTCATCAATCCTTTATTAAAATATTTCTCAACCATCCCTCTTTGAGAAAATAAAGGATGCTCAAAGAAAGGATGTGGAAATTATGAAAAGGTTGGAAGCTATCAGAAATCGGAAATCCTCAGAGTTCAGGGTTGATAAGGATGGAATTGTGAGATTTGTGTCATTATTAAGTATACCATCTGATCCAGAGATATATAAGGATCTTTTGGATGAAACACATAATTCAACCTTCTATATTCATCCGGGGAACACAAATATGTATCATGATCTCTGAGAAAACATTTGGTTGGACATTATTAAAAGGGAGATTGTTGATTATACATCAAACTTTATGGTATGTCATCAAGTGAAGGCAAAGAAGAAAAACTCTAAGGGGATGATGCAACAACTAACCATACCAACATATAAGTGGATGAATATTACCATGGACTTTATCACTATAATTCCAAGTAAATTCTGATGAAACAATTCTATATATGTTGTTGTGGATCATCTTCAGAAGATATCTCACCTTATCGTGATTCTAGAGGACTTATCGTTGGATCAACTTGCACAGATTTACATCAATGATGTAGTAAGGTTTTTGGTAGTACCACAATCTATTGTATCCGATCAAGATAAGAGATTCATCTCAATGTTCTAGAAAAGTCTCCAACATACTCTGGTTTGTGGTTTTGATTTGTTTAATAGGTGGTGTCCCAAACCTAAATCATAAATAATTCCCTCTTCTTTCTTATATAAACCCTCCCAAGATCCCACTTCTTTTTCACTCAAATCCTTTGGAGTTCGACCAACCCATAATATCCTCTCTTTAGAATACTCCAAAGGTTCCCCAAGCTCCCAATAAGCCTCTCTCAAGCCTCTCATAAGCTTTTGGGAACACACTTCCAAGTAAGGGATTTCTTCCATTCTCTATTTGTCCATATTTCATTATGTTGTTATGCCCTTCTATTTTCAGTTACAAATGGTGGGTTATGATTTTTAACCTCTTCAATTCTTCCCTCTATATTTTTCAATGATGAGAGACCCATTTTCTCTCTCATTAATTCCTCCCATGTAAACTAATTACCATGCCGAAATTTCATAAAGAATTTCTCCCTCCTCATTCACATTCACACAATTATTTTATATTATGCATGTAAATTTCATTCCATATGTTGGTATATTATGTCCCATGATCCCCTTACTGTCCATTTAATGAATAAATTATGAGATACCCCTTTCACTCTCATCAACCCATTTTATAAATTTCTATTTGATGTCGTTATGCTGTCAAAATTACACCAAACGTTTCATGCCAAAATCATTATGTAGTGAATACCATACCCACTCCTCTATCAATGGTATTCACCTTTATGCACATGTAATTGTTTATTTAGGGCTTAAATTTATGTATTCAATATCTCTTATTCATGGAATGAATTATTATGTTAATAAATCTAGGTTGTACGATCTATGTGGGACACTTATGCATGAAATGAAATGGTTATTAAGGGGGCACCCTAGTTGAGCTCCAATGCTTTGGGTAAAGTATAGTATCATGATATTTCATGTGAAATTAGTGTTGAATAATGATAATTCAAGTTCAACCAAGGTTTAATTTTTCTTCTTGTGCAATGAGGGTTTACTCATGCTCCATGTGCAATAAGCCTTGGCTTATGCAAATTCCATCTTAAGTGTTGCTGCCACATTTCCATGTTATTATTATCATGATTTATCATGCCTTTAAGTTAATATTTCTCTTGTGATCCATAGATATTCCTATTAAATAACATGTATTTTATTTCTAATGTTATTCCATGTTTATTCCTTAATTGGCCTTAACTGCTCACCCTTTTCCTAGGCATGTCCTTAGGTTATCCCATGAAGTGCTAAGTAAGAGGGAATGTAGTGGTCATGTAAAGTAAGTTTTCAATAAAAATGTTGTGTGTTTTATGTTCTATGTTTTTAGTTAATGTTTCGAATACCCAAATACATGAGACCTCTCTATATTCTATGTTTTATAAAGTGAAGGTTTTATGTAATAATCTATGTTATGTGTGTAATAATGAACTGGGTTGTGATAATGACCATGCATCCAAATGAAATCATAGATTGGTCATATGATATATCTCATATGAATTATAGAATTTATCAAAAAATTAAGATGAATAAAAAATTATTTAAGGAATAGAAAAAATTTAATATAGAGAGACATGAGTATGTCTATACAATTTTTTACCTCTCTTTTTCAAAATGCAGGATAATTTAAAAAAGAAATATTCTTGAAGATTTAAAGTAGAACAATTAAAACTATAAAAAGAGAAAAAGTTTTTTGTGAATTTTAAGAGTAGAAGTTCAATCTTTGGAGATTTTTATTCCATATAAATAACGGGTTGAGCTACTATTCATGAGAATATATTAACACATAGAAAGGAGGATTGTGAATAACTTGGATGGAGGATCAACATTATATTATTATATGTTTCTACCCCTTTCCAATATATTTTATTCCTAAAATTTATTATATCAATTAAAAATCCATTATTTTTTCATTAATGAAGTTTTAGAATATTTAAGTTATTGGGGAAGTGTATTTAGTCTATTTGGGATGCTTGAGTTGTCACAACCAATGTTTTTTAAGACCTCTTTTTTCTCAAATAAATTTTATTTTCATTGATATTTTGAATTTAACTTAGTTAAAAATTAATTTAACACTAAAAAAATTGTATTATATTATAAAAAAAACCAAATTGGCATACATTACATATAGCACCAACCTGATTTACGATGTACGCAACACTGAGTTTCTAAGAAACATCTTTTTTTTTATAATTATTTAAACGAGATAAGTAAAACCTTGAAATTAAAACTAGTAATATTAATAGTATTAAATAATTTTAAAATATTTATTATAATGGTTTTATATAATTAAAACATGTTGATAATGAAATATATAATTTTTGGTAATGTCTTTACATGTCTAAAAATAATATTTTCTCCGAAGAACAACTTTTCATGTTGTTTTTTTAGAAAAATAAAAAAGCTTTTATAAACCTTTAGAAAATGAATTATATTGAATAAACATAATTTTTTAATTTATAATTTCAAAATAATCTTACGGTATATTTTATGTATATTTATGATAAACCTCATTTATTTGATTAATGGTGAAAAATACTAAATTTTAATTCAAAACTAAATTTTCATGCAATTTATTTATAAGGATAAATTATAATTTAAATTTTTTTCATCATATAATTTGATTATATTTTTTTTAAATTTATGTAATTTAGTTAATTGGAATACATTTCAATTTGAGATTGGGTATAAAAACATAAAAAACTTTTGGATATAGTTTACATTAAAAACACACATTGTCATACAGTCTGTAAGATTGAATTAAAATTAATGTTTTCCACTTATATGATTATAATTTAAAAAAATTGATACGATATTATTAAAAATAATAATTTCTAATTTAAATTTGGACTAAAATAGTTTTTGGCCAGAAAGGTAGCTAAAATGACTAAAAAAGTTTATAACATTTAAGTGAAAAAATTGGTTAATGATGTAATAAAACTTAAATATATAATACCAAATGACCTATAAAAATGTCCAAGAGATATAGGCTAGCCATATTTTTACCCTATACTCACTATTATCTAATTTTTTCCATTGCTGTATCCACATGAAAAGAAAAAAATGTGGGTGGAATTTCTTTTCCCAAAATTTACAAGAGTTTAACTCATCCTCCACTATAAAAGGACTCATCTACTCCCAATTCCTCACATTGGTCAAACAAGTTTGGTTCAAAAGGGATCTACCCAAATTTCTCTAAAAAATCCATAGATTAATCCTGTAATCCTCCAATTTTGTATAATGAAATCCACGGAATCCCTTTGGTGGAAACTAAAAGGGTTCACCTGAATAAGAGGTAACATCCTTCCTCAAGTTCTTTTATTTAATTTTAATTCTCCACCCCCTTAACAATTAGTAATCCATGTTTGTATAAAAACACAAGTATCATAAATAAACTAGTATTTTTTATACTATGGTATCAGACTAAAATTACACACACAACCATCTAGTTGGTAACATACATACTATTAACATGTATGACAAACTACCGCCTCCTAAAACGACGATTGTTAATTTTTACTTTACCACATTTAATTGTAAAAATTATTACGAAAACACTATTAATATATGATATATATTATATTTATTATTATTTTAATCTTGTATAATAATTTTATAACACATAATTTTGAAATTTCTATTCTGTGTAAATACAATAATTTCATTTGAGGATGTGTGGACTATTTCCCCCTCAAAGCATTGTGATTCATTCACACTCTACTTGGAATGTATTAAGTTTTATTTTCGTGAACATATATGATATATATGATATAATAAATCGTAATGACTAATTATATATATACATATAAAATTATATACCATTTAATCTATTTTTTCAATATAACAATAAAATTGAAACCACTTTCATCAGTGTGTACGACCTATCGTCTACATGAATGGTGTATTCTATTTTATACTTATATATTTTATGCACTATTATAGTAAACATATACTAAATATAATTTATATTTATATCATGGATTACATTCGATGAATCATGGTGTAATTATAAGGACCCAATATATAACAAATTAAGACAAATGTGAAGAACAAAGGGGATATTATCCGAAGTGAAACCTTAACATAAAATTGATAACAAGAAGGTAATATAAAGTCATTATATAACCATATATATAATTATATTTAATAATATAGTTATTTAATTGATTTATAATAAACTTATATTTATTATAAAGGAGTTTTTATGAGTATGAAGAAATTCCGGACATAAGGTAAGGGAATTTCATCTCATTTTTTATATCTCTCAAATATATGCTATGTTCGCCACTCTTTTCCTTTGAATGGTGTATATAATGACTATGAATATATTATATGATTATTATTATTATTAATTTTATGGGTATCTACATATCCATTATATTATCTTTCTTTCATGGGTTTTATCTCTCAATATTTACCAAATTCATAAGACAGTATTGTCTCAATTTTCATTCCTTGAGACACATGTTTAGTTATACACCTAAATTCTTTATTGAGGTGTATATAATTACATTTGAAAACATATAACAAGAATACCCTTCTTCTATTAATATTTCAAGCCTAATTTAATTTCATTTTTTTAAATTGATATTTGGATCCTAACTTACCCAGTGGTTAGAGTTTATTGAATCAATATCCTCGCTTATAGAGATTGTTTATGATTATGCTTCCTTAGATGAAATATTATGATAAATATCTCAAGAAAAATCATGAGTTTTATTGTACTATATTTATTCATAATATTTCCATATATTGGTACCATTTTCCTAATATTCTGGAAATTAATATGATTAAGAAAAGTTTTTAAAGAAAAATGTGTCAGTATATTTTTCTTGGGTCAGAAAAATATTTTATTTCAAAAAACATCTTTTCAAAAGTGTTTTCTAAGATTTTTTAGGGAAAAAAGTATTTTATATATTTTTTTTATTTTGAAATATATTTTCAAATAAAAATGTTTTCAAAGTGTTTTACATTTTAAATATCATTTTTCAATTAAGAAAGGATATTTGCCTCATGTTTTTTTAAAAGATCTACGAAAATTATTTACCATATAAGATGACATACATTGGTGCTACTCGTGCCATTAGAAGGAAATGATTCATGGTTTATATTAATTTTAATTATTTAAATGGTTTATTTTTTGATGGAATTTTTTTTATGATACATGTTTCTCTTTTATGGATTATATGATTTTGAACCCCACTTGTTTTCATGGGTTTTGATTTTGAAAAAATGAAAATGAAACCTATATATTTTTGCATAGGTTATGATATGAAAACATGTTTATGACACCCATTTCATTTTTTAGGCTATGATAAAATTGTTTATGATTTTTTTTCACGTGTATGTATAATTTCATTCTGATATGTATGGTACCTATATCTCCCTCCAATGAATTGGGTGAGGATTTATATCTTATGAGATAAAAAATAATGTCCATGAAAGTGAATCTTGAATACTAAGATGGGTATGTTACTTAACCATTACTATCCAGATGGTATGAGGAGTAAATTAATATTACAAATATGGCCATGGGAATGATCCATGACTAAAAAAATAGCATTGGGAGTGAACCCATGAAACTAATAAAGCCTAGGATGCAATAACTTGACTAATATGAAATGAATTTTTATTTTTTAGGTGTCTTTCAAAATTCTAGGTCATATTTCAATGTCATAATTTCACAGCTAATGTTATTTATTTCCTTATGATTCATGTCTTATGAACATCCATGATATATTCCATGATTCATATTTAAGATCATTAACATGCAGGGTATGATCTCCTAATGTTATGATCACATTCCTATACCCATATATTTACAACTATGCTTACATGTCTCCCTTATTACCCTTACAGAGATGCTAAGATAACCCCTTTTTCTTCTTCCCTAGTTTATAATGATACTTATTATGTTTTTTGTGTGTAAGAATGGTTCTAGTCAATATGAACCTAATCGGATATAATTCATCTCACTTATATATCAGTGTTTAGGTTTTTATATTTCCAAAAGAACTAAACTAATATGGATTTTGGGAATATATTTTATAACTTTTTATGTGTTTCATAGAATTTATGTAATGTTAATGTATAAAAATTAAGGGTCACTTTAGTTGGTATCTGAGAAAATTTTTACATATTATTTTGAATCTAGGATGAGAAAAAATTAGTTAGAACCCTAAAGACATGTCGAAGTATAAGTATAAGGATATGAAAAACTATAGTAAAATTCCACGGAATTTTTGGAAGAGGATATAGGGAGTGGACTCCAAGAAATACATACCAATATGGATACTAGAAATGGATGTGGTGCTGACCCATATTTCTCAAGGGATAAGACCCCCTACATGATGTCTTAATCCAAACTAAGGGTAATCTGGTACAGGTAGAAGGGTCTTCCTACACACATGTGTTAACACTCCATGAGTATATTGTTTTGGAATTCACAAAACCATAATGAACTGTCAGGAATGATTTAAAATGGATTTTGTTATGAATATCCTAGGATAATGCTATGGAGTCATGTATTAAGGTTGGAATTATAATTTAAAAATCCTATAAGTTACTTTTCATAATTATGTGGTTCCTCCTTATGATAAATGTATATTACTCAATGATTTTTGTTTTAGTCAATAGATGTATCCCAAATGAACCAAATTAATGGTGATTTAAGCAGAACATGAAATTATTTTTCTCCTGAACAACTAAATTATATGGGGGGTGGAATGAAAAATCTATTTTATGTGATCTCAAAGATTGATCATTCTTTGAATCGCGGTGGACTTCTAGATGAGAAAATGAGGGACCAAAATTATGTTGATACTTTCATGAGGTAGTGTACACCATCTTTCAGAGGGTCTTCTAATCCACATATTTCTGAATAATGGATCAATAGTACTGAAAAGATATTCTCTGTTCTCCAGTTTTTGGAGCATAAGAAATTCATTTTGGTTGTTTATCGATTAGTAGGTTAAGAACAACATTAGTGGATGCTAATCAAGATTACTAGGAAGCAATATGAAATTGAATCCATGGATTGGAATGTGTTCAAGAACTTATTTTTCAATAAGTATGTTCCTTGTATTCTTCATTAAATGATGGATAAATAATTTCTTGAGTTTTAGAAAAGGAATCATGAATCCTTTGGTACCTGTGAGGCTAATTTGACAAGACTTGTGATTTATGATTTAATAATTATTGTCCAACTTGAAAGTAATGTTAATAGGTTCTTCATTAGTTTAATTACATGTCTCATAATGGAATTGTATATAATAGAATTTATTAGAAATTAAGAGATTGTACATTGTGAAATTCTAATTGAAATCAAGGCTGGATTCACTTATCAATCTCATGGTTTAGAAAGGAAAATAAATATAGAATTTAAAGAAAAAACTAAAAACCATTAATAGAAGAAGATGAAATTTCCTTTATTTTATTAGTGTGGGAAGAAACATGGAATAAATAACCTTTATGGTATAATAAATGTTTTTAAGTGTGGAATTGAAGGCCACCACAAATTTAATTACAGAAGTGATGGGAAAAAGATAGCTAACAGTGAAAATGGAGAAAAAATTATTACAAAATGAACCTCCTATGATTCAATTCTACAAGTGTAATGTGATTGTTAATTATTCTAACATATTCTAAAACCCAAGGGATGATGATGATAAATTATGTATATAACCTCTTAAGCCAAGGTACATGGGGAAGTCTCATAAAATTGTTTTTTATTGTGAGGGGAGCGATAATTAAATGGTGAAATGTAATCTTACGATCCACTATAGAACTACTAATGCCTTACTTGATTCTGGATCTGAACACTCATTCATATCCAATGAATTTTAAAAGTGTGTTTAGATTCCACCAGAATGATTAAACATGGATTTAGCAGTAAAACCCACTAATTATATGACGATTTCATTACAATTCTATGATTCATCTCTGGTTGACGTCTATGGGAATTTTCTTCCTGTAAATATTGTGACTCTTCCTTTAGTAAAAATTGAAGTCGTCATATGCCTAGATTGGATTTATTTGTATAAATCCCACATAAATTATTTAGGAAGGGATGTTAATTTCGATATTTCAAACCCTTCTTGGATCATTCAGAAATGTGACCATAATCATGAACTTGTTATGGATATTACATCGATTCTATGAGTCTTAATTCTCAATTAGAAGGGATGTTTATCTCAAATGGTTTGGGAGAAAAGAGACATCGTTTTTATGCTCATTGTTCTAGAATTTTTTTTATGTCTTTATGGAATATTTTCACTAAAAGAAAATTTCCTAGTAACAGAACTTTTTTATTTGGTGGTGGTTTAAACAACATCTACATGGTTATGTGAATGTTTCAAAAACTACCTGATAAATTGTGTCTATGCATCCAAAATGTAGTGGTTTTCCCCATTTAGTAGCGGTTACTGGTAAGCATCATAGAAAATGTATTTTGTCGTGTTCATTTTCATTTTCACAGTGGTTTTCTAGCGGAGAAATAAAGTATTTATCAGTAGTTTAAAACACCAGCAAATTTGAAAAAAAAACCCAATAGAAACTCACCACTTAAACAGTTGAAACTGCTTCTAAATAATAGTGCGTCATAATTAGCATTGGTTTCAACCACTAAAATAATACATTTTATACCAGTAGTTTTTCTTTACCAAAAATAAAAAATGTGACATATGTAGAAGTTCTTCAAACCACTTCTAAATATGGATTTTCAAGAAAATAGAAAAAGTAGATTCTGCATCTCTATAACTACCCTAAAAAAATAAGTACAAACCAACTGTATCACATATCAGAATAACCCAAAATCTCAATCACAAGAACACAAAAACACACATATATACCAAATATAGAATGTTAAAACATGTATATTAGTTTACCTCCAACCATAAATGGTTGCTGGTCTGGGCCAAAAATAATTAATCAACAAACCAACTTATTCCATGTTAGTTCAAGCCATCAAAAAGATCACTAATCACTTCCAAATAAACTCTTCTTGTCACTCTCTCTATCTCCATCACTATCCCCATCTTCATCTCTTCATCCTACTTCCATCATCTATAAGGAAATTATATTGATAATTAAATAGTTTTTTATATTTATATTTGAACATAAAACTAATAAAATTTTATGAACTAAATGATTTTCAATTTGTGCGATTTTCCTACCCACCGCCAGTTATCAATGAAATATCACTAGGGATAAATCCCGTCATCTTTTTCTATAAATCATCCAATGATTTTAATGTAATCTTTTGGGATATAACATTAGTAATGGGAAAGTGAAAAAAAATATTTGTACAAAGAGATTAATTTTGAAATTATTATAAATTAATAACATAATGACATTCAATTACACCATATTGTAATAATATTACCATTATCTATGAATAAAAAACATAATTCTTCCAAGATGAAGGCATATGTCTCCAATCATCATATGTAATCGGAAGGGTCATCGGCTACTCTTCTAACTGGACTAGAATCTATCCAAATTATCCTTATACATTATTTGTATGGTCCCCATAGCAATTAAATGGGACAACTATCTTTATTTCATTCAAATTCTAGACATCTAAAAATTAAAAAAAACTTTTGTAGAAACATTGTTTATATATTTTATTACAAAATAGTTAGTGTAAAAAATAGCAAAAACATTATTCATATTAAAATTGGTATATATAATAGTCACCCTCCTTTATCCTTGCAAATAACCAGGAGTGGCCATTTCCCTCACTACTAAGGGACTACTGGAATCAATATAACACTTCCTTCTTATGATTCATATCATTGAATCAAATAAAAGTAACGTTAGAATATATATTTCAAAAAATTCATACAGAATAAAATTTAGAAATGATAAAAGATGCACAGTATAGACAAATAAAATATACCTAACTATGATAATGAATGACTTCAAAAATGAAATCAGTGTTTGAAAATGAATGAATGATTGCACATACAACCATTTTATCTTTCAATCATGTTTTTTTCATCACCATCAATATTTCATTAACTTTATCCACCCTTGTAAAAGTAATGTTTTAAATATCATGATATAAAAATAAGTTCTCTCTTTCTTGTTTATGGGATTCAATGTCATAGGTAGAATCTTAAAATTCCTCACCAATATCATACATGTCGCATTGTTTTACCTGAAAAACTACACTTCACCCTTCATCTGAGACATCATCCATATAATATACCATCATTATATGCAATAATAAGATATAAGGATCACATAATTTATAGTCACAAACATCCATCAGGATAGATAATTTCACAGAAGTAAATTGCCTGGAATCCTTTTTAACACGGCTAATAAAGTCCACCCAATTTCATTTGAATAAAAAAACTAAAAAATAAATGTGGTAGTTTAATTAGATAATTTCAGTCAAAATTACTTGCTATCCAAATTACGAAAACATTAATATACCACTATTATTTGTTTTCTACGCCTCTTCTCAATTGACAATATGAAATCTAAATCCATTCACATTGTAAGTATTGAAATTTTTTTCCTATTTTGGAGGACATCAAGAATGAAACTTCAAATATTCTATTAAATAATATTGAGTATTAGTATTCATTGTCTAACAAATTTAATATACATTATTTGATTTAAAAAATATATATGTCAACACAATATCAATATTTATTGCATTATTTATACACTTACACATCGTAAAAACCATTCTAAAAGCTATTTATTAACATCTTTTGTTAAATATTTCTCATTTTATGTTCACACACTCCTTTGTATCTTGGTTTTTATCCTCGAATATTTAATAAATGGATATTTAATTTCCCTATTAAACAAAACATATCTATGTGCATATGATAATTTTATTTCTGTTAGTTTAACATTTGATCTCTTACCAACTGATCGTCCAATAGCTGGAATGATTTTTGATTTCTCATATTCCTAATACTGATTCCATGTGTCGTCAACATGTCCAAATAGATTGAATCTTGTCTCAATATTATTAATGTATCTTAAAAAATGGTAAAAACTCCTCTTTTAAATAGCCTTCTGAAATAGAGCCTTCAAGTTGAGATTTAGTTTTCACATATGATTTCAAATGCCCAAGATATCAATGAAATAAATGAAAAAAACATAATTAGTTATTTAATGAAGTTACAAAAATTGTTTACTTAAATTAAAAACATATAAATAATTCACCTCTTAATTTCATACATCCATCGATAATATATGGGGCCTTCTAATTTATCTTCCTCAACAAAATGCATAGTTTGAGGCATCATGATTGTAAAAAATGATGGAGGAAAGACCATATCACTGAACAAAGTGTTAATTCAAATCTAAATTTATGGTTTTAAAGCGCAAATAGTTTTAGAGTTTTCTATCATATTTGTATAAAAAATGTGAAAATTTAGAGTACAACAATCGTAAACTTTTCTGGTATTAATGTACACAATGCCAATGGTAAAAACTATTGTAACAAAATATTTGAATCGTGACTTTTAAATCCATGTAACCTATGATGCTTTAAGTCAAAACACCTTGATATGATACTTGAATACCCATCATCTACACTAACATGATTTAAAATTCAATGTAATTAATCTTTATCCCTATTTATCATTAAATAATTGTTGGGGCACACTTTCAATTCTCATCTGGATAGAGATCACGACTTATGTTTATTTCTTTTATGTACTTAAAATTATTGACAAGATGCTTATATTTTCCTTTCACATTAATCGATGTAAATATAGTATTGTCATTAAAATTCTTTTTAATATTCATCACATTATTATTATGCCAATAAAAATTAGATTCCAAATACAAAAGTTTAAAAAATATATATTTTCCATCCACTGTTGCGTTTGGATTTAATTTTATGATTCCATTCTAAATATTTTCCCACTATCATTCAAATGATAAACCTTCAAAAATATTTTTTTAACAATTCTAATTGTTTCCAATATTTCATACCTATAAATAAACTTCAGAGGTGGTCAATGATCAATATAACCATTGAATTTTGACTTGTTCAACCGAAATATATGATATGCATCGATAAATCTTAAATGAAAACAGAATAACTATTTTCTATTATGATTTAGTAATTTATGCTCAAACTAAATGTTACAAATACAATAATCCAAAAGGATTTATTTATTCCAACCATCTAAATTCACAGGCCTAGGGAAGTCACTACTAGTCCACATTAGAGAATCTTTAATTTTGAACATTCTTCTAGAAGATTGACTATATTTCTCCACAAATTTTCTCCAAAAATATTATAATTATTCAATTAATGGCTTTAAGTATACGTCAATATAATTTTCGGGAATTAATTTCCCAGAATAATCATTGAAAAGATAAAATATGTGTGTTTAATAACGATCCACAGAGGAAGATTTTAAGTGATAAAAATAACCAGCCAAATTCTATAACTACTGCCCAAATTCCCAAATGTGTTGAATTCATTGGCAACCAATCCCAATCCAATATTCCAAGGATTATATGATAAATCTATATTCAATGAATCAAATGTATTCAACACTTGTTAATCTATTAGATGTCATATTAACCCATCATTGTTATTATCTAAAAAATTCCACTTCATGTGTTTGGGTGGTTTTGATGACATTAATAATCTTTGAAATCGAGGATTTAAAGGAAAGAAACACAAAACCTTTTCTGGTTGGTTCCATATCTTATTATTTATAGTGGTATGTTGATTCAGACTTCCAACATTACTAATTGACTGTCATTTAGAAGAATAATTTTATTTAATCATATCTTTTTTAATACACTCCACAATAA
The DNA here is from genome assembly GCA_963277665.1 of Viscum album. Classification (NCBI taxonomy): domain Eukaryota; kingdom Viridiplantae; phylum Streptophyta; class Magnoliopsida; order Santalales; family Viscaceae; genus Viscum; species Viscum album. The sequence goes on along the minus strand of OY728129.1, from coordinate 1,373,419,408 downwards.
AGCATACAATCATTAATACACACATGTATTTTTGAATAATTTAAGCCAATATTTTTGAAAACATTTTTTATATCAAAAAAATTCTCAGGAATCTTTTCATTAAAATATAATATATGCAAAAATTCCAATATCATAGATATCACCTTATTTTTAATTCCACATAGGAATTTGATATGCTATAACTTTAGTAAAATATGATATTTCGAATATTTCAAAAAACCATTATAAAATTTTTGATTTCAATATTCAATTAAACCCTGGAACACATATGTTTACTTAGTCATGTTTGATATTAAATTAGACTCCACTAAATCAATATATAGATCCAATGATATGTTACAATACTGATATGGTTGTCCTATATTATCAAAAACATCTGTTTTTATGTTGTTATCTGTATCACTCTCAACTAGTTGTTCTGATATGTATTTATGTTGATGTTATTATCTTGAAATGATTAATGCATCATTAATATTTTTTATATTTCATTTTCCATTATTGATGCTGTTGGAAGACTATTCTATCTATTGATGTCAGTGCTCAAACTTTTTGTAGTGTTCCATTCTCCGTACCTAATCTAAAAAAAATATTGAGAAGGTAAATTCAGAAATATCAAGTGTTTATAAAATTTATCTCTATTATACAATCATCTAAATTTACATTTTTCACATGGAAATAATATTCTCCCATCAACATATCGATTGAAATTTGAAAAATATCAAAACCCTTCCAAATCCTTAGCTATTGGGGTGTGTATCTCAGTAATGTGCTCCAGCTTTTATCCATATATATCAAAATGTGGCAACACATTATAAACAAATTCAAACACATAATTACACCAAAAAATGAAAAGAGATAAATTTAAGCGAAAAAACCACAACCCATGTTGTTATAAGATGATTCATATAAGAAGATTCATATAACTTTTAGAGGAGATTTCACATTATGCACCACTTGAATTTCTTGTGGTGGATGACCTCAGGAATTAATCACATAAATTTTCTAGTTTAACAACATACTTTCTGTTAATCATAACTGAATTTCCTATATATGTAACTATATTTTCTTCTACTAAATTTTTTATTAATGGGTGAAGTTATCACAATATGATATCTTAATACTTATTAAATTATGATTTCATTATTTCTAATGCTCTAAAAATTACTGATATTAATATAAGTAGTACAAGATCATTAATTTAGGTTTAATGATTAAATTGAAATACGTATATAAATTTCTTCTAGAAATTCATTCCTAAACCGTAAAGTTTTCTAAATATTTTTAATTAACATCTTTAAGATAAAAATCTATATCAATACTATTTAAGAGTAAATCATGTTAAATAAAAATTATAAATAGTTTATCAAGGCGATCAAATAGATTCACCTCAACTTACACAAAAAAATGTGATATAATATATAATTCTTTTTTAATGATACGGTATTTTCAAGATGACTGAGTATTCCTCTACCAAAACTATACATAGTACTATGTGATCCAATTCCAAAATTATACATCGTACTATGTGATTTTATAAATACATGTGGTAAAAAATGAGGCATTTTATAAAGGATAATTTAAATTCATAAAGTCTAGTTGTGGGGAACATTTTGTGTAAAAGAGTTACATTTTTCATTGAAAACCAATTAATACACCCAAGAGGAAAAATACATGTTGAAATCCATTTTTTATAAAAATATTATTTTAATAAATCATTGAAAATGTATCACAACCAAATGTCAATAATTGATATTGAATCTATGAGTATATACCATTTACCAACAAGGAATACATATTATCAATAAAGATACATTGGTAAAAAAATTACATCATAACAATCACAATGATATAATAATGAAGTTCAAATGTGGTAATTCTAGTGTCCAGTAACTATAAAGTGATCAGGGATACATAAAAACTACCAACACCAAGTGTTATGGTTATATATCACTGGATAGTCCTAGGGATATTAGTGATACCATCAAATACAAGCAACATGAGTGTATTACTGGTAAAATGGGAGGAATGTCCCTATTTACTGTAAGGAAATTAAAGTAAAAGAAACAATCAACACAAAATAACACATATGAATTAGTCCATATTTATAATGAAAATAAAATAAGAATTTAATATCATACATAAACACAAATACAAGGATAAGTAAAAACTAAATATCTCGTATAATGAAAATGACTCCTCCAATGTCAGTTAACCGCCAAGTCATAAGCATGTCATAACAATCTTGTTGTAAGAAACTAGCCCTTGTTAAACTGGATCATCACCCAAGGTACTAATCCATAAGGTTTGAAACAAATTACTAATCACTATGAGATAGAACCATGTGTATTGGAATCAAAATAAATAACTAGTGTCAATTGGTTCACCCCAGAATATTATGAATAAAAACCTAATGGAATACACTATGAATCCAAAATTTTATGTCCATAAATTATTTATTAATGCATATAAAATTAATAATCATGTATAAATTAACAAGAAAAACATACCCCAAATTGAACAAATAAACAAATATATACTGACAATAAAATTTATTAGACTCATCCGATAAATAAAAAAACTTTAAAATATTAACAAAATTTTACAATAATAATTAGTGGAAAATATATCCCAAGAATGTAAAATTGGGAAGGAAAAAGAATAATGAACAACTACTAGATGAATTTTAGAATACATAAATATACATAAAACATATAAACCCAAGACATTATATAAAATATATCCATGTGATCTAAGATCACCTGCCACATCCCAAGATCCACCAAAATGCTGATACAATAAAAAACAACATCATATCACAAACTCATAACCTCATAATATAATTTTATCCACACACACACACACACAAGTATAAATACATCATCTGAGACAAATAATCCCTGTTATTTTTCAATAATATGTCAATGAAATTATTATTATATAATGTCTAATAAATTCTAGACTGAAAAAAAAACAATTAAATAATATTTTTTAAATGTTTTTTTAGAAAAATAAACAATCTTAAATTCAGAGAGTTTTCTTAAAAATTGAAGTGAGTTTTTGAAAAATATACAGATAGATTAAAATTATATTTTTAATCTTATTTAATAAAAAACAATCCAATAAAATATATAATTAAATAAATCAATAGAATAAAAAATTACAAAAAAACCCCAACCTGCAGACTGTTATAATAATACATAGATTATCAGAACCCAATGAGGAAGAAAAATCCTACAGTAGTAAGTGGGGGATGGGGACCAGCAGTAGGGCGGTGAGCAAGGGGAGTAGTGACAATGACTGTTCTGGGGAGAGAGAAATGGGTGGATAAGGATTGGTATTTGGGGGATTAGGGTGAGGGTGAGGGTGTGTTGGTATCTCAAGATTAGAAAGGGGATGTCGGTGGAGGAAGTAGGTGTTAGTAGCTTAGAATCGGAATCTAGTGTTGGTGGGGAAAGGGGGTATCGGTGGCTCAAGATCAGAATGAAAATGATGGGATAGGGATAGGGTGTTTGATGGTGGGGGTGTCGGGTTTGAAAGGGTGTGTGGGTTTTGTGGGAATAATTGTAATGTTTTAAAAAAAGATAAATGTTTTAGTGGTGGGTTTTAAAAACCCGCCACAAATTTCAGATTTTGACATAGTGTTTCATGACATTACACTAAAATGAGAAGTTGAGTTCTCAATAGATCTCATACCTACTTTCACACCAATTTTAAAGACTCTCTATATAATGGACCTGATTGAGTTACAATAATTAATACTGAAACTCCATGAACACCTTGACATGGGATTCATTTGACCAAGTGTGTCACCTTGGGCTGAATCTATTCTTTTTTGTGAAAAATAAAGATTAATCAATGTGGCTCTACATTGATTATTAGAATTTAATCAAAATCAAGATCAAGAAAAATTATCATATTCCCCATATTGATGAATTTTTTATCAACTGTACAAAGATAAATACTTTACCAAGATTGAACATCACTATGGATAACATCAATTGAGGGGAAAAAATGAGGATATACCCAAGAAAACATTTTAAATAAGGTAAGTACACTTTGAATATATAGTGATGCGTTTTTGTCTTATTAATTCCTACCCTATCTTCATAGATTGGATTAATATATTATATAGAGGCCACTTAAAAATGCTTTTGGTAGTCTTTACAAATGTTGTTCTTATATTTTAAAATAGAAAGGAAGATCATTATGATCACTTTATAATTATACTAAAGACCCTAATGAAGGAGAAACTATATCCATAATTTATGAAGGGTGATTTTTTGTGGTAAAATGTTTCATTTTTGGGTCACATATTCTCAAGAGATTGTATATTAGTAGATTCATCATGGAATGAGGCTATTGAATGTTGTACTTGACCAACCACAGTAACTGATATTCATAGAATTATTGGCTTAACTAGATATTATTAATGGTGTGTAGAGAATTTTTCTTGACTATCTAATCCTCTAACTAAGTTAACTCAGAATGGTCGAAACTTCCTTTGGACAGATGAATATGAGGAAACTTTCAAGTAAATGAAGGTAAAGTTATTCAATGCAACTCTACATACATTAACATATAGTGGATAAGGGGTTTTAAACTATATTTATGTGTCAAAGAAGGTATTGGGTTCTATTCTTATGAAGAATAAAATGGTTATCGCTTATGCCTCGCTATAGTTGATAACCATGAGAAAAACTTCCCAAATCATGATTTGGAGCTTGTAGTAGTAATTTTTTCATTAATAACATGAAGGAATTATTCTTATGTTGAATAGTGTGATATATATATTGATCATAAATGTCTAAAATATATATTTACATAAATTGAGTAGAACATGCACCAGAGAAGGTTTTTAGTGTTGATAAAGGATTATGACTTCTCAATACATTACCACCCAATGTAACCAAAAACATATGGCTGATGCTTTGAGTTTAAATGATCAATATACCTTATCCATGAAGAGACTATTTTAAAATGATGGATTTGAAGATCCTAAAAGACGTGGGAAATCATATATTTCTCAAATTAATGTTCAAACCTCTATCCATGTGAAGATTAAAGAGGTGCATAAAGAATATGAAGAGATGAAAAATAAAGTTAGAAATGTTATTGAGTTTAACCATGATCAGGATGGAATAATATGGTTTAGGAACCATGTATGTGTTCCTTTGTATGTGATTTAAAGACATAGATGTTAGATGAATATCATATTTCATCATTCTCTTCTCAACATGGAAGTATGAAGATGTATAGCGACTTGAAAGAATGCTTCTTGTGGGATGGAATGAAGAGAGGTATCAAAGATTTTGTATCTCGATTCTTGGTAGGCTAATATGTTACGGATGAAAGACAAAAGTTGAAGAGTTTATTGCATCCATTACCCATACAAAAATGGAAATGGGAGAACATCACTATGTATTTTGTCATTGGACTGCCCAAAACCATTAAAGGATATAATACTAAAAGAGTGTTAAGAAATATCCTTATTAATCCAGAACACCTCATCGATATCAGAGAATACTTATCTTTAGATCAACAATTCTAGGATATACTTTAAGGAATTGGTAAGGATACATGGAGTACCTCATTATATTATACCATATCAGGATATGAGGTTTACCTAAAAGTTATAGTCATGTGTTCCGAAATTACTTGATATAGAATTTATTTTTAGCACTTCTTATTATCCTCAGAAATATGGTCAGTCTGAATGAATAATTAAAACCCTAGAGGATATATTGAGATCTTGTTCACTGGCTTTCAAAAGTGGTTGGGATCAAAACCTTCATCTAGTTGTGTTTTACTAAAAAAATAAATTTCACTCAAGAATTTATATGGAACTGTATAATGCGCTCTATGGGAAGAAATTTAGATCTCCAACATACTAGAATGAAGTTGGGTAAACAATACTATTAGGACCTGAGATTGCTATAGAAATGGGTTAGAATCATAGAACCATTCAACAACATATAAGGGAAGCACTATATTGGAAGAAATTTTATACTGATAACTGATGGTGTGATCAAGAATTTAATGTTTCGGATATGGTGTTCCTTTGAATCTATCCCTCAAACAATGTTATGAGATTCAATAATAAAGAGAAACTAAGACCTTGGTATATCAGTTCCTTTGAATATCATGATCGTATTGGGACGGTAGCCTATTGATTAGAATTTCTACCAAATCTCTCTCAAGTACATGATTTTTTTCCATAAATCTCTCATGAGTAATTACATACCTGACCCTTCACATGTACTAAAAATAATGTTCATACCAATGGATTAGGAAATTTCATAAGAGGAACAACCAGAGGAAATTCTGGACTATATAGAGAGTGTTATATGAAACAAGACCATTCAATTGATCAAAGTTTTGTTTTTTGATAAATAACCATTTATAGAAGATACGTGGGAACTTGAGGGTTTTATTAAGAATAATAATCCTCATTTTTTCCCAAATGAGAAATTTTGATGGCAAAATTCATTTAAAGGGGGTAAAATGTAACACCACCAGTTTTTATGGACCTTTTTTTCTTGAATAAATTAAATAATCATAGATATATTTCATTTCACTAAGTGAAACATTCCTTTCACATATATCCAACTTGTAGTACATTACATGCAATATTAAAATTGAGTACACTCCATGTAAAACCGATTTGGAGAACGTTACACGCAACATTGAGTTTCTAAAAAACATATTTTTTCATTAATTATTTAAATTGTATAATTAGAACATAGTAATTAATCTTACAAACATAAATAGTAATAAATACATTTCAAATATTTTTTAATTTTTTTTATATAAATCCAACATATAGATAATGAAATATATTATATTCGGTAAGGTTATTATATGTTTAGAAATACTATTTTCTCAAATGAACTACTTTTTTATGTCCTCTGAAAAAAATAAACATCTATTTTAGACACTTATATAAAGTGAATTTTATAAAATAAAATTAATTTATTAATTTTGAATTTTTTTATATATTAGGGTTATTTTTTGGGATTATTATGACAAAAATCATTTTTTTATGAGTATTGAAAAAACAAAATTTAATTCAAAACTACATTTTCATATAATTTAATTATGTTGTTAAATTATATATTAAATTTGTTTAAAAGTTTAATTAGATCATGTTTTTATTAATTAATCCAATTCAGGTCATTGGAATCAATTTCACTTTGAAATTGGTAATAAAAATTTAGCAAACATTTGGACACTCTTTCTTTATAAACCTATATTTCCATCCCGTTTACAGGATAATATTTAAATTAATTTGTTCAACTTTGTGGTTATAATTTGGAAAAAATGATCAATTATTTGGAATCAAGTTATTTTAGAGTATATATTATAGTGAAATTATTTTTTTACCAAAAATATTTTTGAAATTGATTCTAATTAATTACAATGATTAAAGGAGCATTTTGGTTAAGAAAGTACTAAACCTAAAATATAAGACCCAAACTACATAGAAAATTTTAAAGATCCATTTTATAGAAAATTTTCACCCCCATCTCCCCTTTTATCTAATTTGGTCCATTATTGGAACCAATTTATATAGAAAAATTGTGGATGTAATTCCATTTCATAAAATTTATAGAAGTGTCACTCCTCCTCCACTATAAAAAGACTTCTTCTCCCCACACATACCCATATCTCTCAATCCACTTTAGATCGACCAATATCTTCAAATATATCTTCTAAAAACCCCTCCCCTTATCCTATAATCCTCCCCTTGTGTAGAAACAAAAACCAAGGAATCCATTTGATGAAAAGTAAAAGTAGTTACCCGAATAAGAGGAAACATTCTCTCTCATGTTCTTCAATTTAATTTCAATTTTACACCCCCTAAAGACATTTGATAACATTATTATGTAAAAAATTATATCAATAAGATAATAGTATTTTTTTATTCTAAGGTGAAAACCTACACTTACACACACTTCCATATAATGGGTAAGAAACATATTGTTTACGTGTATGTTGAACTAACATCTCACAAAATAATGATTGTTCATTTTTCCTTTACCACCTCTCATGGTTGAAATTATGATAGACAGACTATTTATATATAATATTTATTGTATTTATTATGTATTTATTCTTCAATAATTCTTGTATAACATATACCATTACAGTTTCCATTTTTTCTAAATACAATAATTTTGTTTGATGTAGTGTGGAATACCGCCCCCTCAGAGTGATGGGACACATTCACACACTACATGGAATGTTTTAAGGAATTTTTAAGTTAACATATATGATATATATGATATAATAATGAAACTATAATAATAATATATATGTGTATACATAAATTTATGTCATCTTCTTTCTTTCTTTCAATAAGATAGCAAAACAGAAACAACGTTCATGCGTATGTACGACCTATCATCTCCATGAATGGAGTATTCAATTTCATACTTATATATTCTATTGATTATTATAATAAAAATAAAATTAATATAAAAGATATTTATATCATGTTTTAAATTCTGAACATCATAATCTATGTATAATGACCAAATATATAACATATTAAGACATATGCGAAGAACAAAGAAGATATTACCCGATTTGAAACCTTAACATATAATTGTTTACAAATAGGTAATGTATATTAATAATAATAGAATATATGGTATTATTTATAAAAATATGGTTAATTTTTTAGTACAAATAATGTCAAGTCACATGGTAAAGGAATTTCATCTCATTTTTTATATATGTGAGATACATGTCATGTCCGCCACTCCTTTCTGTTGTGTGGTGTATGTACTACCCATGAATGTATTATATGATTATTATTACAAAATTAATGGGTATTTTCATGTACATTATATGATATTTCATTCATGGTGTTTATTTTTTGATATTTACCAAATTGGTAAGACACTTTTGTCTCAATTTTCTTTCTTTGATACACATGTTTACTTATGAACATATATTCTTTTTTGAGGTGTATATACTCCCATTTGACAAGTTATGTTAGTTATATACTTATTATAATGATATTTAAAGCTTCATATAAATTTATATTCTTATATGGAGACTATGATCCAAAGTTACAATGTGGTATGAGTTTATTGAAATAATCTCATCGCTTATCGGGATTTTTTATGACTATGCTTATGTATATGAAATATTATTATCCATTTCCCATGATAAATATTGAGTTTTATTCACCTAAATTTATCCAAAATTATTCCAAAAATTTGTACCATTTTCTTCTCTTTGGTACATAATATGAATTAGAAAATATTTTTAATAAAAATATGACTGTATTTCTCACTTCGATAAGAAAACTATTTTATTTCAAAAACCATGTTTTCAAAATTTTTAATGTTATAAAGATAAATTTTCAATGAAGAAAGAATATTTTACTCAAGAAATGTTTTTGAAAAATATATTAAAATTACGTCCCATTTAAGATAACATCTGTTGGTGTTAATCATTCTTTTTGGTAAAATGATTCAATGTTTCCATTCATACTCTTACTCTGAATGGTTTATGTTTTTATGGAATTATTTTTATGATACCTGCTTCGATTTCATAGGTTGTATTCTTTTGAACCCCACATCTTTTGATGGGTCCTTTTGAGGAAATGATTGTGAAACATGTTTCATTTTCCATTGTTTAGGATATGAATAGCTTTTTATGAGACCCATTTCATTTCATGGGTTATGGTATGATTGTTAAATTTTTTTTCACATGTATGTACGATTTAATTATGATATGGGAGTGGCTTATTTTTATCTATAACACAATGATTAATGATTTATATATCATGAGATAGAGTAATATTGTCTTGAGAGTGGACCATAACTATAAAGACGGACATAGGTGTGAACCAAGACTATGAAGATTCTATGAGTATTAAAGTCATACTACTAAAATGTCCATATAAGTGATCCATAACTACAATGATAAATTGGGGAGTAAACTAATACAACAAATATGGCCTTTCCAACAATTCCTTAACTACTATGGAAATAATATTTATATGTTTATGTGTATGCAATAGTTCCAAGTCACATTCCTATGTTATTATTTTAGGTCTTATGTTTATTATTTCTTTATTATTCTTGTCTTATGAACATCCATGATTTATGCCATTGTTTATGTTTATGATCTTTGATATGCAGGGTATGATATTTTAATGTTACGATCTCATTCCCATACCCCGATACTAATGTCCATACATACGTGTCTCCCTTGTTTACCCATAATGATCATCTGAAGTCATCCCTTTTATGTTTTATTTCTGATGTTATGAAGATATGAATTATGTGTGTTGTGTCTAAAATGGGTGATAGTCAAGAATTATCTATTAGGAGACAATGTAGCTCCCATATGTATCAATTTTTATGTTTCCATGTTTCCAAATGCACTAGACTAATACAGTCATTGTGTGTCTATTTATATATTGTTATAAGTACTCTACAAATGTTTTGTAATGTTAATTTATGAAAAATGAGGGTCTCTATATTAATCTTGGTACTTGACTTTAAAACATTGATATACATTCATTCTTAAATGGATTTGAATTATTGATTATATAATTTAATTTGAATCTGATTGTTTTTTATTAATTATGGTCATCAGTCATTCCAAGGATTAATGAATTGTTATATCCCTTTAATTAGTTTTGTATAATATTGATTAATTGTTATAGAACATGTTATATAGTGTTACAGATTCCTAAAAATGTGAGTAATAGGTAGTAATAAAACTTCTTTGCATACAAATAAAAATAATTGATTCATATTGACAAAGTAAATCAAGGTTTATTCAATATGAATTTCAGAAAAATAATGTAGTTTAGTCCAATGTATGAAGATTCATGAGACTATTTTCACAATTATCAAGATTTATAAAGGGTGAAATGGGGGAAAATTGAAACCTTTCCTTAAATCAATTAATAAAGGAAAGATATTTGTTTTTTAAGAACTATGAAAACCTTATATATTGGGAGACTTTTATTACCTGATCGCATATATCAAAATTTGAACAATTATTTTTTTGTTATATAGTCTTTGAAATCAAAATATTCTTATTTTATTTTACACCTGGGAAAAATTTATTAAACATCAACACCATGGAAATGAAATAGGTTACTACTAATACAACATTCCTTTACAAATAAACTTTCCTTGTCCACACCCCACAATTGGAGTTTGTTAAAACATAAAATTATCAACTGGTAGTTTTTTTTAATATAACAGAAACTTTCCATGAGTCGGACTTCTAATAAATAACAATTCACTTTTGATCAAGAAATAGAAATGTACTTACTAAATAGACTTATAAATATTAATTTATAGAATAATTTTTTGGAAACTAATCAAGAGGACAAGATTAATATTTCTAACATTCTTTCTGATCCCTTAAATATTAGAATAGACCCATACTAGAAATTAAGGGACCATTGTTCCCCCCCCCCCAAATTTCAAATTAATAAAATAAATTTGATTTGAATTCAATGAAAAATGAATTTTAATTATGTCATAATATTATTCCAATTATACATAGAATCAATGGTCTTATAGGTGAAAATATAAAGCGGAATATTTAATATTCCAACTCTATTTTTTTCATGTTTTAGGCCAAGAGGAGTGGCTACATATCATGTAAACTAGATGAAATTACCATTTTAACTTAATGGAGATACCCTGGAGTTATTGTATATCCTAAAACCTAGAAAGATACCATTTTTGGGGGACCCCAAATGTTTATTCAAAAAAAATATTCTTTCCGAACTTCTAGAGAAAAAATTAATTAAGGATCTCTTGGCTATATAGAAACCATCCAGAGAAACCATTCATGAGTACTGGGAAAGATTAAAGGGTATTTTCACAAGATTCATTAATCAATATGTTTATGAACATAAATTTTTAGTCCTATTTTACCATGGACCATTGGGATTTAATATGATTCTCTTTGATTCGTTTTCCATAGTATCTTTTATTGAAAAGTCTCCAAAAGAAAATAAGAGCCCGATCAAGACAATAACAAAAATTTCCCTGCATATCAGAACAAGAGGCATAGATAAAAAAGGTATCAAATAGTTAAGAATGTATACTAAATCATCATTAATTAAAATAGGTTTTTTAACAAAAACGTTTAGTGATAAAAATGTTTTTGAATAAATTAAGGTAGGAAAAATTACTAACTCAAGTATATGGATTGTGTTCATCCGTTCACCACTCTATTAATTAATGTTCTGAAGTACAAGGGATTGGGATTTTTTTTGTAGTGTTCTAAAAAACAAAATTTTTATGTAATAAACAGTGTAAGGATAATCCATAATCACCACTAGTATTTGGAGCCCAAAATAAAGCTATACCAATTTATATAACTCAATATCCATGTCATACACCATACAAACAACAATTCCAGAACCCAACCACATTTTTACAACCTTATAAAGATTCATACTAATCATAATATTACAAAAAATTCCCATAAAAAATAATCCTCATAAATATCCTTCAAAATGGTACCAACTTCATGTACAAAACTAATATAGAGTGGAGATTTAAGAGCTGAAAAGCATAGTATAATATTTTTTCAAGTATGTTGGAATGGCTCATGGACTATAAGGTCCCAACTATAAAAGATTATATAATCTTGGGATAAGTCAATAATTTGAATTTAATTAACATTTAGGAACTTCTCAGGTTTATATTTTTAGAGAACAATGATATTATTAATACATATCATCCCATAATCATACAAGATGTTACTAGCAAAAGAGTGTCCATTTTTTTACCAAAGGAAATCCTTTAAAAACATGATTTCATTTGTTGATAAAAATCTTCTTCAAATCTTCTTTACTCTTACCCATCCATATACCCTGTGAATTTTTTTTAAAACATGGGATGAGAAAAAATCCCAGTAAGGGATATAAAATAAGAAAAGAAAACTTTAGTCCATGAATACTTATAAACACATAAAATCCTAAGATTCACCCATAAAACATAACCTCTTCAACATAACTCCTAAAATTATAGGATTCCATAAAAAATAATAATAATCATAAATAATAAATTTAAATTGTGGCATCCATATCATATTTACTGTGTAGCTTTCATAGCCACATAGGGAGTAACCTTCATGGTTACATTTTGAATACTCATCACACTATATTCCCTAAATCACTTTGGGTAAACCTTAATGTTTACCTATATCATGTAACCCAGTGAGTTAGAGAGATTTAATTGGGTCACTCGCCCTCAGTTTATCATAGAACCAACTGTATACATAAAAAATAACCAAAGACCAAAATATAACACATAAAACATGCATAAAGTAAAAATATGATTTCCACATTGCAATCATAAGAGATCAATTCAAGATATTGATATAATAAATCATCTATAAAAACCATTTTCAATACCAGAATACATATAAAGGGTATGTGGTATTTATTTTTCTTTTAAAAATATAATGGATTATAGAGGAATCCATAAAACAAATAATGTGTGTGGCAACTTAATGGTTGTTGTCACCATGTACATTAAAAACATTACTATTTCCATTTAGTAAAATGATCTGTAGAAAAGAGATTCCTTTTTTTATCAATTGAATGAAATTAAAAGTAAAAAAGATTTTGATTATATACTATATAAAATAAATTCACGTATAAATCAAAATATGCCTAAATGATAGAAGATTAAGGCGTAGTCTCTTACCTTGAGTCCGACTTGTCTTGTTTGTTCATTAATTTCATAAATAATGAACTTAGTTTACCTTATACAATAATTAGAAACCTTTTGAATGTTATTATTCATTTTAATTCACTTATTCCCATGTTTTAAGAATTTATTAATTATTTTAGTTTATATCGAACGTTTTTTTGATGTACGGTACTTGAGTCAAAAATGAACTTTTGTTGATGAAAATTATACATGTTTTCAAAATTCCAAAATCTTCTAAATTATATTCATAATTTAAATATCATATATATCCAGTATATATGTATTAATAATATTCCATAATATTTGGATATAAGAAATGAAATTTATCGTTCTTGGAGATGGTAGGTCATACGTGCACATGAACGTGAATTTCATTTTTTGTCATATTAAAACAATGAAAACAAAATGATACATGTGTGTATTATAATTTCTGAATAATATCTATGGTATATATATTACATAGTTTCATGAACAACAACCTCTATACGTTTCATGTATGTAAGGAATGATTCACATCACTTTGAGTGGGCGGTAGTCGACCCGTTCTCAACTAAAATTATTATATTTACAAATTATGGAAAAAATAAATATATTATATAATCAAAATTACTGAATCCTAGATACAATAGAAATATAATATATATCATATATAAATACATTTAAATCATAATTTTTATCATCATATGTTGTAGGAGAAACATGAACAATCATCATTTCGTGAGGTATTAGTCTGCAGTACAAAGAAACAATATGTTCTATATCCATTAGATGTTGGAGTGTGTAATTTTAGGTCAAACCATTAGCATAAAAAAATCCTATTATATTTAGGATAATGGTTTTTTATAAAATAATGGGATAAAAAAAGTTATGGGTGGGAGAATGAAAATAAATGAAGGGATCTTGAGAGGAGACGTTTCCTCTATAACGAGTAGCTTCTTTTTCTTTGAGTCAAAATGATTTATTAAATTTTATTATGCCCAATTAAAGGATTATAAGAGGAATTTATGGATTTTAAGATCTTAATTTATCATACTTTGGATGATACAATGTGTGAGTAAGTGCGTAGAGGTGGTGGTCTTTTATAAGATGGATTAGGGGCACTTTAGGAAAGTCTTAAAATATTATTTCATTGTAAATTGAATTTAGAATTATAATAGTTAAAAAGTGATATAGTTCAAGGAAAATATGATTATTGGTCGAAATATTCTCAAAAAATAGGTTTTTGACATGTTTTTTGCACAAATGTTTCATTAACATTTGGATTTAACCCTTTGTTAAATTATATAACACTTACCATATCTTATTGTATTTTTACGCTATAAGGTTAATAAAGTTACTATAAAATTACAAGAGTTCCTCGAGTAGATCATTAATGAAATTTGTTACATTATATACGTCGGTTTTCAGATTCTTATATTTTTATGATGATTATATCCTTAAATAAAATATTATTTGTTTTAAAAAATCATTTATGTCAATTTTGACACTATTTATTATTTGATTTTTATTAAAGTCATAACAAATTTATTATTTAAAAAACTAAATTAACTAAAATATAACATGTCATAATCATCTATAATATTCATGTATGACATAAAAATTTTCAAATTTAATTTATGTTAATATTTATAATATCAATTATTTGAATATTTCATTTATAATGTAATCATTGCTTATCATTGTGTCATAAATAAATTTATTTATCTAAGGAATAAAAATTATAAATAAAATCCCAAGATGTAATAAATATTTTCATATTTTTAGTGATTACTTATTTTTATATACAACAGTTATATATCCCAGTATTAAAAATTTTTTAATAAAAAGATACATGATTATGTTTTATTTCTCTTTAGTTAAAATTGATTAATATAACATTCCATTATCACACCCAAGTGGCTCCTAAATGAAAACTTTTAGACATAAGGATATTTTGGGTCGCCCATTATTCATCCATTCAGATTAGGACACATGTTAGGGTAGTTTAATATTTTTATATTATGATATTTACCATTATTTACCTAATTTACCATTTAATTATGGTAAATAAAAATAATTATTGAAGTTATTATTCAAAATGTTCAAAAATTAAAGGAAACTATTTAAAATTTTTGGAATTTATGATTCAAAATATAGAATCCATATTTACAATTTTAAATCACCGAATCTGTAGTAATTAATTTAAAATTAAATCCCAATGTCCAAAAAGAGAAAACATGTTTTCAAAAAGTAAAACCATCAAAATATAGACATTTTTTATATCTAATTTAGATTTGATATTACTTATAATGAAACTAATTTTATTAAATGATAAAACCATAATCCAATTACACTTTCAAGAAAAAAAATTGTTGTATAGTTATATAGAAAATTACATGAAAAGGCAGTTGTGAATTAAAATGCATTATCGTTAACTATTCATTAAAAATGAATTTTATTAGAAAAATAAAAAAATTAAAAAAAATTAAATTGGGATTTCATGCTTATAGAGGAGAATTTTATTTTCTAAAATAGAACATATGAAATTGAAAAAAAAACTAAATTTAAACTGTGTTCACCATCAAAAGGTGTTAAAAATGCATTTTTTTTAAAAATATTTGTTTATGCTTCAAATTGATTTTGTTATTATATATTGTCTAGAAAATATTTAATATGAATATTAAAAAATAAATTGATTTTATATTTCATTAAAATAATCCAAAAAAAGGGATATGATTTTATAAACAAAATTATTCTCATTTAAATTGGATTTCACAAAAACACAACCTTTATATAAAATTGGTTTTTTCTTTAATTTCTATTAAATATGGTAACCAATGAATCATTATATATACATGAGTAAACCATATTATCATAACTATGTTAATATTATTCATTATCCCCATTTAAATGGATAGGTTATAATGGCAACATTTAAATAATAATATTGATTTTTTTATTTAATTTTGATGTAAATTATCAGGTATGTTACTAAACATAGTGGTTATTTCTTAATAATAGGGATATTACATCCTCTCAACATTAATAAATTTCATCTTCTAAATTTAAATATGGGTTCAGTTACTAGGTTATTGCGTTTCAAAACATTCTTATTGCAATACTACATCGGAAAAAGGGTTAATAAAACTTCCAGTTTAAAAGATATAAAGTTAAGTAAAATGGTCACCTATGATAACACGTACTAGTATTTCCAATTGGAAAACATGGATATGGAAGAAGAACTAACCTTCTTGTTCTGATGGAGAGTGATATAAAATATGATCACCAAAAATTAAACCATCAGAAAATGAGAAAATTACGATGGGTTAAATGATCTTTGATTTCTCATTAGGAAAAGTTAACATAAAACATTATTGTTTTAATATCCTTTTCATGAATTTGATGAATTTATTTACAAGATTGATTAAGATTGTAACAAAAAATAATTAATTTTCAAGTATAGTTTCATCCTTTAAATAATTTCTACACCAAACTGTCACATACATAGCATATTTTAAATGTATATTTATTTTAATTTCCATTAATGCTTTGTTTTGGGAGGTTTCCAAAGGTTTTATAGAGAATATGTGAGTTTTCATGAATTGGGCCGAACCGTGAGCCCAATTCCAGATTTAAAAATAAATTTTGTTTCTTTTATAACATATTCATTTTTTAATATTTTTCACTCATTCCAACACCTAAATGTCATCCCCTGATATATTAACACCGAAATTAAAATTTGGAGCCTTTGGAAATCCATAGCCAACGTGTATATGGGTTTTTATTTAAGGGATTGGGCCTTCCCGAAAGCCAAATTCCCGTTTTAAAAATAAACATTGATTAATTAATAACTTATTCATTTTAAGGATTTTTCAGTGATTTCAAGCCTCAAACGCGCCCCTTTAACCCAGTAGCGTGCCCAAGCTCTCTCTCTCCTATTTGGAGCTCTTCTTCATCGAGATTGAGTGCTAAACTTATTAGGGTTTCTAAAATCGTGCTGATTTGAAGAGGTAAATTCATTCCTTCATATCTCCTTCAATATTTACTCTTTTCCCCCATTTCAGTCCCCACATGACCTCCTCCTCATCAGTCGATCCAAACGATCAGGTTTTTCTACTTTGAGATTCAACATTTGGTTAATTCGGGGTAATTACTTCAAGAATTTTCAAGGTGAGTGTTCCTCCCTTCCACTTCTTCCATTTCCTTAGGGTTTTATCCCTCTTTCTTGATGTTCCAAAGTGTCCCGAAACTAGGGATCGTACCTAGGGTTTAACCATGTGTCTTTTTGGTGAAATTTTTTGGTCTAGGGCTGGATTTATCATACTTGTGGTATCGGGGTGGTGCGGTTGATGTTGCGCACCATGTTTTGAGGGATTCGACAATTTCGGTAGGTGATTCCATGGCTAACCATTTAATGATGAGTTAGTTTGCTTGATTAAATAAATTTTCATGTTCCTTATATTATGTGAATTATGAGAAAACCATTTTTGGTAGAAATAGTAAAGCATTTGGTATTAAAGTTACATTTTTTCTTGAAGTGTGTAATTTTTCAAATGTATTTCATGTGTTATCTCTTGTGGTAATTTTGTAAAATGTGGAAGTGATTTATTAGTTATTGAAAGGGGCTGCCAATTTTTTCTAGGAGATAATATAGTTCCATGTGGGCCTAAAAAGGGGGTGTCTTTGAATGGTTTTATGTGTATAACCTTGGTATACGCCTTGAAAGTGTTTTATGGATTTGTGTGTTTTCATGGGTATCGTTTGTGATATTATTCAAGGTGATTATATAACATTTCAAATTGGATTATTATATGTTGATTGGGATGCCAATTCTTGTTTTCGTAGGGTCTTGGTGTTATTTTTTCTTAAAAAGAGGTTTTAGAGATGGGTTTTATGTGCAATGTTTGGGTATACTTCTTATAATTGTTTTATGAAAGTTTTGAATGGTTTATTGAGTTGTGTAATAGGTGAAACTATATCAGAAAACTGTTTTGGTAAGAGTATATTTTTAAAAGGTCCATTTAATTTGTGAAGAGGTTGTCATGTGATATGTATCATCTTGGAAATATTTTATTAAATTGTTTGAAGAAGATATTCAGGTGTGAAATTGATGTGAAAGTGATGTGGAGTGTTTTGTGTGAGTGTGATGTGAAAAAATTGAATTTTTGATTATGAAAGGAGTGTTATTTTCCATTTGTGTGGGCTGTTTTATGATTTGAAATATCTTATAATTGTTTTATAAAATTGTTTAATGTTTTGGATGAATTGTTGATGAAATGTGAAATTTGTTGTGGGCTATTTTGGTGTGAGTTAGATTTCAAAATCATTTTGAATGAAAATTGGATTTTTGTGACTTATGTGGTATACATATGGGATGTTTGGTTAATTTTTTATGTGGAAGTGATATTTTCATGTTCAATTTATATTTATTGACTTGTTGAACTTGTTTGATCACAAAGGGAAAACCTGGGTATCTAGGTGGGTGGACGTGTACTAGTATGCTAGTGAATCCGTGGGGTTTGGCCTCAGTTTCACTTAGCAAGATTGATGCTTACAACTCTAACTAAACTATGATGATGATGATTGGGGACCACTAGGTTATTTGTATGTTCCCTACTAGTGGCTCGTGCACAATAATGGATATTTGTGATGGTTACTCTCACTGAGATACGAGGTACCTGGGACCCACAGCTAGCTAGTTCCTAGGGGTTATTTCCTATTGCTTGTTCTTATTAGTTACATTATACTTACCATCGTCATATGGTACATTTGTATAGAAAATTCAGTATCTTTGGTGTTTATTTTAAAAGTTTTAACCTATTAAAATATCCCACTTGAAAACTGTTTTTATTCAAAGTTGCATCTTTTAGAAATTGTAACTAACTTTTCATGTTTTTGAAAATTTTCATGCTTTTCATCTTTAAATGTTTATCACATGGAATCTCATAGTGGTGGTATCATACTGGGCATTGTCTCACACCCTACTTACACCCTTTGGTGTAATTATAATTGCTTATTTTTGTTGTCGCAGGTTGGGTACAGTTTTTAGTTTCGGTGGTTCGCGTTTCTAGCAGGTCCTTGGTGGTGAAGTCTGGTGGAGGTGGCTTGAGGGCGGTACCCCTTGCCATGAGGGTTCTTGGGATGTACTTATTTGGTTTTTTACCTTGTTAATGGTCTTCATACATCGTTTAAATTTGTGTAATTTTGTTATGAATTTTAGTAAATGATGTTTTTGTTTGAAAAATCCAGTTTTGGTTTCTTGGTTTCTTTTGTTGTTTTATGTTTACAAATTCAGGTAAATCATTCCCAAAATTCATTTTATGATACTTGGGCACGTGTGCCAGCCCATGGGGATCAGGAACTCCCTTCGAGCCTTGTCACGGGCTGGGTCTGGTGCCGCTTTTGGCAGCGACCAGATTCGGTTCGTGACAAAATGATATCAGAGGGAGGATCGCTCTCTTTGGGTCATGTTATTTGGGGAACAGTTGAGATAGTATGGTGTTAGGATTTTTGGGAATTGGAATTTCAGTTATGATTATTGTGGATGATCACCAGACCTCATGATGTGATTCAATTCTCCAGGGGAAGTCGGGACCTTTCGGAGTCCTTTGGTTTTCTTGGTTTAATGATGATTAGGGGAAATGAAAAGAGAGTTGGGTTAATGGTCTGAGTAAGCTCGTAGGGCCTGGAAAGCCATGTGGAGCTGGGGATATTCCCTAGAACACTCTCTCTGATAGTTAAGTGATTGGAATATGGACACCAACCATATGTCCAA
The DNA here is from genome assembly GCA_963277665.1 of Viscum album. Taxonomy (NCBI): domain Eukaryota; kingdom Viridiplantae; phylum Streptophyta; class Magnoliopsida; order Santalales; family Viscaceae; genus Viscum; species Viscum album. Next base: position 1,373,398,945 of record OY728129.1, on the reverse strand, counting down.
GTCACCCACTAAAACTAGTTTCCTCTCGCATTGTCTTATGTTCTTTAGTTTTGAAATCTTGGAACTTTGGTTTTAAACAGACTTGGTTTTAAGAAGTGTAAAGTTTTTGTGAAAAGATTTTCAAATAAAATGGAATGTTTTGATTTATGAAATGGTGGAACTAAATCATCATAATTTTTTTGAAATGGAAAATAGTATTCTTACACCTCTTTTGAAAGCCGGAACCATATTGAAGTTGGTTTTCAAAAGTGTTTCCAATATAGTTTTCTAAACAATTAAAGGGTGTTTTAATGGGATGATGTGTTTTGAAATTGATTTGAATAACTTGAATGTGAGTTCTTTTCTAAATGTTTGTGTCCTTATGAAATGTTTTGTAAGATTTGAATTGGAATTTTGATCTCATTGTTTGCAGTTTTGAGAAAAAGGTTGGGTTGGTTGACCATTTTGTTTTTGAAAAGTGGAAGGAATTTTTGTTTTACCATTTGGTATTTCCTTGAGTGACTAAATGCATGGGGTTATATGGGATGATGGATGGTTTATGTAATGACAGGATGAGTGCTGGGATGGATATGAGGAGGGTGCCCAGTGTGGCACAAAAACATGCATGTGTGAGGCCCATGGGGTACCATTGGTGGATACGCTTACTGCTAAACCGTTTGTTTTCAAAGAATTAGTTTTAAAGAAAAACATTATATCTTGATGAATAGTTTTGTATAGTTTGTATTATGGGTTTTTGAAAATGTTGATGTTGTGGGATGTTTTGATTTCAAGAACCCCTTCTGTTTGAACTATGTTTTGGGTTTGTGTTTGGTCGGTAAGCTGTGTTGTAGGGACGATTAGTGGTATCTTTTGAAAAAAAATTGGATTCCTTTACAGTGGTTCCCTGCTTGTGTTTGTATCTGGTTTGTGGCATTTTTTGACTAATGGACCAGCTTGGTTTGGTCCTTGGGTTCTCTCATTGAATAAGGTATGCCCCCATTAAGGGTTAATGCACAACTGAAGTGCAACCCGTATTGTTTCGCCATTGGAAAATCCTCTAGTTGATCAATATAACGAATATTTTATTGGAAATTTTTTATTGAGTCTACACCCATTCATTTCACTGATTTTTGGATCCTCTTGTAGTGGGATAGTGCTTGTGGAAGGTTGTAGGAGACCTTAGTTTCTTATGTTTCCTGATTCATCGAAGGTGGAATTGTTCTTTCGTTGTTAGTGTGGATGAGTTTCTTGATGGTGTCTAAGAGGGCCTCTAGGTTCTTTATAGATTCTTTGAAGAAAGAGTTATTATTAAACCACCAATTTTGAGATTTCGGTCATGATAGGATATTGTGTCCACTTTTTGGACTTGTCTGTTGTTTAGGGACTTTGAATATGGTCTCGTTCCATGTATTTTTTCTGTCAATCTCAAGGGTCATGTTCTGTGATGAATTTTGATGTTGTGTGCTCTTTTGACCATAAAGGTGAAGTTCACACAATCCTCTGAGGTTCTATTTTATGTTGGGAGTATGTCTCCCTTTGGAAAAAACATCAAATCATCTAACTTAGAGGAAGGTGTTTATATGTGTCTTTCCCTTTTGTTGTTTCTCACCCAAAGAAACAAGGTGCGATGTGTGTGCATCTTCTGATCCCTTGTTTCAGTGAAATGTTTGGTTTTGGTAAAGTGGTTTATGGAGTGTGTTATGTCTTGATGAACCCATCGGAGTATGCAGTGTAGTTGTTTGTGGCGCCGAAAGAAGATGTTCCACATAGGGGTTTGAACAGCCTAACTGTGTGGCCGAAGATTCGTCAATATTTTGAGCTCCAGCCATAGGTCCCAGAGAGAAGCTGGCCCATAGTCAGGGGAAACACTAGTGTCGTTTAAACCCTTGTATAAGGTCTTATCCTCAGTATGAAATATAGGAAGAGTTTAAACCTATAGTGTCATAATATTTCTTCTATTGTTCCCGTTCGGTGGAAATAGGTGGAGGTTCTTGTACCCATGTTATCACAAAATGTTATTCCCTCCCCCTTTGGTTTCCATGGAGTCTTCGGAGAATGGTAGGAAATTTTGCTAGACAAGTTGAGCACACGGTTTTCACATGGTTAGTTATAACCATGAAAAAAAATAATCATGCATATATAAGGATCCACATAGTTATTGCACAGTTTCCCAAACTGTGTAGACTAACCATGCGACCGTCCAAACTCCTTAGTTTTGGGGTCTTTTTATTTCGGCCCATGTCGATCGGTTAAGATGGTTGGTTCTTGTGGTGGGGAAGACCCACTGTGGGTATCATGCATATTATTTTGTAAATTTATAATTTATGTATACCCCTTGTACTATGGATTCTGTTTGGGACTCCCCCTATTAGTGTCCTGATTCTGTCTCGGTAAAAAAAATTAAGTTGTCTCTTACGGTGGGGAGCCCATTTGTGTCTCATCATACGAGTAACTCATATTTTTCCTTGGGTTTGTATGGGATGTAAGTATTATCATTTGTAGATATCTAACTACCTACATCTTACTTAGGTAAACATTGATATTGGAGAGTGACCAATGGTTTAGTTATAGTAGGGCTAGTGTAACCTTGTTCGATGTTGTTGTTTATTTGGGTAAATTGATTGAGTATTGTTCAGATTGTGTTTGAGGATTATTCATTTGGGATAAAGATTGAATGTTCTTGATTGTTTCAGGAAATTGGTGTAAGATAGGTTTGTGAGGGTATTAATTCCTTCATTAATCACTGGAGGTGTTTTGTCCTTTCGGGGAGAAACCTGGCAAGGGAGTACCTCTTGGTTTCTCAGTTGGGTTTGGTTGTTGCTTTGGCCTTACTGTGACTTTCCAGGGCGGAAAGTTTTCATGGTGGGGAGAATTGTCACATACATAGCTTATTTTAAATGTATTTTTATTTTTATTTCCATTAATACTTTGTTTAGGGAGGTTTCCAATGGTTTTATGGAGAATATGTGAGTTTTCATGAATTAGGCCAAACCGTGAGCTCAATTCCAGATTTAAAAATAAATTTTGTTTCGTTTATAACATATTCATTTTTTAATATTTTTTACTCATCCCAACTCCTAAATGTCCTCCCAAGATATATTAACACCACAATTTAAATTTGGAGCCTTTGGAAGTCCATAACCAAGGTGTATATGGGTTTTTATTTAAGGGATTGGGCCTGCCCGAAAGCCAAATTCCAGTTTTAAAAATAAAATTTTATTAATTAATAACTTATTCCTTTTTAAGGATTTTTTGGTGATTCCAAGTCTCATACGCGCCCCTTGAACCCCACAGCGTGACCAAGCTCTTGGTCCCCTATTTGGAGCTCTTATTCATCGCGATTGAGGTTGTTTTTAGGTTTATCGTTTTATAAAATTAGGCAATTATTAAAACATATCATCATATAATCATACAAGAGGATATTGTCAAAACAGGATCCATTTTTTCCACGAAAGGAAACCCTTTAAAAACCTAATATCATTTCTTGATAAAAATATTATTGACTTCTTACATTCTCTTAATCATCCTTATAACCAATGAAAACATTTTAAAAACATGGGATGATCACAAAATCCCCAGTAAGGGATAAAAAGGAATGAAAAAATTAGTCTATGAATACTTATAAACCAATGAAATCATAACATTCACCCATAAAAAATAAGATCTTCAACATACATTATGATATCACTGGATTCCATAAAAACTCATAGAATTCATAAATTATAAAGTTAACTTGTGGAATCCATATCATACTTAATTTTTATCTCTCACATCAACATAAGGAGTGACCTTAATTGTTAGGTTTGGAATACCCATTATATTATATTACCTAAATCTCTTAGGAGATTCCTTAACATTTTCCTTTGTCACACTACCCAATGCATTATAGAGATAACATGGGATCACTTTCCCTCAATTTATCATGGAACCACCCGTATCAATAAAAAATTCCCAAGGACCATAAAATAACACATAAAATAAGTATAAATGAAAAATAACATTTCCATATTGTAATCATAAACATAAACAATCCCTTATCAAAACAATTTTCACTACCAAAAAACAAAAATATGGTATAAGGTATTTATTTTTATTTTAAAAGCATTATGCCTTGTAGAGGAATCCAAATATCAAATAATCATCGCATGAGTGGAAAGGTCATTATTGCTTCATTTGTTAAAACAACATTCCTTTTTTAATTTAATAAAATAATCCATAGAGAAAAGATTCCTCTCTTGAACCATATAAGTAAATTAAAAGTAAAAATGGGTTGATTATACACTATATAAAATAATTTCATGTATAAATCAAAATATTCTACAATGAAAGGAGATTTAAATAAAGTCTCTTACCTTTAGTCTGACTTGTCTCATTCATTATTTAATTTACAGAATAGTAAACTTAGGTCATTTTAAACTTTATTTAGAAAATTTTAAAATATAATATTCATTTTATATCACTTATTACCATGCTATAACAGTCAATTAATTATTTGAGTTCATATCAAGAGTTTTGTTCATGTTTGGTAGTGGAGTCAAAAATGAACTTATTTTGATGAAAATTATCCTTATTGTCATAAGTCCATAATAACAAGAATGATACAAATGATTTAAATATCATATATATCAAGTATATATGTATTTATAATAGCCCATACTGTTTGGATATAAGATATTAAATGCATCGTTCATTGAGATGATAGGTCGAACGTACGCATGAATGCTACTTTCATTTGTTTGTCATATTAAATGAATGAAAACAAAATGATACATATTTATATTATAATTTATGTATAATAACTATTTTATACATGTTACATAGGTTCATTAACACCACCCCTCAAATGAAATTATTATATTTACACATTATGGAAATCATAAATCTATATTATAATAAAAATTACCGAACCATAGAGACAATATAAATATATTATATATGATATCTAAATACAGTTTGATCATAAGGTCTACCATGAGAGGTGGTAGGATAAAATTTAACAATTATCGTTTCTTGATGTAGTAGTTCTCTGTACAGAGAAATAATATGTTTTGTATCCATTACATGGTGGTGTGCGTAAGTTTAGGTCAAATAATTTACTTTAAAACATTCTAGTATATATATTATACTATTTTGTTTATAAAATAATTGAATAAAAATAGGTTAGGTATTAGAGAAGGGAAATAAATGAAGTGAGTTTGAGAGGAAATGATACCTCAAAATCAGGTAACTCCATTTGATTGGAATAAAAAAGATTTATTTAATTTTATTATTCCCATGGTAAAGATTATAAGAAAATTTAATGGATGTTAGAAGCTTATTTTAGAATAATTTGGATGATTCAAGGGGATTGAGAGGTTTGAGTAAATGGTTGGAGTTTGTGTCCTTTTATAAGAAGGATAAGGGTCACTTTGGGAAAGTCATGAAATATTGTTTTAACAATTAGTAAAATAAATTAACTCTTATCGATCCTTCTTGTATTTTTACACTATATGGTTAATATAGTAAATATAAAATACCAAGAGATCCTCAAGTGGATAATTAATTAAATTTTTAACATTATATATATCATTTTTAGTAATATTGTATTTTCATGACTATTATATCATTTAATAAAATAGTATTTGTTTTAAAACTCATTTATATCAATGTTGACATTATTTTTAAATTGATTTTTGATAAAGTAATAACAACATGATTAATTAAAAAAACTACATTAAATCAACAAAATCATGCATTAATCATCCATTAAATTCTTTTATGGCATCATAATTTTCAAATTACGTTTATATTAATAATTATAAAATCATTTATTTGAATAATTCATTAATAAGGTAATCATTTCATCATCATTTAGTCATAAATAAACTTATTTATTTAATGTATAAAAATTATGAATAATTCATTAATAAGGTAATAATTTCATCATCTTTGTCTCTCATGACTCATTTAATAATATTAGTACACATGTTATAGTAATTTGATATTAATATAATATTATTGTTACCCTTATTTAGCTAATTTAATCTTTAACCATGGTAAGTAAAAATAATTATTGAAGTCACTATTCATAATGTCCAAAAATAAAAAAATACCTATTTAAAAAAAATCAGTTAGGATTCCATATATGGAATATAATTTTACCAATTCAAAACATAGATGTTGTAGTAATCAATTATGAAATTTCATACCGTTGTCAAAATCAGAAAACAGGTTTTTAAAAAGTAAAAACCATCAAAAGAATAACTAGTGTTTATTTCAAATTTCAATCTAAAATTATTTCCAATTGAGTTATTTTGATTAAATAATAAAAACATGATCCAATTAAACATTTCAATTAAAAATATAATGTAACAATGTAAAAAATAGATGAGAAGGCATTTTTGAATTAATATGAAGTATTTTTCACTATTCATCAAAAATGTGATTTTTCATAAAAATAAAAAAATTAAACCAAAATAAAATTGAAAGTCATTATTCTAAAGAAGATATTTATTTTTTCAAATAGAGTATATAAAAGTGACAAAAACTAGTTTCAAAATGGGTTCTCCATCGAAAGCTGGTAGAAAATTTTTTTAAAAAAATTCTTCTTTTATGCTTAGATTTGATTTCGTTCTTATATTTTGTCTAGAAAACATATAATATTAATTTTAAACATCACATTGAGTTTATATTTAATTAATATATTACAAAATGAGTTATATTATTTTATAAACACAAATTTTATCATTTAAATAGGTTTTCATAAAAACACATCATATGTATTGAATTGGTTTTTATTTCCATTTCTTTTAAATTTGGAAACCAATGAATCATTATATAATCATGCTAACTATATTTTCATAATTATGATAATACTATTCATTCCCTCCATTTCAATGGCAAGGTTATAATAGTAAAATTTAAATTATAATATTTAGTTATTCATTAAAACTCGATGTAGTGTATCATGTCCGCTATTAATCAAAGTATTTCATTCTTTAAACTAGGGGTGTTACCTAGAAATTATCCAAAAGCACATGAAAAATTACATCTCTAACATTCCTCAATCCAAAGGAAAGATAAATAATTATTTTAACAAGAAATTTAAATGACATTTAGCTACAGAATCCTAAGGAAGTTAAAGATGAACCAAAAGAAAGAAAGGCTAGGAATCCAGAAAAGATTATTGATGATCTACCCAGCTATATATGAGAATTACACGAGAAGAATTAAAAAGTGAGCACAAGGATTTGGAAGGAAAATCCTAAAACACAATTCAAAGGAAATAAATGGAAAATAAGGATATTACCCCAATATTCCTCTCTAGGTATACCAAGTAAAATAAGATATTATATGAGAAAATTAAAAGATAAGTGAATTGAAGAAAACAAGAGTTTTGGTATAAATTATTAGTTCTTTAAATTTTTGTACTTAATTGTGTGATCTTGGTGATACCATAAATTTCATTCATTCTAGGTGTTTCCATATTTAAAAATAAGTGAATTGTAGCAAACAAGAGTTGTGGTATAATTGGAAAATACTTCCTTAAGATTTATATCAAGTGATTTAAAAGATGTGTTAGTCAGAGTTAATGGATTGATATTTCTAGCTTACTTATATGTTATAACCATGGAAGAATAAAATGACCCAAGCCATTGATCCATTATATTAGGAAGATAATTCAAGAATATATCCAAGAAAATATTTAATGCCCAAGATGGATCCCTTACTATGGAACTTGAAGATAATGTTATACACTTCGCTATTCTTGACTCTATGAAGAAACCTTCATGAAATTATTACAATTTTACACAATACCTTAATGAAGGTACTTATCATATTTAATATTCAGTTGTTCTCCTTGAATTCCAATCCATAGAAGTGATCGTTTCCTTTGAAAATACCATGTACCATATATGTTCCCAAAAACAGAGAAATTACAATTTAAATTTGGAATAATAGATAAAAGTTTAATAATTTGCTAAATTATATAATGATTAATAAGATTATATGACTCATTGAATAGAGGAGATTTATTTCTAAGTGGGGAACCTATTTCAATATCATATCTTTAACAACCCCCATTCTATAATTATAACCTATTCTATGTGATTTGAAATAGGTATACCTCAGGGAAAGAGAAAATTTTCAAGTAATCATTGTTAATAATGTAATGCCCCGACCCCAGTTACCCAGAGTCGGTGCATTATTTTAATATATTGGCATGATTACAAGGAATCATGTCCTGAAGGACCGACCGATTTATCAGTCTTGGAAATATATTACATACATGAATATTACATTATACTTTATAACATACAACACAACATAATTAATCCTTTATGAACTCCATTATTCCCTTAGATTAACCCTGCATATCACTCAAAATGCACTTCTTGTAATCCTGGGAAAAATAAAACAAAGAAAGGGGTGAGCTCAGATGCTTAGTAAGGATAACAGTACAGCAGAAACCTTCAAAAATAAGCATAAACAGTTAAGGCAATGTATAACTAAAACATAAGCATTTTAAAACTTGAACTTCAACATTATATGGAAAAAATTAAAATGAAGTGATGTCATTTTCTTATTCACATGGATATTCTACTAGTCGAATAATCACATGCAATATCACAAACCACTTTTATAAAGATGGAATGTATAAACAATCTTGGATAATAAAGAGAATGTGAAATTAACCCTTACCAATTTGGTAACTTACGAAACATACACCCCATGAAAGAGGTATCATACAATGAATATGTAGTTACACATAAATTAAAAAGTATTACACAAAGAATACAATTATGTGCAGTACATACACCACACAAAACGTAATAGTGGTAATATGGTATGAATCTCACGGGAATAAGGAGTGAATGAAAACCCCTTACTTTGCACTTTCCTTTAGTCGTGGATACGTTTATCCTACTGTATGAAGACTATAGTATGTTATTAAGTTATACCAGAACCAAATTAATATTTATAATATCATACATTATTCATTCATGTTATTATAATACCCATTTAATAGTAATTTCTATGTTATATTAATATTTCGGGTAATAATTGCTTTCTTTATCGTATGTGTTTTAACATGTTACTCTTGATTGTATCACTTAGATCATGATTTAAATACATACAGAATAGAAAACATGATTTATATATCATATATATTTAGCATATAAATATGTATAAAAGACATATATATGAAATGGAAAACACCGTTTATGGAGACGGTAGTCCTTACGTACGCATAAACGTTGTTTCCGTTTTCATATAGTATTGAACGGAAGTCAGTGAATAAGATATATATAAGTACATAAATTCCTATATATATAAATATATATATCTCCAGTATCATTATTATGTAATATATTACATACTTATTAGTAATATATATTTTTATAATCATCAATGATTGGTGAACTTGGAAATGAATCTCATCGCGTCGTGGAGATGGTAATCCGTATGTACGCACGAGCGAAAATGTCATTCTTTTGATATTAAAATAATATATAATTGGATGGTATATTATATATAAATAATCCTTATCATGTCATACTTATTATTTACATCAAATACACATCATTATTATACCCATCCAAATAATAGTGTATTGAATAACAATTAAACCATGACATAGAGATGGTAAGTCATACATACGCACGTATGGTGACATGTTGTAACACCCCGAGATTTTATGAAAAATATTCTTTTTAAATTTTATGGATGTCTTGTGTTTTACACTACACAAAAAGGAGCTTGTACCACACGCATATCTGACTTGGATTTCATTATACGTAATCACGACCTTCCACGATAGTGTGTGTTGTACGTAATACCGAGTCTCACTAAACAACGATATGTTATATAAACTAGCCGTTATGAATAGTAATACCCACTTTTTAAAATTTCCTAAATTTTATCTTTCAAAATGGACTTCATTTTTGGATTCTTAATATTGAAATTAGCATAGGGTGAAGTTTTTGTATTTTTCTAAAAACTTTCAATTTTTGATGAATAGTGAAAACACTGGGTTATTATATAAAAACTGACTTTTTATTTAAATAATAATTTATTTTATTTAAATTTATTCTAGGTAAAAATTGATACATAATACCTATATAAGTTAAATGTAATTCATTGTAGTCATTTTATAATAATTTTAGATATATAAAAATTGTATTGGACTTTTCACTGTCTTTTACCCACCTCCTAGGAGAATTTGGAAGTTCACGTAAAACATAATTTTACAGCTTTTGTGAGTGGAGTTTCAAAAATCCGAGAGACATGGTTAATATCAATGACTAAAATTTGGTTCAATGAGATGAAAATAATTTTTGGTGAATAGTAACTTTTTACTTTTTTAACCACGGTTAAAAGTAAATAGGGTAATTAAGGGTATAAATGATATTATTATTACCCTAAAACATGTCCTGATTCAATTGGATAAGTGTAATTCGACCAAAAACAACCTTAGGAAAAAAATAACACCATTTAGGTCCACTTGGATTAGATTATGACATTTATTATTAATTTATTTAAAGAAGGATTAAAATAGTTAAAATCAAAGTTTAATAACTAATTCATTTTTAATATAGGGTTATACATAAGATAAATTCAACTATAAATATTCATTAGAAATATTCAACTATTTCCTACCTAATGGTATTTTATTTATAAATTTTAGACACTAAATAATTTATGTTATTTATGACACAATGGTGATCCAGTAATTAACTAAATAATGAAATATTAAAATAACGGATATTATAAATACCCAAATAAATGTAATTTGAGCCTTTTTGTGAATTAAACTAATTTTATAGGTTAATATGACATGTTAATATTGATTTAATTAACTCTTTTCGAACTAATCATGCTGTTATGATTTTCACAAAAATCAATTACCAAATAGTGTCAAAATTGACAGAAAATTGTTTTTAAAACAAATATTATATTATTAATTGTTATTTTATTCCTAAAAATCTAAGGTTCGGACAAATGACTTATATAAAGATATATGTACTAATAAAGAACCACTTGGGGTTCTTTTAGCTTGTTATTGTATGTTTATTAACCATATAGTGTAAGAAATCAAGAAGACACGGAAAAAGTAAAATTATTTAACTTAAAGTTAAATCTAAATGATAAGGTTATAATAGGAAACTAAACTTGTCTAAATTCTATTGGATGAGATTATTTCGACTCATCCCCACCTTAGCTTCTTAATAAATCAATTTTGAGCTCTTAAAAACCAAATATGACTTTATAATAAAATAATAGTTGTAGGTTTTTCAAAGGTTCCCATCTCCTCCCTTATAAAAAGGGAACCCCTTCCCTCTTCTCTTCACACCCTTTTGAGCCTTGAAGCTCGGCCAAACCCTACCCATTTCTCTTCTACACTTCCCAAGAAACATTCTGGAGGTTCTTGTCTTCTCAAAAGGCCAACTCTACTTCAATAAGAGGAAGCTTAAAGAAGGTGCGTCGAAGAAGAGGTAATCTCTTCTTCCGATTCATTCAAGTTTCTTTATTCTTATACATCCTCTTTATTAGTTGTTTCATTATAATGTAATAACATAAGTATTACTTAAATAAGTATATGTTATTATAAATATTAAACAACCCTATTACACATTTTATCCATCCTACGGAAAATGAAATCACCGCGCGTGCATACATACAGAATACCATCTCCACGCCGTGGTGTAATCTATTTTCCACCACCACCTTACTTGGATGGGTATAATGGTGTAAAGAATAACTATATATTATTATTTTAAAGTGATATCTATTCTGAAATATTATAAATACAATTCCACGATCATGGGAATGATATCATCGCTCGTGCGTACGTACGGCCTACCGTCTCCACGATGTGATGCGACTCGTTCTACATGATCTTCATTGCATAATGATTATATAATTGAATTGAATGAATAAATATGATATATATTAAACTAATAACATTCTGTAAATTATATATCTATAACCTAAAAAGAAGAATAAGAATTTATTTGACAAAACATGCATAAGAACAAAATGTAATGAACACCCAAATAACAAGTAGCAATGAAATATTACTAATAAGAAGCTAATAATATGACCATATATGTTATCATAACAATAAGTATGATTCTGTAATAAGTCAATGACATTATTTAAATCATTATACAAGAGGTTTGGTTACGTATGAAGCATATCAGACCTAAGTTAAGGGATAATTATTCCGATCTCATTCTTATCTGTGATTGTTTATTCGTAAGTATTTACTAGGGTTATGTCCATTTTCCATGTCCATATGTTCTCAAAAATTTTTGGTAAAATGTTTACTTTTCATCCATGTATTTTTAAAGTCATTTTTACCCCTTTTTTTACTTTTACCACATAGTATGGAAGGAATCTTTCTTTTTTTTACTATACGAGTTATTTTTTCACTTTTCTGACAAAAGTACGATGAGAATGTTTTTTTAACTTATACGGAATTAAAGGATTTTTACAGTTTTATAAAGCCTTATTTTCCCGAAGCATCCTCCAAAATATTTCATGACTATTTTAAACAAAATATTTTTATTTTAAATTTTTATGACGTTTTGTGAAAATAAATTGATTTTGAAGAAGAAAGGATATTTTCCATAGAATTAATTTCAAATTTTTTATCAAAACCATTTTCCATCTAAGATGACATTATTTAATATGTGTATGTTTCAAGTATAATGTCTCTATGATTTACATGGTTTCACTTTTCTTATGATGAATTGATATCCATTTGTTTTATATGAATTATGTTATGATGGAATGATGTTTATGAAACCCATTTTATTCATTGTGTTATGATGAATGATTTATGTTTATGTTGTGGAACAAGTAAGAATGATTTCATTATTAGATGGGTGGGGCCTTTATCTCCCTCCATTGAATTGGGTAAAGATTTATATCTCATGAGATAGACATGGCTGGAACGTTAAGTTAATCTGGTTCAGTGATACAGGACTGGAACGAGGAGTGAACTCGATTCAGAAAGGGACTTTGTCCACTAAGATAGTCTTGGCAGCAATGCCTTGGCTTCTATAGAAATAATAACAAGTGCTGAATGTATTCCAAAATTACATGATTTATTTCCATGCTATTTTATCAGGATTGATGTTCCTTTATTATATATACCTTATGTACTTCCAAGATTTATGTCTTTGCTCGAGATTTTAATGTTTCGATTTTATGTTCAAGCTTTTTCATTCTAATGTTTATGGATTGTTTTATGTTTTCTATGCTTACCCTTATTGATCATTTGAGCTCACCCTCTTTATGGTTTCTTTTCCCCAGGATATAAAGAAATGTTTTAGGTAAGAAAACAGAAGGGGAAGATCCTTCTGGGAGAATTTGAAGATCTTTCAACCCGATTATAATATTAAATTCCAAGTTTCCAATGACACTAAACTATTACGGTCCTTGTGTGTCTGTGTTTGTTATGTATTAATTATTTTACAAAATTAATGTAATTTCCATGTATTTCAAACTTTGGGACTCTATAGTTGGTATCAAAGGAAAGGTTTGGTTAACCTTTGGAAACTAGGATACGAAAACTTTGGTGAGATCCGTAGAGATATATTTAAGGTATGTCTAGGTATGTCCCTAAGGTTAAGTATAAGTATAGGTTATAGTCTTAGAATTATGGCAACGTTATTATAATTAAACCTAAGATGTTAGATAATGAAGGTACTACCACTTTATTATGATGTTTTACTAGCATGAGTTTTTCCTCTCATACTGTTCTTTTTGGGTTTTAGACGATGGCTGGAACCCGAAGGAACCGTGTTGATCAATGTAATGGAAAATGCAATTATTTCCCTCCCGAGTAACCAAATGGGATGGGAGATGGAGTGAAAAATATTATTGTTATACTTACACAAGCTATGAATCATTCTGGATTTCCAAATGATCGGGGAAGGGAACAATATTCTATTGAGCCCTTCATGAGGCAACGTCCACCGTCTTTCAATGGGTCTTCTGATCCACTTTTTGCTGAACAGTGGATCAGTACCATTGAAAAGAAATTTTTCATACTTCTCTGTTCAGAACATGAAAAAGTCATTTTAGCTGTTTACCATTTAGAAGGTGAATCATACCAGTGGTGGACTCTAATTAAGAATACAAGGCCCCAAGATGAAATTGAATCCAAGGAATGGGACAAGTTCAAGAACTTGTTTTTTAGTAAGTAATCCCCTCGTATTCTTCGAAAAAAGCTGGAAAAAGGAGTTTCTTGAGCTCAAGTATAAGGATCATGAATCAGTTGGTATATACGAAGCGAATTTTACAAGACTTGTATGGTATGCATCTGGCATTATCATCCAACCTGAATGTAAAGTTGATCGATTTTTCAGCGGCTTAAAACCATGTCTTCGAAGGGAATTGGCTATAAAAGGCTTCAGTAGCTATGAACAAATTGTGCTTTGTACTATCAATGTTGAACTGGAAGTTGGTGTAATATATCCATCGCATGGTTTTGACAAGAAACAAAAGATGGAGTTCAAGGAGAAATCTCAGAATAATGGTGAAAAGAAGATGAATGTTTCTTTATGCTCAAAGTGTGGAAGGAATCATGGTGGAGATTGTCTTAAAGGGACTAGAAAATGTTTAATGTGTGGAAAAGAAGGTCATCGAGCAGCTGAGTGTCGATGTAATGGAAAAAGGGTTAATAAAGATGTGAATAAAGAAAATACTATAGAGAACGCACCACCAACACTTCAATGCATCAAGTGTAAGGAAATGGAGAATTATGCTAATCAATTCTCTAATCCAAGGGTTAATGATGATCAACGTGAGAAACCTCTTAAGGAAAAGGATAAAGAGAAGTCACATGCGATCACTATTTGTGATTTTGATTATTACAATGATGTTGTGTAATGATTAATTGTTTTTGTAATGGGATTTAAAAATTGTATCATGGAATATCATTTATAGTATCGTGGAATTTTGAAATATATGTGTATTGGTCCATTGTGGTTTTCTCTAAGAATATTGTACCGGTAACCATGAAAAGTGATTCAAATATTTTGGAAAGTAGATGATATGTGTATAATGAAGGGATAAGGAGAAAATAAATTTTTTGATATTATTCATGAGCTCATGATTGATATATGTACTAAGTGATATCATGGTTTGAGTATATAGAATTTTGGGGATTTTGGTATGTGGAAAGTGTTAACTTTTAACTGCATTCATGTTTTCACTAAGGTTTAGTGGGTATTAATTTTCCAATAGAATACATGATTAAGGCCTTCGAATGTTTTTAATGTGACCAAAAAGATATATCGTATGATATATGGGGGATAAATGTTGGGATTCATGTGCTTATTATGTTACCTCTCAAGCAATCATTTTCTTTACATTATGAGATTTGACAGAAGTATTTCTGATAAGCTAAATGGTTGGAATGGATTAAGTTGGACATCATATAGAATTGTTTAAGGCTAGAATTTTTTTCGATATTATTTATGGAATGTTATAATAATGTAGTTTTAGAAAAAGGACAACCTGCAGGACAAGCGATAACTCGTCGCGTCTGACAAGGCTGTGGGAATCGAACCCACAACTGAAGTGCAACAGGCCTTTATCGCGTACAACTAGCCTATATGAAGTACATGTTGTGTAGAAACCATTTTTATTATATTAATCTATATGATATATGAAGTATAATTCCATTTTAGGAACTATATATGATAAATCTCTCTATAGATGGACTTCTGCATTTTTGATAATTTTTTCTAAACATTTATTTAAGACAGAAGGAATGACCCATCATTCTATCACGTGATCTGCTAACACTTCACGAATGAAAAATTCAACTTCATTTCATTAAGAGATGAAGTGGAAATTGTTCAAGGAATGACCAACGGTGAGACTGTACCAAAATCAAGAAATTATTTCTTCTAATTCCAATTTCTTCAACTTTAGAGGAATGATCTTGAAAACCAAAAATGTTTTCCTAGTGCCCTTATATCCGATTAATCAGATTGTACCTTATATCATCACAAATCTATGTATTTGTTATTGTTGGATTTTTCATAGCCCTGTTCTCTACCACTCTCCATCAGAACATGATGGTTAAATTTCACTTCCATATCCATATTTTCACCTATGTTCTCCTATGTAGAAACCCAGTGATTAGTTAATTTGTGTAACTGTTATGTTTCATAATTTAGTTTTTAAAGATTGGTTTTGGTATTCCTTTTTACGATGTGGGTTTCAATTAATGAAACTTTCGAGTAGTAAACCATTTATAACCCTGACGAATTTTGAGGGCGAAATTCATTTTAAGGGGGGTAGAATGTAACACCACGAGATTTTATGAAAAATATTATTTTTAAATTTTATTGATGTCTTGTGTTATATGCTACACCAAAAGGATATTTTACTACACGCATCCCTGACTTGGCTTGCAATACACGCAATCTTGACCTTCCACGATAGCGTGTGTTGTACGCAATACCGAGTTTCACTATACAACAATATGTTATATAAACTAGTCATTATGAATAGTAATACCCACTTTTTAAAATTTGATAAATTTTATCTTTGAAAATTGACTACATTTTTTGATTTAGAATATTGAAATTCGCCTAGGGTGAATTTTTGGTATTTTTCTGAAAACTTTTAATTTTTGATGAATACTGAAAACGCAGGGATACTATTTAAAAACAGACTTTTTATTTAAATAATTATTTATTTTATTTGAATTTATTTTAGGTCATAATTAATACATAATACCTATATAAGTTCAATTTAATTCATTGTAGTCATTTTATAATAATTTTAGATATATAAAAATTGTATTGATTATTCATCGTCTTTTACCCACATCCTAGGAGAATTTGGAAATTCACATAAAACATAATTTTACGGCTTCTGTGAGTGGAATTTCAAAATTTTTAGAGACACGGTTAATATCAATGACTGAAATCTAGTTCAATGAGATGAAGATAATTTTTTTTGAATAGTAACTTTTTACTTTTTTTACCACGTTTAAAAGTAAATAGGGGAATAAAAGGTAAAAATGATATTATTATTACACTAAAACATGTCCTAATTCTATTGGATAAGTGTAATTCGACCAAAAAAAACCTTAGGCATAAAATATGACCATTTAGGTCCACTTGGATTAGATTAGGAAATTTATTATTTAATTATTTAAAGCAGGGTTAAAATAGTTAAAATAAAAGTTTAATAACTAATTAATTTTTAATATAGGGTTATACATAATATAAATTCGACTATAAATATTAATTAGAAATCTAAAACGATTTCCTACATAATGGTATTTTATTTATAATTTTTATACATTAAATAATTGATGTTATTTATAACACAATAGTGATGTAGTAATTACCTAAATAATGAAATATTAAAATAATTGAACATATAAATACCCAAATAAATGTAATTTGACACTTTTTATGAATTACACTAATTTTATAGGTTAATATGACATGTTAATATTTATTTAATTAACTGTTTTCTAACTAATCATGCTGTTATGATTTTCATAAAAATCAATTACCAAATAGTGTCTAAATTGACATAAAATAGTTTTTAAAACAAATATTATATTATTAATTTTTATTTAATTCCTAAAAATAAATGGTTCTGCCAAATTACTTATATAAGGATATATATATTAATTATGAACCACTTGGGGTTTTTTTGGTGTGTTATTGTAAGTTTATTAACCATATAGTGTAAGAAAACAAGAACATATGCTAAAAGTTAAATGATTTAACTTAAAGTTAAATCTAAATGATAAGTTTAAAATAGATACCTAAACATGTCTAAATTATATTGGATGAGAGGATTGAGACCCATCCCCACCTTATCATCGAAATAAATCAATTTGGAGCTATTAAAAACCATATATGACTTTATAATAAAATAATAATTTTAGTTTTTCCAAACGTGCCCCTCTCCTTCCTTATAAAAAGGGAACCCCTTCCCTATTCTCTTAACACCCTTTTGAGCCATGAATCTCGGCCAACCACTGACCATTTCTCTTCTCCACTTCCCTAGAAACATTCTGGAGGTTCTGTTCTTCTCAAAAGACCAACTGTACTTCCATAAGTGGAATCTTAAAGGAGGTGCGTCGAAGAAAAGGTAATCTCTTCTTCCAATTCATTCAAGTTTCTTTCTTCTTCTACATACTCTTATTTAGTTGTTTTATTATAAAGTAATAACATTAGCATTACTTAAATACTGATATGTTATTATAAATATTAAACAAAACTATTTCACTTTCTATCCATCCTACGGAAAATGAAATCACCGCGCGTGCGTACGTACGGAATACCGTCTCCATGTCGTGGTATAATCTGTTTTCCACCACCACCTTACTTGGATGGGTATAATGGTGTAAATAATAACTATATATTATTACTATAAATTGATATTGATTCTGAAATTGTATACATATACTTCAATACAATTCCACGATCATGGGAATGATATCATCGCTCGTGCGTACGTACGGCCTACCGTCTCCACGATGTGATGCGACTCATTCCACATGATCTTCATTTCATAATGATTATATAAATGAATTGAATGAATAAATATGATATATATTACACTAATACCATTCTGGAAATGAGTTATCTATAACATAAAAAAGAAGAATAAGAATTTATTCGACAAAACACGCATAAGAACAAAATGTAATAAACACCCGAATAACAAGTAGCAATGAAGTATTACTAATAAGAAGCTAAGAATATAACCATATATGATATCATAACAATAATTATGATTCTATAATAAGTCAATGACATTATTTAAATCATTATACAGGAGTTTCGGATACGTACGAAGCATATCTGACCTATGGGAAGGGATAATTATTCCAATCTCATTATTATCCGAGATTGTTTATTCGTAAGTATTTACGGGGGTTATGTTTATTATCCATGTCCATATGTTCTCAAATTGTTTTCATAAAATGTTTACTTTTCTTACATGTATGTTTAAAGTCATTTTTAACCTTTTTTTTACTTTTACCACATCGTATGGAAGGAATCTTTCTTTTGTTTACCATACGAGGTATTTTTGACACTTCCGACAAAAGTACGAGGAGAATGTTTTTTTAACTTATATGGAATGAAAGGATTATTACGGTTTTATAAAGCCTTATTTTCAGGAATCTTCCTCCAAAATATTTCTTGACTATTTTGAACAAAATCTTTTTCTTTTAAAATTTTATGATGTTTTGTGAAAAGAATTTGATTTTGGAGAAGAAATGATATTTTCCTCAAGAATTCATTTCAAGTGTTTTATCAAAACAATTTTCCATCTAAGATGACATTATTTCATATGTGTATGTTTCAAGTATAATGTCTCCATGATTTACATGGTTTCACTTTTCTTATGATGAAATTATATCCATTTGATTTATATGAATTATGTTATGATGCAATGATGTTTATGAAACCCATTTTATTCTTTGGGTTATGTTGAATGATTTATGTTTATGTTGTGGCACAAATAAGAATGATTTCATTATGAGATGGGGGGACCTATATCTCCCTCCAATGCATTGGCTAAAGATTTATATCTCATGAGATTGACATGGCTGGAACGATAAGTTAATCCGGTTCAGTGATACAAGACTAGAACGAGGAGTGAACTCGATTCAGAAAGGGACCTTGTCTACTAAGATGGTACTAGCAACAATTGCTTGGCTACTGTGGAAATCATAACAAGTGTTGAATGGTTTCCACAATTACATGATTTATTCCCATTATATTTTATCAATATTGATGTTCATTTATGATATATTCCTTACGTACTTCCAAGATTTATGTATTTTCTCAAGATTTTGATGTCTAGATTTTATGTTCAAGCTTTTGCATTCAAATGTATATGGATTGTTTTATGTTCTCTATGATCACCCTTACTGAGCATTTGAGCTCACTCTTTTTATGTTTTCTTTTCCCTAGGAGATAAATAAAGGTTTTAGGTTAGAAAACATAAGGGGAAGATCTTTATGGGAGAAGTTGAAGATATTTCACCATGATTAGAAGTTTAAATTCTGAGTTTCCAAAGACACTAAACTATTACGGTCCTTGTGTGTCTGTGTTTGTAATGTATTAAGTATTCCGCAAAAGTAATGTAATGTCCATGTATGTCAAGCTTTGGGTCTCTACACATGTCATTCAAAGGGTTGATAGAATAATAAATTTGGTTGTACCATAATTATACTAACTTCAAATTATATATAAGATACTATAGGTATTATTTTAGAATGGAAACAACAAAGAAAAAGGAAGTGGAAGAGGATAGGAACATGAAAGAGGGTGGTGAAATCATTACCTCTTCTTCTGGTTCTTCCTTTGGATTTGATCAAAAGGGCTCTGTAAATTGGCTTTACGATCAAACTAAGGCCTCTAGGTTGAATTAATAGAAGTTGGTAGGATATTTGGGCAGGGTTTGGCCGAGCAAAATGGATTTGGAAGTGTGAATTAGAGTGAAGGAAGAATGCACTTTTATAAGAGGGGTGAGGTGCACCTTAGAGAAAACTTAAAATATTATTTTATAATAAAATCATTCTAGTTTTCTAACAAATCCAAAAAATGTATTACTTAAAGGATAAGGTTGGTATGGGTCTAAAAATACTCAACCAATATGTTTTAGACAAGTTTAGTTTAGCATTTTAACCTTATCTTTTAGATTTAACTCTTAGTTAAATAGTTTAACTTTTACCATGTCTTCTTGTATTCTTACTCTATATGGTTAATAAACATACTATAAACATACAAGAGGTCCTCAAGTGGCTCATTAATGACATATATAATATTATTTAAGCCCTTTTTCCGAACCTTACATTTTTAGGAATAGTATATCATCCAATAATATTGTATTTGTTTTAAATATTAATTTATGTGAATTTTGACACTATTTGATATTTTGGTTTTTTTAAAGTCATCACAACTTGATTACTTCGAACAAGATACATTAAATCAGCCCTAACATGCCATATTCAACTAGAAAATTCGTGGATGTCATAAATAATTTGAAATTATATTTATTTTAATATTTATGATACCATTTATTGGATTCTTTCATTAATAAGGCAATTACAGTATCATCATTGTGTCATAAATAAATTAAATTATTTAATGTCTATAAATTATAAATAAAATAAAATTATGTAGGAAATATTTTTATCTTTCTAATGAATATTTAAAATATAATTTATCTTATTTATAACCCTATATTAAAAATGTTTTAGTAATTAAACTTTGATTTTAACTCTTTTAACTCTTCTTTGAATTAAATAATAATAAATGTCCTAATCTAACCCAAGTGGACCTAAATGATAATATTTTATTCCTAAGGTTGTTTCTGGTCGAGATACAATTATCCAATAGAATTAGGACATGTGTTAGGGTAAAATTAATATCATTTTTACCCTTAATTACTCTATTTACTTTTAACCGTGGTAAATAAAAGTAAAAAGCTACTATTCACCAAAAATTATTTTTATCTTATTGAACCACATTTTAATACTTGATATTAACTATGTCTCTCCAATTTTGGAAATTCCACTCATAGAAGCGGTAAAATTATGTTTTATGTGAATTTCTAAATTCTCCTAGGAGGTGGGTAAAAGATAGTGAAAAGTTCGATAAAATTATTATATATCTAAATTTTTTATAAACTGACTCCAATGAATTACATTGAACTTATTTAAGTATTATTTATCTATTTTGACATAAAATAAATTTAAATAAAATAAATAATTATTTAAATAAAAATATGTGTTAAACTATAACTCAGAGTTTTTCACTATTCATCAAAAATTAAAAGTTTTCAGAAAAATACCAAACATTTACCCAAAGATAATTTTGATATTATGAATTACATAATGAAATATATTTTACCAAATTCAAAACATAGAATTTTCATTTATTAAATTAAAATTAATTCCCGCTGTCAAAACCAAAAGGCGTATTTTTAAAAATTAATAACTATCAAAAGTTTGACACTTTTTTATGTCCAATTTTAAAGTGACATAACTTACAATTACCATCATTGGATTAAATAGTAAAAATATAATCTATTTATACTTAAAAAACATTAAAATGTATAATTGAACACTATAAATTATTTTGATTAAAAAAGTTGATTTTAGTTAAAATATAGTATTTTTCACTATTCACCCAAATATGAATGTTATCAGAAAAATACCAAAACATTATTGAAACTAAATTCTTAAGTCCCAATTTTAAAGAAAAATATTTTTCTGTCAAATTGAATATATAAAAAGTTTCAAATATTAGATTTAAAAAAGCTTTGCCATTAAAAGGAGGTAAAATTGCATTTTTTTGAAAAATATTTCTTTTATCTAAAAAAAATGTATTTGTTCTTACATTATGTCTTAGAAACTCATAATATGGATTCTTAAATTATAAGAATTATCTAAATTTCAAAATTCAGTTAATAATATTCATAACCACTTTTGAGCGGCAAGTTTTGTAAGTCATGGTGCGCTAGAACTTGGTGTTGCATGTAGTGCAAGTTATTGAATTAATTTGAAGAAATGACGTACTATGAAATCTTGGGGTGTTAAAAATAACCTATATAAAACCAGATGAAAAACCATTATTAACCTTCTAAAATAAATATTCAACACAAAAAGTAGAGAATATAACATATCATTGGAATTTAACCCAAAATATGTTCATATAGAAACCTCTTAGAGTGGGATTTCAGAAATGTTATACAGCCCCAAAGAAGTCTAAACACCACAATATTGGGGTAGTAAATAAGGATATAGGGAATATTTTAATATATGATATAATATATCTAATTTTTGACTCATAATGGGTTAGACCGATCCATGTTGTTCACAAAAAAAATTAAATGTCTTTGATAATATGAATAATTAATTGATTCCAATTGGAAATCAGAATATTTGGAAAGTGAATATTGATTTGAGAAATCCACAATAAGTCACCATACAAGACCAATTTATTTTCTATTTATAAACCAAATTCTATAGAGTCTTGTATGAAGAACACATTATTATTTCTTTTAGGGATTCTATGTGTGTCGTCAAGTACCCATTTCTCTAGAAGACCAAGACAAGAAAACCATAACATGTCTTTATGGCACATTTTTCTATAAAATTATATTGTTAAAGTTTTAAAATGGCCCATGTACATTCAAATATTACATGATAAGTATATTTTCATAACATATTTAGGATTAATTGGAGGTATTTCTAGATGTATTTTCTAGTTTTGGTGATTCCTTTTATCAATACATGGAAAATATTGAAAGGTCATGAAAACATTCATTGAAAAGATTAATTTTTTTTTTATTTTGAAAAGTGTCACTTCATAGTAAATAAAGGGGTTGTATTTGGAAAAATCATTCCAAAAAAATACATTGAGGTAGATAAATCCTTGTTTGAATTGATTAATTATTTACCTTATCAAACTTGTGTAAATAGTTTTATATAATTTTTAGGCCATGCTATATTCTGTATAGGTTTTATCAATTATTTTAGTATGATTTCCCGTATTATATCAATATTACTTTTAAAATAAATTAATTTTAATTTAAATGATTATTTTTACAAATTATTTTAGGAGATAAAGTGATGACTAATTACCCAACCAATATTTAAACAATGAGTTTGGTAATACCTATTTGATATACTTTTTGATGCATCGGAATTTATTTTCTTGTAACTAAAGTAGTTTTCTTTTCAGAGCATGAAACCCTTAGTTACTTGATGGAGAAACAATATTCCATTTCAAGGTTAGTTTTATGGATGCTAATTTTTGAAGTGTTCAACTAAGAGTCGAATGATAAGAATGGAGATGAAAATTAGGTTCCAGATTACCTTAATATACTTCCTAAAACCACAGAAGCATATATTATACAATATGACCCATTAAATTAGAACATACTGAAATAATAACATTAAATTACGGTAGGTGATGTACCATGGTATAGATACATAGTGAATTATTTGGTGACATATTAGGTACCATATCATATTAACTCCCATAGCTGGAACAAAATAAAATTTGAATACTGGTTTTTAGGTAGTTAAATTCTATTATAAAATTTTCAATTTTCATGAAATAATAAGGGTGTCTATAGTAATTTAAAAAAACTATTTTTTACTTTTTTTCATATAATTGACTATGGATTCCACATTGGCACTCATATAACTTTAATAAATAATTTGAATATTATATTTAGTAGTCTACTATTTTATATATACTAAATAATTTTGTATGCAGTTTGAAACAAGTTAATTAACTATAAACATTTAGAACTAAAATAAATGACTCAAAAACCCATTATCTTTTATGAAATTTCAGTCTTTTGGGTAATTAAATTTATTGGAACCATTCCCATTTCATTTTAATTTTTTTTACATTATTCATACTATTGTTAATACCATCAAATGTATGATATCCAAGGCCACCAAAACTGATTATTCAAAATTGGTGTGTGATTATATTATTTAAAACATCTTTGGTAGATTCAATGTACCAAGATATATTATAAGTGACTAGGGGAATCACTTTTGAAATAAAACAATAGAGGATATGCTTAAAAAGTACAGGGATAATAACAAGAAATTTACACCATATTATCCATAAACAAATAGAAAACTTAATTTGTCCAAATGAGTGATTAAATTTATTTTAGAGAAAATTGTTAAGCCCACCTTGAAGTGTTGGATACAAAATCTTCATGGGACAATATGGATCTATATGATAGCCTATAAGATGAACATTGATATAAGCGACAAGAATATGATATATGGGTAATCAGTTTCACCTAAAGTTGTATCTAGATCACAAAATATATAGGGTTATAAGGAAGAAAATTTTGGACTTGTAGACAATTTTATAATAGTGGAAAATTCGGTTAAAATATTTGGATTAAAATTTAAGGGAAACATTGAAAATTATAAAATTAACAAAGAGAGAACTCAAGTGTATCATGGAAAGTCGATCCAACTAAAAAAATTCCAACCCGCAGACCATTTGATTCTCTATAATTTCATATTAATTCTAATTCTAGGTAATCATCATTATAGTTTGGAAAAAACATTTGTAGTAACTCATCTCTATCATTTTGTTCCCAAAAACACTAGGAAATATTGTTAGGGGGTCCCATTTACAATTAACGTGAACAAACAAAAAAATACAATGAATGTATAACCAATGAACCAGCGGATGAGGTCACAGTTCTCCAACATATCTATTAATCACTGCTCATGAGGTTAGGTTATGACAATGAAGTTAAACAAAAGTGTTTCTATGAAGAAACCTTATTTCTAATATTTTATTAGGATTTAAGATTTTAGGATTTAGTCATCTTTTGTTTTTCACAATTAAACTTCAGTGGAATGATCCTTAAACATACATGAGCGGTTTTATTTTATATGACCATCAATTGAGAAGTTAATAGGGAACTGAATCAACTTTTAAGATGATAAAGAAAACAGAGAAATAACTTTTTGTGGAAATGGTAATTCACAGTCAGCTTCATTATATGATCTGATTCCCTAAATTTTTGTAAAAAAATTTATTTTTTACTACAAGATATAAGAATATATTGACAGTGAAGAATGAGGCAAGGATTAATAAAAAATTGTACACCTGTACAGGTATCATCTCCAAAACCAGGAATTTATTCATTCATCCAATGATATTGTGTAATGATTTGGAGTCTTCTCCTTATCTACGACCTCTTCTAGTCCCCACCTCTTCCTCGACAACACCACATAGTATGGGGTAGGGGAAATGGGATAGGTTTTAGCCTCTCTATCAAGGATAAAATCTTAACACAGATGGATCATGTTCTATGGGGGTCATTCTAAGTGGTGGAGTGATTCGTGACCAATAGGGGCCAGTTGTTCTAGCCTTCTCTAGAACTTATGAAAGTGGAAGCTTCTTTTAAGCTGAGGCTCAAGATGTGATATATAGGCTATTGATCTGAAAACAAATGCATCATACCCTTGAAGAAATTGAAATGGACTCTCTAATTACTTATCCTTACCTTTATGGCATTGGTGTTATCCACTGGTCAATTGAATGTATTATGCACTAGTGAAAAGAACTATATAGTGATCACACAGAGATTCTCTATACATGGTGAAAAAGAAATGTTGTTTTGGACTTCTTGAGCTTAAACAGTAACTCAATGTGATCGTAATTTTTATTTTTTTATTCTTGGATCCCTTCCTATGGTGGGGTCTAATCTGGTTAGAGTTGATGACTTAGGTCTCCCCTATTTAAAACCTCCGTAAAGGTGTTTCTGTTGTATCTTTACTCACATTGATGATGAAATAAAACAATCTTGTGGAATAATAAATATATTAAATGAGTGAAGTGGGTTGATTTAATTATTAGATAAGAACATAGGATTTAATCTCATGAATCATTATTTGATGCAATCTATTGATTCACATAAATCAAATTTCCCTACAATTTTTCATATTCTAAATTTTTTAAATTCGTGTGGATTGATTTTTTTGTTAATGCATCTAATGTGTGATTATCCAAAATTTTATGTTCCATACTCATCAGATTTATATACCTATTTTTTCTATTTCTATCATTATTGTATTTAGTAAGAGATCTTGGGGAATTCCACATATTATAACTTTCATTGGATCTTTTCAAAGCTATAACTGTGTAGAGTGACATTGAATGTGAATGATGATTTTTTACTTATTTAACCCTTATAATTAAGACAACCTTTTTACAATAATATTTTTTGTACACGTATAATACCCAAATTAACTTATTTAAGAATGATCCACATTACACACTAGTATTTCATATATCTACCATCATTATTCAATTGCATGATATTTTCATGTTTATTTTTTGGGGTGAGGGAAGTCTTCGTAGAAGGGAGACACTCCATTATAATAGAAAATGTATGTGGGAGTTATCTATTGGGTATTGGGAATGGTTCATTCTCATTAATTGTATTTCACTCCTACTACTATTGAAAATTAATCAAAATAAAAATTAAAATAAAATAAAATTAGTCTATGACTTGGGAGAATAAAAATGCACCATCACCATAACATTGATTTTATCACATGAGGTTTGTAGTCAGATGTGAGATTCATTCTAACCATAAATTTCATAAAAGGAAGAAATTATAAGAAATTATTTTAAAAATAAAATAATTGAAATTTATAGAAAATTAAAGATGGTGTACTTTATTCACTGAGATTTCACTGTTTAATGACTATTCATTTCAATTTAGGAAGTGGGAGTTGTCGCTTTGATAAGTGGTGATATTATTCCATTGAACTTTTCTTTTTATATCATTGATTAAGATTTATAATTAACATAAAATTTGAGACTTAATGTTTTAAAACAATAATAACCACCATACTGAAGCCTCATAGTAATTTAAACCTCAATTTAGGTCCTTGTGACTATTTTTTTGTTTAGTTTATAATAGTTGAGAAGGAATTTCCACTACAAGACTATTCAAAGGTTCCTGAACTCATGGTATGAGCATAGCTCTAGTTTTTTGTACAACTTTAGTGATGAAAATAATTCATGGTGAGGTAGATTAAAAATTGGTATGTTTAATAATAATAAATTATGAATCATTAATGAAATGAATGAAAATACCCATATAAGTTCCATTTAAAAACACAAAATTCATGGTTTGATTATTTCTTTGTAAAGTATGATGTTGAAAGATAATTTTATTTTATTCTTGAAATTTTGATTTTCCTATTTATAATTTTTTTTATAGCATTGATATTTGAATAGTGGTTTTATTGGTCCAATACGAAATTTATTATTGAGATTCAATGTTGGACTACATTAAATTGTTCAAGTGTCGGGGTATTTGATGTCTTTACATTTCATATAATTAATTTCAATGTTTGATTCAAAAAATCAATATTTTTTATTATTTCCCCTATAAAATTACATTTTTTTTAAAATATTCATAATTTACAGTAGATGAAATGATTTGGATTTAATTAATTAGAAAATATTAATTTTTATGTTTATAGAATATTGGTTAAAATTTTTATAACCGTATGAGATCAATTTGGTAAAAAGAAGTGGCAAATACATGTTTTCCCTCACAACCCATGGGGTGAAAAACACTAATCCAACCTAGGAGGGTCATCCAGACAAGAAAACCTAAGGGGATAGCCTACATAGGTGTCATGAAGAATAATTTCTATTGCATAGCATGCGTAGAGGTAGCCGCAAAAGAATAGAAGTATGCCGGTGCATGAGGAAACTTCATGTCGTGGTAGGTAGAGTTCCTCTATAGTGCAGTGATGCATGACTGTTAGTATGAGTCCACCAGATAGACTACAACTTGATTTTTTTTATTGATTAAATTAGAATTATTATATGGAATTGGGATCACATATCTACATTAGATATTGGATGAGGTGAGATGTGTGTACAATTCATTCTTAAAAATATTATAATGTGTCGCTCACTTCTTGTGAACCCCCACCTTGATGTTCCCCAATTTCATTGCTACCTCCTATAACCCTTTATATCACTGGTATGCCACATTATCTCATTATAGAAAACCATGACTACCATTGTGAGGTATTATTCGTGAGCTAAGGAGCCACTGCTGAGGTTTGGTCTGCCATGGATGAGACCCGAGAGCTTGGATGACCACAATGGAATGCAAAAAAACCACCTTTTCATGCTCAATCAAACTATTTGATGATGGTGATTGCTAATGTTGATGTTCCAATATGGGTCCCAACTACTATCAATGGCAACCACCAATTGCTTATATCGACATGTTACCTTTGGGTGATACTAATTATACACTTGTTTCTTCTCTATTGGGTAGATACCATCACTTTTTCATGATACTTCTTTCTCTTACCACCTCCATCTCTAACTACAGTCATTGTTTTATGATACCAATATGTGATTATACTACAACCTTCTTTATATGCCTCGGTTTCTGTAATCTTTCATCCACTTCCTTGAATCTGTTTTATCCTAAAAACATTGACGTTTTTCAACATATGGCCTTCAACTATAAGATTCCACCATCATATACGATAAGTACCCTACCTCCATCAAGTTGAGAAAAAGGACTCGCATTTCCGTAGAAGGATAAATTATACCTGAGACATCACATAAATAAGCTAAATCACATGAAGATATGGATGTCGAGGTTGATAATAATCGACCAGATCAGATATGAATCACATGAAGATATGGATGGAGAGGCTGATAATAATCGACCAGATCAGATATTAGAATCAATGATTCTGAAATATTTTTCCCTATGTAGAAAAATTTAGGGTAAAACTTTTTGACTGAATGAATGAAATAATAGGATAAAATTCACAATTTATTATATGGAAATAATTGGTGGATCCAAAGGTAGAGAAATGTGATTTATAGTTTAAACCATGAATATTTAGTCTTTGGTCAGGACACGTATCCATACATGGGAATCCCAATACAATCTAAGGATGGTGAAAAGTCAGGTTCCACATAGTATGTGGAATATATATATATAAAGGTTATGATGAAGGATAATTGAATTATCATATGTAGGAAGTTTAATAATTGGTAATATGAATAATTATGATCCCTATTATATCAATCATTGAAATAATGGAAGATAATTTAAAAAAAAATCTTTGAGAATACTTAAAAGAGAATATTTAACATAATTCAAATATGTGAAGTGTTCCATAATTTTAAGTGGGTAAATCCAAGATTTAGAAATTCTATTTTTTATAAATAATATATTGATCTATTTTTCATGTGGAAGGAAAAACACACAGATAGGATGATTTTTAATTACATTGGTGGTGGGATCAACTAGAGGCTACACGGTATTTCTTATCCATTTTAATATTTTTTATTTTTAATTAAACCCTACCCCTAAAAAATAAATTATTTACTCTTTAATAAAGGTACAAAAACATTATGTGATTTTTTAAAGGGATGTGACCTATTTGATATACTTGATTCTAAGAGATTAATTTCAAAACAACTATATATATTTATTTTTATATGGTTTTCAATTTTTGATTTCATGATATAATTAGATTGTTACTATGTTTTTAGATTAATTTTGGTTCATTATTATTTCCTTAATTAATGAATTTTTATTTTCCACCAATTGGTTTTGATGTATATAAATCGGCGGGTTTAAATATTAGTAGATAGTATTCAATGATTACAAAACATGTGAGGAAAATTTAGTGATCAAACAAGGCTTCATGGGAATAACAACTCATGATTGAGTATTTCCTAAATAAATCAAAGATAATTCATTGTGACTTTTACATGTATGAATGAGAGTATTACAAATGAAGGAAAGTTTGCAGAATACATTCACTATTATCAAACAAGATCATGGCTAGAATGGAGAAATTATTGATGAGGATTTCATTAAACCAATTAACTGAGGGAAAAATATTTATTTTCAAAAGGATATGAAAAATTTACAAATAGGAATCCAATCATTACCTTATCACTTGACTCTCAATAAGGATCTAAAATATTTTGTTTGAATGACAGGGAAATAAAATATACTTTTTATCTTATCATACCATGGCAACTGGATTATATCACTACTTCTTGGTGATGAATTAGGTTACTACAACTTCTACATTTCCTAGGAAATGAATTATTGTTTTCCACACCATGCGACAAGAATTCCTCAAAAAATTATGTAATGAAATTAGTGAATGTAATATTTGTAGGGACTGAAGTCATAATTAGGATATTAAAATTACCACCTTTGTTAACCACTCAATATACCCTGGTCATCCACGGAGCTACACTAGGAAATGAATTATATCCTTTCACTGAACTATGATAGTTTATCAAAACATGGTGACATTACTGGGGAGACATGTGGTAGTTCAATAATTATTCTTCATAACATTTTGAAAAGAATTTTATTTTTTTCATATTAAAAAATCTCATTGGGGAAGATACGGTGAATGAAAAAAACCATCATGTAGCTGAAATAAAAAATCTAATGAATTTAGCAACATAAGAAAGTAAATTCTCTCAAGGGATTCATCCATGGAGAACCTACACTGTCCTTTTTATATATCTGTAACAAACAAACTCATTTATTTATGTGAAAGATACAATGAATAATGACAAGTTATCTCTAATATGTAGTTATTTAATCAAGTTATCATGGTTTAAACTTAAATGTATTTGAATTTAAGTTCAATGAATAAATAACAACAAGAAAAAAAATGAAATTCTAAATTGAGGGACAAGTGATTAGGTCAGGTCTCGCCAAAAATTTTTGATTCTATCATGGTGTGTGAAAAAATGAATTAAGCACAGTTAAATAAAAAATATTTCTCTTAACCACGTCTTTAATATTTGGTTAGTGGTTATAAAAACCATGACATAATCAATTAATGGGAAATAATAATTCCTTAATCAATGTAATAAATAATAACCATACATAAGGAAAATAAATAGTTAGTAAGTTTCTTTATTATTAAATAATTGAAATGTTCGACAATTATAGTTGGTATTTCTTACACTACTCTTTTCTTGTCATATTATGTGTTGGGTAGATGAACCTCTTAATTTACTATGATGTACTAAAGAAATTAATTGTATCTTTTGAAACACCCTATAACAGGAACATCAAAATATGGATACCAAGGTGATCTAATAAATCTCACGCTGGTTTGTGGTAAATTCATGGGTAATAATTTCTGTGTCCCAAAAAACACCTATCATAGTGTGTGTAAAAATCAAATTAATTTCCAAGGGAATATAGTATAAGTAGTAACCTATGTTTTATCCAATGATTTTATATTTAACATATCATTCTTGGGTGAAAAAAAATAAGTAGGTTTTAATTTCCATAAATAGTTAATAAAACCTAACAATCCAAATTGGGACAAAAATGATTTGGGTAGTCTTGGGTACCAAATTTTAATGTAATCATAATGATATAAAAAAATAAATTGCATGACCTTGTTAATGGATATAATGAAAGATTAAAAAAAAGATAAAAATAAAAAATTTATGTGTTTTGACTTGGGAGAATAAAAAATCCCCATCAACATACTGATGATTTTAACATAATGTGTTAGGTGGTAGATGTGGTATTCATTCTAACCATAAATTTTGAAAAACAAATTAGTGGAAAAATAAAATAATGATAAAATATAGATAAAACTCAAGAGTGTGTGCATCATATTTAGTGCTTGAATTGTTTATAAACCTTTCATTTGAGTTTTTAGAAGTGGGGGCTATCACTTTGAGAGGGAGAGGCATTATTCCAATGCACTTTAATTTTTATATCATGCATTCTGATATAGAGTTAACCTACTCTTTGTGTTTTATTTTTTAAAACACCTATAGCCCCAAACATAAGCCTCATATTATATTCAAAATCAATTCAAGTCATCATGATTATTTTTTCTTTCTATCTTATTAATGTGGAGAAGTTAATCCCTCAACATGGCTATAGAAATTGGAATTCATTTGAGCTATCAAAAAACACATGTTCTATGTGTAAAATTAATTATAAGGACAACTCTTGTAATGGTTTATCATGACATGGAATTTCTAATAATAATTAATTAAGAATATTGAAAGGAAGAAAGTAAAAGACCTATCATGTTCCAAATGGAAAAAAATAAAATACTTGGGTAGATTTTGTTTTTTGAAAATCTGATGTTGAATTAGTATTTTATGGGGTCATGAAATTTTTTTCTCATTGATAATTCAATGATTTATAAGTATAGATTTGATTAGTGGTAGCATTGGTACCCCTTCCGATTTATTGTTGTTATATAATGCCTTAGGAAAATCAATGGTCTATGTGTAGGTTAATATGATGACATTTTTGATGTAATAATTTGAAAAATTTTGATAATTAAGTTAATGGTTTTAAATTATTTTTCCCATTGAAAATTTTTTTTTTAAAAAAATATGGATTATTAAATTTTATATTATTAATTTATATTAAATTAATTTAAAGAAAATAAATTTGGGTTTTATGGTATTTTGTTTGAAATTTTTTTGAGTGTCAAAAATTGTTTTAGGTAAACAAAATTGGTAACCCAACCTATCTATAAAATCCCAATGAGTAAAATCCTTATAGACAACATAAGGTGGTAAAATGGATAAGCGTGCATAAGAGGATATCATAAATATGAGTTAAGAGGATGATTTTCTAGCACAAAGAATATGAATAGGCAAGAACACTAGCACAATATCCCACCAATATATGGGGAAATTCCATGCGGTGACGGGTGGAGTTCTAATCTCGTGTGGGAAGACGTGGGTGGAAATATTTAACATACTACCAATTACTAATTGTACTTAAAATAGGTAAGGTGACTCACAATGAGAAGAAATGTACCTGGATCGACAGGAATGGCCTTATTCTTTTTTGGTGTTTCAATAACTGGATGATCAGCGTTTAGGAGTACATCCAATGATTTGACAAGTTGGCATTTCAATTTGAAGATCTGCTCATGGATGAACCAGACACTTAGTTAACAAATATTTATTGGAAATTTTTTATGGATATTTAATATTGAATGATTATATTTCATTACAATGGATCTATTATTTCATTTTTTGGTTGAACTCATGGCTTCTCACCTTTTCAATAAAAGTGAATGAATAATAAAAAATTAATTTTAAGTCAGTCAATATGAAATAAAATTCCTTAAAAACCGAAACAAAAGAAAACATTAGAGTACAAATAGGAAACCAAGACTAAAAGAACTCAGAGACACCAAAAACATAGACTCATGAAATCCCAAAAAGCACTATGATCCAACTCCACATGCATAGAATAAGATATACATAAGCATGACTAAAGAACTAGGATACCTTCCCTTTACCTGTGTCTTGAAATATAACATATTCAAATGCATAATAGTTACTAATAAAAGGGTGAGTATAAAAATCTGTACGATTTCACCAATAACATCCCAAATCACTCCAGTTTTATATAATATGTTAGAAAATTTTATAATATAGTTTATGAAATGAAAAAAAATATAACAAAGCTATGAAACAGTTTTTCAAAGGTAAATATTAATAGTATTCTATAATCATTTTTCAAAGAATGTATCAACAGAGTCTGAAATCCATTTTTCAGTTTTTGATTTTTCATATAACATTCATTGTATATACACCTCCACAACACACATAAATTCTTGGTGATACCCTTTATGGTTGAACTTCACAACCATTCTTTGTCCCATTGATGGTGGTACTTTACAACTAATATTCATCTTATTCAACTCATACCCAACTGTATTGACCAAATAATGCCCACCCATTTCAATAAAAATATTTTCTTCCATTTCAAATAATTTCAACAAATACATCAATGCCATCAAACCCACAATAATTTTAAAAATCACAATTTTAAAATAATAAAAAACTCTCTTTTCCAAAAATACTACAAATTCCCCTGATTTAAAAAGTAATAATTCCAATGAAAACTTCCATAAAATTACACCATTCTTTTCCAAAAAAAATTCCTATAACTAAATCAATTTCAAATCAAGTATTGTAGTTATAATCAAGATGATTAAAGAGATAATCCACATATCTCCTAAAATTTGGCAAGAATGAAGAACCATACAATAAAATCAACCCCATTTATTAAAACTCATAGATCAATCCCTAGATATCATTACCTTCAATAAAAATAATAATATCCCATTAATTTTGACATCACACAATTTGTATCTAAACCCAAAGTATAACATGTATGATTCCAATATGGGGAATAAGAATATATCTAAGGTAAAATACAAAGAACTAGCATATACTGACAAATCTAGGCCTCCAATACACTTAGATTAATATATTAATTACACATGGATTGAAATAATTAGATCCATTTCCTTGGGATGAATAAGAATTATTGTTATTTAAGTATTAGGGGGAAAAGTGTTTTAGGAGGAAAATTGTATTATACCCTTGATTTTTTTATCTAATTTTTCATGGTGCACTATTAGGGTGCATGGTTAGGAAAACCCAATGATAACTATGAAAGATCCACTATATATAACCACACCTAATACAGTTTTCTCAAATGGTTAGAAAAAACCATGTTCTCACCATGATATTCCCATCTATTTATTAGTCCACAGTTTCAACTAGGTTGTCACATGGTTTGGAAAACCCATATGCCTAATCTGGTGCTTACCCATTTCCCACTATTCCAATTGCATGGTTTCCTAGAGTTTTTTC
Source organism: Viscum album (assembly GCA_963277665.1). Lineage (NCBI taxonomy): Eukaryota > Viridiplantae > Streptophyta > Magnoliopsida > Santalales > Viscaceae > Viscum > Viscum album. Next base: position 1,373,363,720 of record OY728129.1, on the reverse strand, counting down.
ACAGTTTATAAAAACCATTATCAAACCATACACCGCTACAAAATCCTAAAAAAATCTAGATATCCTATGAACCTCATAAAACATAACCCAATAAATTTATATAAGTAAAAAACATAAATAAAGGATCATGTACCTAAAACTATTAGTGATACATTCTCCCCACCATTAGTCTTTACATCCTTAGAGAGTAGAATAATTTCCCTTCCATGGAAATGTTTAGGCCATTTCTCTAACATTATAATTTTATCCTCACTCATTTCCATTGTAATCTAAACATGTTTCCATAAAAAATGCACTAGAAATGTGATTTTCCCATGAAATAATTTATCTTACATATCCATGATTCATACTAACACATGAATCAATGTAGCATCTCACTCTATGTCAACATGATCCCATAGAATCACATAGTCAAGATTAATTTTATAATCCTTCGATTGAGACCAATAGAACACATTATTCACTCAACCGATCCTTGGTGGAAAAGATAATTGATATTCCACTACACAAACCCATTGAAGTATCTAAAAAGGTCATATGCATCAAGGATGTTGCATTACATGATTACTAAAAAAATTATTTCCAAGACCATGATAGATTCTCAATAACATATGATCACTCACCTCAAATGAAAATGATGGTTTATGATGATTTGCATATTATTTTTGATGAATTTGAGCCTTGTCTCTTCTATTTCCTATCAATTAAATCCTATAGATTGTTAATTGCACAAGGATATTTCCAACTAGTGAAGCCTCCCATGTATCCACCCAGTAATGTGGATACCAAAAATAACACCAAAATAATGCTTCAAAAGGATACATATGTATCAAAGATAAATAAATGTTGTTGTATGAGAACTCTACTAATGGTTTTTGATCCTCCCACAAGCTCCCAAAATCTATCACACAAGATAAAAGTATGGCATCCAACCATTGTGTCGTCCTTTTTATTACCCATCAGTTTGAGCATGATACACCATTCTTATAGTCAACTGAGTCCCAAGGTCCTTCCATAAGGATTTGTGAAAACTACATATAAACATAGGATCTTATCCAGATACTATAGAAATTGGCACACCCTTCTTTTTCACCACTTCAAATATATATGTTTTTTGAAAAGTATTTCACCATATTAGATTCAAAAATTGGGATAAAATCGGATGAATTTGTAAGTCGATTCACTATCACCCATATGGAACCATATTTTTGAACTATAATTATTATAACTGTTATAAAATATAAAGCTATATGTTTTTATTTACACATGGGGATCGATAAATTTTACAACATGCCCATTGGATTTTGGTGCCCTGTCTTAACCTAATGATAGGTGAGGAATCTCAAAAAAAACTCATCCACCATTCTATTCAATAATTCACAAAATAAATTTAGTTCTTTATACATACCTTTTTTTCTAGGATGAAAAAATCATCTTGAATGGTGGTAAGAATGAAAGATTTTTTCTTGAAAATCCAGAGGTTTGACCATTTTATTTTGAAACCATACAACTTATCTTTTATTAAGATTCCATCCCTTAATAGTCTCCCCACCATTGAGTTTTTATCTCATAGAAACACATTCAAAATCAAATGTATAGGCCTCTTTGAAATTCTTACCCAAATTAGGGAAAAAGAATCTGGAAAGAAAGATGCAACACTACCTCGGTCTTCATAATCCAAGTGTATATCAGCTATCACCAACATTAGCTACCATTCATATGAAGCCTATTTTTTCAACTAACTATATGAATTCCTACTCAATGAATTTTACATAGAGTTTACTTATCCCAGTGTATACATTAATCCAAATAAAAAAAAATTATGATAATTTATCCATCTTCTTTGTCACATATTCAAATCTCTTAGTGAGAAAATATGTTTCAATCTCTTATGTTTTGTACTCACGGTAAATTTCTCACAAAAATAGGTAATGAAACCATGTCTTCAAACATTACCGCTCTATATAATTAAAACTCATGTGTTGGGTAGTTCTTCTCATGTAACCATAACTATTATGAGCCTTAAACAACAACATATTCTCCCTACTTGAGAACATATGCTATTCCAGAACCTGAAGTATCAAAATACAGTACATTGCCTTGTCCTGATTATAGGAATATCAAGATAAATACAGAGTTAGGTAGAAATTTAATCTCTTTAAAATATTTATGAAATTCATCCTTTCATTGGAATGAAACATTTTTCCCTTGTCAAAAATTCCATTGGTGATTCATGTCTTGAAAATTCATCACCAAACCATTTAAAATAACCGTAAATAACAATGAAACTATGTATTTGAAAGAAATTTTTTGATAGTTTCCAAGATATCACAACCTCTATAATTTATTGATCTACAGAAACACTATTTTAGATATAACATGGATTAAAAAATTCACCTCTTAATAACCAAAAAATTTATGTTAAATATTTGTAATATAGATGATGATCCCATTATATACCCAACACTATCACTGAGTGATGTTCATGCTAAACCATTTTCTTAGAACACATGAGTATTGCATCTACAAACACATTCACAAAATAATCTAGATACCATTGAAAAATATGATACATCAATGACTTAAATATATCTGGTGAATTCTTAACACCAAAATGCATAACCACAGACTCATAAAATCTATATCTACTTTTGAAAGATGTCTTTAAAATATTTCCCTTTTGAACCAATAGTTGGTGAAATCCAAAAATGAATTCAATTTTATAGAACCATGGGTTCCTCTCAGTTGATCAATAATATAATCAACATGTGAAAGATGATACAAATTAATTATCTTAACTTCACTAAGCTTTTAAAAATCTATATAAAGCTTGTGAGTTCCATACACCTATTTCAACAGAAGAAAGTGTTTACCACATGGATGTACTAGGATGAATGAATCCTTTTCAAGAAAAATGTTCCAACTAGAATCACATTTCCATTAATTATTGTTGTTCCGTATTATATGAAGGTTGGTATATAGGGTTTTTCCTTGGTAATAGTTCTATCATAAACTCCACTTCCCATGTGGATGGAAACCTGAAGAAATAATCCAAAAAAACATCAATAAATTGATCAAAAATTGATGGAAAAAATTATTCATGATCTCATCTATAGATTTAATGGTCAATACTATCAAATAGAATATGATATTTCTAACTAATGGTTCCAAAAATCCTACTTCACTTTCATTTACATTCTGATCTCCTCTAAATAGATGCTCAAAACTATCATCAGTTTTAAAACTAACCCTTTTGGTGTAATAGTAGATATAAGATTTTAATATTTTCAACCAATCCATACCCAATATGAGTTAATAGAAATAATTATCTAGAATTAAGAGATTCAAAATCAATTCATCACCATAGATAGTTATATAAAATTCTTTATACAAGAATTATTGACATACTCTTTATGAAAAATGAGTTTGAAGTTCCCAAACATGTGGAATCATGTAAACCAGAAAACTTACAAGATCAGTAATATAAGAAGAAATAAATGAATGGGATAGACCCATATCAAAAAAAATCTTTCATATGTTTGTAACTCAAAATAATCACACCTCCCAACATTGAAGGTCCCAACTGATCATCTATGATCACTTTATTATCTATATAAAATTTCATACTTTCCATACATTTCTATTTTGTATCATGTTGAGATTGGAATAATTAAGAAATAATAGTATTCCTAAAATCATCATCACTTTATTGAATTTGTTATATTCAAATGTACTCATCCCATTAAATCATATGAATCCTGAGAAGAATGACATGTGTATTTAGAACCCAACCATGGAGCACAAGATAACAGTGTCGAAGATGTCCCATATGGTTGAAATTGTGATATACATTAAGGGGAAATTTATTATCTCACTTCATGTGATCAAGAGAACCACATTGAAAACAACTCAGTTTACACTTTGGTTTGTGTGGAAGATTAACTGATCTTACTGTCTAACTACGAGTCCTATTAACACCTTGGATAATGATACCCCACTTCCACTAATTCATATTATTAGAGTTCCCACTAGTTCCAATAGGTATCAACTATATTTACTCAGATGTCCCTGTCTACCACTGGTTCTCTATTGTACATGTTTTTATAATCTACTATACAAAACAGGAAAATATTTGAGTGAATCTATGGTCTCAATACTGATTAAAAAAATTTCCTTCACGGAAAAACATCGAATAAATTATGGTAAATTATTGAATAAATTGATTGATTTAGCTTCAAACTCTTTCCTGATGAAGTTATCGTTATTAAAACCAAAATATTCTACATTTCATTTAATCCAGAATGTATGAGGATAGAATTGTTTGATAAAAATTTCTTCAAAATCCTCTCATGTCATTCCTATATATGATTTAGCCTAAACTACTAAATCTCACCACTGCCATATAAGATCATTCAATTTGTATATTTCCAACTCCACCTTTATATTAATTGGTTTCCCATGGTAATAAATTATTTGATTCAACATATTTATCCAGAGTTCTACTTCATTCAATTTTGAATCACCTTGAATAATGGGTGGATTCTTTTTTAGAAATTGAACTAAGTAATCCAATTTCCATTGTTAATCCCTTTAATTCCCTCTATTCAAGGCTTGAAAAGACTTGAAAATAATATATACCAACTATTGGTACTCTTATGGAACATGTGAAACTACATTCTTAGCAACCTCTTCCAACTAGCTTCTTCGATGCTTACCTTGTTCCATTCTGAATTAGCAAGATAAAACACCATTTAGTCTCACTCTTTAGAAACCATTACCATAAGAACTTCATATTTTCTATGTCACGTGTATCATATCAGGAATTCTCAAAATTCAACAATTTCTTCTTTAATACAATTTTTTCAAATTTTACCATTCTTTTTGAATATAAAACCTATTTTAAATTTTTTAAAAAAATCACCAAATCATAAATCATTACTCAATTTAATTTATGAACTCCTATTGTGAAGTCATTTATATTAATGAATTAAAGGATTTTATCATTGGATAAACCTATAATGATGAAGTTAACACATCTTGAAGTGTCTAAAAACATTCATATACCTGAACCCCCTAATAACTTGAGTTTGAGAATAAATTGGATAGAAATACCTTTTATTCTTTAAAATTCATGTTCCAAAATATTACACCTTGCTACCATCCCATGAGGAATACTGACTCTAATCCCATATCAAGTCTCGAAAAATCTAATTTGATTTGTAAAATCCCGCCCCTCTCCCATTGGATTGGGATGTGGTGGTGGGTCTTTTACTATGCCTTAGGTGACATTCCCAAGACACCAAAGGTTTGAAATAAGTTATAAGTGCTTCATAAAAAGTTGGGGGAGGATTCTACCTTAAAAAATGAAACAACCTGAAAAAGATAACCATAATCATGAATCCTCTAAATGATGCATGAGTATAATGTACATGACAATTCAAAACCAAACCAAAAGACAATATTATAGAGCAAAGAGAAAACCAATAAACAAAATAAAAAATACCAAAATAATCAACTCAATAAATGTAAAATTTATCAAATAATCAACTTCACATTCCATACCCAAGATATCAATATGCATCATAAAAGAACTAGGATACCATTCCTTTTCTTGCGTCTTGATATATAACATCTACAAATGAACCAAATTTACCAATCTTGGGGTTTTTCTAAAACTCTATAGGTTTTATCCAATGACTTACAACCTCATAACACTAGTAAGAAACTTGTTGGAACAGATTATAATATTGTTTAAGCAGTGAGATTTGTTTATAACAAAGTTTTAAAATAGTTTTTCCAAGTTAAGTATCAACAAGATTCCATAGTTTTTTTTAAGAATGCATCAAATAATTCTTTAAACCATTTATCAATTTTTTATTTTGAATATAATATTCCATTTCCAAACACCTTTACAACACACACACAAGCATGACAAATGATGGTGTTACCATAAACGGAGAAACATCACATCTATACTCCATCCCTTTGATGGTGGTACATCATTACCAAAATCCAGCCCATTCAACTCATTCCTGACTCTTGTGCCCAAAGCATGTAAACAAATTTCAATAAAAATAATTTCATCATTTCCAAGTCATTTCAAAAAATAATTTACATCACCAAACCAACCATAATTTTTAATTTTTTTTTAAATTACAAAAATTAGTTTTTCCAAAAAAATTAATCAAATTCCCATGATTTCCAAAACTATAATTCAAAAAATAAATTTTGTAAAATCACTCCATCATTTCCAAACAAACATTCTAGAAGTTAAATAAATTTTAACTTAATACATCAGGTTATAAAAAATATGACAAGGGAGAGAGGCCACCTACCTCTCAAAGTTAGGAGAATATGTAGAAAAACACAAAAACATCAAAAATCCAACAAGAATACTGTACATCCATCCTTAGATTTCATTCCCTTCAAATAAAAAAACATTTCCCATAAATATTGACATGAAAAAACATGGATCCACACCTAGTAAACTATAATTATGACTCTAAGAGGTGTAATATGAATAGATCTAAGGAGAAAAGACTAATAATGAGAACTTTTCAACAAAAATGGGCCTCCAAAGAACTTATATTTTCCAAGGAATCAATCTCAAATTGAAATGAATTGGATATATATCCATTGGAGGAAGAAGAATTAGTGTTATCTTGGTTAGGGGAGAAATGTGTGGTTTAAGAGGTGAATATGATTAAATCCTTGATTTTTAGATCTTATTTTTCACACCACATGGTTAGGGATCACGATTTGGAAAACCATGTGCTAACCGTGAACTACCACAAACCATACCTCACATGGTCAGATTGAATGTTGAGAAAAACAATGGGACAACTATTATATTCCCCTCTATTATAAAATTAATGATTTCAGTTTGGAAGCCTTATGGTTTGGCTAAACCATTTACTAGATGTGCACCTACCCAATTCACATTGTCTCAGTTTCACAACTTCTAGGAGGTGTTGTACAATTTATACTAACCATGATCAAACTGTTAACCTCTACAAAATCCTAAAAAATATTCAAAATCCCCACTAACCATCAGAAATGTAACCCAATAATTTTATATACATTAAATTTTAAATAATTTTAAATTATATAAAACTATGGTTGTTACACAATATAAGGTTACTAGCATGATTCTAACTCATTTTTCAAGTTATAACATGGGAAGTATTATATGAAATTTGGGTATCATGTGCATATTTGATGTGGGACAAGGGTATATGTGGTAGTACTCATTTTAACAAAAAAAATGATGCAATATCTCTCCCCACATTCATGACACTCTCATACATTCCCCCAGTGTCATAACTACCTCCTACAACCATATACATCCCCAGACCACCATTGTAGCTCACCAGAGTACATCATGGATGTTGTTGTGAGTGCTTAGTCCTGAGATGAAAGGTCGTGTCTGAGGATAGAACCACCATCGATAAAACCAGGTATCTTGGATGACCACTACATAATTAAAAATGAATAAATTGTAACCCTTATCAAATTGTATCTGCCATTGTGTAAGTAAAATTATGATCATGCATGATATGGTCAATGTGCCACATTCAGTCTGTGCTTCTAGTTACTCCCACTAACAGTTACTTACTTCATCCAATTATCACTGGTTTCTATCTATCCTATGACTATATCTCCCATCATAGGTTTTACCATCATGGTTCCTTTCTACCACGGACTCTAACTACCACTATCACTTGCTACAGTCCCATATTGATTATATAGTTGATTGATTTCATTACCTCTAGCCAAATCTAACCATGCTACCTCCATTTTCCATTAGTTTCTTTGGTTTCATTCAATTATTCCTCTACCATTGCTTCTCTACTTTCATCCTTGAACCGTGATATAGAAACATTGCAAGGTATCATTGTCTTTCATTATTGGGATGAGGTAGAGGACTCCCATTTCAGAAGGGCCAATGAAACCAGTTCCTTTTTCATTAAAGAGTAAAATTTCAAGAATCTATAGAATGTGAGGCTGAGAATAATTGACCTAATCAGGTTCAACAATCCAATATGCTATAATATTGATCCCCATGTAGAATAATCCATGTTCATGAACTGTGCCTAAATTCATGTAAAATAATTATTAAACATTAACTCTATGACATAGACAAAATTTAATAATATAAAGGCCTAGAAATATGAGGTATGATTTAAGCATTGATGATTCAATCTTTGATCGGAACACCTATCTATGCATGTGAATTACAATTTAATAAAATAATGGGGAAAAGTTATATTCCATTTCGAATATCAAATTTATCTAAAAGGGGGGATGGAAGAAAATTTTTATTAATACGGATGATGATGAAGATATGGAAATATTTGTATGTCTGAGCCTCATACTATCCCTCTTTTATAGAAAGAAAAATAATTAAAAAAATAAATAAATAGGAGGATTTAGAATGAAATATTTCACTTAATTCAAAGAGAAGAAACGTCTGGGGATATTAAGTAGAGAAGGAAAGATTTTGGAGCATTATATTTCCTTTAAATACATTGTCGATCTACTATTCATGGGGAGAAAAAAACATAGAGATAATATGATCATGAAAGACATGAATGGAGGATAAATGTGTTCTACTCTACATTTATTCTCCTTGATAATTTTTTATTCCTATAATTTATTTTCCCAACAATACTCCAATTTTTCTACTTTAATGGAGGTTTGGTAACACTAAGTTATTAGAGAAGGGGAGGTGACCCTTTACGATGGTAGAGTCTAGTAGATAAATTTGAAAAAATTTATTTGTATTCATTATTAAATAGTTTTTAAATTAGGATATTAGAATTTAATTTGAATGCGATTATGTTTTTGATTAATTATAGTCATATATTATTACCCCAATTTGGAATTCTTGTCACCCTTATTGGTTCTCAATCATATTAAATGATAGATCTAAGATTAGGTATATATTATTCAGCGATTACTTAACCAATGAAGAATATAAAGTGATGAAGCTTTGATACCTCCGAATAAAGGTACCTAATTGGGTATTTCATAAGAAAATAAAGGGTGTTTCATTAAGACTTTCACACATAGGAAAAATATAGTAGTCTACAAAAACAAAATTGGGAGGACTATTTTCACTATCATCAGACTTAGTCATGGGTGGAATAGGTAAATATTGTGTAACCATTCATTAAATTAATTAACAAGGGAAACATATTTATTTAGAAATAGATATAAAAATATTACATATGGGAATCCATGCTTGACCAGATCACTTGTATCTCGTTTTAGTTAGTTATGTTTCTTTAGCTAGTATTAGAAATCAATGTATACTTATTTTCATTTCACCAATGAAAACTAGATTAACAAACTATTCCTTTGAGATGACTTTGGTCAACTATCTAATAATTTGGATTTTTATGTTATTTTATCTAGTCATTGAAATAAAAATTTATTTATTAGAACCATTTTTAATTATACCTCCATAATTTAATTCCCAATGTTTGTACATTATGTCTTAATTTTTTATGCAAGATATTTTGAAAATAGATAAATATTTTAATGTTTTAATAATTTTACCAATATAATAAATTTTTATCCTACAATATAGGTTATATATAATTAAAGAATTAATTTTGAACAAATTAATTTAAAAAGATAATTTTTTGTGGAATTTAGTTTGATATTTTTCAAAGGCTTGACATATTTTTAGGAAACAATTGGCCAACAGATGAAATCCCTCAAACCCAAGGTGTGCAAGGAACATAACCTACCCAAAAGGATTGGAGTTCTAGTAATTCACAATAAAAGACCCAACATGGTTTGTTGGGGGAACCATAGACGTCACATAACATGTGTAGAGAAAGGAACATTAGAATAGGACAACATCGACACATGTGGATTTTCTTTATGGTGGTTGGTGGAGGGACTCATAGTTGGGTTTTATCTCCCTTTAAAAAAATAGAGGAAAATTTTAGAAATATTTTTTTTGGATTATTTAAAGGTGAATATCTCACTAAAATAAAAAATAAGACCATTTCTGGAATTTAGAGAGGATAAAAAAACATTGTGTACTTATATTTCATCCAAAACCCAGGTGGACCTGATGTGTAGGAGGACTGATAAACAGACAGAGAGGAGGATCGTGAACAATGTGGATAGAGGATCAACATGTTGATTCTATGGATTTATACTTTATTCTACTATATTTAATTTATAAAATTTATTTTACCTATATAAACTCCCTTTCTTAATTTGAAATGGAGTGGTATAAATTTTTTGTGTATGGGGAATAATAGGTGACCCATTTGAAGGGATTGAGTCGAGGAGATTAATTTGAAAATATTGATCTATTTCAATATGAATTTTTATAATTTCTAATTTTAAAATTTAATTTTAATTTTATTGTTTTTTATTAATTCTAATAATATATTATTTCATAAATTAAATAATTATTATCTCCCCTTATTTAGTTTTTTATATATTGATTGATTTTTTCAAGACATGGTAGAGATTTTTTAGTTCATACTAGGAATCTCAGGAAGAGACTATATTCAAATATGGATAACTGGGAATAATAATAACTAATGGGATATTGACTAAGAAAATAAACGTTAATTCATTTTTACATTCTCCTATTTTAATGAGAGTATTCCAAAGAAATAATTTTTTTGTAATATTTTTACTATTATCAAAATTAATCAACAGTGAAAGATGAAAACTATTTTGAAACTTTTAATTAAATAATTTAACATTGGAAATAGATTTATTTTGAAAATACAATGATAAAAAATATAAATATGAATCCAAACATAATCTGATCATTTATCTCTGAATTTGGAATGTTATTTTTTTAGTCATAGAAATAAAAATATATTTATTTTCCTTTAAACCCATGGACACTATATTAGATCTCTTTTCCTTCGAGAAAACATAGTTTACTTCTAATAATATACTCACTATGAAACAGATTTTCATTTTCCACACCCTAAGACATGTGTTCATCAAAATTTGTTCTATTGCATAAGTAAATGTAGTATTATATCCTCATTTTCTGACACATAAAAACATGCCCCAAAAATCACATGAATATTGTTGATCTCTCATGTGTACATAAACACATGAGTCATTATCACTAGTCTCATATTGATCATCATGGTTTGTTTGGATGAGGATCATGAGATAGTTAGGTTGAGTTACATCTCCAAGTAAGGAAACAACCTCATGAACTTTTTCAGAAATATTTGCAGATATTATGGGACTATCTTTTTTCTGCCTCTAAAACTTCTTAATAAAAATCTGAAAAGTATTTGGATAAATCAAACAGTTCCCTATCAAATTATTCCATTATTTGTTCTTTCATGTCCTTTTATGGTGGTTTAAATTCTATAATTTATTTCCGAGTGTAGAATAGTGGATAACTCGGGTCATCTCCCATGCAGATCATTATATTCACTCTAATAGTAATACAAATTCATTTTTTATTTTTTATTTTTAAAAAAATTACGAAAAAAACAATCTTTATGTAAGAGAAGGTGAATAAATAAAATTAAACTATAATAATGAAATAATGAAAAACAAAATGAATGAAGTTAAAGAAGGGAAAATTTCCCAATGGATTCAGGCATGGAGAACTTTTATTGTACTATTTTAAATCTACTTAATGTACACACTCCATCATATGTGAAATTACCTTTATCCTATCCAGTTGTGAATATACATCGTACTCAATGATTTCTAGGTATAATACATTTTATGCTCCTCAATCGATTGTTTTCAACATTAGATTACTCAACTCAGATATAACACCAGTATATTACCCAAAATTATGAGAATAAGACTTAATTTTGAATATTGAGAGATAGGGAAAGAGAGTGAATGGAATGATGAGTACTAAATTAGAAATTTCATATGAGGTTAAATGAAAAAGAAATAAAACTAAACTATAGCATAAATCTAAATATCTGAAATCTAATTACATAGAGAATAATCTAAACTCCTTCTCTATAGAATGTCAATTTTATTTATAGACATTGTAATCAAAATATTCGGTCTTTATATATCAAAATCCTCCCCTCAAATATTCATATTTTTCTTCCTTAAATACACTAATATTCTTCTCCTTTATAATCCATATGAGGATATCCTTTTAAAATCATTTATCATAAAGATAGGGTATAAAACATTGAATTCATATATTTTCATATACACCTCTTCGATCATATCTACTTTCAAAACATCCTTTAACCTTAATTTTAAAAAAAAAATCTATATTTCTATAGGATAACCAAAATTTAACATCCTTTGATCACTTGTTCATTTAAATTGGCATCCTGAACTAGTCAGGAATCTTCAGTGTCTTAAACCAAATCTCTCAACTATGATTCGATGTTTATTCTTCCTCAAACCATGAACGTTTTCCCTGGTTTTTCACATGGGATTCATTACATTATAATGGGTGTATGAAGCCAACTCTTCTTCTATCATCCGTGGGTGATCCCACTATTTTGTAGTCCAATAATTTATCTTCATCTCATCATAACATGAAATTCCCATGGCATGTATATGGTTGGATCCACCCCATAGATATCTTGTTGACCTTGGATTGGATCACATTACAGTAATTTTGTTTTATTTTGACTTATATGGTTATAATGGTATGTTAAATGACTGATAGTATTAGCAACTGGTGATAATGTATTTCACTAGTGGTAACTTTGTGGAAGTGGTAAACTAACTCTGTCAAGTTGCAGTATGAGGTGATTGTGGTGGCTTGTTGCGGCACTCCAAAGGTGGAAATAAGGGTTTTCATATATGATATATATGGTTCGAATGAAATTTAATCCTTTTTGTAGGAGTTTATAGTGGTATTGATACTCCAATAGTAGCGAGTAGTGGTAGAGGGATGAAGTGGTAGAGGATGTGCTAGAGGTTGAAGAATTAGAAAGCAATAGTAGGTACAAGTTGTAGGAAACTACAGGGATGATGATTAATGGTGGAAGTGATAGTATCACCTAGAGTATTAATAGGTGATGTTGGTGCATTTTCATGCTTATTCTCCCTTATGGAACCGTTATGGGTTCTGATGAAAATACATGGTGGTTTAGGATTTCAACAGTGGATGGTAGCAGTGGTTTTGATCTTAGAGCATCGATATAATGGAAGAATCTAGTGATATTGGCAGTTGTAGATGATGATCTAGGAAAATAAAATGGATTAATGGAAGACATAAATATTTGAGGTGAGAAGTGTATGACATATGTGTTGAAAAATGATGTTTGGTTAAATATTTAAAAGTTGGTCTCTTAATCTTCTTCCACATTGATTTTGTGCATGTGTGTGTAACCGTTTATCATACTTGATGAGTTCTACCTAACTCAGAATGCCATGTAAATGGGATATCATCACCCACATACACCTCACATACTCAAACGAGCTATGTTGACATTTAATGGTATATGTGGGCTTCATACCTCTCTATGTGTATGCTTTGTATAATTCTTCTCCTATAGACTGACCTGCACTTGTGAATCTCCTGTTTTCCAAATCTATTGGTCTTATTTCCATGTCTTAGTGGTGTAAAGTTCCCTTTTTCCTACTTGTATGTTAGGAAATAAATTTCATATAATGCTATGTTATAGACATTGCCTCTTCTTTGGACAACATATTTTGGTTTTCATTAAAAGGGTCACTGGGTTGGATTTCTAACCAAAGTAAGGATTCTATAATGATAGTACTTTCTTACATATTGAATTTTTATATATATTTTCTGACCAAATGGTATTGGATGTGTAAAGAGGAGAGGATAGGGGTGACCTTTTATAAGTGAGGTGACTGACATAGTTGTAACTTTTTCATAGAAAAAGGTGTTACCAAAATTTTCACATGCAAAAGGATAAAAAATTATATATTTTCGATCATTTGATTTGATATGGTCTATATGTGTCCATAAAATGTGTTTTGAGTAAGTTTTAAGGACATTTTACTCATAATCATAAAAGTTTATTCCCCAAAAAAGTCATATTCACCATAATAGTTAAAATTACTTTTTACTGTTTTCACTATTCATAATGATAAATGGTTGATTATAAATTATTAGGTAATATAAATTATTATTATTTAGAATATCGAATTTATTTTTCCAAATTTCATCCATATAATTGTACAATTTTAATATAAAATTAATCTCAAATACGTGACAAGAAAGTAGTTTTCCAAAAAAAGAAACTATTGAAATGTCTAAAGATTATATATATATATATATATTCAATATGAAATTAATTAAAATGAAATAAATTGTTCTAATAGATATACATTTTTAATAATTTTACTTTTATTTCTATATTAATTCCATTTTTATGTTATGAAATTGTTTAAAATAAAGGAAAATTCTTAATAAAACCTATTATTTTAAACCATTCGTTATAAAAGATTCTAATTAGAAAATTCCCAAAAATTACAACTAGTATAATTTTTAAAATTTCATTTAAAAATGATTTTAGTTTTTTTCAAATACATTTTTTAAAGGTGGTAAAAATTAATTACATAATAATTTCACAAAAGCTATCAAAATGGTTTTTAAGAAAAATACATTTTTAAGCATAAAATTTGATTTATTCTTATGTCTTCTTTAGAAAACATAGAAGATGAATTTAAAAAAAACTAGATTGAATATATAATATATTAAATCCATTAAATCCATTCACTCAAATTAATTTAGTTGATTTATTGATACAAAACATGGTTCTTCAAATAAAAATAGACTTTGAGAAAAATATCTCTTTTACTTTTAAATGGATTTTTATTATAATTTATAATTAATCTTCCACCAAAGAATTACTTAAATATACATGTGTATTCAATGTAATTTCATAACTTATTTAATCATATTTCTACATGTTATTCCAATGTCTAGTATATAATTTCATTTTAAATAATAATATTTTAATATTATTTCACATTTGGTTTAAACTTAGTGTTGTGTGTTAAGCTTTCTAAATGAGTTGTTTCATGTATTCGAATCTAAAATCAGCTTTTAGATTAAAAAAATCATAACAATATGTTTGATTTAATACAAAATATAAAAAATATTAAATTTAATTGAAACATAATAATTCACCAAATATAGTGGTGTTACAATGATGGCATATGCTCAAACACCATGAATGTCATGACGACCCTAATCCTGAGGTTGTGGGACATAAACCACTAGTAGTGTAACCTGAGGCACCTATAATTTTTCCTTCTCTTATTCCTAGACTAGACAATAATTCTCTATTATATGGATGGTTTAAATACTTAGTGGTTTTTATGGAGGTAGACCTTTGACACTTATAGAATATGTCAACTTTGATGATGGAATCCCAGCTATGGTATACACCTACTTTCTCTAGGGTAGGTGACCCTCAGGCTAGTGAATCTTAGCTAGAGTTTATATTATATATACTCGTTCTTCTGAATATTCATATAAATTAGAGAGTCATGATAACTAGTTATATGTTATGTGGATCAGAAAAGCAATAAAGGATGATATAAACAATTTTGATTATCATCAGGGCATGGTTTGGGAGATTTCCAATCTTTCTTCTATGATTAAATTATTTTTGAGATGCTGAGAGATAATTGATTAATATATTTCATGCATCTGGATTATGGATCTATGTCCATTATGGACTATTCTAATCATTTTACTGTGCTTAAATGATTTTCACCTTCTTTTTATGGACATGAATTATATAATGTTAGACATTTTGAGGATGGGATTTAGTAAGGAATTTGATCTCAGTTAAATATAATCTAAATGACTACTATTTCAAAGATATTGGACCAGGCAATAATTATTATTGACAACTTGAAGGATGTTTAGGGTATATAGTAGGTTGGTTCTATACTAAGGTATGGTATTTTATTCAATGGAAGGAAGCATCCTCTAGAGGGTTCTTGATAGAGTAGTCACACACAAAGTATTCAAAATGGCTATTTTTTATATGAAATTAGTGTGGGATACATTGTCACTTAAAGCCTTATTATGACCAAGACTCAGTGGAGTTTCGAGCCTATTGTAAAAAAGGCCATAATTAATAATTCATTTGATCCTTCCCATATGCTCATTGTGGCAGAGTATATACACCAAATCCACAATCAATAGTTGGATTTGTTCCATCGCATTAAGAAAATAGTGGTAGTTCCACCAACCATGAAGGATTAAAATGTTTATGTGGTTGAATTGGCTAGACCCATGAAGTGTAGGACTATTAGGGATAACTTTATTAGAGTGGTTAGGTTGTAGCTTAGGGCTAGGGATCTTCATGGATATATTTAGTTAATCTTACAACTGAAGAGTAGGATTCTATACTATCTATATTGAGAAGTGTGATCTTAGTAGCCTCTACATTGGTGTCTAATTTATTTGGAATAGAAGCATAACACTCCTTATATCTGTGTTTATTTTGTAAATCCTTTGGGGATGATGTTTTGTTTTTATGTTTTGTGATGATACATGAAAATCCATTGGTAATTCTATTAGAAACTCTATTCTAGTGCATATAATTTCTCTTTGGGTTCATAAACTATTTTTTATAGTACCACATTATCCTCAAGAGTATAGGCTTAGGCATAATTCAATTAATGGACTTGATGGTCCCATATCATGCTTATGTGGATTACAATCACTAGAGTGTATCTTTTACACCATCAGGGGTGGTGGTTATATTCATAAGGGTGAATGGGAATTATTCGAAAGTTGAGATAGACCAAAGAATAATGGGATGGGGATAGTGCTGGTCCGTATTGCTATCATGTATGACAACGATTATGGGACAAATGAATACAATTTCCCAAATTTATTATATATTTTTAGGGTAATATTTTTTCATTATTTATCTAGAGTACCTCTTGAGAAAGAGCTAATTTTTTATTTCAAACAAATGTAAGGAGCACCATCAGTGTCTATTCATCCTTACCTACTAAATACTACAAAATTATAAGAGATAAACAGATAGCTATAGGAATTATAAGATAATGGTCTTATATGAAATGGTATTTAAATATGGTGTTCAACTGTCCTTTTCACCAAGAAGGTGTAGGGTACCCTCATGCTTTTCTTGGATTGCTATTGGTTGAACCAGCTTATGGATAAGAACCAGTATCTAATACATCAAATAGGGTACCACTGTCACCATCTCCAAGGATATATAGTTATATCCTAGGTTTATATGATTTCAAGACACCATCATGTACGAGTTATACCTTCAAACATTCCTCATATTGGGTTTCATAGTATGTATATTATTTATGTGATTTTCTTTTTTCCATTCAGTTTCATGAACATTCTTGTTATTTTTGAAGGTCTTATGTATCTTTATTTCCACCCTTATCTGGATTTATTTTTCTGGTCTTCATGGATGACATATTTATGCATTTTCATACATGTAACAATAATGAAAACATCTTCATATCATGTTGAATAAATTAAAATACCTCCAACTGTATGCTAAGTTCACTAATTTCCACAATGGGTCGACAAGGTTCACTTTTTAGGTCACATAATCTTAGAGAGTAGGAATGTATGTTTACCTAGAGAATTTGATAGCGGTAGATTCATGGGCTTATCCAAATAATATTTATGATATCTAGATCTTCTAAAATATGGCTATTATAAGTTCATTAGTTAGAATATTTTACATTTTGTTCCACCAGTTATGGGTTCGACATAGAAGTGTGTGAAGTTTATATGGTCTAAAATATGTGGTAAAGCCTTTAATTAGTTGAAAGGGAGACTGACTTCAATTCCATTCTTTATTCTTCTAGATAAAATAAAAATATATAAAGTTTTCATGATGTATCAAGCATCAGGTGAGTTGTTCTTACAATTTAAGAAGAACGATTCATGGAATATGAATCTCTTCATTTGATTCCATAGTATAATTATTATGCAATGAAAAATATCAAGCATGCATTTGTAGTTTAAACCTTGGGTTATTGGAAGAATTATTATCTTAGAGAGAGGTTTACAACATTTACATAGGAGAGGATCCTCAAGTAAATAATTATATGGTGTGACATATATCTCTGATAGATTAGATGGGTTGAATACCTATATTCCATTAATTTTAATCTTTCTGATATTCTTGGGAAGAGAAATGTGGTGAGTTGAAGAACGCAGACAGAAGAAGTCTGTGGGGATTTTGGTATGTGGAATTTGATGGTCCCATTTCCTAATATGCACATAGAGTTTCAAGAGAATCAAGTAAATCCTATCCATATATCTTTTAAAGTGACCAATTCATTTGTGGAGAGATTGGATATGAGGAAAACATTACACCCAAAGGGAATAGTCTTAAGGTAGAGTGTCTCAGGTGGGGACATTCCACCAAGATGGATCATTGGGAGGGATGAGGTATTAGGAATTCATGAATATTTTTTGGGTTCCCACGGACATAAGGGAGGATTTCATGCTTGAATATCATGCCTCTATTTGGATAGTACATCCTGATGTACCCAAGATGTATCGTAATGTATGCTTTTAGTATTGGTTTCCAATGATGAAAAGGAAGATATTCAGATTTATTAATCTGTGTTCCACCTATCAGTAGGTGAAGGTGGACCACCAATGCCTACTATGACTTTTATATATTTTTTCCATTTAGTATTGGTACATCAATAATCCCACCTTAGATTTTATGACTAGTTGACCAAGATCCCCTCAAGAAAGTGATGAATTATGGGTTATCATCCACCGAATAATAGAGATCTATCACTTTTTACATATCATGGAGACCTTTTTAATGGATGATCTCATAATTATCTATGTACATGATATTATTTTTCTGCATGGAGTTCCTCATACTATTGTATCAGATAGTGATTTTGATTTCACTTATAGGTCCTAGCATGGGTTGTAGAGGGTGTTAGGTACACATATACATCTAAGTGAATCAGACCAAACTTAAACAGGTGGGATGTCTGAACATATGTTATAGATATTTTACGAAGTTCTTAAAGAATGCTTCCCTGATTTCAGAGGTTCATGTGAAATGAAAATACATCTAGAATAGTTTTCATGCAAGAATATATTTCAAGAGACATTATAGATAAATCATTATGATGACTTATATAATAGGTCTTTTTGTTTACCCCAATGCAAGTTAGAGGTAGGAGAGGCATCACTACTATGATATCATCTCATTTAGGTGACATTGAAGTCATTATAATGGATTCCAAAATGTATGCCTAGGGATCAATATAGGATGAATTATTATAATAATAGATGTTGATGAACTCTAGTGTTTGAGGTCAAGGATCAGGTTATATTATAAGTTTAACATAGTCTATTAAATACACTAATTCATATATAGGGTAGCATTTTACCTTTCTATATTGGTCCTTTCAGAATATTTGAAATAGTAGGGTCGGTATACTATTGGATATCACTTTCTCAGTGGTCCTAGTCTATGCCTAACATCTTCCATGTATCACATATTCAAAATTATTATGTATTCCCTTCTTATATTTCAAACATGAGGATTTTGAATTGATAGATGATGATTCCTTTGAGGAGTATCCAATATGAATTTTCAACCATCAAACGGAGGCCCTTCAAGGTAGGTAGGTTCATTTAGTTTGATTTTTATGGAATCGCAACCACATATAGGACAAGACCTTAGATAAAGAGGCTTCTGTATGCCCCTGGTGGATGGAGATTCTCTGAAACGATGCTTTACAGCCCTAAGAAGGGAAATTTGAGGATGGGTTATTCTAATAAGGGGAAACTATAAGTTCCAGGTTTTTCTATTGAGGTATGAACCCTTTAATTTTTTGTATGAATTTTTGTTTTAAACTTATTATTGGGAAAAAATGATTAGGGAAGAATTTGGGAGAATTTGGGGCTCCTTTTAAACATGAATCATTGGTTTCAAGACATGAAGTCTGAGGTCCATGGTCGGAATATAGTTTATCGTTACCATGTGGCTCAACCGTACTACCCATATATACTAAGAGAGAATATAATTTTAAAAACTATAATAGGGAGGCCTCTTGAACATGGGAAAAGTTATAGAATGTTATTAGAGATAAAACACTTTAATATTTTATGTTTTTTCTTACCATGTCCCCAATTGAGTGAGGGGGTGTCTCCCATGGAAGGTGTTGGGGCGTGGTGCATGCACAATATTTCCAACTCAGTAGCCAAATTGTGTTTCTCTTCAATGTTGGATATATTTATTTTTCCCCTTTATTACATTAAAACAAAAACCCCATTTCTATTTTTTTAATTCAATAAAATCCACCTCTAGTGTGAAGAAGAGACCCACAAAATCATCTTTGGATATGATGTTTCTTCCTCATATGATGTCTGTTTCACCCATCGTTCATCTCATTATATTCCTTTCAGTTAGAGATTCAATATGTTCCTTATTTTTCCTATTTTTCATTCAAAATTTTGAAATATTTTTATGAAAGATAATCAAAACTATTTTAATGGTATTCATCTATTTATCTATTTTCTATTCTTCCAACCTGATCTTGAGGACAATATTGGAAATGTTTTATTCTACCACCATAAGATAAGTGTTCTATACTATTTCCTCCATGTACCTCCATTAATTAATGTTTTTGATGTGTAACAGGACGAAACTCCATGTGTTACCTCATAGTTATTAAATACATTAATTTATTGGTGGTAACTTTCATCAATATCTTCTTTATGATACCCTTTGAACTTATGGAAGGTTATAAGAACACTAAGGATCATCCATTTATGAGTCTATATACACATGATCCTTTAAAACCCATTACATATGTTCACTAAGAAGTTAAAATGTTTTATTTGATAAAACATATAGAACAATAGTCAAGGTGGAAGAAATTGGTGATTCCTAAGGCAGTCTCCCCTCAAAATGATATTGCAATACTTTGATAGGGATCCCATTCTAAAATAGGGAATTATATTATTAACAAGAAATCCTTTGATAGTTAAATCATCAACCACAAAGTTTACATCTCTCAATGTGTTCCCAACCGTTAACCCATGTTCTAGAAACCTCCTTACCATTATTATGAATAGGACCAATAGCCATGGGGGTTATGTTTACCTTGGACTAAACCAATAATAACTTTGGATTCCATTTTCACTTCCATGACCATAATGTTGTATAGTTTTCATAACTGAAGTATAAGGATTAAGTCCCTTACCTTATCTCCAATTGATTTACATGTACCATAAAAGGAACTAAAAAACAGAATTACATATCTTATGTCATCCTTAAAGATCCCTCCACCTCTCATGGATACTACAACAAAATATCCATCAATATTTAACTTCTTTCCATTGGATGGAGGGTTCCAGTATCCCAATTTCCCCGGGTTATCATCAAATTTACCTCTATCGCTAAAACTACCCTTGAAAAAAGCTTCCTAAGAGACACTGAGAAGTAAATATGTGGATAGAATCCACCCAACCTATCCATTATCGATGTAATATAATCCTAGATGAAAACGTGGTAAAAACTATACCTTCTCTTTCTTTTTAATGAGCTTCCTAGATGGACCAACAAGCAGTGGTTACGATCATGCTCCATGCCTTGGCCTACTCATTAATAACAAGAGTTCCCTATTACTAAGATGTGAGAAAATACTCAATGGTCTCTCCACATCCTTTCACCCATATACAGCTTCCAATATAACACATGATTCCTAGTGCCACATCACTCTACAAGAATAAATTCTCTATGGATTCAATGTTTGGAGTTATACAATACCAGTATACAGAGACCAATGATACACCATTATTATAGATATTATCCTCTATTAATAATTCTCTATTTGACATCTTTCATATCATAAAATTAATCTTCATTGGAATCCACTTGTACCAAATAGTATGTTCTCATTCATCATTACGAATTCTCACATACATGAATCTTTAAATCTCTCTTACATTAAAGGATCCCAAATAAAATATTGATACAAAAAATATATTTGTCTCATAATTTAGAAAAATATTATCATGTAACACCAACTTTTAATAGTTGAGTGTCACATAGAAAAAATATAGGTAACCAAAGGGTTCTCGTACTAAGATATCCTAAACTAGACAGCCTATAAAGAACAAGATGTCACTACTCAAATTTTCATTCCAGAACCAAATCTCACCATGCCCCACCCCCTATATAACCTTATCCTCCATCATATCCATTATATTAATAATGGTTCTTCCATGCTTTTATGGATTTCTTCTCCCATAATACCACTCCATCTATCTTTCTATATACTAGTGTTTCATGAACCTCTCCCCGTGGGTCATTCATTAAATTATTTCCCGCACCATTTTTTCTTAAAAAGCATGTATAACCTTTAAAATGACATGAATTATTATTCCACCTTCATCAAGTACCTTTAAATTAGCCCCTTGTAGATTATGCATAAACTACATAAAATGGGAGAATTCAATTATTATCCTTTTCCATTCATAAAAGAAGAGTTTTTTTAATTAAATATAATTGTAAATATGCATTGATTAAGGCATTTACATTGATTATTTATAAAAGGGGTGAATTAATTCTAGACGCCTTTCCATATTGAAGGAGTGGTTAGACATGAGATGGTTCTGGATTCCCAAGGGAATTCATTGATAACATAGATGATTCCACCCTGATTCATTGATCTAGTTGTCCAGGGAGATACCCACCTTATAATCCAGTCATTATATTAGTAAAGGAATTCCTAGACATGGTATTGATGTCTCGTTTAATTAATATACCTAAATTAAAGTTCCTTATATTATCTTAGTTAATTAATCATGATTTATTCAGAAACACAATGCCTAGATTCATCAGTTTTGGCTCGAGTCATGCTTATACTAGGATTTACGTTGGACGTACTACAAAGACTCAGATAAAGATATTTTCCCAATTGAATTCAAAGGGTGTATAACTCAGATTACATATGGACATTTTTTCTAGGGTACACAGTTATTATATTGATTTGGTTTGACCTTTTAAGGTTAAGGATGGACCATGTAAACCTTGGTTCCCCTATTATTTTTATTATTACATTATTACACTTATCATATTCATGGTCTTTAACCATTTACAAGTCACTTGTTTACACACATCCACCTTCGGCTAAAGTAGGTATGGTTGTCCAGGTATCCCATAAGGACTCCAAGTCAAACATAGTATTTATTTCATCAATTATACTTCCACTTTAGTTTCACATACATACACACGATTTCATTTATATTAACATATTGGATTTGTTATAGTAATCATTAGTGGTGTCCAACTAACTATTACAAACACCCTTTTTGGGTTTCCATTTGGTACGTGTGTATACTCCATGGTTATAGACCTGAAAAAGAGAGAGGGTTTGGGTCTAAATGTTTGAATATTGTGATAGGATAGTGTGTGGGATTATACGATCGAGTATAGTCTTCGGATGATTTTATAGTTTATCCTTGTGGTATTTCTATGTATTTTTGGATGACATGTATTGATGTATGCCTTCTTCTAGGTTTTTATAGTATTATATTATCATCTTCATATGTACATGGCCATAATATTTTGGTTTCTATTTAGTTATATATATATATCATTGTTGACTATTTTACTTATTTGTTTCATATTATTATTTCTATTTACACTATTTTTGTATCACAATTAATTTATTGTGATGCACTATAAATATAGGTTATAGTATTACCATTGAAACAACATTTTCCCTCACTACTAGTCTAAATCCTATGTCATAGGGGAGAGGGGTGGGGGAACTTAAGACTATGTGGAAAACTAGTTTGGTCCAAAATTTTGGACTTCTATATCTAGGTGTCACAATATATATATATATATATATATATTAGAATAAAAAAATTACTTATATATTCTTATATCATAAAGGATCAAGGTCATCTTCTCATTCATATTATTCATTGGTTGTTTTCTCAAATCCCTCTCATGACCTGTTTCTTAATGTGGATTTTTCTTTTCTACCACTTTAAGTAAAAAACGTTATTTTATTCTAAATTTGTAAACACATTCATATACTCTTATTAGGGTTTAAATATAGAAATATATCACCTCTTATCATTCCCAAAATGTTCATAGTGATAATTTTGATTCTCTAGATAATAACTAGTAGATAAATTCTAATGAAATTATAGCCCATATTTTGAAATAACTACAATACCCTCAGTTGCATCATATATATGAGATCTCTCCATTTATTAAGAAACATTATGTTGATCTTTCAAAACGATCTAACATTCCAAATTTTTATTCTACACATTTTTGTGTTTCTATGAACTATTTTCTTTCTTTAATTACATGCTCTTGTTTCCTTAGAAAAACACCCCTTTTTCTTATCTATTTCTTGGAAATGAAATTTTATTCTAGAAAGCGTGATATTAAACTCTATATTCACCCTCATAATAGAAAAATAATCTAAATAATGATTTTCCAATTCATTGACAAAACACTATAGAAAATTATTGATTTCTTCTGGTATTAATGTCATTATTCTTTTTCCTATGGGGAAATAATCATCTTGGAATCATCCATTCATTATTTTATATGGTATAATGCCTCTATCAAGACATATCAGTACATATCGATTAAAATCTATTGTTAGTTATACCCATTCTATATAAAATTATTTTATATGTATATGTACCTTTCTCATGGGAACCCTTTATCTAACCATCTTATGTTGACTCAAAAAGTACTTTGGAAGATTTATTTATATCTTCCTTAATATTTTTTATTTTATTTTGTACAATTAGATACATTAATTGGTTTTAAAAAAAATATTTGTCATTGTGACCCAATTTCTTCTGTAAATCACATACCATCCTCTAAATATCCACCATATTTATCATATGTTTCTAGATCTCAACAACAAAAAATGTTTATTTTCTATCATAATATTATTTTTTATTAATTTATTTTTTATTCTATTTCTTTATTTTATTATTCTATCTCATGAGATGTGTGTTTTATAAAGAGAATCATCGAACTCATTTTTAATTTTTATTCAATAACAATTATTATGCCTAAATATTCTCTATAATGGTGAATCAAATAGTATCTCCACATAAGAAAATAAATTGATTTCCACTTTGGAATACGTACTTCATTATGAATTAGAATGTCTATACACTCTTATCATATTCCACATTCATTCCCTATAATGTTTCTTCTTATTCATATTTTTTTAGTTGAGGTTTCTCATCTTCCTCAATAAAATTTTTCTCATCCACCGTATCATTTAGAAATTATTTGTTAAAGTGTAAATTTCTATTATAGTTTTAACACTTTAGGTTTTTATTTCTTTTTCCATTGTATTTTTTCATTTATAACCCTATCGAAATAATATTAACAATTTTACTAGGATTCTCATTAGCATTATAACCGTTATCATCACTAGATTAAACATATTCTATTTCATTAAATAATATTTTTTTCATATCCTCAATGGTTATATCATATTTGAATTTTGTTTCTTGAAGGATGGTACCATTATCATTTAATAAGTAATGAGTATACTATAAAACTCTTTCAATGAATGGTGTTCATTGATTTTATGGATGAAACCTTAGGACCAGATGGATCTGGACTGTTTTTTATCAGCTTCCTATAAACTATCTAATCTTTAATCATTTATCCATGTCCTCAAAATTTACTCACTACCTCCTTGACTATAATTAATTTTTCACCAATATTTTCATTATATTTTATTTTATTAACCTTAAACATTTTTCTCCAAATGATCAACATAGCTTCCGTGGAAATAATTTTTAATTGTTAAATAATTTGCAATTAATTCTAGATCTCCTTGGATGTTTGGACACCCATCACTTTAGTTCAATACATTTTTTATAATTCCATAAATATGGAATTATATTCCTCACCTTTATCATTTAGATTCCGGCAAACACAATAATTTGTAGAGGAAATCCCAATTATATGTTTAATAACCACTATTTACACATCTCTTACATCCATTATAGGAGATAAGTGTTAGGGAATCAACCTATATCTTTATAATTATTAATTCATTACATTGAATTTATGTACCCCTTAAGTATTATCTAATTTCAGAATCAAAATTTCACATAATATTCATGGATTTTTTAATGTGATATTTCTTTAACACTAATTGAAGTACCTATAGATCCATTATCTACACCTAATAGGGGGAGAATAAATGGTATTGTAATGGACCTGACTCCAATATTACAAATATGATATTTACAATGATACATTAGTTTCATATTAAAGTAAACACACCATAAATGATATTTCTTTTTTATATTCTTTGAAAACAAGAAATATACAAAATTTCAATATTACATTGTAAATATAAAAAATAAGAATAAGAAATATTCATCCATCCATGACATGTTAATATAAATCCATATTTATATCATTGGGAAAGAAAAAAACTAATGGGTGAGCTCAGACACTTCATAATGGTAATGTAAAGTGGAAATTATAATGAGTATATAAGGCATAATAAATATGAAAGAGTTAATAATCAAATCTCATTCCATTCAACCACCAAATTACGCTCAAATAACATTAATGGATAATATCAACATTAAAATCACATTGATAATTGGACCTTATTTATTAATAATCAAAATATATAAATTTATACATTCATAGTTATAACATCATTACCCCGACTATGATGTCATGAATCCCACTATCAAGGCCTCACCTAATACATCTATAATAACTGGTTAGGTATAAAAAATATACCCATCGAATGTAAAATTACTATTGTTTTACCTCATGATTCTGGTTAGTAAATCTAGGGTCTATCTAGAATTGAGCACAACCCATCATGTTCACTACCTATAGATTTCCCTTTTATTGAATGAGCAATATAATTCATTCAAAAATTAATAATAAATCAATATTTTACAAATTTGATTCTAGAATATGAAATGTTCACCATTAAATTACCTAAATTACCTATTAGAAATTGAAAATGATACTATTTATATATATAGCATATATTTGACATAACATCATAGATTTGGAGGTTATTTTGTATAAATCTACGATAAAAATAATATGAATGGAGAGGAGAAACTAATTTCCAAAGAAATGAAGGAGAGTGGTATGAAATTTGATCATTAGAATGATGTTGAAAAGGTGAGCATAATTTAGTAGAGGGTGAAATAGGACCATCAATTCCTATTAAATGAATGTTTTGTAGTAAAAATACACCCTTGATAAATAGAAATTTAATTATAATAAAAACATTAGAAAATACTTCATTGAATATTTTTATATGAATAATATTTTAAATCAAATTCAAAATTATTTTTAATCCATAAGACAATGATGATATTTTATACTAATGAATTATTGATGAAAATTCACAATAAAATTGAGAAAATATATTAGTTGAAAATAATAATTGAAACATAGAAAAAATTCATTAAATTAATGAATAATTGTTGATTTGGGATATTCTATTCATGTATTAAATGATACATAAGGATTTATTCTATGATTTTGGTCAAATATCCAAATTTTCCATATTTATAAATAAAAAAAGATTATTTTAAATAAAATAATTATATTAAAATATTTTTAAAAAACAGTTCATATTAAAAACACAATTTTGTAAAAAATATTCATGAAATACTTTTTTATAATACGACATGGTCTAAAAGAAGTTAGATGTAAAACCTAAATCCAAAAATTTTATTAAAATAATGTACCTGACATGGGTTAGGGATTTTTGATCCCACAATAAAAGAAATGCAAAATAAACATGTACACCCAAAAAATAAATATTTATCTTATTATTTTACTAAATTATATCTAAAGAGTAATAATAATGTAATAGAATTCGATTGTAGCATAAATATATTTAATTTGGACTTCTTATAGTCATACAGGTTTTATAATCTTATATTATGAATTTATATTTATTATATTATTTTCTAAGAACCTTATTAATATATATTCCATTTATTATGGTCCTTTGAAAATTATTTGAAATCCATTCATTCGGTAGTTCTTATTTTGTTCTACCATTTTTTTAATTTGATTAATTTATCCTAAATTCTTTCTCTTATTTTTCATTGATAAACTTTAAATGAATCACATTACATCATGGAGGTGGAATTCCACATATACCCATGGTTAACATTACCATCTTTCAACATATTGAAGGGTTATATTATTGGTGATATGTTAAATTAATATAAACATAAAAATGTAATAAAAACAATATAAATTTATTAAGTATATTTTTATGACCATCCAAGTATTATGATGATGAAAAAAAAGTTAACTACTACATGCAGATGATATGTTGTATATATGCATGAGTGATATTATCATTTTCTATATGATGAAAGGAATATAGAAACTAAACATATCCTTAATGTAAAATCATATCAATATGGTGAATATACTAATATATTTACTTAGTATTGTTATTTTTAATTTTTTATGTTCCAAACAATTAATTAAAAAAGATTCTATAATAACATATACATTTTCTTTTGGTAGCCTCAATTTTTATAAACATTATGCCTTCATTAATTTTTCTTTTAGTGAGAAAAGGACCCCTAGAACCTAAGTAGGATTGTTTGGAAGGTATATATATATGGATTGGTTAATCTATATAACTCTTCTATTATGTATAAGAGTGGATAAGGTTTTCACTTTCATAAGTGATGTGGGTAAGAAACATATAATTACATATAGATTTATTATATAATAAATTTCTTACCCAAGTTATATGTCCCCAAATTTTCATATATTTTAATATGATAAGGGTATGGATGAATTAAAAAAATAAAAATATTTTACGAATGTGTTTTATAGGATCTTGAATCCTTATACCTAAATTATATTTTTTTAACTCATCACTCCTTTAGCCGAATCAATTAATATTTACCATTGATTCTATTCATAATGACAAAAAAAATTACATTATAACTTATAATTCATTATAATTTTAAACTTATTTAATCCAATATAAAGGAATCATTTTGTAAAAATTTTAAAAATAAATTTTAATATAAGTTCGTAAAATTCAAAGAAAAGAGCTTTTTAAAAAATATTTTTTAAACGAAAAAATTATTTTATAATAAATTAATGTATTTTATCTATTATAGTGGAATAAATTGGATTATTTTAAATAAAAGTGAAATTATTTATATTTTAATGCATTCTAATCTTCAATAGTTTAATATAAATACATTATTAAATGTTATTTTCATGTTTATGAAATCATTTCACATATTTATGAAATGTTTAGAATATATTTCTATGTTCAATGTTATATATTAATTTGATATATATTACTACATAATTATATATTTTTTCTTGAAAAAATATTTCATAAACATTCAATTTATTCTTATGTCCTTATTAAGTCATAAATATGATAGTTTTTCCAATCTCGTAATTTTTTCCATCCATTATTATATCATGTATTTTGGAAAATCAGAAAAAATTAACCCTAATAAGATATTTACATATCGAACATAAAATTTAAATTCATCCCATATTATTCAATTGATTAAATTTTTTAATTTAGGTTTTATTATTATTCTTTGATAATGTAATTTAAATTATGATATCATTTGTTTATAATGAAATTATTACTATCTATAATTGTATCCCAAGTGTTACATTATTTTCTCTATCAAAATATTATTTTGTTAAATTTTAATAAGGTAAACACAAGGTTAAATATGGATATTTATTCATTATAACTTATATATATACCCACCTTTCCTCTTTCGTCTCGTAATTTATATAATGTACTTTCCCCAATAAAGTCATAAAATTATGGAACACCTATTAATTAGTTTCTGAATTGTTTATAGTCTCTTCAAAGTAAGATAAATTTGGTTATAATTATATTTAATAAATGTTGACAAAATCCCCTGGTTCATTCATTTACATCTTCAATAATGATTTATGGAGAACATCATAATATTTAAAGGGGATATATGGAATTTCCGAATTATAATCCAATACACTTATTCTTTTTATAATTTAAAATTGTTTTATATACCTGTCAATTAGTTTCCCATTTTCAATTAATGTTAAAACACACATTCTAAATGATAATTTCAGGTAACCATGATATTCCATATGAATATATATTAAATAACTTTAGTTATTGGCATGTAACTATTTTCTACATTGAGCTACCTATATATGGCTCTAGGTGGTTCTCAATTTCAAAATTGACTCCTCAATAAGTTGGTGGAATAAAGGACTCCACTCACAAACATTATTCCAACATGATATTTAATGAAAACATTTCCAATTGAATTTTTCATATGGGTCCATTTAGAATTCATTAATTGAAGTTGTGTTTATATATAAATAAAACTAAAGTAAATTATTGATCTGTCATACCATGAATGTCAACTAATTATGACCTCAACATGTCTTATAATATTTTAAATTTCCATTCAAACTGTTCATCTGTCTAATGATGATAAGATGTTCTCAAATATAGATGGGTGTCAAGATGATTTTGAAGACTATTATTGAATTTTTATATAATCTATAGTTCACAATTAAATAAAATAAAAACATATGTATGATGATGTCTTAGAAAATTATTAATACCATGCTTCAATAGGTTCACAATGGGTTTATCTTACCTTATATCATATAATTGTGAGGACATTGGGGAAATCAATTTTAACCCATAGGAAATTATCCATTCTAATATATATTTCAAATCTTTTAAGAATACCCATATTAATATAATAATATTTCAATATAATGAAAATTAGTGGTTTCATGACTCCTTTAATATTTTCTCTCTCAATCTTTTCCATCTAAAAATCCATGCAACCTCACTCATGGTATAAAATATCTTATTTCATATTATATAAAAAGTATGTTCCATAAAATCCCAATAAAAGTTTTTTCTAGAAGGGTGTGTATATAAATTTGATGTATTATAATCATCTAATAATTTTTTTTAGGGAGTGAAAAATAGAACTTGTTAACTCTATACAAATTATAATATTATATCTTTATATATAACATATACTATTTACCCATTATTTGAGACATTGATTTTTTACGTATTCCTATCATCAATATGGGAACAATTTATATTCTCTAGTAAGTATAGATTAATAATAATTTAGAATAAATGTTATATTTCCCCTTAATTAATGACTCCCATATAAAATTTAACTAAATTTATCAATACATGATATTTTTCAATCAATATTTTATTCAAAAACCCTATTATAATTCTTAATAAATGAATCTGTGAGCTTATTTTTCTTTGTAGGTTTTTAATGTATTAATAATTTATGGTCGTTGAGTAGTTCTATCCATCACCATGTCCTAATGATAAAAATTATTTATAAATTTATGTATTAAAAATATTTTGGTTAGTAAAAATTTAACCTTTTTATTAAAAAGTTAATTCCACCAAAAAAATCAAGGTTAGGATTTTGACTTCAAACTCATTATATTAGGATAATTCTTTTATTAAATAATCATTAACTACTATGATTCATCAGAAAAAAACTATAACATTTTGTATAATGAAACATCCATCTCCACTCATTAATATATCATAATAAGTCACAATTCAATCCCTTCATAGTGGTAAATTCAATATCAGTTCGTTGGATAATTTAATTTTTAATTTATAAAATAAATCTTTATATTATTATAACCATATTATCTTAACTCATTTACATTCCATCTTGCATAACAAGTTAGATAATCAAAAATATTTCAAAAAAAAATAGATAGTAACACATCAATCAAGGGAATCTATTTACCTTAGTTATATCCAATGTAAATTTTAATTCAATGGTATTCGATGTCTTATATGGATCAAATGATATTCCATACTTAGAGGAAACATATCCATGAAATGAAACATCCTAAAGCGAGAATTAACATTAAGAAAATTCTACATATATCTCCATAAATATATAAGTATTACGAATGATTATCAAATTACGTATATAAAAATATAATAATTTATATTATATATTGATATTATCATTAAAAAATACTAAATTTATCAAGATAACATTTGCATATTTTCTTCATTGTGTCCCA
The DNA here is from genome assembly GCA_963277665.1 of Viscum album. Classification (NCBI taxonomy): domain Eukaryota; kingdom Viridiplantae; phylum Streptophyta; class Magnoliopsida; order Santalales; family Viscaceae; genus Viscum; species Viscum album. Next base: position 1,373,331,657 of record OY728129.1, on the reverse strand, counting down.
AAAATAGGGTGTATAAGTCAATCAAAAGGTAATTATTGTAAATTTATAATTTTTATAACCATTATAAAATGACACCTTCGGAATATCTCAATTATTTAATAACAGTTGATGACACCCAATATTATTATTCATGTTTTAAAAATAATTTAATACATTAATATGATTAAATATGTCATAAAGGATGGTATTAGTAAAAATATTCTATATAAAAAAATTATAAATTTATTTATAATTGATGAAAAAATCAAATCCCTTTTTCCTTCTTAACAAAAGTAATATGACCTCTCTATGGTGAAGCACTTGGTTGTAAAAATTAATTATCATAGAAAATGTACAGTGGTTTCCATAATTACACTAGTTAAACTATTTTTTTTCAATATGGAGTCATAGATATATATTTTTCATCTAAGAGGAGATAAATGGAAAACCCAATCTCATGCTCAAGTGGATATCTAGGAAGTTTGTTGGAAAATACATCTTTGTATTTCAACAAAATAAGCACATCCTCTATTAAAAGGATTCATTTCTCATTTGTTGTTTTCATTTCCTCTTATTCTATAATAATTTAATAAAGGATAGATTATATAGGTGTTCATAGAAATTATTCAGATTGTGTAGTCTCCCACATAAAGATATTGGATAACATATCTCTATTGTGAGTCATAATCTGATAATTTTTTCAATAAATTTTCTATTTATAATGTTGGATCATATTTGTACAATGGATTGTATCATATTTAACCGTATGTATAATAATCAAGATTTTCAATAGGTTATTTCTACATGTCATTATGGGATTAGTCTGAGATATCCTTATTTAAAAAATATTTAACCTAGTTGTCATAAATTAAATCTTTTCTCTTAAGTTGAGACTTAAATATCTAATTTTGTTGAAAAACAAGGAATATATAAAAGAGAGATAATAATAAGATCCAAAAAAGTAGTAGATTAGATTTAGGTTAAAATCAATGTATTTTACACTACATCTTTATTAACAACAACCTCATATATAGTAATTTCATAATATTTCATTTTTTACCATAACACATTCTATAGGTGGTTACCATTGAATAAATACCCAACACATTATAGTCGACACATTGTATAACAGTGGTTTCATTCTTTCTCATTTATTCATAAGCCCAATGACAATTTCCTCTACACATGATATGGACTCATGTTCCCATTATTGAAATATATGGATGATTATATCAATAATTATCACATGTTGAATTTCAAAATCTTCATTTTCATAATAATTTATAAATTTACATTTATTAATGCTATTTCAAAATCTTCTTTTTAATATTTACCTTAAAGATATTAGAAAAGAAAAGAAATTCTGCATCGTAACTAAATAAGATCATATTTTAAAATTTGATGAAAACTTTTGGGAAACTAGTGTCCTTATGAGTCATATTGTGCACATCTATTAAATGGTTAAACATTCACTAATTATTACATATTCCTTCTATAGAGTTTTTGGGAAATGATGTAATTTTATCCTCATACTGTAAAAGGATTTCTTCTTTATTGAGATTTTTTAATTTATCTTCTTTAATAAAATTTATAGTATAATGTTTAGTCAGAGATAGTAACTCAAAAGGGAATTAATTGAGTTCCTAATAAATATTTCAAAAAATAAACTGTCTAATTAATCAAAACTGAAGATCAATATAAGATCTATCCTTTTAAAATATTTCTTAAAGCGTGATTATGTCTTAGTAAAAATATGGTTTAGAAATACCATACCATTTGAGATCAATTTACTTAGATATAAATATATATAAACACTAGTTAAGATTAGTTATCAAAGAAATTGTTTTTGTGTTAATGAAATGTTATCTTTTATAAGATAGAAAAACAACACAAATAACATAGTGACACAAAATAATAAACAACAGGTTTAGTATCAAGGTGAGACTGAATCCTCTCCACTTAGAAATCACATATTTCAAAGAAGATTATAAATATAATCTAAAAAATACATAACATGTATTAGGTATATAGTCAATAGAAACAATTTTTCCCTAGAATAAATTCCCTTCCATAGTTATACGTGGGGTGAAAGAAAACGAAAATCCATATAGGTACCTCTTCTGCAAACACAGTGGGAAAAATTGATGAAGGAGGGAAAAAAATTATTCTCCTAGAATATGAAGAAGATATTATGTGTTAGATAATAGTAAAACAACACACTGATAAAAAGTATAATATATAGAACAAATATAAAGATCTTAGTCTAATGTTTTCTGAAGGTTTTTAATCCTCAGATAAGAAATAGTGAGGAGTCTGTGCTTCGTTTTGGAATATTGAGGTAGAATAGAGGATCGTAGAAACCTTTAGGAATTATTTAGTTGATCTATGTCTATTTTACCAATAAATATCAATAATTGGTTTGGTGCTTTTATATCATTGATCATCATCGAATTTGAATCAGCAAGTTCAAGAGAGTTTACAGATTTGATTACATGCTTTTCTTGGTCATCAGTAATCATTTCTTTAGAAAAATCAACTTCATATCAAGAGATAGATCTTCATTGATATATATTAGCTCTTTTTTAAGGGGGTCCACATTCCTTGGATTATCTTTTACTAAGTCTTACATACTTGGTCAAACCATCCAGGAATATTGTTTTTCATTGAACCATTTACGATGAAGATCTTAGACAACAACGTTTACAGGAGTGCTGGTTCTGACATAGTAACTAGTGATAACTCCTCTAACATTAAATTATTTGGTGATAGGAGGGACTAGATTCTGGTGACAGCTCATCCTGGTGATAATGGTGACTCGCCACTAGTGGTGGCTCATCCTGGTAGTAATGGTGACTTGCCTCTTGTGGTAACAGTGGCTAGTAGCCAAAAGTGTCTCTCGATAACTCTTAACATATATATAATATAAGTAATGTGTTCAAATAAAATGCTATCATACAACATGTGATACATTATTAAAAAATGAATCATGGTTTGTGATCATTAAAAAAAGAGATTTCAAACACACCCCATCCAAGGAGGTGCCAACATTCTCTCCAATTGTGTGATCACAAACATGGTACTTTATAATACATGTACTAAATATGTTAATAACAATGATTATATATAGATATGATTATATGAATATTAAAAATACTCAATTATCTCCCCATTTCAGATAATCAAAATAGTAATAATATTTCTTAATGGAAAATAACATAAAGCAATTTCATTAACTCATTGCTGAATAGATATAAGATAAAGATGAAAGGAAGAAAGTATGTAATTCTCATCAAATAGGTATCATACAACATAGATTCACTCATTAGAGTTTGGTGGTTGAATATCTTTCTACTTTTCTTTTTCTTTTTCTTAATCTCTATCATCATCTTGAGAAGATACTATTGAAGTATAAGTTGGTCCAATGGTTGTAACAGATGGTATATTGGTAGTAGGAGGAAGGGGTTATCTGAAAATAACTGGCATGATTTGTCAGATTGCTTCAACTGGATACATACTTAGAGGTTGAAGTTTCGGAGGCCTAGTCATTGATTGAGATATTAGAAGAGTCTTGTACTAAATTTTCCTTGTGGTTGTGGTTCCAAAAACTAGAGAAACAAGAATGGCCTCTCTAGAAAGAATAGTTATTTAATGAACATGGAGTTATGGTTTCAAAAGAATAATAATTTTCATAATGATGTATCCATATCATTTTATTTAATTTAAGAAATCTCTATTTTCATACATAAACCACTGAAGATCTGGGGTAAGTACTTTTAACTCACTCGCCTATTCTTTAAATGCTCTTTTCATTGGTGGGATCTTCAAGCTCTCACAAAAAAAACTTGAAATTGTATGACATATCATTATTAGTGTGGATCCATGACAAGTAATGTTGGATTTCCTTTTTTATTACATTCTTATCTTGTCAGAGATCACCAGTATTCACTTCTATGAATTGATAAATATGTTGTCCGTGAAGATGTATTTTCCAAATCTGGTCTTCATGAGTACTAACATCACCCAAAAAATTTCTTATTTCTTCTCTGAATAGCTATTGAAAATGAGCCATGTCAAACTGTACTGAAGTAGAAGCAGGTGAAGATTATATAGAGGTAGTAGAAGCCAAACTATCTGACTTCTAAGAAGTGGAACTCATAAAATATACAAAATATTCTTATATACCCTCCATTGATGATTTAAAACATTCAAACTCAGATGTCAATCTTCTATTTTCAACTTCCATTTCTTGAATATGGAACTAAAATCTTTGTTTAATATCAGATATGACCATCTTAACTAAATATCCAACATTTTATTCATTAATGTGAGAAATAGGAGATGGTTGATTTTTTAAGACATGTGAAAATTATGAGACCGAATTCTTTCTCAAGTCTTCCATATCTGAATAAGAATATTTCTAAAAATAATATAAATCATCTCATGTTACAAAATTGGGATGCAACCCTATTTAAAGAGTGGTTAGATTTCTTTGTTCATGTGATACTACATCTCCATCTGGTCTTTCTATTTCCATAGGAGTGAAAGGTTGTAACTCACAAGCGTCATCTATTGGATTCATTTGGAATCCTTCTCTTTTGAAATCAGTGTCATCATATGAATTATTGTATATCAAAAAAATTCCTATGAAACTAGAATATATTTCACCTTATTTAAAGTCTCTAATTGAATAGTTAACATAGGGAATAATTGGAGTGTTTATGGGCTTGTGAGAGCCCCAAAAACTTCAGTTCTTGAGGGTACATAAGTTTTCTCTTACAGTTGGAAAGTAGGTGTTTGTGGAGTCTGCTCCCCTGAATGGGTAACTAGAAAGTTAGTCATCTCCAACTCAGTTATAACTGGAATAAATTCTATTTGATAGGTTTTCATGGTCTCAACTGATCCCAACTGAGCTATTTCTGCTAACGGCTCATCAGGTTGGGGAGTTTTCTCACCCTCACTTACTAATTTCTTATCCTTTAAAAGAATTGTAGGAATATCAGGCATCGTTGTGTCCTTTGTTTTACTTTCTTCTATGATACTAGTAACAACTGGTGAATAGGGTTGAAGATAAACTAACTCTTACGTAGGAAAAATAGAATCAGAACCATTCTGTGCATTCCCCTCATGAGGAGAACCACCTTCCTTGTGTTGATCAACTATGTGATTAGAGCCACTTCCATTATTTCCAAATTCAGGATTATCATCAAGAGCTTCATCTATATTATCCTTATCAACCCTACTGTACGGTTCATCTAGTTTCCCAAGATCTATAATCTCTATATCAACTATTTTAGAAAAATAATAATTTCCTCCGTTATTACTCTACTCACTTGCGGTATCATAGGAAAATTATTTATACTGCGATTCTTGAGAAAAATTAGCATATTCTTCATTATCATGCTTAGGAAAGAGTGTTTCTCTAGAAGGTAGAGAGCCTATATAACTGACATTATCCTTGGATACTCTTGGAGAAAAATTTATGATTTATGGATCACTTCATTCTTTAAATGACTCAGATTGTTCTTCTTATTTATCTTTGTAAACAATAACTTCTCTAATAAAATACTCAAGAATCTCATTAGGTTCAAGATTGGGATCCACCATATCCTTTATCTAGTTGGTTGATCAATAGGATAGAAATAATAAAATAGTTTTTTATCATCCCAAATACAACATCCATTCAAGGGATACCAACTTACTTTCACTCTTTTAAAAATTGTCTTTGATAGGCCAAAACACCCATTTTAACCTCAACTTATTCTACACATTTAACATAAACCATAGCATCTAAAATAGAAGATGTCATTTTTGGATAAATGTGGGAGTTTGATCTAGATCTCTTCTTGTATATCTCATGAATGTGGACCGTTAAAAATCTAAAAAGATTTATTCTTTTCACTTTCTTTATTATATACAAGAATCAAACATCTTGAAACCACAATCTATAGAAGTCCTTTTTTATTGGACACAAAACATGTTGTACAAACATAAACAATAGTTTTACCTCACCATCAATCACTATATCAGTCGGCCTGCACTTTGTTTGATCACCAGTTAGTTCTAGGAGAGCCTCCACTAAGATGTTATTAGGTTTACTTCCTTGGAAATATTCATATACCCTATTATGATGAATCTGTAGCCAATTTTCCCATAATTTGGGAGATAAATAAACCTCTTCTCCATCTCTAGTGCTATGAATTCTATCTTCATTTTTTCCAAAAAAAATTAATCGAGAATTTGGATTAATTTCATATATAATCCTTAAATAGTACTCTCTGTAATTTGAGGTAAACCAGTTCATCGGCTTTTATTTTCCTATTACCTTTAATACTAGCGTATCATTGGTTGGAAGCCGTTGTGAATCAGTCCCTTATTCTTCTTCAATGACATGGTTCATCAGATACGGGTTTACTGAAACATCTTAAAAAATACTTGAGGATACTTTTAATATCTTGGAAGTCCTCGACTCATCTATTTTTGATTTGATAACTTGCTTCCCTTGGATCATTTGAATTGGTTGAAGGATTTAGGAGGAACAAGGAAGTGGGATGATTGGTTTATGAGGAAGAAAAGGGATCGCCATTTCAAGTGTTAGAGGAAGTGAATTGATTTTCAGTAATCTTTATGTTTTTATCATTTAGGTATTCTGAAAGAATAATGATAAAATTAATATAATAAAAATTTAATCTCTTAAAGAAAAATCAAAAAAATCATAGAAATAACATTAACATAAAAGGAAAGGTTCCTCTATCAATAGTGACTCATTAACGGTGACCCATAAATGGTGACTCATCGATGGAAACTCATTAACGGTGACTCATCAACCGTGACAACATCAACCATGACACCATCAATGGTGACTCATCAATGGTGACTCATAAATAGTGACTCATCAACGATGACTTATCAATAGTCTATCCTCAACAGTTACTCATCAACAGTGACTCCATTAACAAAAGTTAATCATTCCTAATTCATGTTTAATATATTTTAATCAATGATAATAAAAAATATTTTTGTATATATCATCTAGATAATGTTCAGTTCAAATAAATTTTACAGTCAGATCACCATTTTGATAATGATCTCTCAAAAATTGATGTCTTGCATCAAAATTTTTTGTTCTAGAGGGACATACTGTATTTTTTAAAATGTTTATCGAACATGTGTTATCACAATTAATAGGTATATGTCTAAATTGGTACCCAAATTCTTGTAAAGTATCTCTCAACCACATGATTTGTTTGTAGAAAATTCCTACAACTATGTAATCAACAGCAGTAGAAGATAGTGAAATAGAATTTTTCTTCTTAAGTCACCATGATACTAGTGATTTTCCTAAAAGATTACATGTTCCTAATGTTCTTTTTCAGTCTAACATACAACCAAAGAAATAGAATCTAAAGAACTAAAAAATCAAATTAATTCCCTCTTGGCTATGACAATCATAAATTGGCTTTATACTTGAGGTATTAAAAAACAATTGATAGCTAATAAATATGACTCTTTTGGATTTTCTTGAGAGAGAGAATGCATACATACACTAAACATAATATTTTTCTGATGAGAGGTTATGTAGAGAAGACTACCAATCATACCTCTATAACTAGTTTAATCTACTGATTTTCTAGTTTCATCAAGGTCTAGTTTACATGTGGTACTCATATGATTATCACTTCTTTTAAAACATTCTAGGTCAAAACGTTTTAAAAGATATTTAGTTTGTTTACTTTTATTTGAAATAATTCATTATTTATTTTTAAAAATCTGAAATCAGGGAAATAATTTGAGTTCACCCATTAAATTCATTTCAAATTCACTTTACTTTAGATTTATAAAATCAAAATATAAGAAATTTTTAATAGATCCAATAATAATATCATCCAAATAAATTTGAACTTTTAAAACATCTTTTGAAATTATTTTTATAAAGAGAGTTATATCATCAATTCCTTCTAAAAAATGTGAAATAAGAAAATAGGTAAGCCTGTCATAAAAATATCTACGGGCCTTTTTTAAATTGTACAATGATTTTTTTAATTTAAAAACATGATTTGTAAAACAAGGGTATTAAAATTGTGGGGGTTTTTAAAAAAACATCATCAATTATAAATCCATTTAATAATTAAAATTTCACACATGTTTGATAAATTTTAAATTCCAAATGTGCTGCATAAGAAATTAGTATCCTAATGGTTTAATGTATTGCTATAGATGCAATATTATATTCATAATCAATACCTTCTTCTTGGTTATAACCTCAGTCAAGAAATTTATCTTTATTTATTACTATAGTTTAGGATTCATCATCCTTGTTTCTGACCACCCACTTAGTTCCAATAGTCATGGTATCTTATGGTTTGTCAATAAGCTCCCAAAAATTGTTTCTTTCAAAATAATTAAGTTATTCTTGCATAGCTATTACCTATAATTCTTATTTTATGGAATCATTGGTGTTCTTAGGTGAAATTTTAATTAGAAGGTTTGATGTTCAATTTGATTTCTTAGGGAAGATCAAGTCTGTGTACCTCTGTCTAGTTTTCCTATTACTACATCCCAACGGTGGTATCTATGAGTCCTAATGGTTCACTAAAATGTGGGGCTCGTAGGCTCATTATTTGCTTCTTGTTCAGGTTCTATTGGATCAATGGTTGTAGTTTCTACTTGTTTAATAGATCATTCTAATGGTTTGGAATTGTCATTAAAATATGAAAGGTCATACCCAATGTCTTTTAAGATAGTCTTATATTCTTTAGGATCAGTTTCATAAAACATGATGTGAACTTATTCTTACCTTTTTCCGTTCTTCTTGTTAAACAATCTATAGGATTTTCTGGACGTTATATAACTAAGTAAAATCACTTCATTGCTCATGGAAGAATTTTTTTTCCAAATTGTCCTTTAAATTTAGAATAAATACTTTGAAACCAAAAACTCTCATATAAATATCCTTTGGTTATTTATTATTTCATAACTCATAATTTGTTTTCATAAAGGGAGGTATAATAAAAAAATATGTTAATAATATAATAGATTGTATTTATAGCTTCATCACAAATGTAGATAGGTAAGTCGTATTCATTTAATATGGTTTGGGCTATCTCTTGTAGATTATTATTTCTTCTTTATACCACATCATTTTCCTATGTTGTCCTAGGGGTATAAAAGTTTTGAAGATAGCAATTTTGAGAACAAAATGACTCAAAGTGTTGATTTTAATATTCTCAACCATGATTAAGCCTTAAGGTAATAATCCTATATAAAGAAAGGGTTTCTAATGATTTTGAATAATAATAATGTAAGAACTAGCTTCACTTTTGTGAGCTTGAAATAATATCCAAGTGTATCTAGAGAAGTAATCTATAAGGACATAGACATAGTGTTTTCCATTTAGACAAGATAATATAGAATATCCAAAGAGGTCCATATGAATTAACTCTAGTGGTTGAGAGGTGGAAACTTTTTTCATATATTTAAAATAAATCTTATAATGTTTCCCTTTTGGACAGGGACTACAAACTCTATCATTAGATAATTCAAGCTATGGTAGGTCTCTAACTAACCCTTTCCATGTTATCTCTCAAAGTGAGTAAATATTGCAATTTCCTAGTCTCCTATGACTAGCCCAAGATTCCTTATAAAAGGCACTTAAGAAAAATATATTGTTAGAATATACAGAATTTAAATCAATAGAATAAATACTATTATTTCTCAATGTAATAAAAATTAAATCATTTTTATTATTAAAAAATGGACACGCATTGATTTAAAATTTCAAAAAGAAACCATCATTACACAATTGGGATACGCTAAACAGATTACATCTGAAACCATTGACATATAAATCTTTTTAAATTAATACTGAATTAGAATTACTAATTTGGCTAAGGTTGATGATTTTCCCTTTTCAATTGTCACCAAAACTAACAGTCCCACCATCATCTTTAATAAAATTCTTGAAATTGGAATACTCACCAATCATGTGTCTGGAACATCCATTATCAAGATACCATATGATTTTGAGTGGGATTTTCAAATCGGTTTCCTAAAGCATAAATTTTATACCAAAAATGATTTTTGTACACAAATTATCTTGGGTCCATATATGTTAGTAAAAATAGATTTTAGAATCCATATTTGTCTAACAAGTTTTTTATACACATATTGAAGACTAATAGAGATAAAAACTTTATTAGGTATAGTTGAGTATTTGTTTCTATTATATTAACTTTTTGTATAATAACACGATGTAAATCTACTTTTTTTTAAAACATTATCCTCATTGATAACCTATGCCAGTTGCATACTTGGTAGAAACTTGTTTTCCAAGTATTTGAGATAATGATTTATTACCATTGGAAAAAGTTTCTATTTCTTTCTTTAATTTTTCATTTGAAAATTTTAATTCTTTGGTTTCTTTCAATAGTTGATCATTTTTCTAATTTTTAATAGTAATATTATTTTTTACATTATTGTTAAATCATGATATTTTTTTAGACTTATACTTATCTTTTAGTTCATAAAAAATGTCTTCCATCATGTTATAATAATCATATAGATCATTTTTATTCATGTTTTCCTCATTGTTATTATTTTATTCATTTTTTGAAATGAATGAAACATCAGTACTAGACAAATGAATAGAATTTTATACCTCTAATTTTCCTGATGTAAAGAACATGTTGGCCATATTAGACATATATTCTTGATTAGAGTATAAATCACATAAATGTCTTTAGAGAAACTCCATGTTTCTTTCATGGCCCTATTTTCTCCTCTCCTTACCCTAATACTTATTTTAATATTTTACTTTTGGATAATAGTATTTAATGTGACCTTTAATCTTACATTTATAATAGTTATCTTCATCTTGAGCATCATCCTTTTTCCGATCCTTTTTCTAAGATTTTTCCACTTTCCTTTTTCATCAAAATATCCTCTAAAATTTTACTTTTTGAAGAACTTATTTTTTCTGTAGAATTTATTGAATCATCTAGCCATGTGTTCCATTTCTTCATCACTATCATTGGGAGATCCTTCTTCGTTGGAACCATTGACTTGTAATTTTTCATTTAGTCTAGAGTTAGTAGATTTAAAGGCTAATGATTCTCTTTTTTGTTCATATTCATCAATATATTTTTTTAATTTAATATCTTCTTCATACATCATCATCTTTAGCATAAATTATTTGATTGGAAGAATATATTTCTATCCTTTGGAGGTTGAATTACCCTCTTGAATAGTGTCCTCGTGTCCATCCCCATGCATATTCTTTCCACTTTGAAGGTTCCCAAATCTATGGTTACTACTTTGGAGAGGATCATTGGGTCATTTATTTGGGATGGGAAAATGGAAGGTCGTCATCAGTGGGCATTAGGGAAGCATCTAGCCAGACCTTTTGCAGAGGGGGGAATCAATATGAGGAGGGTATCGATGACCATGCAAGGGTTTCATACCAAACTTGCATCGGAGGCTCTGAAAGGGAGAACAGTTTGGGGAAGGACTATGCAAGGTAGATATGGGCTGAATGTGGAGGATTAAATACCAAGGCCTTCTAAGATTTAGAGGCCGGTTCAACTGTATTTGGAATTCCTTCTTCAACACTCTATATGGATGGGGGGATGGGGGGATCTCAATTTCTGGCTCCAAAACTGGGGGGCTGGAAGCTTGTGGTTCCTGGGCTGCCCTACACCAATTATTTCACTTAAGGAGGCTTTTGACCATCTTGTGTTTCTCTCAGCCATACTTCAGAAGGATCATCACTTGGAACTTAATAATATTGTGTTCAATGAGGATCTGGATAGACTTTCTTTTATGGATAGTGTGTCGGGGATTTTCTTAATTAAGGATATTAACCGTTCAAGGAGGGTTACCTTTACAGAAGACCCATTGGGAGTGACTTTGTGGTGTAAGGAGATCCCAGCTAAATTCAATTTCCTGCATTGGAGAGTAAGAAATCAAGAACTACCCACTTAGGATATTATCTAGCATATGGGAGTGTGTATCATCTCCAAATGTTGGTGTTTCTGCACTCCTAGTACCAAAATAGTGTATCATATCTTTTTCAATAGTGAATAGGCAAATTGGATTTGGAAAGCCTTCGGGGATGGTGCTGGGTGGAGCAGGTAGGGGGGCTCACTTGAGGCTTTTCTTAGAGGCTGGTTCCACGAAGTGGGGGTCAAGGGGCCTGAGAGGAAGGAGAGGGACATTTTCTTACTGGCGGGGTGTTGGGTTCTCTGGACAGCTTGGAATGATGTAAGGCATAAGGCCTTGAAAGGATCACGGGTCAGCCTCATCTTCAAATCGCGGAACCTTCTACAGGACTTGGTTCGTCTGTGCAACGCATGCCAGGAGGCTCCTTCGTTAAGGATTCTCATTCCAAACTCCTCCGAACTCAATCACACATACTATGTGGGGAAATGACACTGGGTTCACTGGAACCCCCCACACACTGGACTGAAATTGAATACATACGTGTCAATCATTGGGGAGGAAATGATAGGAATAATTTTTATCATAAATCACGTGGGAGCTATAATTACTTCCTTTAGGGATTTCTACGGAAGAGGTGATGTACATCAGGTGGAAGATTAGGCGATGGTCACCGGACTGGAATTGTGTCAGCAGAGGCATATATATATATATCAATGTAGTGGAGACAGATTCCCTTATTCTTCGTCAAACTCTCTTAGGAATAGGTTCTACACCACGAAAAATTGAGTACCTAATTTATCACATATTTCAAAAGAATATTTGAATGTATATGTTTTCATTGGATTTAATTTCTAAGGTATCATACTTGATTGTATATGATTTCAGTCTCATTTACTTGACATTTTATGTTCCTTCATGAGAGATAGATAACTTATCACATATTTCAAAAGAAGATTTGAATGTAGATATTCTATTGAATTAATCATCTCCTAAAGCATAGAACAAATAATTCATCGCTTTATAGTTATTATTGTAAGAAGTTGTGTAGAACTACTCCATTCACTTTTAGGATATTTTTTTATTTTGTATTGATCTTCTATTACAATCCATATATCAAAACCTATACTTTCAAAATGCATTATATTTTTGATTTTCCATTTAGCATATTTTATTCATTATAATAAGGAGGTATGTTGGTATAAAATCTTTCTTTTATATTATCCAAAAATAACTATAATTTATTAATGATAGAAATTTGATATATTTATAATAAACCTAAAATCATTGTTAAAAAGGTTAAATTTAAATAACCCTTTGATACCAAATGTTGGTCAGAGAGACTAACTAAAAAGGGGGTGAATTGATTTCCCAATAAACAAACTGTCTAATTAATCAAAATAGTAAATCAACATAAGATATCTCCTTTCAAAAGATTTCGTAAAGAGTGATTGGGTCTTAGTCAAAATATGTTTTTGAAATACCTTAACTTTTGAGATCAATTTACTTAGATAGAAACAAATTTAAACACTAGTTAATGTTAATTATCAATGAAATGGTTTTTTTATTAATGAAATGTTATCTTGAAAAAGATAGAAAAAAACAAATAGAATAGTGACATAGCAGAATAAAAAAGAGGTTCAGTCTCAAGGTGAGACATAATCCCCTCCACATGGAAATCACCTGCTACTAAGAATATTATAAATATAATCAAACAAATAAAAAAACTGGATTATGTATATAGTCAACAGAGACAAGTTGTCTATGCTAAAATTCTTCTACCATAGTTATATGTGGAATGAAAGAAAAGAATAGGTAACATAGGGACCTCTACCACATACATATTGAGAAAAATTGTGGAATGATAGCATAACAAGTATTCTCCAATAATATACCAGAGATAGAGTGTATTGGATAATATTAAAACAACAGACTTATCAAAATTAAAATAGATAGAACAAATAGAAAGATCTTAGTATAATGTTTCTTCTATGTTTTTTATCCTCAGATAATCAATGGTGGGGATTATGTGCTATGTTTTGTAATATTGAGGCGGAATAGAGGATCATAGAAATCTATAGGAATGCTTCAGTTGATCTCTTTTTGTTGTCTCAATCAGTCTTGGTAATAGGTTCTTTTCTTCTGTGTTGTTGATATTCATATAATGTGACTCAGAAAGTTCAAGAGAGTTCACATATTTGATTGCACAATTTTCATGGTCGTTTGTAATCATTATATTAGAAAATTAAACATTATATAGAGAGATGGATCCTTCACAAATATATTGCTACTCTTGTTGAAGGAGATCCACATTACATAGATCATATTTTACTAAGTCTTACAGAATTGTTCAACCCATTTAGGAATAGATTTTTTTGTTGAACCGTTTTAGTCGAAGATATCGAAGTGTGATGGTAACAATACTGTTGGTGGTGACACCACTAACTGTAACTAATTTGGTGGTAGTGGTGACTCTCTTCTTGAAGTAGATCATATTGGTGGTAATGGTGACTTGACTCTAGAGGTAGCACATCCAGGCAGTAACCGTTTCTAGCCTTTAGTAGTATCTCATCCTGGCATAAACAGTGACTCGCCTCCAGCAGTAACAGTGACTTGTATCCAATGGTGTATTTCCATAACTCTTAACAGAAATATTATAGAAGTAATATGTTCATATAAAATGATATCATACAACTACTAAAACATTTTTAATAAATGAATTTTGTATTTTTATCATTAAAATAAGTGATACAAACACACTCCATCCAAGGAGGTGACAATACTAATTAAAATATTTGTTTATAAATAACACTATAATATTATTTTCTCATAATTATTTTCTTTTTGAAGGGAAAAACTATAAATTTTTTACCATCATAGTTTTTACCATTTTGATATATTAGAAAAAAATTTATTCATCTCACATGGTATGATAATCACTAAGACCTATGATTTATAGACATAAAAAATGGGTGAACTTATGTAGTAATTATATGAAAAATTTATATATATGGTTAAATCATAAATATGATAGGGAATATATGTAATATACAAATAAAATAATAAATATCCAAAATAATATGGATAATAATTTGGAAACATTTTATAGAAACATATAATCATAATAATATCACTAAGAAACTATAAAATTAATGAGATGGATTACAAAAAATATAACAAATCTTAATACATGTTGGTGTCTTATAAAAGAGAAGAATAAATTAAAAATAACTATTTATCATGAAAACATAGTATAACTTTATAAATAACATGAAATTGTGGAATATTTATATACATGGGATTTACGTTCCTTATGAACCTATCTAATCACAAACATGATCTCTTATAAAATTGACAATGTAGCCTAATGACATCACACTCACCCTATTTGAAACTAGTGGATTTCTAACCTATTCACATATAAAATTATGTTTTGATTTTAATGAAATCAAAGAATCCCTTTGTGAACAAGGTAACTTTCTATCCTTTTTAGATATAAAAATTTGAGTATGGATTAATTCCATTACACTCTCCTTTTTTACCATGAAACTAACTAACTTTTTCACATATAAAATTATTAGTAGTACTAAATTTTATAACACTCATCCTTTGTGAACCTATCATCTTAAAAACCTATTCATATATCATTTATAACTCATGACAAATAATCATTTTCCTCATTAAGTTTTGGAGATATATGTCCTAACCTTCTCACAATCCACCCATTTTTGTGGCACCTAAAAGTCAAAAAAAAATTCTTGCCTTCCATCCATCCATCCAAAGTTAGTTTTTTCTTTTATTAAAAATAAAGAGTCCAGAACCCCAAACCAACAACCATCAACCCACAACCACCAACAACCGAAAAAAAATCCTAGGGTGGCCTGAAATGATGAAGGTCGAGGGCATACCCTCTGATCAGATTAACCACTACTGCCTTCAGAGAGGTGACATAATGCACCAAAACATGGGCATTTCAAGGAACATCAATAAAATCCAGATGATCCGACACTTGATTCCCCTCCCTCTAGGAATATAGGATATTGATTCCATTATTGATCATTCCTTTTCACTTTCTGATAGTATAGATAATCGACCAAGGAGGGGGGGTATAATCATTCAGAACGTCATGATGGATATTCAAGTCTGTTTCCACCTCTAACAAAGAGAAACTCCTCTGATGCCAGAGGCAGATACCCATGAGCATGGCCTTGTCTTCGTCCTGTAAAGAGGAACCACGTCCCAATATGGATGAGAATTCCATGAGGACCGAACTCTGAGAAACTCGGACCACCCCTTTCCTACGAAGAGCCCACATCTTGCTAGACCCATCGGTATTGATCTTATGCCCTCTTGAGGGAGGATTCCACCTCACCCAACATCCATTGTTGCTGCAGTCGATCTCCTGGACACCATGATAGTGGGGAAGCATCCACTAAAAGGAGGGAGAATTCCACCACCCACCAATGAGACGAGCCAGGTCAAGGAGACTTCTCTTGATCCTAATTATAATGTTTATAGCATTTGAGGGAGTCCCCCCTTTCCTCAACTTATTTCTAGCATACCAAATTGCCCAACATCCCTCCAGTGGGAACATCAAGCACGCCATCTTCTCCAAGCTTCTCTCTCCCGATCCTCTAAACCATCTGTTTAAGAATGGAAGATCATCCATGTTGTTGACATGCAGACCTGTTAACTCCTCAAAGAAGGTCCAAACTCCACACTCCCATTCTCCCTTGAAGAAGAGATGCTCGGCACTTTCCTCCTGGGGAGCTTTAAAATAGGGGAACCGGGAAGCAAAGGGGATACTGCAACATTTGATGTTATCATCCATGTGGATGGACTGGTACCTATTCCTCCAATTAAAAAAATTGAGTTTCTAAGTATCCTCCTTAGGCCACATAAGATCACCCCAAATTTCCTGGACCTCCATGATTTCCTGAGAGAGGCGGTAGTCCCAGAAGGTGAAGGCGCTCGAGGAAGAAGGGGAGAAAACACAATAGTCTGGTTCCTATGTAATGATAATTCGATTGAAAAAGTTCTGTTAGAATTAATTCAGTACTGCCTGGATGAATGATGGATGTTGACATACCTCCCTAAAGAAATGTTAGTCACTGAACACCCCGGGAATCTGAGAACAGTTCCCACCTAGTTGAGATTCCAAAAAGATAGTTCACCTCTACCAATGATCCATTTTGAATACACCTGAAGCTCTGAGAACTGGGGGAAAGAGTAGGAAGTAAAGAGGAGGGCCACCCCTCATCCATGTGGTGATTACAAAATAGGGGGTACATAATTTTCCCCCATAGCGTGCTCTACTCCATCACTTCCCATGCCAACCTTTCATGCATGCATCCAAGAGTGTCATCCAAGCTTCGCACATTAATGCCTCCATCCCACCCTGACCTTGCCACCTTATGGCATGATCCCCAGTGTCTTTTCCCCTCTACGAGGGGGTCTCAGATGAAAGAAGCCAGTAACTTATCAATACTGGAGATCACGCCTTTTGGGGTCTTGAAAAAAGAAAGGGCATGGACAAAAGTTCCCAACAGCACACTATTGATAAGATCTATGCAACCCCAAAGGACAATAACTTCTTCTTCCAGTTATGAATGCGATCTTCAATTTTGGTGGAGATAAAATAAAAATCTCAAATCCTCATCCTTCCAAGGGAGATGTGAGCACAGAGGTAGAGCATAGGAAAATCCCTTCTTTTCATATTGATGGTTCCCTGAACATCAACAATTATTCTTGTAGTGCAGTAGTTGGGGATGGAGAAATGACTCTTTTCTTTGTTTATAATCTAGCCACTCTAGTGGTAGTAGGCTTCTAGGATTCGATTCAAGACACGAATGGATTTTTCCCCCCATTGATAAAAATAACACTTCCATCCTTGAACATTAAGTGGGAAATGGGTGTGGCCCTCATGCTCCTTCGGTAAGCCAGAATATCACCATTATTAATGCTAGATTGAATGAGACGGATAAGAACATCTTGATCTAGGATGAAAATGATGGGGAAAAAGGGTCACCCTATCTAATACCACGAATGGCTTGGATGAAACCAAAGTAATTCCCTATGAATGAGACCTCCATCCACGGTGAGCTAAAACATCTGAAAACAAGATCAATATTCCTGGAAGAAAACCCCATACCTTCCATCACCTTGATGATAAATCCTTACTCCACCTGGTCATATTATTTATTCATTTCAATTTTGATTTCCAAGTTAGAACCTTGAGTTTTGAGGTTTAAATCTCTAATCATTTCTTGAGCCAAGGCAATAACACCTTGAATAGATCTCCCTCTCATAAATCCAAGTTGTTCCATTGAGATCAACATTGGTAGGTGCATGGAGAGCCTAGCATTAATCACATCTCCAAGGACTTAGGAAAGTTACACATGGACACTGGCCTGTAATGCATGATGGAGGAGGGGTTTATGTTCTTGGGAATGAGAATCATAGTGGTGGTTCAAGCAATATGTGGAAAACTACCTCCCATAAAAAATCATGTATGGTTGCGATAAGATACACCTTCAACACATCCCACAATGCTCTGTAGAAAGAGCTCGGGAACCCATCCGAACCCGAGGCACTGTCTGGATGAAGGTTCGTTATAGCTTTCTAAATATCCTTCTCATCAGGTAAAGAACATAGGCCCTCATTATTCTTGTCTGAGACACATTTGGATATCACCTCAAAGATCATAGAGTCATTTCGTGCATATCCATTAGGAAAAAGGCTATTGGGCCCAGCCAACAAATTAGCAAAATAGGATAGGTCCATTCCACCCACAATATCCCTGTCATCTATTTCGGAACCATCATCCAAAAGGATGTTCGGTTTTATAGGTATCTTCCACTCTTTTATATAGGCATGAAAAAAATCAGGTATTTCTATCACCCTACCAAAGCCATTTGATCCTTGAAGCCTCCCTTTCTGATCACTCCGGAGAAAAGATCAAAATAAGAAGGGCTTACTTTCTGTTTGTAAGATGCTCAAAAGTTCAATCGTCTGACACCTCTTCCTGACATGCTTCGAGAGACTCCATCTCTAGAATGGCATCGTTAATCTCACTATCAATCATATGGAGGTATTTCTCCCAAAACTGGAGACTAGATTTAAGGCGGAGAAGCTTATCATGGATTGAGAGCCACAAACCACCCTATTCTGGGGAATTCCAAATGCCATGAACCAAGTCATGATAACTTGTTTTACTAACGCATTGATGAAGGAAGTGGAATCTTCCCCGATGTTCCTGCCCAGAGGAAATCGACAGCAACATGGGGGAATGATCAGAGATGCCACAAACCAGGTGACTCACATTTGTGTTAGAGAAATTGGCCACCGCCTCCATATTTTCTAGACAATGATCCAACCTACTCAACGATCGGTGAAGGACCCTCCGATTGTTACACCATGTAAAACAGTCACCTGAGAAGCCCATATCAATGAGACCCCTCCCAGCCATGAACTGGGAAAATCACTACTGGATGTCCTATGAAAAGGTCCTTGACCCTTCTTTTCCTTTGGATTGGCAATGACATAAAAATCACCACCGACAAACCAAGGGTGATTACCAAGAGAGAAACTGTTTAGGACACTCCAAAGATTTTTCCATTGAAGATAATCACAGCTCCCATACAAAAATGTCATGAAGTAGAGGACATCACCTTTACTCAATTTTGTAGTGACGAATTGGTCCCCCGCTTGGACAAGTTCCACATTTAAATTCTTGTTTAAAAATATCCAGATAGGGAAATTTATTGGGTCTGTATGCAAAGATCCATGCATTTTTATCTTCCACATGAAATCCCAAATTCTACGTGAGTTTTTCTTGGGTTCGATGATAGACACCACATCAGCCTTGTGTTACCTTATAACCGAGGAAAGAAAATCGGACATAACCTAGGCTCTAAGTCTGTGGGCATTCCAGATAATTGTAGGATTCATTTGAAGGATATTACTCTGGTGCTGCCCCTAGAGAGAGTAGACAGATAGAAGTGAGAGATTGATCCCTCTTTGTGTTTCCTTACTTGGGAGCGAGTGCAGAAACCCTCTTGGAAGATCATCTCACTGTCAGGTGAAATGCCAGGGTTAACACATCCATCGAAGGACAACTCCTTGATGACTTTCTGGGATGATACCTCTGTCTCTAGATGGAAAGAGGTCTGGAGAGCAAGCTGCAACTCCTGGGAGGTACCTATGAAAGCTGGAATAGGCTACTCAATGAAAGTTGAACTACCCACATACATGGGTATTCCCAATACATTATGAGGGTCCTCCGATGCAGCACAAGTCGAAGACGGCAGAGCCATAGAAGCTGAAGGACGTCACTTACACCCAAACAAGCACACCTACCTATCCCCATCACTCAGAATTAGATAAGAAAGAACAGGTGGAAAGGACATACCGATCTGGAAATAAGAAACACCTCTGGGCACATAAGGAACAACCTCCTGGCACATCTCAAATCTTGCATGGGGAGGCTGTGCGAAATCCAGAGCTGACCCCGAAGCCTGGGCAAGGAGAGCCTGCTTTGAAGACTCAGTAGCATCTGGGCCTTCCCACGCCCAAACCTTGGGAGAGGGGTGAGAATGGGAGGACATCTGTCTACCTCTAAGGACATTCTTGGGAGGGTGGCTCCCCTTTCCATGCTTCCTTATACGACATACCTGGAGGAAATTCTCCTGTATGAGGTAATGAGAGTAGAACTGGGGAAAAACTAGAAATCGAACCTCCTGGTTTCAAAAGAGATCGTCCTGCATGTGAAGGGAGATATTAGAAGGAGGCGGAAGTGAGGTGTCTAGTTCCACATAGATACAGGCCACCACGAAGTCCCGCCTTCTTGAAGTCCTAACATCAGCACATAGGAAGCCTCCAAGATCATCTCCAATCACCTTATGGAATCCTCCATTCTGGAAGGGAAGAGGAAGACCCGGTAGGTGGACCCAAACCGCTACAAGGGGGTCCCCTTTTCCCCTTTGAGCTTCCATAGACCACCGAGAGAGACTGAAGCGCCATCTCCCAAACAATCGAGGGCCCCTACACCAAAAATGTAGGAAGTCCACCTCTGATGATAACATAAGTTAGAAAGAACTCCTGTGAAAATCTGAGATTTTAACTGGAGGAAGAAGACCCCAGGAATGAACAAGATGTTGAACACCGCAAGGGAGGGTCTCGAAGAACCAAAACGTTCCACAAGAGTCCATTTCAGGCATGCCTTCACCTCTATAAAGGCTGACATTGAAAAATCCAGGAAATGGCCACCATCTACACATAAGAACTTCAAAGGAACCACACACGCCTATGGGAAGTAGGTGTGATGAGCGCCATGGAGCGATTGGCACAAAGCATCTTTGAACAAACCTTTCCAAGGATCCATAGGATAGATGACATAGACCTGAGAAGCGTGGACGGGGTTCAGACAGACAATGGGGACGTCCGGCAGACGGGCTGATGGAGACCCAATTGTCTGAAAATTAGAAATGGTCGACGGCGCATGGGGCATGTTCTCACAGCCAAAATCCAACCTTTTTTAGAGCCCCTTTCTTGTCTTTAAATCACCATTGAACATTAATTAGTTACATAAAATATCTAAAACTATTACAAAACATTAACATAATAAATCATATAATATCATAATTTTAATTATCCAAATTAATTCATATGATAATATCATATAAAGGGTGAAAAAATTTCACCTCATGAAAAATAATCCTTAGGGGGTAAATATATGTGAATATAAAAAAAATTCAAGGCAACCATTTTAAAACATGGAATTGGTAATAACATCCGAAAAAATTAAAGGAAAAGGGAATTCTTTTGAAACACTTATTTTAATGATTTTCTAAAAAAAATATTTAAAAATACATAATTTCTTAAAAAAGGAGATGTGAAAATTCATTGAAAATATTTAATTTTAATAGAATCTTAAATCATGAAAACATGAACATCAGATAATGCTTTCAATAAAATGAGATCAAATACATTGAAAACCTTTAATTTCAAAAATAATATTTAATAATTATTAGTTGTAAAATATTTAATTCTTTCACTAATAATTGTAGAAAAAAATTTAATATGTTAAATTTTAAAAAAATCTCAATGGAAACATAAAAACTAAATATGTGTAATAAAAATGAAATTTGGAGTGTATTATTAAACATTTATTTTTTAAATGGATGGAAACTCCTTTAGAACAATTTGAAATAGCCTGGTTGAAAACCAACATTCTTTAAGAGATTTTATAACTTACAATTAAAATTAATTTAAATAGAAATTATATTATCAAAAATATATCCAAATGAGAAGATAATTATAGTATATATAGAAACAATGTACCTAAACAATTCATATATATAATATCCTATTCGAGAGACTTTGATTTTTGGAAAATTGGTGAAAATAAATCTGTAACGCTTGTGTAACATTTAAATCAAAAACTCTTAAAGGATAATGGCTATGAAATTTGACTTAAAATACTATTAATAGAGAATTAATTAATAATGTCATATATCATATATCAAGTATAAATTCCAAAAAAATGAAAACAGTTATATAAAAAAATATGCATCAATGAAGAGGAAAATTATTTTAAAATCCCTTACCTAGTTTTCCTATGTAGTTGATGACAATCGAGCCACTCTGAAAGGTAATTTTAAAAACTGAAAATTTTACTATAATAATAAGTCTAATAATTAATATAATACATTATAACCTCTTTACTAATCATTATTTTCATAAGTGAATATAATATTTTCATTTTTCTAGTTCCCATAATCATCCTAATTCATATTTTAATACATTATTCATGCTGGTGGTTAAACTAAACCAAACATGAAATCACTTTAACTTAATTGGGTAATATGATTAAGAATGAATTACATTTAACATAATTTCAGGAAGGATCCAAGTTACCATGGGTCTATTATATGTAAGTTGGTCTTGATACGGCTTGGAGGGTGTTCCTGATCCTCACAGGTTCATGGCCATAATCAAAAGTGAATAATTTTTCTACAAAACTGCTAAAGATATATAGTACAAGTTGGTATGACAATTCTCATCAAGGTTAAAGTACCATAGTCATAAATGTGAAATAATAAAAAAAAGTACATCATCAAAAGACAAAACATCTACCAATGAACAACCCAAAATACTATTCAAATATTGTTATCATGTTTCCACCTATCACCTCTATTACTCTAGGTCCAACAAATAAAGTTCATAAATCACCTTCAAGTAGTGTGTTCCCCTGCTCCAGTCATAGAATAAGATAATATAAAAATTCTAGAAGGAAAAATAAGTTTTTTAGAAAAATAAACAAGAAGGATTCCACCAATTATTACATAAAAATTCAATTAATATGAACCATTTATTATTTCAATTTAGAAAAATAAATTCATGGAACGACATTTGAAAATTTTCAACAAAATATTATTTTAGTCAAAATAATGTCACATATAGTAAAACCAAAATAAATGATAATTTAATATAAACCATTAATATTAAAAAGTTGGAATGAAATATGCAGTTTTATATTAAATGGCATGTTTAATTATGTCAAACAAAACAAACCACCATCCTCATAAGACATTATTTATGTTAATTTCTAGAAAAAGTATCCACAAGCTTCACAATCATTATAAATAATTAGGATACGTGTACGCACTAAAATCAACACTCCAATTTGTGACCCATTAATGGAAGTTATTTATCACCATGTTAGGGGATCCATCACGGGAGATTATACAAAACATGGTGTAGTTATTATTTTTATTATTAATCAATTGTTATGGATTCAAAGTGTCAGTATTCTATATCCAAATCTCACACTAACTACCCAATCTCACATCTTCTACAAACAATCAATAAATCATCGGAAAATAAATCATTTCAGATCATCAAAAAATTAAATGATCAATATTCAAATTTTAACATTAATATGCCTTTTAATTTCAAAACCAAATAAATTTTTTCATCAAATTCACGATGTTTAAAATAATCATTCAATTTTTGAATTAATTTTCAATAATCGATAACAAATAATTTCATCAAATCCACATTAAATTGGGTCCATTATTATTATCAAAATGCACCCAAAATTTTAAATTCCATCGAAATTAGGGGTATTTCACAATTTAGTTTATTTTTTAAATGAGACATCCAATTATCTCATATAAAATTTATTTAATGAATTAAAAACTCATTTCATGTCAATCAAGAAATATAGTGATTCAATTATATGATAAAAACATACAAAATTTCCAACCATTAATCACACTATCAAATCAACTCTATCATTGGGAACACCAAAGAGAATGTAAATGAATAAGGTCTAAAAATCAAACCTAGAATAAATATCCATCAAAATATATGTTAGATCCATAAATAACATGATGATATATTTCTCTCTTATGAAGAGATACAAGGATATGAGTATAAATTAAATGATATGATTTTCACATACTGAAAAGAGATCAAATCTTCCCCTATAAATTAGATTCACAAGAGAAGATGGTTATAGATCCAATGAATCATCTAGAGATACTCCAAATAAAAAACAAAATAGGTTAGGGGTGAGTAGAAGTTTTTAGGTATCTTAAATTGGGTCCCAAAGATTTTTAATTAAATTTTTCACTTCCACAAAATGGGGTAAGGGTAGCACCGTGTTTTATCGTCACTAAAGAGAAAGTGTTGATAAAATGGGGCCCTTTATTACCTCTTGTTGAAAGCATTGATATATATACCCTTTATCTACTCTAGAAGAAGCGATGATAAAGGTTTTCCCTTTATCAGTGCTTTTCATAGTGCAAATAAAGGACAGATTTATAAGTGCAATTATTAGCGCTGATAAAAGTTTTAAATAAAAAATATTATTAATTTATGTAAAATTATTATATCTGTATTAAAAAATAATGTTTATTGGTATAAATTAAATAAAAAATTCATGTTTATAAATAATATTTTTTAATGATTCTAGTATATATATTTTTTTAAAAAAAAATTCTAATATTATAATTAAATATATATATTTATAAGATTATAATAAATTTCAGTAAATAATAAATATATTTATTAGATTTTTAATATTTTTGTATTTATTAGATTTATTACATTTATTACATTTATTACTTTTATTATATTTATTATATTTATTATATTTAATATATTCATCAAATTTATTATATTTTTTATATATTGTTTATTTATAATTATTATATATAAATACTTTTAACACACACACACACACAAGTGTATATATTTATAATTATAATTATTAAATAAATATATATGTTTCTGGTGAATTTGGTTAATAAATATATTGTTCATGCGTGAGTAGATGTGAATCTAAGTTTTGTATCATCGTGAATGTTCATTTATACATTACTCCCTTCTTATAATTCATGTTGTCCATATGTGATCACTCGTTTTTTATTATGTATACTTTACTGGGTATATGATTAATTCATGTTAGCCATGAATATGAACTATTATATATGTTCTCAAAAATACTTATAAAATTACATTAAATATATTTAAAATATATATACACTTATTATAATTATAATTTTAAATTTTAAATTATACATAAATTCCTTTTAAATATGTTTATTCGTAATTATAATTATAACTATACATATTAAAATAGTAATAAAATTAAAATAATTACTTATATTGTAATTTTATAAATATATTTATAATTATATAAAAATATTTATAAATCAATTTATTTATAGTTATAATTATAACTACAAATAAACATATATATTTAAATAAGTATAAAATTTTAATTAATTTATTTATTATACTTATAAAGTTATATATATATATAATTAAATAAATATTTTTATAAATATATACAAATATTTTAAAAAATAAAAATAGTTTTAATTATAATTCCTAAATAAATATAGATATATCTAAATAATTAAAAAATTATAATAAATATATAATAATTATAAATATTTTTATAAAATTATTTATAAATAAATACAATTGTTATGATTATAATTCTAAATAAATATAGATATATTTAAATAGTTAAGAAATTATAATAAAAATATTAATTATATATTTATAAGATTATAGATATGTTTGTTATAATTTTATAATTATTAATGTAAATATATTTATTTATTTATTTATTTATTTATATTCATATTTATAATTTCAACTATAAATTATTATTTATTTATTATAATTTCTCATTACAAACAAGTACATATTTATTTATAATCATAAAAATAAATAAATATTCTTTTATTTAAATAATTATTAATTTATAAAAATATATTTATTGTTTTAATATATAATTTCAAATATAATTAAATAAAAATATGTATAAATATATACAAATGTTGAAAAATAAATAAAAATATTTATATTTATAATTATAAATATATATAAATACAGATATATTTAAATAATTATAAAATTTAAAAAATATATATATTAATTATATGTATTAATAAAATTATAAATATTAGAAATATAAATTTTTCATCATTTTATTATTATTTAAATAAATAAATAAATTTATTTATTTATTTATTTATAATTATCATTATAAATAATGATATATTCTTTTAAATAAGTATAAAATTAGAATAAATATTGTTATATATATATCTATACTCTTATAAATATAAATAATTATTATATTTTTTATGTATATTTTTATGATTATAAATATAATAAGTATATTTCGTATAATTTTTTAAATATAAATAAATACTTATTTATTGATAGTTATAATTATAAATAATAATATATTTATTTCTCATATGTATAATTTTATAAATATATACAATAATATTAATAAAATATTAATATTATATCTTTATCAGTACTAAAAATGCACCGATAAAGGCATGTTTTATCAGTGCTTTCTATTTTAGCACTAATAAAACATACCTTTATCCTCACTTTTTATATAGCACTGATAAAAGGTGCAACCTATTTTATAATGAAACATAAGAAGCCTCCTTTATTATCACACCCTCAAGCTCTCACAGAAGCTGACCACTACGTCGGCGACCCCTCCTCCACCGACCCCTCCCCCGATGCCAACCCCTCACCCACCGCGTCCCCTCCTTCATTGTGCCCCTCCTCCATCATGGACACTCCTCAACTGCAATTGATTCTTGGCCATAGACTATCCTTCTTCATGGACCCTCCGCCTCTGCATACCATATTTGGGTGCTTTTGACTCCAATTCTTCAAGGAAACATCAAGTAAGTCTTGTTTTTCATGATTTCACCCTCTTTTTAGGGTTTCTCGTCCCCCTTTATTGAGTTCATATTTTCTAGTGGTTTTCATGACATAATTTTGGTCTGATCGTGTGTTCTGTGTAAAAATATTCATGTTTGAGTTTGGATCGTTCCTTAATTAGGTCTTGCTAAGGTGCGATTGTGGATTCACACCGATTCTCGAAGGTTTACTTGTGTGAGGTAGGTTACTCCATGATTTTATTTTATTATATGATTTTGTTATACTTTCATGGTTTCTAATCTTTTTTCCATGGATTAGTGATGTGGTGAAAACATGTTTTTTTAATGGTTTGACATGTATTTGTTGTAAGATTGGTATAGAGTAAGAGGTTTCCAACCTCTGATACCAATTGTAGGATCGAAATATAGTATGAGATGCTCAATATACAAGAGGGGGGGTGAATTGTATACTTTAAAAATTCCTTTGTAACTTTTAAAGTTGGTTAAGAATAACTATGTTTCCTTAAGCAAAGGAAAAGGCTAAGTTTAACAAAGATTAAACTAAGCAAATTCACAACACCTCTAACACCGAAAGTGAACTAGGAAAGAGATTCCGAAAGTAGGTTCCGGAAATATGGTTCCGGAGATTGAAACTTATCAAACAATTACAATATGAGATTCTACCGTAAAGCGTATAGAATCTAAATTAATCAGAGTACAAATAAGGAAGTATAAGAAATTTATACTTTCCTTATAATACAAAATGCAGCGGATTAGAAACAAGTAGTAAAACTACAAGTAACAAGATAATAGTCTTTTAACCCAAAGAGAAGGGTATCCAACAACCTTGGATAAAGGTCCCTTGATTTATACTATCAAGCAAGTCTGTCTTACCCACACCAGGGTAAGCCCTCGATACGAAGATCGGAGTCTCTGTCTTGCTATCCCCGCAAGCCCTCAACTTCAAGGTAGTTAGCAACCTCTGTCTTCCTCAGCAAGAAAGCCCTCGAACTTTAAGGTAGTCGGCACCTCTGTCTTCCTATCCCCGGAAGCCCTCGAATGTAATCACCAACATTCGGAGTCGCACGAAGCTTTGAGAGTTAATAAGATCCTCTCTCTCTAGAAATCACTTCAAGCAAATTTTTCAGCCTTTCAGCACTTTCATCAGCTATCAGCAATCCATCAGCTACGAGCTCTTTCAAATGAGCTCCTATTTATAGGTAAGGTCGGCTCCTTCTCCAACGGTCATATTTTCCTTAAAGTTAGGAGGGACCTGTACACGTGTCACTTAGACAACGGTTAGTTTATAACAAAACAGACGACATCGTTTTATAACAAAACAAGTGTAACAGAATGTACGGCATCGTTTTAATTCTAACATAAAGGTTCAGAATGAAAACTTCGGAGTGAAGGTTCGGAGTGTAAAGAACAATAGTAAAGAGTAGACAAATTTTAGAAGTGTAAGCAATATAAAAGATCGGAGTCTAATAAAGATATTTTTCGGAGTCTGAATTAATTCAGAGTGTATAAAACAAAGATACTCAAATTCTGTTTAATAGGTGAATTCGGAATGAGAATTCGGAATAGGAATTCATCATCAGATATCGTAATGAGAATTCATCATCAGAATTCGTAATGAGAATTCATCATCAGAATTCGTAATGAGAATTCGGAATGGGATTTCTTCATTAGAATTCGTAATGAGAATTTGTCATCAGAATTCGTAATGAGAATTCTTCATCAGAATTCGTAATGAAAAATTCTTCATCAGAATTCGTAATGAGAATTCTTCATCAGAATTCGTAATGAGAATTCGTAATGAGAATTCTTCATTAGAGTTCGTAATGGGAATTCTTCATTGGAATTCGTAATGAGAATTCTTCTTTAGAATTTGTAATGAATCTGAAATAGAACTTAGTCAGAGTTTATATCCTGAATTCGGAATGAAACTTCCTTATAGTTCTTATCCAGAATATGAACCCTAAAATAGAATGCTTTATATCTATGTTTCAATGATTCCGAGAAAATGAATCTGAATCTTATACTTAAGAAAAATATGAATGAAAATGTGATAAGGATAATTTTTCTTATAAAAGCGATTTTTCTTAAGAAATCAATTTTCCTTATAAAAGAAAATTTCTTAAAGATAAGGTGTTTGTGATTTTCAAAACAAGAAGGAATGGAAAAGTCATAAGGAAAACCTTATTGACTCAACAATCTCCCCCTTTTTGGAAAGCACAAACATCCTTACGAAAAAAATTCTAAGAAGAAAGAAACATATTAATGCTTATCTCCCTTGTTTTAAAGATATAGATGAATACGACTAACTCCCCCTTAGGCTTTGAAACACTAAGGATCGTATTCATTTTTCCGGAGTGAGATTTCATAAGAAGGTATTTTTTAAGAAATAAACTCCCCCTTAAACAAACTCTTATTAGAGTTCTTTTTCCTTGGGTATTTTCTTTCTCCCCCTTTGATAAACTCTTATTAGAGTTCCTCTTTTTCTTAAGGTTCTTTTCCTTCTCCCCCTTTGTGATTTTCAAAAAAAATTGGAGGGAATGAAAAAAATAACAAAGTACCTGAAAGATTAGTAATGACAACAATAGAAACAACAAGTACAACTTTCATTAAATTTGAAATCTCGACAACAAATAAAAAAATTACAACAAAAAGATCGGATTAGGTTATTTCGGATCTTTTTCCTTTGACATGAGCCCTTTAAGAATAGTCTTGATCTTCTTTAAGCCTTTATGATCTTCTTCTGATTGCTTCTCTAAGACCACTATTCTTGCGGATTGAGCTTCAATTTTTTCTTCCTGGGCTTTCAGATTTTCTTCCTGGGCTTGGATCTTTTCTTCCTGAGCCTTCATCCTTTATTCAAAGTCGATCCGATGATCCCTTTCAAATTTCCAATTCTGAGAAACAGAATTCAACTTCCCATTCAGATCCCTGACTTCTTGGATCCAGAAGTTCTTTTCTTTAGTCAGCTTTTCTTCAAAGGAGGAAGTCAGCTCGTTAATCTTCTTGTCCTCGGTCTCAAATGCATCTTTAACATTGTCTTGAAACTCATCAAGAAACCTCATCTCTTCCACAGTTTTCTTCGACCAACTTGTCATAATTTTGCAAGACCTTTTATGAGCTTCGTAACCAACAAAGAAGGTTTTGAACTGAGCCTCAATTTCAATGCACTTATCCATAACCATAGATACGGAGTCTGTTTTCTGATTCAACGCATGTTGGAGCATCGGGTATCTTGAGTCAATACTAGAGAAGGTTGGAATGGTTCCCACCAACTTCTTTAAGGACTGAACAACAAAGTAATGCCCCAACGAGGATGACTCCAAATATGAAATCTTTCTTGGAGAGTTTTCTTCCTCAACAAGTTGAAGCTTTCTCTTTGAAGAGCTACCAACTTCCTTTCTCTTCCTTACTTCTGAGCTCGGGGTATCAGCAAGAATTTTCTTTCCCTTGTCTTTTTCTGAAATAGAATCATGTTCCGGAGTTTTCTTTTCACTGTCAGAAACTTGAACAACAAAATCTTCCTCATCAGCAACTTTCTGAACACCATCCTCTACGTTTTCCATCTGAGCAATATCATGTAAAAGTTGTTCTTCTTCTCCATGATAGGCAACTTATTCTTCTCCTTTCTCTTCTTCCATTGCAGGAGTAACTAGCTTTGAAGATTCAGATTCTGAAGTCCGGAGTGATAAGTGTTCCTAAGGTGTCCCTTTGTAATCATCTACTTGTTTCAACACATCTCCGGTTTCACCACTTCCTTCAGCACCTTCTTCTACTTGTTCTACTTGCTCTACTTGCTCAGTATTCGTAGCAACAGCCTCTTCTGGAGAAGCGAGATTTCTTCCTGGAGTCTCAGGTAGATATTCCAAGGAGAAAGTTCTCGGAACTGGAATTGTTGCTGAAACCATTTCATTGAATTTCAATAAAGCCTGAGCTACCTCAGCCTCAGACATATTCTTCTTGAGCTTCTTTTCTTTATCTTGTTTTTCAAGCTCATCAGCAGCTTTTTCTCCTTCAAAGCTTTAGCCTCCGCAGGGTCCAATCTGAACTGCGGATCCCCTTCTTTCCTCTTCTCTTTGTCAGCTATCCACTTTGTAACAACCTCATCAGGATAGGATTTCTTCTTCTTAGGCTTTGGAGGTGCGGAGTGGACTTCCTTAAACTAGAGTTCCTCGGCTTCGACTACCACTTCTTTCAGCTTTCTCTTCCTTACTGGCTTAGATGATTCCGGATCAGCAACTTTCGGAGCCACTTCTTCTTGAGGAGGTAGATCAATAAACTTTACAGACTTCTTGTCAAAAGCAACATTCATTCTTTTAAGAGTGTCATCGCTGAGCAGCATGATCTTGCAAACTCTCGGCATAGATTTGCAAGCCTCTTTGAAAGACTCAAAGCACCGAACAATCAACTTGGAGAGGATTGCTGGATACATAATAATCTGAGCTCTCAGATTCCCCTTCTTTAAATTCTCAATAGTAAGAAGAATATGCTTCATCAAGTTGAACTTCCTTAGATTTATCAGGAAATCTAAGATATAGATCTCACTTTTCTTCAAGCTGTCTTTATCACCTTTTCTCGGTACGATAAGTCCTTGCACCCATAATTCAAGAATCCGGAAGTTTGTAGATAGAATTGCAATCTTTGGAGCCTTGTCATCATCCAGTCCGAGAGTTTCTAAGGCTTTTTCCTTGTCAAAGCTACCCTTAGAGTCCGGTAAAACATGTGAAATAAACTCGGCTTCTCCTTCAAAAGACAGCCCTACCAAGCTTGCAGCCTTGGTGTAAGAAAGCTTATATGTTTTGCCATAAGATTTAAAAGAAAACTTCTCCCTATCATCTTCCTTAAAGAAGGAAACTGACTCATAAAACTCGACAAGTAAATCTGAGTATACTTCATCTTGGTTCCCGGTTTTGATACCGTAATATCTTCCCAGCCATTCAACTTAATGTTCTTTGAGATGATAGAATCATAGTTGCTGAAGAAAGCCGGATGAACTAACCTTTCTCTGTAAACTAACCACTAAGAAATAGGCTTGGTTGAAGACATTTCTTGAGATGCTAACTTTGCAGACATTCGGATTAGAAGTTCTCTGGGATGTTCAGAACGGAGAAGACTGAAGTTCGGAACGGCCTTATAAATCAGAGAGACAGAGATTCGGGACGCGAGAGCTTTGAGATCGATGTGGGACGAGTATTTGGGTCCCCTTTATATAGGCGACGAGATGACGGTTCACATTCCACAGTTTATCTAACGGTTGGAAAGAGCTGCGATCAGATCTGACGGTTGAAAACTCGAATCCGATCTTTTTGAGGTTTTTATTAAAACAACGATTTAAGAAAACTATAATCCGAAAACTTAGTACAAGAAAATTCCAGCAAGTAAAATATGACTACGAAAACATAAGGAAGAAAATCATACCTTTCGGATTGGCTTAGGGGATTATTCGTAATGGCTGATTTCAAAAAAAACTATGAAAAATAAACTTAGTACGAAAAACTTATTACGGAAAACTCAGTAGGAAAAACTTATTATGGAAAACTCGGTACTAAAAACTATGAAGGTTCGGTACGAAAATCTGGTCATGAAAGTACCAGTACGAAATCTTCCATTATGGATGTTTTCTATATGAATACTTCTATTCTAGAAGTATTCTGTACGGAAATATCCATTCTGGAAAACTTTCGTTCCGGAAGTTCCATTCCGGAAATCTTCGTTCCGAAAAGTTTGAAAACAAATTTTGAAAAACTTTGTTTAAACAAACTATCAAATGTACTCCCCCTATGAAAAGGAGTTTATTACTGTAAGGAGACTTTTTCAACAGAAAGTTAATTATGAAAGATTACCTTACGGTTATCATTCCTAACTTCTGTTTAATATATTCAAATCTATCAGAAGGCAATGATTTTGTGAAAATATCAGCAAGTTGATCTTGCGTTCCGATAAACTGAAGAATAATATCTCCTTTTAGTGTGTGATCCCTAAGAAAGTGATGCCTAATATCTATGTGTTTTGCACGAGAGTGATGTACAGGGTTTTTACTTAGGGCAATGGCACTTGTGTTATCACACAAAATTTGAGTTTTAGTAAAACCCAAGCCATAGTCTATGAGTGTGTGTTGCATCCACAACACTTGTGCACAACAACTTCCTGCTACTACATATTCAGCTTCAGTATTGGAGAGTGCTACAGAATGTTGCTTCTTACATGACCAAGAAACTAATGAATCTCCTAAGAAATGAAAAGTTCCGGATGTACTTTTTCTATCCATTCTACATCCACCAAAGTCAGAATCAGAAAAGCTTTTTAGAACAAAATAATTTCTAGAGGTATAAAATAATCCTAGATCCATTGTTCCCTTAAGGTAGCGAAAAATTCTTTTTACCGCCTTTAAGTGAGATTCCTTAGGATTGGATTGATATCTTGCACATAAGCATACTGAAAACATTAAGTCTGGTCGACTATCTGTTAAGTAAAGTAGACTTCCTATCATACCTCTAAAAGATGTTTGATCTACTGTTTTCCCATCTTCGTCAAGATCTAAAGAGTTTGAGGTACCAATGGGAGTACTTATACTTTTAGTGTTGTCATAACCATACTTTTTTAGAAGATCTTTAATATACTTATGTTGAGATATGTAGGTTCCTTCTGGTTTTTGAGAGATTTGAAAACCAAGGAAAAATATTAACTCACCCATCATACTCATTTCAAACTCAGATTTCATTAGACTAGCAAAAGAGTCAGTCAAAGATTTCTGAGTTAAACCAAATATAATGTCATCAACATAAATTTGAACAATCAAAACATTTTTCTTATCTTTCTTTATAAAAAGGTTTGGATATGCATTTCCCTTAACATAGTTATTTTGAAGCAAAAATCCAGTGAGTCTATCATACCATGCTCGTGGGGCTTGTTTAAGGCCATATAAAGCTTTGGTAAGTCTAAAAACATGATTTGGATGTTTTGTATCTTCAAAGCCAGGAGGTTGTTCAACAAAAACTTCCTCTTGAACATAACCGTTAAGAAAACCACATTTCACATCCATTTGGAAAAGTTTGAAATTAAACAATGCTGCAAAGGCAAGTAGAATACGGATAGATTCAAGTCTAGCTACTGGAGCATAGGTTTCTTCATAGTCTATTCCTTCTTGCTGATTATAGCCTTTAGCAACAAGTCTAGATTTATTTCTAACAATGACTCCATTTTCGTCACATTTATTTCTGAAAACCCATTTTACTCCAATAACATAAGTTTCCTTAGGTCTTTCAACCAAGGTCCAGACTTTATTCCTTTAGAATTCATTTAGTTCATCTTGCATTGCTTTGATCCAATCATCATCACCTAAAGCTTCATCAGTGCTTTTAGGTTCTAATTGGGAAAGAAATGATAGATGTTCTATTTCATTTCTTAAGGAACTTCTACTCCTTAGAGGTTGATTTACATCACCAATGACACTATCACTGGGATGATTCTTAAGAAACACCTGATTTGGGTTTTGTAAAACCTGTTCATCAACATAGGGTAGAAAGTCTTCTGGGGTAAATGTTTCAGAAGTATCTTCTAGAACAATTTCCTTATCAGAAGGTTCTTTTATCAAAGGTTGACAATCAGTTTTTGAAAACACATCCGAAGATGTAAGTTGAGATGGTTTAAAAACAAAAGGATCTGACTCATCAAATTTTACATGTACTGTTTCCTCAACAGTGCAAGTATTTTTATTAAAAACTCTATAAGCCTTAGAGGTTGTGGAATATCCTAAGAAAAATTCCTTCATCAGAATTTGGTGCGAATTTATGTAAGTTATCTTTAGTATTCAAAATGAATATTTTGCAACCAAAAACCTTGAAGTAGGAAAGTCTTGGTTTTCTACCATTCCATAACTCATAAGGAGTTTTATTAAGAAAAGGTCTAATCAAAACTCGATTTATAGTATAACAAGCAGTACTTACAGCTTCAGCCCAGAAATGTCTAGCAATAGAATATTCACTCAACATGGTTCTAGTTATCTCTTGAAGAATTCTATTTCTTCTTTCAACTACACCATTCTGTTGAGGAGTTCTAGGTGCTGAAAAATTGTGAGTAATACCTTTCTTATTACAAAAAGTTTCAAAATCAGAATTTTGAAATTCTCCTCCATGATCACTATGAATAGTTTTCAATGGAAGGTTTTTCTCATTTTTAACTTGAGCTCTAAAACTTTTGAAATAAGAAAAAGATTCATATTTTTTTTCTAGAAAATAGACCCAAGTAAATCTAGTGTAATCATCAACTAGAACAAACACATAGTATTTTCCTCCAATGCTTCTAGTTTGTGTTGGACCAAAAAGATCAATGTGCACTAACTGTAATGCATCGGTTGTTGAGACTTCACCGATTGACCTAAAACTAGATTTATGTTGCTTGCCATATTGACAAGGATCGCAAACTTTAGAAGAATCAAATCTAAGCTCCGGTAGATCCTTAACTAGTTTCTTCTTAGAGAGTTTACATAGGTTCATAAGGTTACAGTGACCTAGTCTTCTATGCCATAACCAAGAATGATCTTTCATTGCACTTAGGCAAGGTAAATCTTGGCTTCTTAGGTCTTCTAAGTTTAAGGTGTAAACATTCTCTTGCCTATTGGCTGAGAGAATAAATTCTTCCTTGGAATTGTGAACTAAACACTTATCATTCCTAAAATTCACAAGGTAACCTTCATCACATAACTGACTTATGCTAATGAGGTTGTGCTTAAGACCTTTAACAAAAAGAACATTTGAAATCAATGTTTTACCTAAAAGTACAATATTACCAATACCAACAATCTCTCCCTTAGCATTGTCTTCGAAAGTTACCTTTCCTCCTTTCGTTTTGATAATCTTTTCAAAAAAACTTTTGTTACCAGTCATGTGCCGGGAACATCCACTATCCATGTAACATGTATTGTTGCTGGTACTTTCTTTATTATCCTGAAATCAAGAAGAAACTTAGACTTTTGGAATCCAAACTTGTTTGGATCCGAGATTTCCAGACAATAAAATCTTAGGTATCCACATTTTCTTAGAAAAGTAGGCTTTATGAAAACCTAGAGATTGGGTTTTGTTTAAGGAACAAATTTTTGCCCAGTGACCACCACATTGACATTTGGTACAAAATGGGGCACTTTGAGAAACAAAATAATTGTTACTTAAAACTGGTTTTGCATGGGTATAACCAAATCCGGATTTATTTCTTAAAGGTCGTATTTGGGAATACATCTTATCAAAATTTTCTTTACCATGGGTAAAGTTTGATAAACACTTCTTTAAGGAAAAAATTTCGGACTTGAGTTTTACAACCAAGTTTTTATCCTCAAAATCATTAGTTTTTGAACTAGAGTTAGGCTCGAAAACATTTTTCTTAGAAATTACTTTTTCTAATTCTTTAGAAAGTTTATTCTTCTCAGAACTTACTTCCTCAAGATTTTTTGAAATACTTTCAAAATCAGAATTTTTCTTATTAAGATCTTTAGAATGATCTGATATCTCTTTTGTAAGAATAGAATTCCTAGAGTTTGCCTTATCAAGTTTCTTATTGAGTTTAGAATTCTCAATCTCAAGAAGTTCAGCAAATCTAGAGACTTCTTCAAAAGTAGGTAAAGTATTTTCCTCATCAGAAGATGATTCTTCATCAGAAGAGTTATAATACTTACTATCATTAGAATTTAAAGAAACATTGGTCATTGATTCAGCATTTTGTACCTTAGCCATAAGACAATGATTATCAATAGGTAATCTGGATATAAGACCAAGATTCTTCTGTCCTGAAGATTCATAATCAGAAGATTCATCTGAAGAGTCACCACCACTGGCACTCCAGGTGTCATTAGCTTTCAGAACTTTCTTAGCTTTAGCTTTATAATACTTCTTTTTGTTCCTGTCTGAATGTCTTTCCTTCCTTTATTTCTTTTTGAGCATAGGGCAATCCGGTCTAGTATGTCCAGCTCTATTACATTCATAACAAGTAACTTCTCCATCTTTCTTATCTTTCCTATCCTTCTTCTTATACTTTGATTGAAAGTTTCTCTGTCCAGCTATCATGTTCATCCTTCGAGCAAGATTGGCTAATTCATTTTCTGAGACTTCGCTCTCACTAGATTCAGATTGGAAAATAACTTTCTTAGACTTGGATCTAGTAACTCTCTCAGGAGTCTTAGCTTTCATCTGATTTGAAGTTGTAGTAAAAGCAACAGTACCATTTCTATTCTTCTTCTTGATGTTGTCAGTATCTCTTTTCATTCTTGTTTCATGTTGTAGAAGAGTTCCAAATAATTCATCAAGAGTAATTTGAGAGACCTTCCTGTTTTCATCTATAGCTGTTCTCTTGGATTCCCACTCATTGGGCATAATGTCGATTATCTTGTCCACAAGAGCTTCATCATCTAAACCTTTCTCTCCCATAGATTGTAGACTGTTGACAATGGTCATAAATCTTTGTTGAACTTTACAGATAGATTCTCCATAAAGAAAATTGAAGCCATGATATTCATCTCTAAGCATAGCTCTTGTAGTCTCAATTACCTTGGAAGTCCCAAAGTGTGTAACCTCTAACTTCTTCCATATACAGTTAGCTGCTTCACACGAAGAAATTTGGCTATATATATTTCTAGTCATTGAACATAGTAAGGTGTTTCGTACCTTATAGTTGAGTTGATATTCTTGCTTTTCCTGGTTAGTAAAGGTTCTGACTTCCTTGTCCGGAATTTTATAATCACTAGTAAGCATGACAAAGTTGTCTACTCCAGTATTGATAACAAATGTCTTCATACGATCTCTCCAGTATTCATAATCATTACCATCAAAGATAGGTGGTCTTGTCGGATTTATATTGTCAATTAATCCAACATTAATTCCTTCCATATTAGAAATAACTTTGCACACAATCTTGTAAGTAGCACAGAATCGTAATAACAAAGTTCGGAATGAGAAAAGTTCGGAATGAGAAAATTCGGAATGACAATGTTCGGAAGGAAAAAGTGAGCAAGAAAAACCCGTATGTGAGTACAAGTATTTCAGAGACCTGATCTGATACCAAATGTAAGATTGGTATAGAGTAAGAGGTTTCCAACCTCTGATACCAATTGTAGGATCGAAATATAGTATGATATGCTCAATATACAAGAGGGGGGGTGAATTGTATACTTTAAAAATTCCTTTGGAACTTTTAAAGTTGGTTAAGAATAACTATGTTTCCTTAAGCAAAGGAAAAGGCTAAGTTTAACAAAGATTAAACTAAGAAAATTCACAACACCTCTAACACCGAAAGTAAACTAGGAAAGAGATTCCGAAAGTAGGTTCCGGAAATATGGTTCCGGAGATTGAAACTTAACAAACAATTACAATATGAGATTCTACCTTAAAGCGTATAGAATCTAAATTAATCAGAGTACAAATAAGGAAGCATAAGAAAGTTATACTTTCCTTATAATACAAAATGCAGCGGATTAGAAACAAGTAGTAAAACTACAAGTAACAAGATAATAGTCTTTTAACCCAAAGAGAAGGGTATCCAACAACCTTGGATAAAGGTCCCTTGATTTATACTTTCAAGCAAGTCTGTCTTACCCACACCAGGGTAAGCCCTCGATACGAAGATCGGAGTCTCTGTCTTGCTATCCCCGCAATCCCTCAACTTCAAGGTAGTTGGTAACCTCTGTCTTCCTCAGCAAGAAAGTCCTCGAACATTAAGGTAGTAGGCACCTCTGTCTTCCTATCCCCGGAAGCCCTCGAATGTAATCACCAACATTCGGAGTTGCACGAAGCTTTGAGAGTTAATAAGAGCCTCTCTCTCTAGAAATCACTTCAAGAAAATTTTTCAGCCTTTCAGCACTTTCATCAGCTATCAGTAATCCATCAGCTACGAGCTCTTTCAAATGAGATCCTATTTATAGGTAAGGTCGGCTCCTTCTCCAACGGTCATATTTTCCTTAAAGTTCGGAGGGACCTGTACACATGTCACTTAGACAACGGTTAGTTTATAACAAAACAGACGACATCGTTTTATAACAAAACAAGTGTAACAGAATGTACGACATCGTTT
This sequence comes from Viscum album, assembly GCA_963277665.1. Lineage (NCBI taxonomy): Eukaryota > Viridiplantae > Streptophyta > Magnoliopsida > Santalales > Viscaceae > Viscum > Viscum album. Next base: position 1,373,292,466 of record OY728129.1, on the reverse strand, counting down.
TAATTCTAACATAAAGGTTTGGAATGAAAACTTCGGAGTGAAGGTTCGGAGTGTAAAGAACAATAGTAAAGAGTAGAAAAATTTTATCAGAGTATGAATTAATTCAGAGTGTATAAAACAAAGATACTCAAATTCTGTTTAATAGGTGAATTCGGAATGAGAATTCGGAATAGGAATTCGTCATCAGAAATCGTAATGAGAATTCATCATCAGAATTCGTAATGAGAATTCATCATCAGAATTCGTAATGAGAATTCATCATCAGAATTCGTAATGAGAATTCGGAATGGTATTTCTTCATTAGAATTCGTAATGAGAATTTGTCATCAAAATTTGTAATGAGAATTCTTCATCAGAATTCGTAATGAAAAATTCTTCATCAGAATTCGTAATGAGAATTCTTCATCAGAATTCGTAATGAGAATTCGTAATGAGAATTCTTCATTAGATTTCGTAATGGGAATTCTTCATTGGAATTCGTAATGAGAATTCTTCTTCAGAATTCGTAATGAATCTGAAATAGAACTTAGTCAGAGTTTATATCCTGAATTTGGAATGAAACTTCCTTATAGTTCTTATCCAGAATCTGAACCCTAAAACAGAATTCTTTATATCTAAGTTTCAATGATTCTGAGAAAATGAATCCGAATCTTATACTTAAGAAAAATATGAATGAAAATGTGATAAGGATAATTTTTCTTATAAAAGCGATTTTTCTTAAGAAAGCAATTTTCCTTATAAAAGAAAATTTCTTAAAGATAAGGTGTTTGTGATTTTCAAAACAAGAAGGAATGGAAAAGTCATAAGGAAAACCTTATTGACTCAACATTTGTGATGAATGTTTGTTTTTGAAAAGAAATTGGTTGTTTTTATTATGTGATTTGTGGTGGTGTTCCTTGAGAATGTTTTATGCCTTGTGTGAAAGGTGGAAATTGTTTTTTCAAAATAAATTTAAATGTTAAAATGATTTGGAAATTTATTTAACCTAGGGAAATGGATTTTTTTGTGTGTGTTGGATTCCTTATTATGTACCTTAAATGCATTTTTGAATTGTGAAAGTAATGTAGATCATGTTATGAAATAGTTTTTATGAAAGAATGATTTTAAAAAGGATATTTTCCCATATTCATGAATTATTATTGAAGATCCAAACAAAAAAAGAGATAATTTGAACACATCAATGAAGCATACTCTAAATTTTCCCTTGTTTGGTCTTTATTTTGAGGTAGTTGTAATGAATATAAAGCGACCCACCACTAAGAGATAATAGGTTCTATATCGAAGGAAGGTTTTTATTCTTTTTTATTCTATCCACAACAAATATTCAATGTAAACCATATTTTTTATGTGGTTCCTCCTTTGACTATATAGGAATAATACTCCCTGATCCCTCCCTCTACTACACATCAACATTTAATGCTCAAATTTTTTGAGGCATGTCCTTTTTTCCACTTGTTTTGAACAATTCCTTTGGTCGATCTGACATTTAATCTCCCCATACATCCCCAATATGGTTGAGGAAAATTTGATTTGAATTTGTTCAATAATCATTCCTAGTGAATTAGTCACCTCCTTTTTTGGGTTCAAATCTCAAAATTTCTTATTTACTTCCCTTCCTTCTCCCTTTTTTTTGTGGAGTTTTAACACCTTCGGTGTTAGCCCTTAAAGAACCCACATGATTTTATTATGTATGACTATGTTGGTGGTGAATTTCAACCTTTTATTCTCTTTTAACCTATCATGATCTCCCAAGTGATAAATGGGACACTATCCACTCCATGTTTTGCATATCGAGTGTGGATCATGTTGGATTAAGAGATATGGTATGGTCTTCCCCAAATGGTCGAGATGCACCAATACCCCAATTGTTCAAACTATCAAGACCTTATATTATGGGTAACACTTTCCAAGGACATTTGTGTGGTCTGTAACAAATTTCCCTCTTATACATGATGGTATTAAACTTTAAAGTGCCACACAAGTCCTCCAGAACACAAAACACTTTTGTACCATTCTCAATGACCTTATATTGGTGGGAATCATTTTAGTCCAATCTATAATCCATTAATATAGAAACATTTTTCAAGTAATTGTCACTTTAAACTATGTGAAACTTGTCTGGGGGATATTCATTTGGTTAGATGCATCTATGGACATCCTCTAATAGTGGGTTCATACACTCTCCCTTACCACAAGATCCTCTCCTAGATACCCCTATTTTGGCTCAATATATAAGATAATATAATATAATAATCCCATTCAGTCCAATAATCATGACCTTAAACTATGTGAAACTAATTTTGGTGATTCTTTCATAGCATGAGGACACTTTGGATCACCTTTCAATTTAGTTTTTGACCCCTCTGAAGCCACACAAATCCTACTTCAACAATGTCCTTTGGTGCAAGATCCACAACCATAAAATGGTAGTGGTCTTGTTCCAATCATTATGAACATAATATATGTTTATATATGGACCCATTTACTCCCCAACCAACATCAGTTTTTCATTACCCTTGGTTCATCTCTAACTATTTTCCCCCATCATTGAATCTTCACTCACGAGGACTCGCCCATTTGTTGTCGATCGACTACCACACCACCTCCAATAACAACATGTGGGTAGATTCCCAGCTCTATGTAATATGTAGTGAAACCTAAAACCCCAATCCTTGGTCCAGTTTCAATCATCCCCATCGCTCATGTCATTTTTTTAATTCATTTATCCACTGAGAACTTCAATTCCTATTTCAGGTGTAACGGTCAGATAAAAATTATCCAAGTTGTAGGACCTTAAACTATCATTAACCCCTTTTACTTGCATCATAATGCCAAAAATGTGAAATTAACCCCACATGAAACATTAAAACATGTTCTATAATTTCCATGGGAAACCTATTCTTTTAATATGCTACTTAGATCTTACCCTGGTGCTTCAATTCATGTTGGGTATGATCCTCTCTAGCCAAATAATCCTTCTCATCACTTTTGTTCCAAGAAACATAACCTTAAACATTATGATCCTTATTCAAATTGATTCCCATGTAACATTAGGCCTCTCAAATCCTCCATTCACATTAGGCTCATATCACCTTTGTTTCACATAGGCTTCCTCATGGAAATTTCATTCTGAATTTCATAGCCATAAACATACCTTGGAAAGATGAAAAAATTCATGTCAACTTGAAATCATGTAAAGCGAATCATGAAATAAAATAAGGATCCCCCCCACACACACTAATTCAGCCATAATACATGGTCAAAAGTAAGTCAATGACCAAAAAATGTTTAAAGACCATGAGACTCTCTAACCAGACCCATTAAAAACCTAAAGTTTCCCACTAAACGCACTTGTTCAAGATTAATTGAGATCCAATTCTACCTTTTCACCCCCTTCATAAGGTACTCCATGAGGTACCACCCTATGTATACCCCTTTCTTTAATCCCACTATGTTGATAGGGTAGATATTATTCATGGAGGGTTTCATGTTCTAGTCACGTGATGTTAAATTGTATGATATATCGTACCCACTATATAATGTTCAATTTCTCATTCATTTTCATTAACGTAATATATAAAATTTCATGGTTATCATCCTCATTAAATTATATAAAACTCATAACTATTTTTTCCCTTGCTTTGGAGCCCCCCCCCCCCCCTTGGTGTTGTCCACTTACCACAAAACTCAAGTTCCTCAACTGTCACATTAAAATCAAGAAAAAATTCCCTTATGATACAATTTTTACCTTTACAAAGGTTGATATTCCCCTTTAATGTTCTTAGATCCATATAGTAAAAATTTATATAGCATTTAACTCTACTTAAATGATTTTTGGAGATGTAATAATTCTCTTGAGACTTATATTGATACTCTCATCACTTTGATTCTAGAGGTTTATGATATGAGTTATGTTAATAATTTTAGAAATACTAGTCTTTTTAATGTCATTTATAAAGTATTTTTGAAGATTTTAGAAAATAAAATATGGAGAATCATACCATTTATTATTTTATAACAATATTTCTTTTCTTATTTTGACTTTATATATGATGTACTACAAAGGATTGGGAAATAAATATAGCACATCTAGTGATGAGTGGCATGGGGAAATTCTTTGTGTGAAAGGAATGACACTTGAAAAAAAATTATTATGTAATGGTGTCATGCTTATATATTTAATTAGGTGTATATATAAATTATGAAACCAATTTATTTGGTGTTATTCAAGTATCATTAGGATAATCCAGTTTTTGTAGTAAACTGAAACATGAGTGTTTCATGGCTGTGAGTGTGGTTATTTACTATGGAACACATCTATTGGGACACTAGTGTTGTAGCAAAGGATAATTGCTATAAATTGGAAAATGTATGCATGGAAAAGGAATATCAAACGGTGAGGATAAAAATATCAAATGTTATGGAAATTATTATTATTACACCAACCCTTGTAATAATGTGATGGAATCATACAACACTGATTGATTTGGGATGAATCGAGTCATTTTCTATGTATCTTTTAAAAAGTGACTATATTGGGATTTATTTCATTGTGAAAATTCATAAGTATATATTTTAAAATTATATATGTGCTTTGAAATGTTACTTCAAAAATTAAATGTGTTCAACATACAATTTTTTGTTGTAAATATATTTATAATGATTTAAACACATGGAATGGACTTAGGTTGCATGCCAAGTGTCTCTCAACTCACTCAATTAGCTTTCACAAAGGTATGTGAATGTTTTGAAAGTGAATATAATACTTTTTTCATTTTAAAAGGATTTGTGTGAAGTTTTTCTAAATATTTGTAAAATATAAAGGGTTGTCACTCATTTTAAATGATTAATATTGTTGGTTCATGAAGATTCCTTCAATGATTTTAAAAAAGTAATTGTGGTGTTTTAAAAGAGTATTTGAAACTAATTGGTTTATTTTAAAAAGGGTGTGGTATTTTGAAGAGTAATTGGTGTAAACATTAGGTTTTATTAATGTTATTTCATGTGGGATTTTATAAATATTTTTCAAAGGATATCTGAAATGTAATTTTTCCATAATATATTCAATTTATATTTTTAATGAATTCGGAAAAGCATTTCATTATGTCAATTTTTTTGTATTTATTTGTTTAAATATTAATATCACTGAATCAAATAGGATGGATATTACTAAATAATGGATGGGTGAAGATTATTTGAAAAAATAGTATGAAGATGGTGTGAAATAATTCATCAGGTTTACAAAAGATCATGTATATGACCCTAATAATTTTTTTTCATTTTTACACTAATGTAATACAAGACTAATTAGTCTATAATAGTTGAAATAACACTTGAATTGTCACAAAATAGATTAAAGTTATAAATTCTGAAATAAACATAATGAAAATTAAACATAGTTACTGACTGGGATAGCTATGTGTTCTACAGATCATCTGATATGATTACAAGTGTGAACAATAAAGAATACTATATCGAGGATGTGATTACTGATGTGAGTGATGATGAAGATAATTTGTACGAAATGACAAGGATAGATGAAGATAAACTTTGTCATTGCCCAAAATTGTTTAAGAAGTTAAAGAGTTGTGAAAATATTCTATTGTATGTTGGTTCCAGTAAATATAAGGCATTTTCATCCATACAGAAGCTGTATAATATGAAAGAAGGAAATAGATGGTATGATTCTAGTTTTATAGAAATACTTGCTCTCCTAAATGAAATTATCCCAAAAGATAATGATCTCCCCATATGAACATATGATTCCAAACAAATTCTATTTTTTATGGGTATAATCAATATAAGAATACACTCTTTCTTGAATGATGGTATACTATTTCTCAATGACCAAAAATAACTTACAAAATTTCCAATGTATGGTGCTTCTCGATATAAGAATGATAAATCTGGTCCTATGAATATTGTATAGTGCTTAAAAATCATTCCAATGTTTAGGACCCTATATAGAAGTGAGGAGACTAAAGGAAAATTGATGTGACATGTAGATACAGGAATTAAAGATGCAAAACTATGTCACTTAGTAGACCCACCTCAGTGGAAGAAAATTGATCATGAGATTCAAAACTTCAAAATGATCTGAGAAACCTTCATCTTGTGTTATGTACAGATAGATTGAATCCTTTTGGTTTTCAAAGTATCACTCACAAAACATTGTCAGTTATGTTGGTAAACTATAACTTACCACCGTGGTTATGCATGAAATGAAAATATATCATGTTATATATGCTTATATCAGGACAAAAACAACTCGGTATTGATATTGTTATTTATTTGGCACCATTGATCATGGATTTGAAATTCTTGTGGGATCCATGTGTTATGTTATATGATGTTTATAGAAATGAATATTTAACATTGAGATCCTTGATTTATGGGATGATAAATGACTTTCCCTCTTATGATAATTTTCTTAGATACAGCATTAAAGGAACTCAGGGGTGTTCCATTTTGTGGAAAATATACATAGTCAACTAGGATGAAAGATTCATTGACAATCGTGTTGCTAGGAAATTGCATATTTCAACCACGAAGGAAAAAGTACCAATCTTGTATGAAATCATTTGATAGAAGTATTTAAGAATATTAAACATTTTCTCCAATAATAGGTCATCAACTGTTTGAGAAAGTAATATATGAGGACACTATTTTTGGAAAATAGTTTTTGAAAAACCTTACAAAAGCTGGTTGGAAAAAGGGAACAGTTTTTTTGAATTTCCATACTGGAATTGTCTTTTTATCAAATATTTTCTTGATGTTATGAATGTTGAAAAAATAATTTGACAGTGTCATCGGCATGTTTCTAATTCACTCAGAAAATCAAAGGAATGAATTATGGCTAGGTTGGACATGGATGACATGGGAATATGAGAAAAGTTGGCACCAGTGAAGGGTGAAAAAAAAATTCGTCCTCCTGCTAATTACACTCTTTCCATGCAGGATAGTTATTATTTTTTCAACTTCTTCAATGACATAATGGTTCAATAGAGTTGTTCATAAAATATAAATAACATCATGTCAATGAACGATTTAAAGTTAAAGGGTCTAAAATCACATGACTTCCATGATTTGATACAACAACTAATTTCTATTTCTTTATGTTGAGTTTTTTTCCAATAATTCCCATAATAAATTAACAAAGATTTATTTCTTCTTCAAAGCTATATACAGCAAAGTTATATACCTAGAAAAATTACTGATTATGGAAAGAGAAATTTCTGTTATATTTTCAAAATTGGAAATTTTCTTCCTATATACTTTATTTAATATGATGGTCCATTTGATGATTAACTTGGGGATAGATATTCAAAAATGTGGTTCTATACATTATAGATGGATGTAAACCACTGAACGATGTATGAAGATTTTCAAATGGTATGTCAAAAATAGAAGTTAGCAAGAGGGTTGTATTTTAGAGTTATATATAGTTAATTAAATCATTGAATTTTGTACCGAATACTTGTCTGATGTGGAAAGTTTTGGTCTACAAAAATCTCATCGCACTAGATGGCTTGAGGGTGAAAGAATTTCTAGAAGAGTGGTTGTCGCAATCAGTATTATAGATTTTGAGTAGGCATGCCTTTACATTTTTCATAACAGTTGGGATGTTGACCCATATATTGAAACCCAAAATGAAATTAATAGGCATTGGAATTCATAAGGGTCTGAAAAATGGATATCGAATACACATAATAAACAGTTTATAGGTTTTAGGACTATATTTTTAAGGAGTCATATGAAAATCAAAACTGAATTTCCAAATGACTTTTATTGATTGGAGGAGGACCTTGTGTGTATGTATTATCTTACATTGATTATGTAATTAATGGTTATACATTCAATAATAATGAAAATTATGAAGACAAAACCATGCAGAATAGTGGAGTTACACTTGTGGCAGAAGATAGGCATGTTTATAGTGATAAGGACAGAAATCAAATTTACATGAATATGTCATACTTTTACATCATTAAAACAATATCGGAGTTGGATTATATAACATTATAAGTGTTGATTTTTCAATGAAAGTGGGTTGATAATAAGAGTGCTTCTAAAATAGATGAGTTGAGATTCATGAAATTTAATTTCATTAAAGAAGGGTACAAAGACAAACCATTTATAATTTCATCATAGGAAGTATAAGTATTTGATGTTCTAGATCCTAAAAATCAAAACTTTCCAATTATCCTGTTATCGACTACAAAAATTGAAAGGCCAGATGAATATTCAATGGAGTATATACATTTCATTGTGACATTGTAATCATTTTTCAGTGGTCCCAATGTAGAAGACATTTATTATATCATAGGAGACCACAAAGAAGGGACTTTAATGGTCGATAGAGGGGTTAAATCCATTCAGCCTTAGGAAAATAGAGTTCAATAATCTGGTTATATATTTTTTGTAATATACGTCATGTTACCTTATGTTATTATCTATTCATTTCTACTTTAATGTAATCAAAATTAAATTTTAAACCAATTCTGTAGATAATGTCTTTTGTATGTCTTGATTCTCCTAATCTCGAAGAACAACAGTTCTCTCAACCTATTGCGACTCGCATTGTAGGGGAAAAACATGTTTCTCAACCTACTAGTGCTCCTATTGTAAAGGCACAGTAGGTTTCTCAACCTGTTGTTTATCCTAGAGCATAGGTACAACCACCATCGGCAAATGTAGATACTATCACTCTGAAGGAATATATTGATGATATTCAATCTGAGGAAATGGTAGGCGATGAAGCACCAACGGTGCAGAAAAACACGAGTGTCATAGTTTGAAAGTGTTAGAAAAATCATTAAGTTGAAAGAAATAAGCATCAAATATGAGGTCATATGGAATATTTGGGGCTAGTATATTAACCCCAACAAGGTTTTGTTCAGTAGTTACATTGGAATCATCACTCAGCAACATGTGTCGATTTATGTACATTCATAGCAGCATGTTTTTATAGGGCTTAATACACTGATGTAGGAAGAGATTATAGTAACATTATGATATCATTTCTTTAATTTAACAAAAAATAAAATAATGAAACATTGACATACACTTCATAATCCCTTGTAGAGGGAATTTATAGCATACCACTCACACAAGGATTATGTATTAAGGCTTTCTGAAAGTATTTATAGAGGATTTAGAATAATATTATTGAGATTTCATCTTAAATATGTTGAATCGAAAATAAACCTGCACCCACCTCCTATTAATGCACACTTGATAACCCAAGCATTGGGGGATGTGTTTAATGTCCATCACGGAGAGTAGTATTTTTAGGTACATTGTGTATGGTAGTATTTTGTTTTAAGATATATGTATTCTTACCATGCTTGGATTTTTTTTTATGAAACATAAAATGAGTGTTGAAAATAAGGAACAGTTAGTAAAACCAGTATGCACCTACCGTAAATCAAGGATGCTTATGCTTCTCTTGAGAAAAAATTGATAAGTATTTTAAATCTGTAGTAATAATTTTATATGACATAAAATAACACTGAAAATATGCTCATATGTTTATATAATGATTCATGAATCCAAATCAAAATCCACTTCCATCCCACACCATGTTCTATGGAAGGAGGCATGTGTAAATAAATATTGGATACTAAGAGATGAAAACACACAAAAAGTGTGGAAAACATGTGTATGTATGAGATAATAATTTTTTTTCTTTAGATCATTATTAAATAAAAATGATAACTTATTTTTCAAAATTTTCTATCTTATATAGTAACATTAATCTGCAACACCCACACCAGATGTAGACATACTTTTAGTAGACTTGAAACAACCCGAACAGTATGGATGCTTCAGAGGTGCGGGTTTTTATTGTGACACCCCAAACATGTTTTGAGGGAAACAAAGATTTGGATCAAAGTGAATAAATGAAAAAGATAAGATAAATAACATATATACTTGACGAAAAATACCAATTGTAGAGAGAGATACTATCAGTTTTGATGGGGTAGTTAAAGAGAAGCAACAACTCAAGAACAACCAGCGCGTGAAGATCCCCCCCCCCTTTTGAGGTGACTCGTTTCCTTAAAAAGCTATCTTATCTGAGTTAATCAATATTTTAATAATTGTTTCTATTAAATATGAATCATATGGAAATTTAAACCTTTACATTACTCATATGATACAGGGTGAAAATGACTGTGATTTATATCTATCAACACTAACCCATTTTCTTGTAGCAAGGGCTACAGTATTCAATATCCAGTAGGACATGCTACAAAATAGTTCACTTATAATAGGTCATGTTTTAGTTTTAATTAACCTGGACCATGGGCCGAGAGTCGAGCTACATATTAGAATTGATGTTGGAGATATACACAAGGTCAAAAAATATCTCAGAACATTCATTTTATGGTCGTCACATCTTGTAAAGAACTTGCTGACAAGGAGGTATTCATTTCCAATTTATTTTTCAAGATAAACCTTTAACATTTAATGAAAAAGTTATAAAACAATGGTCTTATTATATATAGACAAAGGGAAGTGTGGAAACAAAATAATGGCTCAAAACCATCTCAATGATCAACCAACCTATCCAAACAATCTACTGAAAGTTCCTTAACCCTTCCTGTTCTGGCTCTGTATTTATTACCATTCATGGCTCATGTGGACATGAAGTTGAAATATTTTTATACTCACACAATTTATTTTGAATAAAATATATATTAAGGGGAAGACCTTGGAAAACTTTATGTAGATAATATAATTTAAATCCTTGATTATGATTGGCTCTGAGGCTTAGTTATAAATGTATACATGAGGAATGTTTTCATGATTTGATTTTCCAAAAGCTGATATTCTTTGTTAATTATGTCTAAAAAAATTTCACAGTTTTTTCAGGCATATATATGAAAAACTATTTAAGGGATCTCTCCATGGAAAAAAATTTGGACTCGTTAGTCCTCACATATCCTCTATAGAAAAAGAAAAAATATATTCCATGAAATAGTCTGAAATAGTGGAAGGCTTTCTCAAATCATTATAAAAATAAGGATGATAGGTGCTTCTTAATACCAATGATGCTGGGGTAAAACTCTAATATTTAATTATATCAAATATATTTTCATTTCATTCATTACTTATTTGTTTTTTGTATTTTTAGTCAGTATGGATGCTCATTACTATCAATTTGGATACTCCAAATATTTATTTCTTGGATTCAATACATGGATATATAATAAAACTACCACAGATGATAGTGTGTATCAATTTATAAAACACTACATCCAAAATTTTAGAACAAAACATATAGTTATATTATTTATATTATTCTTTAATGAGTATTTTGTTATGATAGGGTGGTGAATCAATATTGTCTACATCATCAAATTAAGTAAGGTTTTAAGGAAAAGAAACATGAAAAGTACTAAGACAGGAAAATTATTAAGGTATATATAATAATATTACACTATACAAAAAAATATCAAAACAAATTACTTATTTTTCTTAATTTCTCTGCAGTTTCAAAAACAAACAAATGGAAAATATCGTGTTGATTATTTTTCTAAATTTATGAAATAGATCATATTTCATCAAAAAAATATAATCCCTGAAGAGGTATTTTCAAAGATAATTACTGTTTCATTTAAAATATTTATTAATCATCTATGTATTTATATTTTTTTAGTACTACAATGATTTTCAAAAATAATCATACTCACAATATTATATATATTTATTTAAAATGAGTGGGTAGCATACAAGATGGAAGAATATACGCAAATAGCATGACGATGTGACTTTCATAGAAAAAGTGGATTGTTTCATAATTATGTTTAATTTGCTTATTTTTAGTATTAATCACATAATAATTGTTTTCTTATATAGGTGAATTCCTTTGTTCGAGTTTGTGAGGTTTGTTCGAAATGGATAATGCTCGTGAGAGATTAGACTTTGAGGCTGCAACCGATATAATGACCACAAGTATATGGGTCAGGAATATATGAAGGATAATACCTAATACTAATTTCACCATTATATGATCATTGATAGAATCCATGTTTACACTTATTGAGTATCTATGATCACCCTTTCTTATTATTCACATCCTTAGGTTATGAACAATGGTTTTAGTAATGATGGGTCTTTCTAGTAAAGAACATCATAATGAGTGACTCTTATAAAGAAGATATTCATGTTTCGATGTTTCCAAAAGCAATAAACCTAAAATATTCTTGCATGGATAATTATGTTAGGTAAGGAATGCTAATCTACTTAGATGTGATATCAATTTATAAAATTATTGTGTCAACATAGTTGGGGTCAGAGTAACTGGCCTACTCAAAATTGAGAAAATTCATTCATCTATTTTGATATTTTAGGAAAATGATCCATAATTAATTTGAAACATGTAGGAATCAACCCCACCTCAATATGACACATGATGCGACCAGTATGACTCTAAATGGCTCTTTTTATTTAATATTGACATTATTTTTAGTAAAAATAACAGGTGACATAATGAAAACTGTGAAAATGATTTCAATTTTTTTTTATACATTAGGATAACAACCCAGAAGTCATTTTTGATGTGTAGGAATCTATTTCCCCTCAATCTAACACATGGTGTGTTCGTTATTACTATAAGAGTGTATTTATATATTAAATTAAAAGTTGATTTAGAAAAAAGAACAGGTGACATGTTGATAACCAAGAAAACAAATTTGAATTATTTTGAAACTTTAGAAAAATGATCTATTAGTCATTTGTGACATTTAGGAATCTATCGCGCCTCAATCAGAAAAATGGTGTGACCGGTATGACTAAAAGTGGATGTTATCAGTTTAAAATTAACATTTTATCTCAAAATGTTTCACTCACTAAAACTCAATAAAACATGCTTTCATTGACTTCATAATTTATTAAAATGATTCATAAGTTCTTTGTGACATTTATGAAGCATTACCATATCAAAATGATGCACGATGTGACCCATATGCCTCAAAATACATGTTTATAGTTGGAAATGACATTTTAGTAAAAAACAATTTTGATACTAAAAACAGAGAAAACACATTCGGATAGTTTTGATACTTTAATAAAAAAAATCTATACATCATTTTTGAGGTATAGGAATAAGTTTTACCTCAATCCGACAAAAAAATTTACCTGTATTATTCAAATAGTATCTTTTTATTTAAAATTAACATTAATTTTTTTATAAACACAATTGGCATATTGAAACTAAGAAAACACATTCGTATTTTTTTTATAATTTAAGAAAAACTCCATGACTCATTTTTTGACCTATAAGAATCAACCCCACCTCTGTAAAATGTACACTATGACCAATATACCTCCAAATGTGTCTTTTTATTTAAAATTGAAATTAATTTAAGAAAAAAACAAGTGACGTACTGAAAACTGATCAAATTTATTAATATTGTTTTGATACTTTTTCAAAAAAAAATTACACATTTATGACATGTAGGGATTAACCCTACCTCAATCTGATACATGGTGTGACCGGTATGACTAAAAGGGTCTGTTTTCACTTTCATAGAATAATTTTAGCTCAAAACTTATCACTCACTAAGAACTAAGAAAACAAGATCTAATTTACTTTATAATTTTACAAAGGTATTTTTAGGTACATTGTGATGTATATGAAGCAGTATCATTTAAAACTGATGCATTATGTGATCGGTATGACTCAAAAATATGTGTTTTCAGTTTGAAATGATATTTTACAAAAATGAAAACAACCTATTGAAAACCAAGAAAATTCATTTGAATTGTTTTGATACTTTAGGAGAATGATCGATGAGTCATTTGGGATTTGTAGGAATCAATCCAACCTTAATAAAATGCGCAGTATGACCAGTATAACTCCAAATGTGACTTTGTATTTAAAATTGACATTGATTTTAATTAAAAATAACAAGTGACATACTAAAAACCAATAAATCACATTCAAATTGTTTTGATACTTTAAGAAAATGATCCATGAGTCATTTTTCAAATTTAGGAATCAACCCCCCTCAATATGAAGCATTATGTGACCGATATGACTAAAATTGTCTGTTATTAATTTTAAATTGGTATTTTATCATAAAAACATGTCACTCGATGAAAACCCAGAAAACACGCTATGATTGTCAACATAATATAGAAAAGAGATACATAAGTCCTTCGAAATTTTTATAAAGTATTATCATATCAAACTAATTCATGATTTGACCGGCATTACTCAAAATGCATGTTTCCAGTTTGAAATCATATTTTAGTAAAAAAACACAACATGCATAATGAAATCTGAGGAAACGCATTTGGATTGTTTTGATACTTTAGAAAAATGATCCTTGAGTGATTTTTTGTTGGAAAGGAATCAAACCCACTCAATAAAATGCATTATGTGACCTATATAACTCCAAATGTGTAATTTCATTTAAATTGACATTAATTTAAGTAAAGATAAAAAGTGACATACTAAAAACAAAAAAAACATATTTGATAGGTTTAGATACTTTAGGAAAAGGATCCACGAGTAAATTGTGATGTGTAAGAATCAACCCTAACTCAATCAGACGCACAGTATGATTGGTATGAGTAAAAGTGTCTGTTATCAATTTAAAATTGAAATTTTAGATCAAAAATGTGTCACTCACTGAAAACAAAGAAAATATGCTCTGATTGCCTTTATAATTTCAAACTAAAATTCTCAAGTCTTTTGTGACATTTATAAAGAATTCTCACATTAAATTGATGCATTATGCGACTGGTATGACTCAAAATGCATGTTTTGTGTTTGAAATGATATTTTAGAAAACAAACACAACTAGAAAACTGAATATTAAGGAATTAAATTTTGATTGTTTTGATACTTTAGGGAAACGACCCATGATTCATTTTTGATGTGTAGGAATCAACCCCACCTTAATACAATGTGTGGTGTGACCTATATAACTCCCAATGTGTCTTTTTATTTATAATTTACATTAATTTAAGTAAAAAATAAAAATTGACATACGGAAAATGGAGCAAACACATTGGGATTGTTTTTATACTTTAGGAAAATGATCCCTGAGTCATTTGTGATATGTAAGAATCAACTTCTCCTAAATCTGATGCATGGTGTGACTGGTATGACTAAAATTTTGGGTTATCAATTTAAAATTTACATTTTACTTCCAAAATGTGACACTCAATGAAAACCATGCAAACTCTATCAGATTGTATTTATAATTTAGTACAACAATCCCTAAGTCCTTTGTGATTTGTATAAAGTATTATCACATCAAACCGACACACGATACGACCGGTTTGACTCAAAATGTTTTTTTCCCAATTTGAAATGATATTTTAGTAAAAAACAAAACTAACATACTGAAAACAGATAAAATGAATTCAAATTGTTTTGATACATTAGAAAAAGGGTCCATGAGTAATTTTTCACTTGTAGGAATCAACCACAATTCAATCCAATGAATGATGTGATCGGAATAAGTTCAAATGTGTCTTTTTATATAAAATTGACATAAATTTAAGTAAAAAATAAGAAGTGATATACTGAAAAATGAGAAAACATTTTCGGATTATTCTGATACTTTATAACAATGATCTATGATCCATTTGTGATGTGTAGTAATTAATTTCAATCCAACACACGGTGTGACTGGTATGACTAAATGTTCTCTTTATTAGTTTAAAGTTGACATTTTTTCTCATAACGTGTCACTCACTAAAAACCAAGAAGATGCCATATGATTATCTTTATAATTTAGGACAGTGATTCATGTGTCCTTTATGATATGTATGAAGTAGTCTTACATCAAACCGATGAATCATGTGATAGGTATGTCTCAAAATTTGTGTTTTGGGTTTGAAATTATATTTTAGTAAAAACAAATTACATAATGAAAACTAATAAAATAGATTTGGATTATTTTCATACTTTAGCACAATGATCCACAAGTAATTTTTCACATGTAGAAATCAACCACACCTCATTCTGATGAATGAGGTAACCGGTATAAATCAAAATGAGTCATTTAAATTTGATATTAATTTTAGTAATAGTAAAAGTGACATACTCAAAACTGATCAAACCCATTAGGATTATTTTGATATTATAGTAAAATGATCCATAACTCATTTGTGATGTGTAAAAATCATCCCCACCTCAATACGACGAATGGTGTGACTGGTATAACTCCGAATGTGTCTTTTTTATTTAAAATTGAAATTTATTAATGTATTATTTCATATTAATTTTTAATGTATTTCTTTATAGTATTACTAACATAATATTCATTTTATTATATAGGTAGAATCTTTTTCTTGAGCTATAATGAATTGTTTGGAAACTAATACCATGGGCAGACATTTTTGAGGGGGGATCACAGACATCAAAAGATGAAACATTAATGTTTTCATCTTTTTGTTAGATAATGGTAAATGTGACTATATAAAACATTGTCTTAAATGTACGTGGATATGTTTTTTTGTATGTACCATGGATTAATATTTTTGTATTCATGATTTCAATTTAATATATATCGCATTTTTTTCCAAAACCTTGTGTGTGTTGCTTGTTTTTTCAACATTTTTGTCATGTATGTGTTTCTTTTTTTCTTTTTTCTTATCTCACAATTATTATAATATTCTTTATTTTGTATAGTGAAACCATGTGAGAATTTCACTGGCTTATATTTACGTAGTTTCCAATATTTTGTGAAGGTTCTTGATGGGTGTGCTATTATATAAACAATACATCTTAGGCAGTTAGGCCTTTATCAGTACTATTTCAAGTGCTGATAAAGGCCCCCCTTTTCAGCAATATTTAAAGTGTTGATAAAGTGGTCTTCTATCGATGCTCAAAATAGCTATAATAAAAGGTGTCCTTAGTAATGATAAATGGGACACACATATCTTCACTAAGATTAATTGTTCTTTTTTATAACTATTAAAAGATATTTCTAGTACTTTTAAAAGGTCTATCATTAGTAGTATTTAGTGGTTAGAAACCCATGTGCATGGTTTCCTATGTAGGGCTGCATGGTTAGTAGTAACCATTCCCCCAAACCATATTCACATATTGTACTTCGATATGGGATACATAGTTTTTATACATCGTTCAACTAATCATGCACTAAAAATAAAATCCCACACTATCCAAGGGTGCATGGTTTGGAGGGTTTCCACACTATTTATAAAAACTATAGGCTAATTGTACTTCACCCTATAGACCCCCTCAACAGGGCACACAATTTGTTGGTCCAAACCTTATAGCCTTCCATAACTATGATCTAAGTATTCTTGTCTTCAAAAACACACAATTTTTTTTAAACATCACTTGAAACAACATAATACAATACCGAAACAATGTATATTCAATACAAAGTTCACGATGTACCTGAAATCAAGTAACATGAAGTTATAACCTCCCCCCCACAAACATTTTCAGTCCTTAGAAAGCATGTAAAGAAGATTCCATATAAAAGATATAAGACTAATAATCACTCACTAGTTACATACACCCCAATGTCTCATGTCAATCATAACCATGTCTCTATATTATATGAAAAAATTGTATCACCTTCCAACAAATAACATTTTTCATAGAATCAAAAATACTAACTGGATGCTCACTCATGGATAAATTAGGTTTAACATCATATCAACACATGATATGGGGTGTAAGTATACTTACTGAGTTATGATATATGAATCATGTTGTGTAATGATATTAAATTTTTGGGAAGTTCCAAATGGAATTCCACTCTTCCGACATTCTGGAAATTTTCCAAAGGACCCAAAGACCTTAGTGCAAGCTTTATTCCATTTCCAAGAATTCAGCGGCCCAAACATGGTGAAATTATCAAGAACACCTATTCACCAATTGAGAACTACTGACATCATTGATGGTGATCTTCATAGGATTTACGCAAGTTCCATGCTATCACCATTCTCTGGTGAACCATTTGAATCATCACAATCACCTCTTGAATCATCCTTGGTCTAACTATGGAAGATTCACCCATATCCATATACTAGAGAGGATATCCATAAATCTAATCATACCATGCACTAAAAGGAACCATTCTGATAGTTTACTGGAAACTATTGTTATAGGAGAACTCAACTAATCCTAAATGGAAAACCCAAGCTCCACCAAAGTCTAGAATGGAAGCACATAACATGTCATCAAGAATTTTTATAGATCATTATGTCTCGTCATCCTTCTTTGGATGACATTACAGGGTAAAAAATACCATAGATCCCAGTTCCTCCTGAATGTAACACAGTAAGTTTTCATGAAATATTATTTTTTCTAATATATTAAATTTCTTCAACAACTTCAGTTACACGCAACAACATGTTTTAACAATCCATGTTATACCACTAATATTATTATTTACACATGGTTATTATAACATAGGCATTAAATTTGGTAGTATAAATATTAAAAACCAAAATTTTAAAATTAAGAATAACTATTTTATGTAAAAAATCATATTGAATGAAGTAATTATTTTTAGTAAATACTTTGTATACTATGGAAATACCTTTTTCCAAAAAAATATTATCATTTATTTTTGTGAACATATTGTTAAACTAATTTTTATCAATTTTAGAAAATTTATTTGAAATAATAAAAAAATTGAAATCTAAATGTCAAAACTAATTTCTCATTGATGAATATTAAAGCATAATTTTTTTAAAAACCACTTTTTATATTAATGAATTTATAATACATGTGTCTATATGGTCTTAAAAGTATAATTATTCAAATTAAGTTATTATTAATCCAATTTATATAATTTTAATAAAATTGTTGTTGATTTTTTATATTAAAACATTCTATACTTATGAAACATTCCTCTTCAACTAAATTTTATTTTGTCGCTTTTGGGAATGAAATTTGGAAAAATGGATTACATAATAGAGATCATTATCATATCCAAAAAATGAATTTGATGTCATTTTTATAAGTTTTTATTGTAAATTACTTTATTGTTTTGTATTGTTTTTTGGCAATTTCCACATAGTTCGCTAGTGGGTTCCATTCCCCACTTATAAAAGGGCATCCTCTCTCCTCCCCTATTCAAACTAACAAGTACTTTTGGTTTAGTTAATCCCTATCCAAATCCATTCCTTAAATCCGACCCCACGTATTAGATTCCTTATTTTTATTATTAAATCATCTTATTAAGTCTATTGTTACTAACCAACAATGGTTGTCTGAAGAATATGTGTCGTTCTTAAATGACCATTTTTATATTATTTATTTTTCAATATCCTTAAAATATTCACCTACTATAATGATATAAAAAATGTCTAAAATATACTGTTATGTTATTTTGTTACTGTTTTAAAACATATTAATCTCCCCCTCCATCAAATAGGAGACAAAATTGTCAATCGTTTGTACAACGGACTACCTCTTCGTGAACTGATATAATTCATTTCCTATTACCAATGCTAACTATTGGATATAAATGTGGATTAAACATATGTATATGGTATTTAATAAATAATTATATATACGAAACTAAAATATTACACTTACATTATTACCTTCCATTCCATTGGAAAATGATAACATCGCTCATGTGTACGTGTGGACTGCAACTTCCATGAAGACATGTGATATGTTTTTCATTTTATTTTGACATTTATACTAATAAGAATAGATATATTGAATATATATTATATATATTATATAAATATGATTCGTGAAAGGTTACTTAATAATAACCTTTCTTTAATTTCATCCATATAGAAATTGGATACAGTGTTGGTGCGTATGTAATGCCTATAGTCTATATGAATGTTGTAGTTCATTCACAACGAGATAAAATGATAATTGTGAGAGACTATTCACAGCAGGGAAGGGTCCTGTCGTAAATAGTCCATCGGGAGGGACTATTTGCGATGGGACCCTCTTCCTCTCACAATAGGTTTGACACGAGTTTCACGCCAGACTACGGAAATGGTATTTGTGACAGGTATAAAATCCCATTACCAAAATCTGGCGACATTTTTTTAGTATTTTCAATTGGATTTATCTCCCATTGCAAATCCCTATTTAACCACTGCCCCTACTTAATAGGGGTTAGCATTTGTGATGGGTCACGTCGTAATAATCTAACTGATATATACCCTCATTCATTCTTTCCCAATTCCACTTTTTTCTCTACCCCTCTCTCCCTCTCTAATTACATTTTTTCTCTCAAAATTTTTAAGAGTTTTAAATTCTAAATTCGACTCATGGCTTATATCCTTCAAAAGATCATGTTTTAAGGTATTTACCTATTTCTTTTATTTTATAGTTAATTTGTTTTATTTAATATTAGTTATAATTTTTGTTAATTACCTGTAATTAAATTAAATTAGATTTAGATTTTTTTATTTATCATTATTTAATTATTAAAAATAATTAATTGTGATAAGTATTAATTATTATTAATTCATTTTTATTATATTCATTATTATTAATTTGTAGTAATTAGTATAAATTAGAAAAATTATTAATAAGCAGTTATAATTATCGATAATTACTAATAATTAGAGTTAATTAGTAATAAATTGGAATATATATTTATAAATATTAATAATTAGTAATAATTGCTGATAATTAGAAATAATTATCAGTAACTGGTAGAAATTAGAAATAATTAGTAATAATTAGCGACAATAAGTAATAATTAGTGGTAATTAGTAGTAAATTGTAATAATTAGTAATAAATTGTTACAATTGGTAATAAATTGTAATAATTAGTAATAATTAGCGTGAATAAGTAATAATTGGCGGTAATTATTATTAAATAGTAATAAATTTTAATAATTATTAATAATTAGTAATACATTTTGATAAATTTTAATAACTTGTAATTATTTGAAATAATATCTAATAATTTGTTTTAATTAGTAATAAATTGTAATAAATTGTAAAAAATAGTAATATTTAGTATTAAATTGTAATAATTTGTATAATATTTGTAATAATTAGTAATAAATTGTAATAATCAATAATAACTACTAATAAATTGTAATAAATTTAATAAATTGTAATAATAAGTAATAAACTCTAATAATTGTTAATTAATTGTAATAATTTTGTAATAACAAGTAATAAATTGTAATAAATTGTAATAATTATTAATAAATAGTAATAATTAGTAATAAATGGTAATAATTAGTAATAAATTATAATAATTACAAATAAATTATAATAATTAGTAATAATTAGTAATAAATCGTAATAGTTAGTAATTAGAAACAAATTATATTGATTAGTTAGAATTAGTAATAAAATGTAATAATTACTAACAAATTGTAATAATTAGTAATAATTTTTAATAATTTGTAATAATTTATAACAAATTATAATAATTAGTAAAAAGTGGAAGTAATTAATAATAAATTTTAATAATTATTAATAAATTTAAAAATTAGTTATAAATTGTAACAATTCGTAATAATTTGTAATAATTATTAATAAATTTTAATAATTAGTAACAATTTTTAATAATTTGTAATAATTAGTAATGATTAGTAATATATTCTAATAAATTTTAATAATTAGTAATAATTAGTAGGAATAAGTAATAATTAGCGGTAATTATAATAAACTCTAATAATTAGTATAAAATGGTAATAATTTGTAATAATTTGTAATAATTAGTAATAAATTTAAATAAATTCAAATAATTAGAAATAATTATTAATAATTAGAAATAAATTGTAATAATTAGTAATACATTGTTATAATTAGGAATAATTAGTAATAATTATTAATAAATCATAATAATTAGTAAAAATTAGTAATAAATTGTAATAATTATTTATAATTAGTTATAAATTGTTATAATTAGTAATAAATTGTAATAATTAGTATCAAATTGTAATAATTAGTAATAATTAGTAATAAATTTTTATAATTAGTAACAAATAGTAACAAATTGTAATAATTAGTTAAAATTAGTAATAAGTAGTAACAACTACTAATAATTTGTAATAAATAGGAGCAATTAGTAATAATTAGTAATAATTAGTATTAATAAGTAATAATTAGTAATAATTTGAAATAAATAGCAGTGATTAGTAACAAATAGCGGTAATTAGTAAAAGATTGTAATAAATAGTAATAAATAGGAATAAATAGCAATAATTGGAAATAAATATTAATAATTGGAAATAAATAGTAATAATTCATAATAAATAGTAATAATTAAGAAAAATTAGTAATAATTAGTAATAAACAAAAAAATAGTAATAATTGTTAATAAATTGTAATAAATAGAAATAATTAGTAATAAATAGAAATAATTAGGAATGATTAAAATAATTAAAAGAATTGTAAATAATTAGAATAATTAGTAGTAATAAGAGTAATTAGAATAATTAGAATAATTAGTAATAATTAGAATAATTAGAATTAATCGGCACAATTTCCAATGGAGTAATAATTAGTAATAAATTGGAATAATTTCTAACAGATTGGAGGTTTCTCTTTTTCCCGAAAGATCATCTTCTAACATAATTCTCCCACTAAAATCGCTATGAAAAAACTGCTCCCATGTATGAATATCCATTTTCTTATGCACGAGAATGGAGAGTAGCACAGCGAGGCCTCCATGCTCTTTATTATCATGCATAAAGAAATGGATATGTGTACATTAGAGTAGATTTATCATGCTGATTTCAGTTGGAGAAAGGTGAAAGGAGATGAGTTGTTGGGAAAAGAGGCTATTTTTCCCAACTTCTCATCACCTTGCATGTATCTCTTACTGAAATCACTGTGAAAAATATTCTTCGACAGAAGAATAATCATTTTTTATGCATGATAATAGAGAGAAAAGTGGCGAGGCCTCCATGTTCTCTATTCTTGTGCATAAAAAATGGATATTCATAATATGGATCAGATTGTTCATAGTTATTCGAGTCGGAGAAAGATGAAAGGAGATGAGCCATTAGGCAAAAGCACTTCATCCAATCTTCTGGAAATTGTGCCTCTTATAATTAGCAGTAATTAATATAAAATAACTATAATTACTAATAATTAGTGGTAATTAGTATAAGTTATTATAAATTTGTGTAGATTAGTATAAATTTTAAAAAAAATATTATAAATAGCAAAGAAATAATAGATATTATTTTAAATATCTAGAAAAGTGAATATAATTTTATTCTCTTTTGTGGATAGTGTTTTTATTATATCAAATTATTTAGAAAAACTAATTATTTTATATTTTTTTAGAGAAATATTGAACAAAGAAGTCAAAAAAAATCATTATTATATTATTGCACTTGGATAAATCAGCACAGGAATATAAATGGTTATATTTTAAATCTATTATATATTGAGGGTGTTGAAGCATTCTTATCATTTTAATTATTAATACCAGAATTTTGTTCAGAAGGGACAATTAGGTGTCCTTATAAAAAATGTTCTCTGAAGATGTTTTACAAATTTGACAATGTTCGGGTCATCTATTATGTTTTGGTTTTCAACTAGATTATGTTTATTAGTATCAATATAGTGAACGTAGTTCCAAAAAAGGTACTAAAAGTTTTGTTCTGTATCCATAACAATTTTAATATTTAGTACATGATGTGGTGAGTCTAACATTTCAACAAACTGAAACTTATGATGATATTGATTTGACTCATGATTTGGAACCTTCTCAATTTAATGAGTTGTTGAGGTCCACTAAAGATTTATTATGTCTTAGTTTCAAGATAAAATTTTTTTAAGTGAATTAACTAATAATAGCTATTAAATCAGATAACGGAATATTGAATAGTAGTTTTGATTAGATTTTGTCTTTTGTTAAAACATTGTTACCTAAAGGAAATTTTTTGCCAATAATTTTATATGAGATCAAGATGTTGGTTTTTAATTTGGTTTTTTCTTATTAGGAGATTCATGAATGTTAAAATGATTGAATATTATATAAGGGTGAAAATGATTCACTGTTTAGTTGTCCTATATATGGAAAATCGAGGTTTAAAGAGGATCAACTTGGGATGTCTGGATTGATTATTGTAATACTCTTAAGATATTTCCTGATTAAACCCAGATTACAGTGTTTATTTATGTCTTAGAATACAATGTCATTAATTTTAGGGCATAAAACCAATATTTCAACTTGGAAAAGATTAAATCATCCCTATGATGGTGATTCAAGGAACAATTTTGACCAAGTGCATTTGTCTTTTAATTTGGATGCCTGAAACATGAGATAAGGTCTTTCTAATGACAGTTTTTTCCATTTTGTTCTTACGTAATCAATATTCAGGTTGGACTATCTTTATAACTCTGTAAAATTTACCTCCTTGGATGTTGATAAAGGATGTATATTTCTTTTGGACCTTATTAATTCTAGTACATCCGAAAAATAATATTGATGTTTATTTAAAACCATTCGTTTATGAGTTAAATTCATTATGGAGTAATGGTGTAGGTACATATGATATTACTGCGAAATTTTTTTTTTCTATTGTAAGCTCTATTGATGTAGACAATTAGTGAATTCCCAACATATGAAATATTATCTACATATAGTATACATGGTCCAAAATTATGTATGTACTATATGAGAAACAACACAACATTTATGCTCGTCAATGGAAAAAAACCTTATTTTTCATCTATCATCATAGAGTCTTTCAAACTGATCATCCTTTCCAGAGTAAAAAATATCTTTTCAGAAAAGGCACAATATATAGAGATAGACCTCAAACAATGATTTCATTTAAATAATTAAAATAAATTGACTCTTAATTACCTCTCATCAAATTTAGACCAACAATAAACTAATAGAAAATTGATGTCTTTGGAAAAGAACACAATTGGATAAAATGGAACATTTTTTGGGATCTGAAATATTGTTCTGATTTGTTGGTCCATCACATATTAGATTTATTTCATATTAAGAAGAATGATTTTGATAATTTATTTCATACAGTTTTGGATACACCTGCTAAGACCAAATATAATGTAAATTCATGATTAGATCTTGCCCAAATTTACAGGCGACTAGAACTTAAACTTTTTAAAAAAATTAGATCATAAAATTTAATCAACACAAAAGAAACTTATACACTATCAAAAGAAAATAGATTATTATTTTTTAGTGGATTTTAGATTTGAGACTTCCATATGGTTATGCTTTCAATTTGGCATGATGTGTCAAAAATGGTCATATTACAGGATTAAAAAGTAATGAATTTAAAGTAATTATAGAGATAATTATGCATATTATATTAAGAGGTTTTTTAAACTTTATGATTTGGTATATAATAATAGCCATATCATATTTTTTCAGAGACATTTGTGTTGCAATAATAGACTATGATGCATTAAGTACACTGTACAAGGATGATGTTTTACTTTTATGTAAACTGGAAAAAATTATCCTTCTTGTTTTCTTTGACATAATGGAACATTTGATATTAGATTTTCCATATTAATAAAAATTTTGAGGTCTGGTACAGTTTTTATGGATGTACCGATTTGAGAAATTCATACAGAAATTGAAGAAAAAAGTATGCGACAAAGCATCAGTTGGAGGCTTAATTGTGGAAGCTTACTTGTAAGAGAAATTTTATTTTTTCTTCCTTCGTTATTTTCAATACAAATATCCCTAAAAAAATGCATGTTTTGTAATGCAGAAAATGTTGATGATTAAATGATCAATCAATTATCAGTTTTTAATCAGCATGAACTTGGCCTCAGTGGAGTTCATGAATGATGGATTTCAGATAATGAACATCATAGAGATCACACATATGTTCTACTCAAGTGTGAAGAATGGAAACCATTTTTACTGTGAATACTCCTATCACTTATTCTATAATGTTTTTTACACTAAATTAATCGTATTTTATTTGTAGGGTATATGATAATCAAATAAAGAAACAAATTTTACAAATTACAACAACTTCTCTTCAGGAACTTCAAAAAAATAATTTTCCATTTTTGTATAAAAAACTGGTAACAAAAATTATTTCTGGTAAAAATATAAATGTATTTATTAATTATTATATTAATAATTATTTTTCTAATTTTCAGGTATTTCAATATGTTGATAAAATTAATAATCGATTTAGTATATTTAGTAACTCACTATCCAAAATGGTTAAATCTTATAATGAAAATGTGGTGAATGGTTTTCGATTTGATACACGTGCATATTGTAAATCAAAAAAACAATGAATAATGGTTTTTTATTTAGAGGATATCATCATAGAGAAACTAAAGTTGAATTTTATAGCATATTGAAATAAATTATTAACCATCATTATCTGGGATATACATATATACTGATGTTTAAATGTTTGTGCTGGGATATTTAGAGAGGTTTTCTTATTCAGCTAAACAATAGAATTGTTGATATTAAATATAAAAGTAGTGTTATTATAAATAAACTATTTTTATTAGCTCATTAGGGACATCAAATTTATTATGAAAATTATTGTACTAATTGAAGAGAGTTGGGTGATTGGTGGAGCATAATAAAAATTAAATCATGGGAAAATCAGTTTACTCCAAGTGATTGTGGTTCCGCTAAAGTGCATGGAATTAAAATTTTCAAAGAGTATCCTCCAAATATATCTTTCTCATGAAGTGACATGAATATCTATGATGACAACCCAAAAGTAAAGGTCTATGGTGATGATGATGTTAATGATTTTACAAATGTATTTGAAATGGAAAGAGATGATAAAACTGAAACTTAAATGGAAATTGATGATGTAGAGGAGAAATATGAAGACATTGACATCGGCATATATAAATATGAGGATTCAGATGAAAATTTACATAGTTAAATGCTAATTATAATCATATATATTAGATATCTTTGTATAATAGTTATTTACAAATATTTTCTATCTATAATCATTTCGGGATTCAGATGGATGGGGATCTGTTTCGTCAATTATAAGAGGGTGATATTACTTTATATGCATAGGACGTTGGATCATCTTACCCTCATACTAATAGTGGTTCAGGGAGTACTTAAAGGGGGTGTGGTCTTCCGTGATTGATGATTCCTTACCATATCCATGAGTGATGTCCACACCTTAGCTTCGATCCACACATATAGAGGTATGTTTACCTGTGTATTTTAGTTAGATTTCACTAATTTATTTTTATACTAATTTTTTGATTATTTATTTATTTTTCATAGCTTTTCACAAATATCTGGATGATAGGGGCTGTTATATTGAGAAATTATTTTTCTGAAGTGTGACTCACATGGGGTCAAAGTCCTATTTATGTTCAGCACCACATATCTGATCATTGGTTGGTACATAAATAAATAATATTTATTCTGAAATTTAATTGAATAATAACATGATATTATAAATGATTTTTAGAGTTTGTGGTATCTCATCGATGAGATAATGTTTGATGCTATCTAGAAGGCATGGGAGGGGTTTATCTATGATCTTTGCCATCATTTTTTACATAATTTGAGAAGGAAAGAAATGATTAAAGCAGAAGTGATAGAGTTTGATGAGCCTTGCCACACCCACCGACCCGATTACATTTCATATCAATTTTGGGATGGATTATGTTCACACTTGTTTGATGGTAATTTTTATATGAGATTGTCATCAGGTCGACAAAACTGGGGAGACAGGAGGTAACATATCGAGCTGGTAGTCATTCATTCAGTACGCATATGGAATATATGCTAAGTACTTTTTTTAAAATAATTTATATAAGTTTAAATGAAAATGGTTTATTTTATATTCATATATGAAAAAGAACATTCTGTTATTGTGAAGTTCGACATTTATCAAAGGATGTATAGTGATCTGATCACTGAAGAGATTAAAGGTGATCACCAACATTAGGTTATGGTCAATATATTATATTTTATAGGTTTAAAATTAACTATAAATAATATTTTTTTCTATTTTAATGGTTAATTTCAATTGAAGGAGTTATATAAGGCCATGATGTCTCAAACACAGACTGAGATTTAAGCTGAGACCAATGTTCAGACCAGTGCCCACTAATTTGATGAGTCAACATAGAGGTAGGTGGCCTAGTATGTCTTCTAGAAAGGTAGAGTTGTTGGTATTAGATCTCGATTGATGCCTGAGAGTTATTATGGTACCACTGTGATGTCGACGACCAACTCGAGAGGTGACCATGGATAGTCATCATCATCTCTTGAACAGTATCAGGAGTAGCTATGAACTCATGGTGAATTTATAGAGAGCATGTGTATGGAGTAGAGGAGATGCATCGATAGAAACAGTAGTTGGAGGAAGCTCTCTGATGATAGCAACAATAATGGTAAGAGGAGATGTGTCGATGGCAGCAGCAGCTCCACGAGCAGATAGAGTACATGAAACGTCTAACTCATGGTTTAGGGATAGAGTTCCCCCCACCATCTCCTCTAACTCTTCTAGAAGACACTCCCCTTCATTGATATATTTATTTTTTATAATAAAACAGTTGAATGTAATTTTTTTTAATATCAACTAGTTAAATATCTATAGTGTGTTTTTTATATTATTGAGAATATTTCATTTTTATTGTTTATTTATTTTTAAATTTTTTTATTACTTTATTTAATTTTTTTCATTTCTTATTTTATTATTATTATTATTTATTATTTATTATTATTTTGTTTTTATTATTTTTTTATATTTTTTTGAATATTGAGGTTTTTGTTATTTTGTAATTTTTTATTAGTTTACTAATATCAATATTATTATTTTATTAATATTTCTAATATTTTTATTATAATAATAATATTATTTTGTTATTATTATAATTTTAATAATATTATTAATATTAATATTTTATTATTTTATTATTTTTTACTAATATTAATATTAAAATATTATTATTTTATTATTATTATTATTATTATTATTATTATTATATTCTTATTATTATTATTCAATTTTTTTGATGACCTGTCCCAAAAAATCTATTTGTGAATCCCTTTTCTTTAAAGAGGCAATTGCGACAGGGTCCCATCACATATGACTTTTTGTGACGGGGACCCATCGCAAATATACCAACTTCTAGTAGTGATTTTCTATATCCAAATATCATGGATTACACTAAATACCCGAATAATGAATAAATTTGATATTCATATCATTGTAAATATTCTGGATATTATATTACTAGGATAAATGTAAATGGACCAAAAATACCAAATTAAACATATAAAAATAATGATGTAATTATCACCTGAAACGTGATTTTCAAAACGAATTATTAATAAATTGGTAACAAAAGGCCATATGTAAATAATATCTTCTATGATATATATATATATATATTATTATACCCCGTAAATATAATTAAAATAATCCTAAATTTCTAATATAAGAGTTTTTAATGTGTATGAAAAATGTCATGACATGAGGTAAGAATTTTTTTGTCTCAAATTGTCTTATTTGGAACATATGTTATGTTATGAACATATATTGTTTTATGATGTGTATATATAGACCCATTGACCTTTTGCATCATTAATTTCATTATTTTTATGATATTTAATGTTTTACTTAATTTTATTCATTCATGGTTCATAAGATATAAAGGTTACCAAATCATATAATTGATTTTCGTCTCACTTTTATTTTTTTGTTGGACACATTCCATATTCACCACTTGTTACTTTTCTATAGTTTATATACTGGCAGTAAATGACTTTTATGATTTATATTTGGAAATTATGTGATCTAGATATCTATATAATATTCTTCCTTTCATAGGTCATACAATTGAAAAGATACAAAATTGGTAAATGTTTAATGTTATAATCTCATTTTCTGTAGATTGTTTATGATTATGATTCTAATAATGAATTATAATGATATATATCTCATGAAATTAATGATTATTCATATCCTGTAATTATTATTGGATAATATTTTTTTTCACTTTAATTTCACTCTCTTTAACTATTAAAGTGACTGAAAATGTTTTTATGAGAAATATGCTTTATTTCTCTATTTAGTCGAAAATAAATTCTCCTTCCATATCTATGTTTTCTAAAAATGTTTTAATGGTATTTTTTAATATTATCCAATGGTTATTTAAATTAATTTATACACATGTTAGGTTTTTATACAAAATTATTTAAATATACTCTTCTTTAAATTTTTAGACACGGTAGTTTTCATTTTTTACTAAAAACTTGAAAGGAATTGTTATTTTAACATGTACAAAATAGAAGGAATATTCTACCATCTTGACCAATAACATAAATAAATATTACAACAAAAAACTACAATTTTATTTTTGAATAAAATTATTTACCTTAATGTTTGGTAAATTTTTAAATTTTAAATAAATTACATTAAAATGGATGGGATTTTTCCTTAAGAACATTTTATTGACTTTTTTTGGAAATTATATTCATCAATGTCAACAACCTTTGGTTTTACTTATATTTTTCTAGGGATATGGACCAATGGTTCAATAATTATTCCTTTTAGGGATTTTTATCATTATGATTATGATTAAGTCATGTTTATGAAACATATTTCTTTCCCATAGTTTATAATACGATGAAATATTAATTAATATTGTTTCCTTTTCACGAGTTAGGATATGATGAATGTTTTATGATAGAATGGATAAAAATTGAATGATTATGTGATGGGTGGAACCTATATATCCTTATAGAGAATCAGGTAATGATTTATATCTCAAGATATAATTATGAGAGAGAAGATGGATTATTTGATCTGGTTTGGGAAATATGTCGTTGTTCTTGATTCTGCAAGGGAAATAAGTCATTGTGCATTATTTGTTATAGGAAAAAAGTGATGATGCCTGATCCATTATGTTATAGTAAATGTGTAGGGATGTATAATCCAATATAGTTTTATGGTATCGGTATTTAAGCTTAACATATTTAATGGTTTCTATTAATATGATTATTCTACACATATATTACAAGAAATTACGATTCCAGATTGATTTATTGTGATTTCTCTATCTAATAGTGTATATCTGTTAAATGTTAAAGTTTTATTCCATTAATAATGTTTTGATCTTTTATAGAAATAATATTAACCTTGTAAAGTCATTTTCATGTTCTCATACACTTATTATTTTCTTATTTCTTATTATGTTTATCGATTGATATATCTCATCCTTACCATTACTGAGATTCTAATCTCACTAATTCCTTGGATTATTTACCCAGGTAGTGATAAATTTTTTTAGTAGGGTATGTCTATGATGTTTTCTAAATATTAATATATTTATAGGATATGTCTAATATGTTTCATGAAATGATAATATTATGTATCTATTCTCTAAATACACCAAACCATTATGGTCCTATTGCATGTATTTGTGAAATGTATTGAAAATTCATCAAAAAAATATATGATATTTCATAATTAAAATCATGGGACTCAATATTTTGTATTAGAGGATAGGTATAGTTATCCTTTTGAAACTAAAATTAGAAAACTCTATCTAGATCCCTATGGTAATTTCTATGGATATAGTTGAGAATAAGTAAAACTGTAGAAAAAATGTATTCGATTTTTTTAAAGGATATAGTGAGTGGTTTCCATGAAATTACATCACTTTCAAGATACTAAATTTTATTTGGATCTAAAATAGTTTTACCTAAGATTAATAACTCCAAAAATGGATCATTTGGATTTGATGTGATCATCACCAGGTGCATGAAAATAATACTTTTTGTACACCTAGTTTGATACTCTTGGGAGATGTGTTTTGTAAACTCTGAAACACTTTATGAACTATTATAAATGATAAAAATATATGATGATGATGAATTAACTGGGTTAAATCTAGTTTGTTATATATTGAAATAAGGTTCCATGATTTAGAAATCCTATAGATTATTTTTCGGGATTATGTTGTTTCCCATTGGGATTATTTTTTCTCATATTATGCTCTTTTATTTTAGTCAATGGATGAAACCATGAGGAATCATGTTAACAATCAATGTTATAGAAATTTTGGTTATAATTAGAAACCAAATAATATTATGAAAAGATAAAAATATATTGTGATAGTTCCTAACCGTCTATCATGATAGATGATTAAAATTTTGAACTTTAGTTAGATTTTTAACTTCTCAAATAAGAGGAGGATGGAATTTTATAAATTTTCATGTGGTAATGAACATATATGAAAGCATATTTGTAATATTACATATCAAGAATGTGGGAAAAAGTAAGAAGATGAATATCTCAAATAAAGGGGAAGTTTATTTTTTATAGAAAGAAGTTAACATATTAATGAGTAAGCAAGGAATTTTTTGCCTTATTTTTGAGTAACATTGGAATTATCCTAGCTAATTCCCTATACTAAGTGTTGGAACCTAGCCCATGGAAGTAACCATGCAATTCCAACCATTAATATGAAAGGATTGAAGTGTTTATGTATTGGGATCAATGAAATATTTTTTAGAAGTATTTTTACAAATGATATGTTGATTTTAAGAATCAATAAACATCTATAGAATGTGATAATTTTCTAAGAATATATGTCTTCATTAACATAATTGTTATGGATACCATCATGGGTTTATGAGTTCAATGTTTATCATATGTTCATAAGATTAACACCACAGTTGATGTTTTTATATATTGGAATTTAATGTGATTAAGGAAAATTTGGGAGAGGCTTTATTATGTAATGTATTATGTAACCCATAGGTTCATCATGATATTTTATTTCACAAACATACAATTTTCATAATTGTGCAAGGTATTGATAACATCCAAGGTTTAAATTATCTTCAATGATTAATTTTATTTTCATGGATATTTATCAAATTTCTGGGGATGTTATATGAATAATTTTATGCTTGTTTTAACAAAAAATGATCAGCCTACCACATTTGGAAAGTCCATATGGCGTGAACCCATGACTTATGAGAGAAAAAGGTGAAACACCTACCACTAACCTATGACAAGTATATTTTAGTATTACATTATTTATTTAATAGTGTGATAGATATTGATATATTTTATTTTGGGAACATATTTTTTATCATAAAGATATCAATGGGATTTAAAAAATAATATGGTGATAGCATATGCCTCATGAAAATTGAATGATCATGAGGAAACTTCCCCAAGTCATGATTTGTTATTAGTTATGGTAATTTTGGTAGTAATGATATGGAGGATTTAACTTTCTATAGTATAGTTTGATATATATATATATATATATATATATATTGATCATAAAATTTGAAAGTATATATTTACACCGAAATAATTGAACATGACCCAGAGGATATGGTTAATGATAATAATGAATTTTTACTACTCAATACATTACCACACTTGGGAAGAAAAATGTGTGGTTGATGTTGTGATTTTAAAGAATGAAGTTATAATATCCATGATAAGGATCACAAAATATCCAATATTTATGGATTTACAAAGAATGGATATGAAAATCCTTAAGGAATGAGAGAAATGATTTCTTTCTAAAATGACTGTTCACCCTTATATCTAAATGATGATTAAATTGGATCATAAAGATAATTTAGTAGAATAGAAGAAGGAGATAAATGTTCGTACATTTTATCATGATCATAATGGGATGATAAGTTTTAAATAACATGTATGTGTTCTATACATACCTAATTTTAATGAGATTTTAGAGGATGCTCATAGTTCAGATTCATCTATTCATTTTGGAAGTAAAAAGTCTATATATATATTTAAAAGATTATTTTTGGTGGGACGGAATAAAGGGATATATTGAATATTTTTTATCTCGTTTTTTGGTAGTTCAGAATGTTAAGGGTGAGGGTCTAAATTATATGGTTTTGTTATAACCATTTCCCATACCAAATGGGAAATGGGAAAACATGACCTTAGATTTTATTCTTACTCCCCAAAATATCCAAAGGGTACATTGGTATATGGTTTGTAGTCAAACATCATAAAAATCCATCACACTTTATTTCTATTTGATAAGATTTATCTCTAAATCTGTAGGAAATGACATATTTTAATAAAATCATAATACATTATGGAGTATCACATTTTACTATATTATATCAGGATCTATGGTCCACTTTCATGTTCTAAAAAATTATTCATCATGCACTTAATATAGGGCTATTTATTATTACAACATATCATTCTCTAACAGATGGAAATCCCAGGAGAACCATTCCAACCCTTTGAGGATCCACTAAGATATTTTTCTATAGATTTCATATGTGGTTTGGATCAACATTCTCATATATTTGAGTTTTCATAAAACATTAGCTTCCACTTAAACATTCTGATGGATCCTTATGAATCTATTTATAGAAATAAGTTTGGTACACTAACATGTCTAAATGAAGATAATGAAATAAATCTATTCGTACCAGAGTAGGTAATAAAATTGGTGGAGAAGGTTAGAGCCATTCTGCAACACATAAGGTAAGAATAAAGTCAACAACAATTTATGGTAATAATCATCGACATGAACTTGTATTTTAATTTTGTGGGGTGATCATTATATAAGTTTCTATGTGGATGATTTTAAGGACGTTACAAAAGAAATGAAAAATGATCCCTTTGAATATTGTCCCTTTTTAGAATCTTTATTGAGTAGTTATGTTTTCTTATCGTTTGGCACTTCCAATGGACCTCTCTAAAGACCATAATGTGTTCCATGTGTCTCTCTTTAATAATTACATAACATATATTTAAAATATGATCAAAATATAGGTCATAGAAAAGTATCTTGATCATTCATACAAAAAGAAGTATATAAAGATTCTGGATCATAGAGATTAAGTGCTATTAAATAAGACCACTCAAATGGTCAAGGTTTTGTCATGAAACCTCCATCATTAGAAAGATACATAGGGACCGGTGGATATAAAGAGGCCTAAGTATCATTATTTTTTTAATTAGATAGAGGAATAACAAGGGTGAAATCCATTTTTTGGGAGGTATAATTTTAATCCCCTAGTTTTCATGAAATATTTTTTTCATATAAATTTAATTACATCATAGTCTTACATTACACGAATCACTTATTTTTAACAAATCACGATATAATATTACTCTTATTATTTAAAAATAAATTTTAAAATATTCTCATTATACATGGTGGTATGAATATGAATAACCATATTTTAAACATCAGGTTTAATGGTTTTGTATAAATATAATATGTTGATAATAAGTTCTTAATATTTAGTAAATTATATTTATTCATCGAAAATACATTTTTCTCAAAAGAACAATTATAATATCAAAAGTTACTGAAGAGATAAATTGTTTATTTCATAATCTCATTATTTATAATGATATTTTAAGATTATGTTTCTAGTGATGAAATATTATAATCTATCTGTCAAAAAAATCATGACATTTCATATCCACAAGATATTTCTAGGGAATACATGTTTTACAATAATTTTACTCTACATAACGATTCAAGAGAAGAAAATATTTTAAGAAAAAAACACTTTATTTTTCTCTTCTGTCCAAAATAATTTTTATTACAAGTGAATGCTTTCTAAAAAAATTAAAAATGTTTTTAAAATAATACAATGATTTTTTAAAGACAATTATTCTGTTTTTTTATATAAATTTTAAAATTAATCACCATGTCATTTTCAAAATGAGGTGGTTTTGAATTATTATAAACATTGTTAAAGGAATTTTTTTTTTAACATGTATAATAGGAACAGAACTTTCAAATGTCATGATTACTAAATTATTTTATGTTTTCATTTCATTATTTCAAGGTTTATTTTAAATAAAATATTTTTTTTTATATTTTGGAAATTATTAGATTTTAGAGTAATGATTTTAAAATATTGAATGATATTTTCTCATTAATGTTTCAATGATGTTTTTAAATAATTTTTATTATTCAAAGATAATAACAATTGGTGTTGTTTATGTTTCAGTAGGTATATGATCCAATTGAACTATCTTTCTCCTTTCTCTATATGGTTTATGGATATGAATATGATGAAGATATTGTTATGAATTATATTTCTATTTAACTGGATATACTATGATGTAATATTTCTTAAACCTATTTCTGTTTCACATTATAAGATATATTCCATCCAATGGACCGAAGACCTTCAAATTTTTTATTATGATAAAACCTCATTTTAATGGAAGAAGGGGGTAACCCCATGAAATAAAGACATAAACAACAAACTATGCACTTGGGGACCAAAATTCAAGATAAAAAACAACCCTCACTACAATAGATCAGAACCTCCTAGCAACAATATCATTAAAACCAGCTTTTATTTTCTCATTGCAACACGACTAATTTTCTTGTGTCATAGAGCACAGGCCTAGTACATATGGAAAACTTCATGCCCTCTCAAACATCTATTTCCAAAAAACCATGAAATAGTGAGAAAACCTTTCCTATAATTTCATCTGGGGAAAATTCTTATAGAGAAATAATTACAGAAACCCTTGATCCACGAGCCACCATGGCCAAAACCATCCTCTTTTCCCGCATTTCCAAAGAGACCTAGCAATCCTCCTTTCCATAATATCTGAAGAGTTGTGAATCAGCACATCCAAATAGGTGTAAATCATCACCCACCTTCTTTTCATCCAAAACATCAAATTAGTGCAACAAAAAGCGAAGAACCATTCACACAGCTGATAAACTAGATCCCAAAAATAGAAATCATCTCACGAATAGAGAAACATAAAATAAAACCCTTACAAAAACTAAAACATGCATAAAATCCACCAAGAAAGGATGATCTAGATGCAGGTGTCCACACTGCCACTACAACCAAACTGAATCCTCCCACAGTAGACACCATCACAACATCCATAGAATCACTGTAACCATAATCGTGCTGGAGTAACCCACCCAAATTGTTTTCCACCTTGAATGAACCAAGTTTAAAACACATCGGGATTAGGAAAAATGAAATAAATAAAAAAATATAGACATCACCTTAGCCAGACCACACCAACAGAAGACCTCTCTGCAAGATTTAATCCCATCGTCGACTTCAGATCCGCACATGGAGACCACATCAAAACTCCCACCGCACTCATAGATGATGCTAAAATGAGGCTCCACCCCTCTATCCATAGAGGTAGGAAACATGACCTGGACCGTGATTCCATCTACAGAAAACCAAGATTTTTCGACGGCTAGGGTAAATAACAGGGTAATAATAATCGATCCCACAAAGAGACTCCTCGACAAACTAGGTTCTGAATTCCATGAATGAGGACACAGTGGAACTATGGAAAAAGCTACTATTGTCCCCAAACAAAAAGATAAATAGTGATATGATAGAAACCTAGAGATTCGGAGCCCCATATGGGATCATCAAAAAATTAATGTGAATAGCATAGGATATAATCAATATTTTATGATCTTATGGACCCAAAATGTATGCATTATGTGATGGTTGGGACATATTTTTCCTGAAAATTCATTGTTTAATGATTTGTATCTCATGTGATAATTATTAGAATTATGATGATGTTCTTAATTCATTATGGGAAGTGAGATGATGAGATTGATCTGCTAGAGGAAACAAGTCAATGGGAATGATCCACTATAGGAAATATATGATAGATCCAAATTTTTTATGATATGGAAAACATAGATGGATTCTTGATCAACAATAATTTGATTATCTTTATATTTATGAAACACTTTTGATAAATATTTTTATACATATGATGGCCCCCCGCTGATATGAAGTGAATATATGGTTCATGAATTATTTATAAAATTTTTTACTCATATGATACATAAATAGAAAATGATATTATTTTATGTCATATATCTAGTATATGGTCATTTATAGATTGGGAATAAACCTTGTATGTTATATTCATGATATAATACCCTTAAACATATCTTAGGAATTCTTGTGATCATTGATTGATATTACCATATTTACCTTAACTGGGAATCTGAGATCACTATTTTTATGTTTTTTCCCTAGGTTTTGAATAATGATTTATGTAGGGTATGCCTATGAAGTTCACTATATGGGAAGATACTTTTGGTTCATGATAGATATCTTTCATGAAATTACAAGATGTTATATCTAATATCCATTAGAAATAACCTTTATAGTCCCCATGAGTTTATTTGTGAAATTAATTGTATAACTACCTAAAATAATGTAATATTTATTTATCAAAATCATGGTTCTCTATATTTTCATCTCAACTAAAAATTGGAAGTAAAACGGGGATCCCATTAATAGATACATTAAAAGAAAATCCAGGAAAATATTAAATCACTTTTATATATATAGTTACTATGTTCTCAAATATGGTTTTATCCTAAATTGGTATAAATTTGTCCAATTTGGAGAGCCAATCAATCACTACCCTTATCACATTCTATCCATAAGGGGTAAGTGGTAACCCAACCATAAAATCCATTAAGATCTGATCCCACTTCTATGTGGCACTAGAAGCGGTTGAGGCAATCCCTAATGTATTTAGTGTTCATCTTCGACCTGTTAGTAAGTAGGAAAATTAGAAATAGAGTCCTTGATGTCTCATATAATACCCGATAACTTCAATCTTTTCCAAATTTAATAAAACATATTTACGGTCCTCAGGTGCACCAACCTATGAAAGTTATTTGAATCACTAATCACAACATTTCTCATAGGCAATTGTACAATGTATTGGATCTAAAAATATAGGGTACTTTCTAAAGAGAATAACCACTCAATATTGGTCTCCCCAACATAAATAGCTTCCTTAATACCACAAAGTTCTTCACTAATATAATACTCTTGAGGAATCAACTTGATAAGAGAGAATCTAAAAATATCCCCTTCCAAAGAAGTATCAGTTTCATACACACAAAATGCCAATAATAACTGAGAAAAGAGAGCCATTCGGATCCACTCTTTGATGAATCCTTTACACCATGGTTTAGAAGTTTCCTTCTCAATGCATCTATAACAACATTCCACTTAATAAGGTTGCATGAAATTTCTAAATAAAAATATTATAGGTACTCCACCCAATTCCTCTTTCAAAGATAAAAAATTGAGGGAATATATATCCCAAGATGGTGTGGTTGGAATAGAGGGTAAACCTTTATATAAAAATTTAACATCACAAACTCTTAATAACTTATATCATCGATGGGAGTTCAAGATCTGGGGCCAGGCAATTCCCCTAAAGTAGATAATTCTTTTTGGAACTATATATTGACCTTTGATTTCCATATATAGGGATATATCCCAAACCTAATCTCAATGCATTACAAAAATACCATATAACCCAACCCAACATTAGGAATATTAAACACTAGAATGGGATTTAGGAAAAATTTAAACTTACTAGATGAACACTATAACTTAACAAACAATAAGAACATTACTCCTTTTAGAGAGGTACAATTCTATGGAGAAATCAACATCAAGAAATATTTATCAAAACTGTGGAAATATCCCGCCAAGACCAATTATAATTGTATTATCAAAACCTTACTCAATCATTCCAATTTTATAAAAGTTATCACCTCCTCATCGTCAATAGTAATACTATTTTTTTGAGACAATTTTTCTAAATAACTTCACCTCTCAAATCCTGAAATAACATTTCGAAAGTTTTATTTAATGTTGGTGATCTCTAAAAATTTTCAAATTTGTCATCAAATAACACAAAGTTCTTCCTTATTTTTCAAGCAAACAAAACTTTTATCCACAAAAAAATCTTTCAATGGGTTCAGGTACAAATGGAAGATATTGTTAATTATTTCCATAATAATAGTAGGTGTTTTGGGTAGACCAAAATGAATAAGAAGGTACTTTTGATTACCTTACCAAATCATAAATTCTCTCTGCTAAATATCAGATACATTAATTATAAATAGTACATAAACAAACCAAATTTCAATATTTGGGAGGAAATTGGATCCTTTTAAATATTCAAAAATAATAATAAATCTATGTCAACGAACATTTTTTCATTACATTCACTTTATTAAGCTTCCATTAATCGACACACAGGTGATGTGTTCTATCAACATTCTCTGCAAAAATCACAGTTACCATCGAAGGTGAAAAAGTTGGGTAGATAAATATTTTTTATAAAAAATAATATAATTATGTTTTTAACTATTTCAAATCACTTGGTTCCATTTGGTAAGAGAGAATAAATATAGGTTAAGAATAAGAGATTAATCAATGGTGAACTCTACAACTCATATCAATGAAAATAAAAAAAAATCAAATGGAAATATGTATATAAAAATAAATATAATTAGAGTTAGACCAAAACTCAAATATTCTTTCTC
The DNA here is from genome assembly GCA_963277665.1 of Viscum album. Classification (NCBI taxonomy): domain Eukaryota; kingdom Viridiplantae; phylum Streptophyta; class Magnoliopsida; order Santalales; family Viscaceae; genus Viscum; species Viscum album. Next base: position 1,373,252,202 of record OY728129.1, on the reverse strand, counting down.
AAAGTCCTAAGAAAAATCTAATATTTTCATATACAACACTAAAAAAGGAGTTCCATCTCTACATGACCTCAGGTTACATTATTATAAAAAAAAACATACACACCCCATTAGGCATTGTAAATGAGGCTTGCTGATGATAATAGTTAATCTCTTCAATATGAGAATTTATCCAATACATACCGAAAATATATGTCAGTAGTTTCCACATCATGAACTCCAAAATTCTATGTATCCTCAATCTCTAATGGTGAGAAAACACAAAATCGATAAGGGAGACACTACCCTCTCTTCGTTTTCTCGGGTGCAGTAATATCCATTAATTTTTAAAAGATATCTATATGATGATTTATCTAGTTTTCTATAAGATTTTATATGAAATTTTAAGGTTCAAAAATATCAAATTTAGTGTTCCCTAATGATGATGATAAAGTTATAGTATATATCAAGTTCACTAGACATGCATCACCTTCCTCTAATGAAAAATCCACTACATGGAGAAGAATTATGTTGGATGACTATGGAAAAAACCCCTTAGTTCATCAAGAAAATAGTTTCACCATTGTAATTTTTTTTACTAATGATCTTATTACACTATGTAGATTAGTAATACATGGTAAAACTTCTGCAAATGACCTAAGAATTGATAAGTATTGTAGATATTAGGTGCTTATGTATAAACCTGTTATGAATTACCAACATTTATACAAGAAAAGAAAGTTATATAGCCTAGTATAGATGTTGGGTACTATATATAACCACCACATGACTAAATATAAATTATTATTCCATTAATCGAACCAACAAAACCACAACTATGATTAAAAGGTTCTACCATCAACCCTAACATACCATTCGGAGTATGCTCATCCATCAACACTATATCTAGTATGTCTGTATAAGAAGTGATAATCATCATGATAACTTGAGATCAAATATCTTATAAAATATCCATATCAAATCTTTTATCCATTATTTTTTCATTATTCACTACATTAGAATAAAATTATACAATATCAGTAAAACTGTTCACATGCTATGTAAGATTCCTTTCACACTACTGGAGGTTGAGAAACTCCTTGTATTTTTCGAAGATAATCAACAATGTATAAAAATGATCATTGAAATGAACTATAAATTCATTCCATTAATGGACATCATATTTATTCATCATTATCATCATCAAATCCATCTATCTTCTTCTATCCCCATCTTTATTGAAGGTAGTACACTTTACCTTTATCATATTAGAAGTTTACACGAACTCAAAAACTATCTCAATATGATTTGAAAATACCCATCCTCTTGAGGATCATTACTTCATTGGAATGCTAATTTTTTTTGAAAATGGACTCTTGGGAATGATCTTTGTATTCATCACTTAGAGGTTCCAAAAATAGAGCCTGAATAAAAATGGGTGAAGGTACTTATCACGAAAGCATGGACAACATGCACAATGATATAAAAAAGATTATAGTCCACTTAAGAATTTTCCTGACGTGGTTCCTTGGAATATTTCACCCATATCCTAATAAAAATCCTTATTAAAGGAATTATATTACACAACATCAAAAGAAAACATTAAAATAACCTCAAGGATACATGAATCATTAACTCAAACAATAGTTATAGGGATATGAAATCCCTCGGATCAAATGGGAAAAGAATAGAAATAGATTAGATCATTCCTTAATGATACTCTTCTAAAACACACCATACTGAATTATAGATCATTAAAATGAGATCTATATAAAAATTCATTCATAACTATATAATATTAACCAAAAATCCAACATCCTTTCCACCAGGACAACATAAAATTCATACTAACATCAAGGAATGAATTGAAGCCTTCCCTCTAATACAAATTCATCACAAACCATCCATGATAACCTAGAAATATAATAATTATGTTTCTCCAAACATAGATTGAAAGTAATTCATAATCTTCAGAGGTTAGAAACTAGTACCCCTCATAAAATAATAATCAAAAGTAAATTATTTTTTCATAAATCACAAGAAGATCAAAGGCACTTGTCTATATGCCAACACTCCTCAAGGAGAAAAAATCATAATCAAACTAGTAAAACAATATACAAATAGTACATCATTAAAAGGATTAACATGTGTCAAATAAAGACTCATAAGACACATGAAATAGGAGGATCACATCTCTACTGGTCAGATACATCACTCTAGGTTCAATGAATCATGTTCACCTACAACCTCTTAGTGGATCTTTTCCTTTATTTTGGTCTGGCATAATATATTTTAAAAATATCTAAAAAGAAAAGGTATGGTGTGTGACAAATATCCTAGTAGGGTACCAACAAATATTCCATTAGTAATTATATAATAATAGGACATTTGTTGGTTCAATTTAGATAAACAATTTCAAGAAAAGTCATATTCATATTCTAAAAAATGATTCTAATTAAAAATATAACAGATATATCAAAACAGGAATAAGTGAACTTTTTATATAAATAGTTTAAATTAAAAATATTCATGAATAAAGAAGTTATTGAATAAAATTAATATATAATCTGTCAAAAATCCAACTCACCATTTTATTAATACTTGATTTATGTTTGTTTCTAGAAATAGTGTCCTCACAATTATCAATCTTTATCATAGATTAATATAGGTGTTCACACTCAAATCAACACCAAAATATTGGAACCATTACGAGAAATCAGTGAACATCCCATTAGGATATCTATCATTGGAAATAAACAAACTCATGGTTTAGTATGTTTTTTCATCATCATTCTATTTCAATGGAGTCACAGTCCTAGAATTCTTGTACAAATCATCCAAAATCAACATATGATCAATTTTTTTTAAAAAAATCATTCAATCGATCAATGTAAAATCAATAATTTCAAATCATTCATCCTTTATATTGTAATCACCCAATTTTAGTTTCAATATACATTTAAAAGGTTGGGGCTGAAGCCTCATTTTATTATTAAATCAATGAAAATTGCACTTTTAATTGGGTAGAGGGGGACTCATTATATAGCCTGAAGCCCCAGTGGGAAGGTAGCCCTTTACATGACCAGTAGGCCCAATTTTTTAGCCAAAGAACCATCCATTGATTTGTAATACTATAGAAACTGCCTGCTATAGTACCTTCCACTGCTATAGAACCCTGTTTTCACTGTAGTACAGTCATTCCTATAGTGTCACCGCTATTATAGTTCTGCTATAGTATTATTATATTACTTATTACCAATGGGTTTTGAACCCCCATTTTTCATGTATGGTTATAGGGAGATAACCACTAATCCAAACCCCAACTATAGTTTCAATATACATATACATTTCTAAAAAATCATAGGTTTTCACAAAATCAATTCATGTTCAAATCATTATTAAAATTAAGTTAATTTTCACAAGAGTTATTGTTAAATCATTTCATAAAATATGCATTCAATTTAAGAAATTTTTTTTATCAAAATACACCCATCAATTTAATTTACATTAGTATTTGGGGTTTTCATAATTCCATGAAATTTTTAAATCAAACAATAAATAATATCATATTGAGGTTTTAAATCAATAAAGAATCATTTCAAACTGGTAAGGCCTTATTGAACAACCTACTATTAATCACATTAACAAATCAACACCTGCAATGGGAATCCCAATGATAAAAAATAAAAATGATATCAGAAATTTAAGACTAGATCCGTGATCCATCAAAATGGATGTTACATACACTAATAACATGATGATATATCACTATGTTATTATGATAGATGAGCAGAACATGAGAAAGGAATCAATGATAGATTCACTTACCAAAAAGAGATCAGATCATCCAGTGGAACTTTTATTAACCTAGTAACTATTTTGAGAGATAAGGAATCCTCTAAAGAACCTCCAAATAACATGGAAAATAAATTAGTGTCTAGTTTGTGGTGTTAGATATCATAAAAATGCTATTAGGATTTTTAATTAAATTTTTTAGTGCTAAAAATCAACCTACATGGTTCACTGGGTAGGTATTCATGGTTTTTGTAACCATGTGCCCTAATCATGCACCCATACAATTTTTTTGGATGGGGTGAATGGTTTAATGTATATTTAAACTAACAATTCTCCAACCCTGAAATGCCCCATTGTACAAGGGTGCATGTTATGGAGGGGTGTCCACATTGTTTGGTCAAACCATGTACCAACCATGTGGAAAACCCTAGACCCTCCCAATAGAGTTCATGGTTTTCTAGACTAAACTATGTGATTTACCCTGACCATATCCAATAATTATCTACCCTAAATCCCAAAAATTCTTCTAAATTCACGTGAAATAGCCTCATATATGACCAAAATAAATAATTACTGAAAAGAGGTTCTAGAAGTACATGAAATAATGTAAAAGGATGTTATGCATTACATCACTATAATAGAGTCACAGTGATATTATTTTCATATATTTATAATTTTGAACTATATTTTAAAAAAAATAGATAACAAATAGAAATAAAATTTAAAAAAAAATAATTCTTTCATTGTGGAGGTGGTCATATGCATATATGAATGATTAATATTTTCACTCTTGATGCATTAGAGGTGATGAAGATGGATATTAAATTGAAATTTATGAATCCAAATTATATGTGATATATAATATTTATAAATTGTTACCTCAAATAATAGTATCCATAAATTCATGTGTTGAAAAAAATGATGTGGGTTCTTAAAGGTGATATCCAAGTCAATGCACTAACTATGATATTTTGTTTTTTAGTGGATTGAATTGAATAAATAAAATTCGTGCCATTGATATATAAAATTTTAAGTAAAAAATAGATACTAAATTTACGATGTTATTATAATGATTAGATATTTGAAATTTAATGTTCCAAGAAAATTATTATAAAGGAGATAATAATTACCATATATACTTGACTGTTTCCTTGGAAGTTCCATTGATAATGAAAGTATTTGGATAACTATGAGTGAAAAGGGTATTATGTTTGTAGAATAGAGCTAAAAGGAAAGTATAAGGGTAGATATTAAATGATTAACTCTAAGTAGAGTTGTGAAATTTAAATGGTTTAATTGATCACCTTTAATAAGAGAGGAAGATATAACTTTTAGAAATACACCATATATTTTAATAATACTATAGAATTATTCAAATGTTAATGGATCATATGTTATGGAATTATTTATAACATTATATATTTGGGTGTACTAAGAGCCAACAATAGCATTAAAAACTTTTTTTAAATACTTTATATGGATTTTAACATTACTTTTTTCATTTTACTCTTTCTATTTTAAACATGGATAATTGTTTTAAACTGTGTGATTTTAGGTATTATTAAACTTACAAATTTTTTAATAAAATCATTTTGGTTTCTAGAACTAAATTTCACATATATTTTTGATCCAATTAAACTACCAAATATTATAAAATTAATGTTCAAATTAAAACTTATATTGTTTAAAAACAATTTTATTTTAAAAATGAAATTATGACCAATAATGATTTTTTACCTCATTTAATTGTGATTTATAATTAAATAACTAATACTAGAATAATTAATTTTATTATAAAACATGTTATAATCATTATTTCAAAAAGTTAAACTTTATTAATATGATTTAAATTTCTTTCACTTAATAAAACATTAATTTTAAAATGTTTTTTTACCATTATTTTATAAATTAGCATTAATCCAAAAAAGTAATTATTTATACCCAAAAATTTCCCATTTTTAATATTATTAAAATTATTATCTCAAATATATTATTAGATTTATTATATAAACATTCTATGTTCAGGTAAATTAATCTTAATGTTAGTGAATATCACATGATAATTCATTTAGTGAAAAGGAATATTTTTAGGAAAAAGGATACATGATTAGGAAATAATTATCAACTCTATTAACACAAAATAATTTAATGAATTTATTATTATTAAAAAATTACTTTTCTAATAATAAAAAAATCGTTAATGAAATATATTAAAACTAATTTTAAAATATCTTCAAAATAAAACATTATATTAATTTTCCAATGTATTATCAAGGGTTTATGAATTAAAAATAGTATTTTTAATAAATTTATTATAATCCATAATATAAATATTTATTGAAAAAATGTATAAAAACATTAAATGTATTAAAATAACAATATACTTTTATAAAAGAAATGACATTAATCACAATTTTTTCCATTAGCCATAAAATATATCTGGTCATTGCAATACATCTCTAAGTAATGATATTTTTAGTTAATATTTGTATACATTATCTATATGGTAAAATTATAATATATACATATATATATTTTACAAAATAGTTTAAAATATATATTCATATATATGGAATTAAATAGGAAAAAAAATGTATGGTTGGAATTGAAAAATATTAAGAATGATAAATATATTACCACCAGGGGATGGAAAATACTATGTTGATGCTCTGATAAGAAAATACTGTGATACTCTATCCATGAGGAGGATAGAAAAGGAAAAAATTCACAAGTATTTTTATAGGATGGATATGGAAGTGAAAATCTTGGGATATTAATCACATCTTTCCAAATTGACTGCTCAACCATCCACCCATGTAAAGACCAAATAAACCAAGAATGATGATGTAAAGCTATAAGAAAAGATAGTAAATATTCTAGAATTCAACTTTGATAAATATGGATGTATACGTTTTGGAACCAAAATGTATATTCCATCAATATCAGAATTGAAGAATGATATTTTGTATTAGGAACATAGTTCAACCTATTGTATATATGAAACAGGTACCAATATGTATAGATATCAAAAACAAAACATTGGTGGTATAATATGAAGAGGGATATTGTAGAATATATATCCTCATGATTTCAATGCCTAAATATTATGGTTCAAAGATAAAATTTTAAGGGTATGTAGAACCCATTACCAATAACATTATAGAAATGGGAAAATATCACCATATACATCATTATAATTCTCTATAGAACATCTAAATTACATAATTCAATTTGGGTTATAGTCAAACATCAAACAAATTTAGCACATTTTATTGGAATCAAAGATGTTTTCCCCCATGAACAGGTCACCAAGATATACAAAAGGGAGTACGTGAGGATAATTAGAGCGAAACTATATCTTATATGTCATCATGATCCAGGGATTACCTTAAGGTTTTTTATTTTTATTAAAAAAATATATCTAGACATAGAGAGGACAGTTAGCACAGTATATCATCCAATGATTGATAGTATTTCTTAGAGAGGAATTCATACTATAGAGGATATGATGATATATTTTTCAATTGATTTATGAGGATATTGGTATCAACAAACACCACATGGTGTAGTACTCATATAATAAAATCTTCCATTATACCATTCATATGGAACAATATAAGGCTTTGAATTGGTAGAGATGAAAGAAACCAATATATAAAGATAATGTTAGAGGGAGGGAGCTGATAGGCCATCACCTTGTACAAGAAATTATTGAGTAAGTTAAAAATAATAAGGGACATATAAAAGTGTAACAATTCCTACTGAAGAGTTATGAATATAATTGATGATGAGATCTTAAGATTTGTGTTTATGACTAGGTTTCCTTTTAATATACCTATAGAAAAGAGTTAATAATATGAGTGTAAAAAGAAGGTAGTCCAAATATATATTGTTCCCCACAATATACATGATATTTATAAGGTCAAAGACTGTTTTTTATAACCCCCAACACACATATCCTAAGTACATTATGTCTTCAATGTATTTCTTATGGTAAATTTCATACTATAAAATTCACATGTGCTATGCTAGGAAGCTATTAAATAAGTAAATGATCTCTTATATAACAAATAACCATTGGAAATTATTGATCAAAGAGATAAGGGTATACAAAACAAGACCACTCATATGGTCAATGTTCTATGTTGAAATCGTAAGGTTGATGAAGATACACGGGGACCTCCTGATGTTATGAGGGAAAACATTCCCTCACCATTTATCTTCATATTAATAAAATTTACAAGAAAAATAATTTTAGGGGGGTTATAATTTCACTACCCATGATTTTCTTCAATTAATAAATAAAATGTTTAATGTATTTATCTACATGAGGAACTGAAACCAAAACAAATATAGAGCATTGTAAGGTGGCTGTAGAATTGTCATGAAAAACCTATGATAAAAGAAATATAAATTTACATATATATATATATATAAACAAAAATATTCATCACTTTAAATGTCAAATCATTTAATAAAGAAAACAAACTAATGGATTTTCTTTCTAGAATTTAATTTTTTTAAGAATAATATATTATTGTATGAATACATTATTAAAACTAGTTTAATTATTAGCTTATATTAAATATGAAGAAGAATTTATAATATATGTAAAGTATTTTTCCTATAAGAAATAGTTATTTCACTAGATTTTAGACATTTAATTAAAAATATAATATTTTTTTCAAATTTGAAAAAATAATATAATTTTTGAATTTCTCATGCTCATATCATATAAAAATGATTTTTTTAATATTTTTCTTGAAAATATATTTTTATGTAAATATAAAAAAAATATTTTTCTACCAAAAAAATTACTTTATGAATTAATTATAAATTTATTAATTTTTTGAATAACAAAAAATATATTATTTATATTTGAATTCATACTTTTATAAATTATTTATTTTAATTTAAATTCACAAATTAGTCAATTTATAATTTAAATAATATTTAGAAATATTGATTTTTAATACACTACAATTGTGTTATTTCCAAAATCATTTTTATCAGTTTAAAACCATAATAAACAAATTGATTCCAAAAATGATATTATTATTTTTTCATTATATAATATTGACTTTTATTAATGGTATTAAATTATAATTTACTTAGGAAAAAATATTTAAGATGGTGGAAAGTAAAATGGTAAAATTGAGAAATCGTAGAGGGAAAGGGCCTAACATGATTAAAAAATAATTCATTATTAATGGTTGATGAGTGGAATTAACTTATCACCCATACATTCCATTTTTTATAAATTCTTGACTCATATTCCATGATTTTCACTTCACATTATTGATGATTTTGGGTATTTAAATAAAATGAATCTACTTTTCCCTTATAAAATGGGAAGTCCTTTAGCCACTTACCCTCACACCAAAAACACATAAATTTATTCAATGATATACCCTCTCCTCTTCCTCACATTACTACACTCATTATAGATGATCCAATATTCATAAATGATTGACCTTAAATGGATTAATCCCCATCCCAATAGAGACAATAGAAGAAGAGAGATATATGTACCTAGCATCTCTTCCATTTTTCTATTTTTTTCTTATATTTTCTTAAAAATATCATATTATAATTCTAAAATTAAAAAATATTATTAATTATTTTACTATTATGTTATTATAATTATTAAATAGTCATTAACCATGATCCTCTTTTTTGTTAGTGAAAATGTAAATGGGAACTATGTGATGTGCAGACTATCACCTCAACGAAAAACATGATTTTTCATTCTTAAAATACAAACACGGATGTTAATAGAATATATTTTAATTTTATGATTTATATATATATATAACTTGTATAAATAGCAATAATATGGTTCTTTTTTAATAAAATAAAAAATAATGACCATTTAAATCTAATCTAATGTTAAGAGTAAATAAACAAAAACTAGTTTATCACCATTATCATTTTCATGAAATGCAACAAAAACTATAGTGTAATGGAATTATAAAATTAAAATAATTTATAAAACATAAATAATATAACATTTAATTTTTTAAAATTAATATTTCTGGGGGAAATATATCGATCAATTCTGCGTTTTGGAACCCAGGTCAAAACAGATAAAATTATTAACACTAAATATTAAATATAGATTATAATAATCTTGTACATTAAGAAAATTATTATTAATAAACAATTTAAATATAAATACACCATAATATGGTTCCTAAACTTTTAATTTTTATTTTTATCATTAATATAAAAGAATTTAAATACTTTTCATGGGATTCATGTTTATTGGAAAGGGACTTAGTAACTCAAAATACTCTTTAATTTAAAAAACAATTGAACTATTTATTTCAACGACATCACTTTTTTGGAAATATTTATATTTATTTCTATCAGAATAAATTTTTTATCTAAAATTCACCATCATTAATAGTATTATATTTACTTTTTTAAGATAATAAATTATATCCTTTGAGAATTTATGTATTAATTTACATTGATTACTTCAAAATATTTTTACTAACTCACATTGTGATTTGGTTCTCATTTATTATCTATATTAAAAAGACCTATCAATAAAGTATTTATATTTAATGATTCAACAAATATTTTATGTTATTATGTTAATTTTTTAAGTAAAAATGTTTTTGATATCAAATAATTAAATTTATGATGCTATAAATTTTGGATATCAATTAAAACCATTCATATTCAAAGGTTTCAATAATATATTATGATGATTTTTACTAGAAATTTTATGTATTGATAATGTTGGGTGGGGTTCTATTTCAATCACTAATATTGTGGTTTATGCTTCTATATTTTGAGATAGTTTGGCATGGAAATAATGAGTTTGTTCACATGGTTGTGGTGGTGATGGGTATGCTAACACATGACTTACTCCGATTGTGGATGTAAAACCTCTACATGTTTTTCATAAAGTTATACTAAATTTTCAAGATTAATTTTATTTCCATTAAATTCCATGTATTCAATGTTATGGATTATTTTAAATTTTTTTGAACTTTTATATAATCCATGAATATTATATGAATATTGAAATGTGTTTGAGACTATTAATATATTTTAGTCTTAATTAACAATATTTTTATTATCATATTTTACTCTAAATTTTTTTGTTATCATATACGGTATTTTGATCATTTAATTTGATATTAATGTATTTTCATGTTTTCATTAATTTTATGATATGGTTTTCTCTTTATGGGAATATGATACCATAACATTCTTTCGTTTCCAATCCTCAAATTATAAAGATAATAATATCAGGTGATATGTCAAGCAAATGGTATAGAGGAGAATTATTATATAGAAATGTTCATAAGTGTAATAAAATTAATTTTGTATGTAGATAATATTCAAAACACTAAAAACATTGGTCTCTAGATTATGTGAATGATATGAGATGCATTATTTAAATCATGATATTATTTTACTGTTTAAGTTATGTGTAGCTTTGGAAACATTAGTAGAAAATGAAAATAGTAAACCATAGCCAATAAAAAACCTAAGAACCAAAAATTATGACAAATGAGTCATTTATTTTAACAACCTATAGTTTATAAATGATTTAGTTTTCCAAAAAAAAATATTATTATATTATATTATATATTATTATACACATACAACATAGAGAGAAACAAAGAACACAATATTTTATTAACTAAAATAGTTACATTAGTTGGAATTTAAACCCATTAAAATTCACTATATTACAAGGGGAAAATATATCATAGGAAAAACAACAATAGGATAATATTGATCACTCCAATATACTGGAATCATCCCTCCCATGAACCAAACTACACCAATGATACAAAATATTAGTAAATAAATAGACATTATGGAAAATGGAAATGTAAAACCTTGATAGGAATTTAGGTGAACAATTAATTTATTAAATAAAGGGAATTTATATGAGGTAATGTTCCTATTGTAATACAAATGTGATTTTTGATATATAAACAATATTGTTGGAAATAGTATCCTAACCATTTCTAATAGTATATAGATTATTGAAATGGTAAACTTACATAAAAATAAATCATTTTAAAAAAAATAGTGTTTAAGATGAGTAATTTTTATAAATATAAGTATTATAATTCCAAAAAAATATCATGTTCAAAAACTCAAATAAAATATAATCACATTTTTAATAAATATAATTTTGTATTAACAAGTTAATTCATATAATAAAAGGGGTATAAAGTCATAAAACAATTATATTATATTTATTTATGATTAATTAGGTCAAATATAACTCTATTACAAGTTTTACATTAGATTTAATATTTAATTCAATATTTTAACTCAAAAAATCTCATCTCCACATGTATAAGCAACCCCACACCCTATCATTCGAAAACCACTCTTCCATGACATAACAAAGCCCAATATCTACCAAAATCCATTATATAAATCATTATAATCTTTATGGATGTTATTTTCTAAACCAAATCCATTATTCAAGGATTTCTATTGTTTTAAAAGATATGAAACACCAAGAACATAGTATGTTTGTATCCACTCTTCGCTCGTTTTTTCTCCCCTGTTTTGGGTTTTCACAATTACATTTAGATCCAAATATTTTTAGAATAATTATATAGTATTTTAACATTATATAAATGATGTTAACCAATTATCAAATTATTTTTTTTGGATGTATGTATATTTTATACCACTATTTCTCTTCCTTTCGATAACACTTTAGATAACAATTGATTAACCACCAACGAGGACATTTCCAACTTCTTTACTTATCACCAAATTTATAAATGGATATAATAAATTTCATAAGTAATATTAAATTTTAAATATATGAATTTTTTTATTCTATAATTAATCCTTCTAATTTGTAATTTACTATTAACAAAAAATGAGAAATGGATGGAAAACATGAAATTTGTAAGGAATACAAGAAAAAAAAGTTTACCCTATAATCAAAGGAATTATGAAATATTATCCAATGATTAAAATTTATAAATACTTAAAAAAATTAAAATAATTTACTTGTGCTTCAATTTTTTAATAAATATATGTTTATTATTCAGAAGATATAATAGATATGATATAAAGTCAGAATTATGGTCAGTGGATTTTCAAACCCAATTCCATCCTTTTGGGTTATCTTATATTTCACCTTATTTTCATTATGGATATTCCTATAATATCCATGAAAATAATTTCTATTATCCTTTCCCTTTTCTTTTGGGAATATACATGTTTCTACCTTTTTAAAATTATTTTCAATACAACTAAAAATATTTTTATAATGGATGTAATTTTTTAAAAACACAACCTTGACTCCTTTTGAGTTTTTTTTCTTTAAAGAGAATAAATATTTGATTATAAATTATGGCTCCCATTTTGATCTGAGAATCCCAAAATGTATACCATGGATTATTATTGAGTAAAAATTTATGAAACTCATTCCATTCCATGTGTTATTTCATGAATTTGATAGTTATAAGTTCTATATCCAATAGACAATTATGATCATTTATGGGACTAAAATTATATATCCCTCAAATTTATTTGGTAATTTGATATATATCATGAGATTATTGAATTAAAATGATTACATATTTGATCATAATAATAATTTTATGCTTTAATCACATATGTTATTTGTATAAAATGTTCTATTAGTACATATAACTATGTGTGCTATTTGACTACTATGACATGATGTTCCATTTTTCTTCATATGTTATATTTTATGACATTATAAAATGTTTTCTTCTTATTATTATTATTATCTTATTCTTGTGATATGATTATTATAATTATCTTCACCCATTTTACATTGATTTATTTCCCTTAATCATTTTACTAATATTTTTTCTTGACCGTTTATTTGATTTATATTCGCTAGTTATTACTCTTACTATTGGGAATGTGATATTTGAGAAGGATAATAGAATATATTTTTAAATAATTGTTTATGATTAATTATATATAATAGATTTATTGGCCTAATTTTAACAAGGTAAAAAATAATTGGATCATGTATGGTATCATTATTATGTTGTTTTTGTAAAAAATGATGTAATAGTCTTGTAATAAAAAGTAAAATATCTCTAGTTGATATAAAAGAATAGTTGTGTTAATTTGAGGATTAGGATTATAATACATTTTTGAATGCCATAAGTATAAGTCCATGAATAGGTAAAGACCCTAGAAGAATTGTATTAGAAAAAGAATAAACAATGTGATCTTATAAGATATTACTTTAGAGTTGATTGGTGTATAATAATAAATTATTTCTTAATGCTTTGATGATATATGAATTTTTAAATAATTTTTTTTGGAAAATGGTGGGAACCACGTAGAACCATGACAGAAATCCATATGAAGGACGATTAAATAATTTTAAAAATTAAAACTCTAATTCCAAGGGAAGTGTAGTTAAAAACATCATGGATATGATTACCCAACTATCACGGGCTGGGAATAATAACCTTGCCCATTGGGAATAACTTTCTTCACTGAAGAGGGATAAAATGGATATCAATTCCTCCATGAAAAAATAACCACCAACATTCAATGGGTCTTAGAATCCACTTATTGATGAATGTTGGTTTAACACAATAGAGAATATATTTAATGTGATCCACTATTCTGAAAAATATAATGTGACTCTGGACATCTATTGTTTTCATATAGAGGTAGATCGATGGTGAGAATTGATAAAGAACACCATGCTGGAGGATTAAATGGAATAGATTGATTGTTAAGACTTTAAGATAATATTTATTAAAAATTATTCCCATCAAACTCTATGATACAAAGATATAAACATAATTCCTAGAGCTTACAAAAAGGGACAGTGAATCTGTCACGATATAAGAAGAAAAATTAACAAGGATTTAAATATATTTCTCAGATATTTTTTTTAAAAAATAGAAAAATATATAGATTCTTTATTAGGTTAAAACCATACCTTTTATTGGTTCTAGATATCTATGACTTTAGGAGTTTTTAACAATTATTTTAATGTGATCTCAATGTATAGATGGATTTGGGTAAATAGTCTAATGGTTATAGATAAATTAATGGAATAATGGAGTTTCAAGCTAGTGGATCAAATGGAAAAGGATGAAAGAGGATCCAACCCACCATATGTCAAAAATATGGGAAGAATAATATTGTGAATTCTCTCAAAGTGATTAGGAAATGCCTCAAGTATGGAACAGAAGTCCAAAAAGATCGACAATGTTTATGAGACATGAATAATGTGGTCGAAATGATCAACAAAAGGAGGTAAAATAATAATTCACCACCCGAGGTCAAATTCTTCAACTTTAATGACAAATAGAACTATAAAATCTAGTTCAATAAACCACTAGACATTGTGGCTAATCCATATCTACAACAACCAATGCCAACGGAGAAAGGGAATTATTATGACATCACAACTTCTAATGAAGTTTATGAAAAATAATTCATACAAGGAATATATTCTATTTCTTAAAGAATGGAAAAAATTTATTTGATTTTGATTCTATAAATTCATTTATATCCTATAATTTCCTAGAAACATTGAATTGATGACCCAGTAAATTAATTTAAATAAATATGTAACAACAAATATTCATGAAACCATTACAATCCACGTATTTGACTCTACTCATATTACTATATGGGATAATATTCTTCTAGTGAGTCTCATAATCCTTCCCTTGGTTTAATTCAATGTCATATAGTGCAAAGATTGGCTCAGGTTATATATCAAACACATAAACTATCCAGAAAAGTTAATATAATTACATAGTCCAAACCATCCCCTAATCTTGTAAAAATGAAAGGAATATCATCAACATCCTTTGGTAAATCCCTCAATAGTTTTGGTGTTGATACCTTGTAGACAAGAATATTTGGAACCAATGGTTCAATCAAAGGAATGCATCAACCATTTGGAAATTCCAATTTTTAGGGAATACAATTATGTATTTCTTGAAGAGTTACATAGAATTTATAAAGATCATGATCTATATTTCATAATATTTCTTATGATTAGAGCCACTCCAATCTCTAAATTACCCTATAGGATTTCCCAATTATATAGAAGGAGTCAATGAAGCAGCTACAAGGTAATTTATAGAAAGGTATCATATTCCCTAGTCCATCATCATGGGGTGTTCCAATGCACTTTTTAGTGAAAAATAATGAATCATTAAAGGTGACTATTCATTACTAAGATATCAACAATATCACTATAAAGAAAAAGAATTCCATGCCAAGGAATGATGACTTGTTTGACAAACAATGAGGATATAAATTCTTCTTAAAGGTTGATCATTATCCTAGATACCATTAGTTTAAGCTGAAGAAGGAATATATTCAGAAAACTACTTTTTATAATAGGTATAGGAACTATGAGTTCATATTGATTACTTTATGTCATACTAATTAATATAAAATGTTCATGTATTTAATTAATGGAGTGTTTATAGACCCTATCAACAATTGTTTTTGACTTTATCGATGATATAATCATTTTCTACAATGGAAAGGAAGAAAATGAAGATCATTTTTTCCACATTAATAAACGATAAAATGAAGGCTATGTTTTGGAAGTGTGACTTTTTTATGCGGAAAGTCACATTATTAGTGCACTTTATCACAAGTGAGAGACTTTTTTGGACCATTCAAAGAAAAATTCAATTGGGGAATGGCCTAGACCATCATTTGTCATAGAAATCAATAGTTTTCTTTGATTAGTAGGGTAATACTGATGTTTTTTGGAGAAATTTATCATGATTATATAGCTCGATAAAATTATTAAGATAGAAATGGTTAAAGTGTGTCTGGATAGAATAATGTGAGGAAAACATTAAGGATATCAAAAAGAGGGTAATCACTATGAATGTACTCACAGTACTAAAAAGTGGATAAGGTTTTTTATATATATTTAAACTATAAACAAACCTTTATGTTTTCTACTCATGTATAATGAATAATTGATATCCTATGCCTCATAAAAAACTAATGATCCATGAGAATAAGTACCTGATGCATGATCTAGAGATAGTAACTGTGATATTATCTTTGTAGACATAGAAACTACCTTATTAATGAGAAGATTCACATATATACCAATAACATTATTCTAAAGTACACATTCACCGAGAATAATATCAATAGGAATAAAAGAAAATGGTTAGATATAATCAATAACTAAAATTTTCTACTCCATACCATCCTGTAAAAGAGAACAATGTTGTAGAATCAAATTGTATAAAAGAACTTTCTAATCTATCAATGATGAAAAATAAGAAAGTCTATTTCTTCATGGATATAAAAAGGTTGTATTTGGAAATCATAATGATAGGTAAGTCATCCAACATTTCCAAAATTATTTCCTAACCATCTATGAAAGAGAAGATAAAGGAGGCACGAATGAATTATTTAGAGCTTCAATGGATGCTGAATGAAGTAATTAAAGGGTTGATTTCTAAGTTACAAATCGATGAATGTGGTTTAATTCAGTATGGAACTATAAATTTAGTGCCTTCATCAACAAATATAAAGAGGGGTATATTGGATGATGTGTGTAGAACTCTTTTATCCATTAATCCCAGAATCACCAAGGTGTATCAGTATCTCTAAAATAAAATTTGATGGGACAACATGATGAATGAAATTACTATGTAAACCTCAAAGATAATGTTATATAATCACATTAAAACAAATTGAAAAAATGTTTAATGGGATGATTCAACCATTTTTTAGAACCACGTGGAAATGGGAGAACATAAACATAGACTCTATCATTGTCTTCCCGAACTCATGAAAAGGAAACAATGAAATATATCTTGTGGTGGATTGACTCACAAGGATTTTCCACTTCATCATTTTTTAATAATATTTGTAAATTTAATGATATTATAGGATATTTATATTTATAAAGGTTGTGTTGAGTCTATATGGGGAACTAATTTTTATCGTCTCTGATAATGATCCAAGGTTCACTTTTAAATTCGTGAGAATTCATTAACATGCATTGAATATTAAACCAAATTTCAGTATAGCCAATCACCCCCAAACAGATAGATAATCTGAAAAGAATATTCAGAAGCTCGATTATATTTTTAGAGCCTTATCAATGAAATTTTTGGGATGATAGGATCAAAATATTCCATTAGTTAAGATATAATTCAACAATATCATCCAATCGAGTATTCAAATGGATCCATATGAATCTTTATATGGGAAGAAATATATAACTCCTACATGTTGGGGTAAGGTTTATAAAGAAAGATACATGGACCATGTTTTGTGTAATATATGTCAAAAATAGTTCATGATATGAAAAAATATATAGAAGATACTCATATTTGGATGAAGAGAAATGCTGACAACTATTATAGGGACATGGATTTTGAAGTTGCAGACAAATATTTCCTTCAAATATGACTATGGAAGAGATTCATGTTGTTTTAATGTAAATAGAAGATAATCCCTAGGTATATTATCCATTTAAGATCATTGATCAAATAGTAGTAGTGTCTTATCGACTTACACATCCACCAAATATGGCTTTATTCCATGATATGTTCCACGTATCTCTCCCGAGGAAGTTCATAGTTGACCCATCACAAGTATTTAATATATTGGTGTTATAATTAGAGAATAAAAAATCATATTAGGATAATTTGGTGCAGATTATGGATCATAGAGAAAAATTCCTATGTAACAAGACAACTCATCAAATCTAAGTGTTTTGGAGAAACTATAAATTTTGAAAGGTGATGTGGGAACCAGAGGAAACTATGAAATCGATGTATCCTAAACTATTCTCAACCAAAAAAATGATTTGAAATTTTAGAGATGAAATTTATAAAGGGGGTAAGAATGTAACAGACAAGAGTTTATAAATTATAATTTTTTCTTGAAAATAATGTGTATAATATTATATTTTACAGTCTTATACAGATAAAACAAATTGATGAACTAATAAACATTTATTTCATCAAAGAAAATAATTTTATTATTCAAAAATTAAACCCATTAAAATTCCAAATATACGGGGGAAAATAAAAAATAGATAAAACTATAAAGAGAAAACATGGATCACCCCATTCTGATTGAATCATCCAACCAATGAATTTAGTTGAATATTGAATTAAGGAATGAATAGGTTTTTATATAAGGTAATTAGACCTATAGAATACTAATGCAGTCATTTGAATAGTAATTTACTGATGGGAATATTATCTTTACTATTGTAAATAGTAACTTGACCATTAAAATAGTAATTTAGAAAAAATATAATTGTTGTGAAATAAATAAAATTTATAATAAGTATTATAATTAATTATAAATATTATATTACGAAAAAATAAATATAATGATTAAAAACATCAAAGAAAATATTAAACATTTATAATAAACTATATTATAATCTGTATTATAAAAAATATATATATTAATAATAAAAATTAACTTTGATAGAAATTTTTTTTATAAAATGAATATCATTTTTGAAATTTTCATATCAAAATTTTCCAGGGATCTTTTTTTCTAGTTTATGAAATACTTTTTGTTCAATTAAATAGTAAAAACATGATTTCTCTATAAATAGTGTTTCTCGAATTAAATCATTCATGATATAATAATGAAATAATAATTTCTAGAATTGGTGGAATGAACAAAACTAATTTAATTTTATAAAATATTAATTAAAAATAAATAAACCATTTTTTCAACCCTATAAATTAGTTACCATAGTCTAATGTCAAATGTATTCCTCCAAAAAAATTCTTTTATTTTCATCATTTCTTTTAATGAATTGGTGAATTAGAATTATGGAGGATTTTGAAGTCCTAATGTGATCATATTTTATATATTTTTGATTTATTATGTCAATAACATCAATATTACAATTTTTACTTTATATATATTGTCATATTCAATATATTAACTAAAATAACACCCCTCTTCTCAAGTATAAATAATCCATCTCCATCCCATTGGTAAGACATTGAACCCTCATGTACCAAATTCCAATATTTTAAAAATACTCCCTATCAATCCCTTAAAAATATTAGGGATCTTCTAGAGTAAACCAAATCCGTTAATATAGAAGTATATTTGCATACAAGAGAAAAAACACTAAGAAAATAGTACGTTTGTTATCAACTCTTCTCTTCGTCTCCTCCTCTCTTCTCCTTTTTTACAATTTTGTTCAAAACAATATTGTTTAAGATTAATTAGGAAGTATATTATCATTATATAATTGATGTCAAAATACTTTAAAATTTATATTTTTTCTATTAATTTTTACACCTCTCTTTCTCCTCCTTTGGAAAATGTTCCCAATAACAATCAGTTAACCTTTAATGAGGATATTTCCATATTACATTCTTATCACCAAAATTATTTACAGTTATTATAAATTAATTTTGATATATAAACGTGTATATTTATGTATTTATGGTTTTATGATTTATACGAAAAAATGTATAAATTTCCTTGAACCAAAATGTGAAATCAAATCAAAACATGAAATGTTTTAGTAAAACATAAAATAAATGTCTTTACCTTTTAACCAAGGAAATTAATAAATATAATTAAAATTATTATAACAGATAGATATTTAAAAAATATAAATACTTCACTTATATTAAAATATTTTAAGAAAAATATGTTTGTTACTTAGGATATGGAAATGACATGCAATATATAGGTAATTAAGGAAAGGGGAATCTCAAACCAAATTATTTCCTTTTGGGATATCTTCTCTTTATCATAACTTTAAGTATGTGAATTATTATAAAGTACCTAAAATGAATTTTAAATATTTTTCACGTTTTATTTAAGACATATATATTTTTCCAACCTTGTAAAAATGATTTTCAATCCAATGTAAAATACTTTTTAAGAGGGGTTTATTTTTACTTAACGCGTATTTGAATCATATAGAGTTGATTCTTCTTTAAATAACAATATTATTTTTTCTAAAGTAGGATATCCCTTTTCATTTAATAATCTTTAAGGTTATTCCATGTGTTATTATAAGATAAATCCTTTATTAAACCCATTCTTTCCATGGTTTATCTAATGATTGCAATTTTTATAAGTTATTTATGGAATTCATGGTAATGAGCATTTATGATGTGATGGGTGGGTCCAGAATTATATAGTCATCCAATTAATCATATAAAGTGATATATATTATTGAAAGATGTTTATTATATAGGAACATTATGTTATCATTTTTCATAGTGATGATGTAATGATTTATGAACATACATTATGATTGGCCTTGATGCTTTCATTGTACACAACTATGCATGGAATTTAACCACTATGACATGATGTTTCATTTCAAGGTAAATGAAACATTACCTGACATTATCAAACATGACCTTCATTATAGTGATTATATTATTCTTATGATATGATGATTATTATTATTCCCACGCATGTTTAATTGATTCATGTCCCTTATTCCTCCTCTTATTGGGATTTTGCTCAGACCTTTTTCTGATGTATATCCTCATGTGAATATAAGTACTAAATAGAGAACAAGACTGTATAAGGATAAAAAAGAAATATTTAATTATATTTTTTTTGTTTTAGTGTTTATAATTTATTTTCTATCTTAATTATAAGGACTTGGTATTAAGAATTAGATAATATTGAATTAAATGAATAATTCACATTGAGGAAATTTCAGGTTTAGATTTTTAGAGAATTAGGTCATAATAGTTATATAACATCATGAATATTACATGTAGAAAATTTTACTCAATATCCATTTTTTATAAAATAAAAACTCTTGAAAAAAGAGTAATTTCCATTTCCATGTTTTAGACAGAAATACTTTTCCTTAATCCTATCCTTGACCCTATTCATCTTTAGGTCCTGTGAAAAACATTTCAAAACTTCGGATGAGCATAAAAATCTCATTAAGGGTTATAAAGTAAAGAAAGAAAACATTAGTTCATCAATACATACATCACATAATCTCTTTAACATACCTCCTAAAATCATAATATTTATGAAACACATGTAGAAAACATAAATCATAAAGGTAACTTGTGGAATCCATATCATATTAACATTATAGCTATCATAGGTATTTAGGGAGTTACATTTGGAATACCCATCATTATATATTCCCTAGATCTCTGAGAATAGTATTCAAATTTACCTCCATCACAATACATAATGCATTGGAGATCTATCTCAGGCTCACCCAATCAAGGTTTATCACGAAACCACCCGTATACATGAACAATGCCCAAGAACCATAACACATAAAACAAGCATAACACAAAGTTAAAATTTTCAAATTTCAATCATAATATATCATTTCCAGATATTTAAATAATCAATTCTTTCTCAAAACCATTTTTAAAAAAAAAAAATATGTAAAAAGGGTATATAGAATTTATTTTTCTTTAAAAAACACTATGGTTTGTTAATTAACCCAATGATCAAATAATACTCACTGCAGCGGAATGGTCGTTGTCACCGCTTTCATTTAAAAGAAACAAAAAAAAATTTCATTTAGTAAAACTCTTCAAATAAAAATATTCCCTTATAATGAAATGAATGTTAAAAGGTTTTTTTAGAGCGTATAAAAAATTTGTGTATTAAAATAAAATATGCCTCATTGAAAAGATATTGAGACGAAGTCCCTTACCTCGTGTCTGATTTGACTCGTTCATACTTTAATCTCCTGAATAATTTACTAATGTTAATTTCTACTTGATTAAGAATCATTTTCATGTTTATTATTCCTTTTATATCACTTATTACCATGTTATATTTATTATGTAATCATTTAATTTAATAAGTGTTGTTTTGTCGATATTTGGTACATGAGTCAAAAATGAACACCTTATAATTACAAGTCATTAAAATAGTACAAAGTTAATTATATTAATAATTATATTCATTATTTAGTTATCATATATATCATATATATCCATTATATACATGTATTTATAATAATACAAAACATTTGGAGGTAAGAAATGAAATGCACTGTTCGTGGAGAAGGCAAGTCGTACGTACGCATGAATGCTACTTTCATTTATATTTCTTATTTTAATGGAATTAAAACATAATGACACATAGTTATATTATAATTACAGTATAATATAATATATAATATCATTTACTCTATCCCTTATGTTTCCCACATATGGCATTAATGAGTCACATCACTTTGAGGGGGCGGTAGTCCGCACTTCCTCAAATGAAATTATCACATTTACCCATAATGGAATCCATAAAGGTAAGATATAAATAGATAATATTGAATCATAAAGAAAACATAAACATAATATATATCATATATAAATATAGTGTCATCTTAATGGCCCCCATGAGTGGCGGTAGAAGATAATCGAATAATCATAGTATCGTGAGACGTTAGTTTGCCATCCACCGAAATAGTATATTCGTCACCCATTAGAAGGAGGTGTCTATAAGTGTAGTTCAAATAATTATCATAAAAACATCATAGTACATTTAGGATATTGTTTTTGTTATAAATTAAAAAAATAAAAAGATTTTAGTGGTTGAAGAAGTAGAATAAAAGATAAAATGTTTTGAGAAACTATTCCCTTTAATTTGGGTAAATTTCGTTTGTTGGAACCAAAAGGACTTCTTGAAGTGACTTCAGCCTAAGGTAAGGAATCTAGAAGGAGGATAGAGATCTTGAGAGATTATTTGAGAAGGATTTGGATGATCCAAAGGGCTTTATAGGTGTGAGGAATGAGTAAGAAGTGATGGATTTTTATAAGGGGGAGAAGGGGCTCTTTAGGAAATTGTGAAAATATTATTTTATTATATAATGATATTCAGTTTCTAAAGGTCCAAAACAAATTAAAGTTTAATATAAGATGACTCATGGATGAAATAAATTCATAAAATAATAATTTGACAGGTTTTTGATGTTATTTTAATATTTATAATCTTATTTATTTAAATCATTTATTAATGAGGTAAATACTGCATCATTATTATGTCACAAATAATTTAATTTATTTTGTGTCTAAAAATTATAAAACAAATACCATGATGTAGGAAATCATATTATCATTACACTTAATATATATAGTCTAAAATATAGCTTATATAACCCCTTGAAAAAATTAATTTACTAAAAGATGTTTGTGTCATTTTTTCTTTACTTTAAGTTAATTAAAATAAAGTTTCATTATCACTCATAATTGGCTCCATGGGGTCCCAAAGACGACCAAAAGATGATCATGGTCGTGAATGACTCAACCAATAAGGTTATGACAATTTTTAAGGTATTTTTTGTATATTATAAAATTCTTTTTACCTTTATTACCCTATTTACCTTTAACCGCAGTAATAAAAGACAAAAGTTACTAGTCACCCGAAACTATTTTCAACTTATTAAACCATATTTTACATATTAATAACTACCATTTATATCGGATTTTCAAAATTAAATTCACAAAAGTGGTAAAAATTCATTTAAATGAAAAAGTCAGATTTTTAAATTCTAC
This sequence comes from Viscum album, assembly GCA_963277665.1. Lineage (NCBI taxonomy): Eukaryota > Viridiplantae > Streptophyta > Magnoliopsida > Santalales > Viscaceae > Viscum > Viscum album. Next base: position 1,373,227,936 of record OY728129.1, on the reverse strand, counting down.
TAAGTGGTTTCACTATTCATCAAAAACTGATGTTTTCCAAAAAAATACAAACAAATTAGCCTAAGATATATTTGATATTCCTAATTCAAAAATGATGTCTAGTTTACCAAATTCAAAAAATAGTATTTTCAATAATTAATTTAAAATTAATTCCCATTGTCAAAACAAATAGAATGTTTTTAATAAACAATAACTATCAAAAGATTGATACTTCTTTATGTCCAATTTCAATGTGAAATTAATTAAAATGAACATCATTGGATTAAATGGTAAAAATATATTCTTATTAAATTTTAAAACCAATTAAAAATATAATATAAACCTACAAATAAATTAGATTAAAATGCACTTTTGAATAAAAATACAGTATTTTTCACTATTTATTAAAATGAACTTTATCCGAAAAATACCAAACATTTACTCAAAAAATATTTGATATCCCGAATATAAAAAAAATTTGTCAAATGTAACATATAAATGTGACCAAAACTATATTTAAATAGGTTTCTACAACAAAAGGTGGTAAATCGACACTATAAAAAATATTAGAGTATTTATGCTTAAAATTAGATTCATTCACATATTAAGCCTCTAAATTTTATTGGATAAATGTAAAAATATTTAAGAGACATGTATAATCATATTACAGTTAGTTATATTCATTTCTATAATACAATGTCATGGAGTTATCTACAATTTAAAATAATATTATTATACTATTAGTGTGCAATGAAAGATTTCGAAGAAACTCATTGTTGCGTATCAGGTACGCCATCAAGCATATCCACCCCTTTAAAGTAAAATTAATATTTAATTCAAAAATAATAATAAATTTGAAAATTTATTATTCATTATTTACTTGGGATGTTACATTAATTTTACAACGAAACTAAACATTTAGATCCTAGATTGTATTTATATAATATTGATTATCTTAAAAATGAATTAATAGTCACGTGAAAACAATCCGGTCACTATATTCATTAAATAATAAATATGGTTAAAATTACCTCTATGAGAAATTATTAATTTATTGAGATGTTGTACTTTATTAGAATTAGGTATGTAATCATTTTTTCAAAGTGATTATAATAAAATATTTAATAATTTCACATCAAAATACCACTAAAAATGAAAATATATTATATCAAATAATTATAAATTACTCTATAAAAACATAAATAGATAAAACAACTCTTTAATAATGAAAAATATTATTTCAAAATATAATATATTTATTATAATTCAACAAGAAAAATAAATTGCATTCAAATAAAAAAGGATATTTTAATACCACACAAATTCGAGGATTTGGATATTTTTCAGAAAAATAGAATACTTATTTGAAAAATATCAAGAATAGATGATTTTTATTAATGTATAAAAAAATATTTATTGATTATTTCATCTTGAAAACAATTATCAATTATATATATTCAAAATTAAAATAATAATTCAAATTTTTGTTATCTAAGTACCCATTCAGGTTTATTCAATATATAAATCTTTAGGAATATCCATTTCATAAAAGGATAATAAGAATATAAATAATGTGAGAAAAAAAATACAAAGACCTAACTCATTAGACCATCATAAATTTTTCTATATCCATTGAATATCGATTCATGGATAATCATTTTTAGCTCAAAAATATCATATTGTTCCATCAATTCAATATCAAAACTATTAAAAACTAAATCTGCCTTAGAACATTGTATTTACCATTTATTCCGCCATGGGTTTATAAAAAATTTCAACTCACTATGAGAGGAAAAAATGGATTTATATAAAGTGTGAATACCATAATTGGGTGTCGAAAATATAAATTCAAAAAACTTCTTGATGCAACACATGTAACTCAAACACATAAATTATAATATTTTTTCACCAACAACTAATTATAGTTAGAAATATTGTATCCTAATATTTATCCAATATTAGGTTTATAATATATATATATATATATATACATTTAAACTTAGAGGGAAAATATAAATTTAACAAAAATTATTAAATATATTCTAAAATTCAACTAGTTCATAATTCAATTAATATTCAACCTAATGGGGTTTGTAAAATTAAAATCACAAAGTGATTATAAAAATATATGAGTGGTTGTCCACTTTGGTATATTAACCATTTTATTTCCCTTGGAGACACCATATAATATAATTAAAATTGAGCATTTTTATGACTAGGGAAAATAATAAATCAATAAATTTCTCATTCAATTAACACATATCCTTTGTAAAAAAAATTGAACTGTTAAAATAATAAGTACAAAAAAAAATACAAAATTTGAAAACATGTCATCTTTATATGGTTTTTATCATATTCAGAAGGTCAAAGCTCTATACAATAATATGTCTTCTCCATAATAGATAAAAAGGACTTTTTTAACCACTTCTAACTTAAACATCTTACATTGGTTTTGACTTCCTCTTTAGGTTTAATCAAATTCAACATGATGTTAAAAAATCAAAAAAAAATTATTAGATCACTTAATGTGACTGCCCCATGAATTTAACCAATGAATATTTTAAATCTCTACTAAAAATACTCAAAACATGACCTGAGAACAACTAACCTTATAAATATTTCTTATATGGGTTACTATTAGTGAGAGTGTTAGTCTCCCAACATTAATAAGAAATCAAATATCAATTAAAAAATAAATAAACATCAAACCCTACCATTGGGGGAATTGGAAAAATATTCAACACTAAACCCCCAAAATCAATAGATATTCCTTTTTAAAGTGTTCATTAATTAATTGTTAGCAACTAACTCTAGTCCAAAAGAAAAACGCATTTATCTATAATATACATTACCTAAAAATACTTACATAGAAAACTATAAAAGATAATACATATCACAAAAAATTACCTAGTTATCTAGTGGAGACACATCACAAAAATAGCTTACAAGCACAACTCTAAACAAGACAACCCACCCAATGCTTTAAGGACATAAACACATAGATCCTTGAAATACCATTACTCTATAATCATATAACTATTTCACTCAAAATTAAGATATCAATTTCATTTTGGTTTCATATCCATGGAAAAACCATCAATATTTCATATAGAAATGTTCCTCAATACATTTAGAAACATACCACATCATGTATCTAGATCTAATAAAAATTTATCATCGACTTTAAATTACACCTCATCTAATATGGTTTCATTACCCATTAGGAAAATTTATTTAAATTCCACCTATCACTAAATCTATGAATCACCTTATTAAAACACCATGATCTAACCATGAATAATGGATGATTACCTTCATAATTAGGAAAATATCTCAAGTGGACTACATAGAAATAAATGATCACATAATATATAATAATTTATTTTTTCAAAATCAAATACCATGCTTATTGATAGGTGATACTAGAGTAATATATGAATTACTAAACATATAATCCTCTTATTTGACATAAAATTTCACTAAGGTCTTCTGCATAAATTTATCCATCACACTTTGAGCATAAAATTAAACTTTGTGGTCCTTATCCACTGAATCATTGTTATGCTATTCGACTCACCCAATCCCTTAGTTCTACTAGATTCATGTTATCAAATCACAACTACAACATTTCATTTTTCTTTAAAAAATTGATGTATCTACTGCATTTAGAACACAAACAGTTTTATCCCTCATGATGGTGATATCTATGCATGCTTTGAGATATTCAAACGATTGTTACACTCATCCTTCAACTTTGATCATATTAGTATAGAGTCAATGATGAATCTTAATAAAATAAACCACTTTTCAAAATGTTTAAACATTTCCTCTATAATATATGTTTATTTTACCAAATATGATATCTAAATTACCAATACTCAATCATCACGATCAATTTTTTTATATTTAGAAGTTCAAATAGGTAGAAAATATATTGATAATAATATTTTATATTTCTTCCAACAACACCATTAGAATCCCATGCTATGTCAAGTTACCAATTAAATCATATTAGATATCAGTATATTCCAATAATTTGTATGTTTTTTATCTATTTTTTTATGTGAGGGACACCAAGAAATATTCCCTAGATTGGAATCGCCCACCATTAAATATGAACCTCTGAAATATTCTCATCTACAATTTACCTTCCAACAGAAAAAATACATCTAACTTACGCTGACGAAGATGATACAAGGTATCATTTTAGTAAGATAATGTCTTGAAAATTCTCCCAATAACCTGACAAGTATGAATTAGACAACCATCATATGAAAATTGTTTAATAAATCAATATAAACATCCATCTAAATAGATCTTGGTAGAAGATTAATGAGAATATATATCTCAAAAATCATCTAAGGATAAAATGAATGGTTCACACTAACACAAATGATTATGAGTATCAGAGAATAATATAGATATAAAACATTCAACCCATCTGGGAATCCATTGATCAAAATCATAACACATGTGCAACTATATTTTTGTCTGATTATCTATAATATATACTGATATTGAATACAAATAAGTGGTGATGGAGATGGATAAGATTATACCAATGTATAGATAATTTTATACCACACAATTATCATTCCAACACCACCATTATGATTGATACATAACATATAAAAAATCATGTAATGGTAAATTTATTATTAATTTAGAAATACAATTCCACAACTACCATATCTAACTATAGGGAAACAAAAATTGTTTCATAGGAAGGGTTCACTTTTAATAGAAAAATAAACAACTACCAAAACAATCTTTAGGACTCCATTGTATGAGTGGAACAAAAAATGTCATAATTCTATCTTAATTATAAATTTTAACCCCAAACATAAACATGCATTCTTAAATAAAATTAAATATTAACATTTTAAATTAAAAAAATGAATATATAATCATCAATATTTACTCAATAATGATCTAAAATATCATTAGAGGATACAATAGTTTAAATTTTTACCATTCTCAACTTCATCAGAAATAACATTAAAAAAAATATTAAAAACTAATTGTGGAAATGTCAATAACCTTATAATGAAATCACAATCTCATCCAATATTTTTTGATCTAGTTAGAAAATATAAGTCTTGGACTCTAACAAAGCCTTTATAATTTTGGAATGTGGATTTCCTTTTAAACCTTTATGATATTTACCATAAAAACTCATATAGTTAATTTTTTTCTATATTTACTTCTTTAAAATATGTGTGAAAGACATTATAATATAAAATAATTTCTATAAATGAAAAAAAAATTATAAGGAAATTTCATCTAATACGGAGGTAAGGATATTGCATAAGTGTAATCTATTATTTTTCCATCCCAATCAAATCTTCAATGGTGACTAACACAAGAACAATTATTTTCTTATGAAACTAAAGAAATAATATATCAATACTTATACCAATGATGTGTTACCTATTCTAATAATTAACCTTGATAAGCCTTTAACGTAGTTGCTCTAACATTATATCCTAGATACATCAAGAAGAATGTCCTATAAGAATGCATAAATACCAACAATATCTAAAGATACAAAGATAATCTAGTAAAAAAATATAGTTATAGGACATTATATAAATGTAATAAATCATGTTTATCTTCTTATAAGTCACATAACCCCTAAACCACACATCACACAATTAAACATAAATATATTAACTCTATGAAACCTCTTTATTACTATATTAATGTACATGTTTCTTTTTTTACTGAGGAAGTCAACTAAGGATGTATTGACCATTATAGAGGATGCACACCCACTATATTGATTTTTCATAAAACTATATAAATAATATATATATATATATATGACTCATGAACCCACATGTAGGGTGTCTCCTACTAGTAAAATTTAATAAATTATTGATTCCATTAAATAGAAAAATTTCTAATTGGGTTTCTAACTCTGTTTGTTCTCCAATAATCTATCCCACTCCATCCATCCTAATCAATATGAAATTAGGAAACCTATCTACACTAAATCCAATGAAACAACCCATATGAAATTATGATATATGAACCCTAATACTCTATATCATAAAACACTCATTTTAGTATACAAATGAGTTCAATTAAAATACTCCATAAATAATATATAGAAAAATAAAATACTATATAATTCATAGTATATACATTTTAATAAATTTTATGTAGTCCTTATTAGTGTTATAGTGTGTGTTAGTATAGTAAAATAATTTGTGTCAATAAAAGAATATATTTCTTGTAGAAAATTTGGAATGTGAGACACACTATATTATTTACACATATAGAGATAGTTATCATTGAGGCAAAGCAATTGGATACAAGGAATTTATTTTTGTATATATGGTGTGTGTGAATCCATGTAAATAACCTTTTTAGGGGGAAAACAAGACATTAAAGAAATATTTTTTGGAATATGGGGCATGTGGTCTACTCTTGTGTGTATTTATAGAATGACTCTACTTATGTATCCATTATAAATAGCGTGTATTATTTCCCACACTATGTGTATGTCTTATTGTTTACCATAGAGTTTATTATAATATATGCTAAAATTACACAGCGTAATGTGAATGGTTTGTTCCCTAATGTCAAGCCCCATATATTATTTATATCCTATCATAAAACATAATTTATTTTTGGTGAAAAATATTACATGGTTCATAGGTTTACATGTTTTGTCATATTTATAACTCAATATAAACCACTAAATTTAGTGAGGGGTATACGTATAATTTGATTTAGAGGACTATATATTATGTAGTCTAAAATTATAGATCAATAACATTCAATCATATTCACTTCATGATGTGGTCATTGTGTCCTTCCCCACCTCTTATCATGAATTCGACATCACCCTAGTCTGAATATTCATTTTAAGAAATTGTACCTCATCATAGTATGCCCAAACATTCATCATCACCATGGAAGTCATCCCACAAAATCTATGACTAAACATAACCAAAACATAATACATTAGACTGTTAAAAAACTAAATCCATCCATCATCAAACCATTTATGAATATTATATGTATTTATATATTTTTCATTTTTCCCATTGGTTACTAAGTATTTTTTCCATTTTATTATTTTTTAAAAATAAAAAAGAAGTTCATAATTTTTTATTTAAATATGTTTTTTAATATTTTAGGGACAAAATATTTTTGGGTGGTATAAATATTAAATTTCTAAGTAGAATAACGTTTTAGGGTTTTTCATGATAGAAAAGGGATTTATTACATCTTAATATAGGGAAACATGAATTTTAATATGTTCTAAACCTCTAGGGAAGTGAAGTGAGATCTAATAAAACTTTTACTATAGACTTCATGCCAAAAAAATTACCCTATGTATACATAAGGTTATCACCAATAGTGGTACCTTTAATTCAAAGGAAATGTGTTTAGTGTAGAAATTTTTAGACTTAGCTGCTGGAGAGTTCTAATAGATTCTTTCCCAAATCCTATTTTTAGTATGTTGATACAAAGAATTTTTTCTATGGTAAAGAATTTTGAATTATTTCAAAACAACATGATGCATGTAACTATTCTTATTTTTTATTAGAGAAATATATACGGATCATCCATTATATTTTTAAAGAACATATCACTGTTCAGAACATTAATAATCAACGATGGAATTTAGGGTTGTGATATGAAAGAACTGTTGGAATTGGGATTTATGACCCCTATTTCATTTCCCTTTTACCCCAATGTAGAAGATCACAAAATTTTAGATCCATTTAATTTTTTCTATAGATCTTCAATATATTGAATTAGAATATAGGGGAAATTCATGATGGGTTTTCAATTATATTGAATCCATGGAGGAAAGTCATTTATGTTATGAACCATGATATTCATGATTCTAAAAATTTAAATGCGGTTTGTTTTATATAACTCTATGGTGACATTTATGTTCCATGAAACTAGTAAAAATATCATATAAAATCATATTTTTTATTTCATAATTCTATAATCACATAGGCTATGGTGTAGTGGTGGATAACATGTTTAGTCTATAAATGGGAACACATTGTGTGGATTGAGACATTAGAAATCATTAAGGGAAATGGGGGACCAGAGGTTGAAAGCATAATGATACAAGACAATCATCTAGATACTTGAAAATTATTATTAATTTATTGATATTTTAATTCATATTTTTGGATTTATACTGAAGTTTTTATTGTAAAAAATTTACATTCCTTTATTTCAATGATTTATTTTTTTTCGCATCTGATTTGTATAAATCATCCATCCCTCATGTTTACGATTTCATTTTTTATTCAAAAAATATATATCTTGTTCATGTATTAACTTAAGGAATCAAGGATTAAGAGAACGGAGAAATACCCTTAACATTGATTCGTTATGTTCTTTAATCACATATGTTTGATTAATATACCACTAAGACATATTTTATTATATACAGTACTCAAAAATTGAGACTGATGTACATTAATAGATAAAAAACATGCTGTAATGGAGAATCAGAGATTGAGGGAAAACATTAATAATATCATTAATATTGTGATTAATAATGATGATTTTATGAATAAATGTTTTACTTATCCGGGAAAAAACAAGTGTTTTTATGTCTCAATTTTTTTCTCATAATCTTGATTTAAAATATATTTTCAAATTCATTTATAATCTACTCCATATTAAAAAAAATTTATTCATATATCTTTTGAATCTATGTAAAATCTATTCCATTCAATCAAAATTGTAATTCACTAAAATTGAGCTCTTTTTCGCTCAACCCTTGTGAAGGGAATTATTGAAAAACAATATAAAACTAACTAAATAATAATAAAGAATCATCAATAGTAACACCATTACATGATATCATCATGGAATAATAACATTGTTTAATCAAATATTTCAAAATGATAATATAGATTTTGATAAAAGTTAGTTAATTTGAAAAAAAAAATTAATTGAACTCCCTTAGACTACATCTCCAAACAATTTGGTTATGAGGTTGATAAGTAATGTTGTTTCCATTATTGTTCATAAGTATTTCATAATCAACATTATCCCTAATAATTTTCAAATATTTTCTTCTTGAACTATACTTTTTCATTTTCTAGAATCCAATACTTCAATAACACCCAGATATTTGATTATTTAATTAACAAATAAATAATATTTACTTCGATATATTAAATTAGACACAACACCAAATTGAAATGATTCATGAGGTATTATAATAAACCATTTTTAAGGACAATGATAATATGAAATTATAATATTTATTGTATTTTATTTTATTTTATTATATTTTATTCAAATAGATAAAATTTACTATTTATAAGTAATTAATTCATTGTGATATGATTTAAAAAATTAAATTTTTAAAATTGGAAATTTTAAAATATTTTTTTCTCAAATGATTATTATAAAAATAAATTGATATCTTATAACAATATAATTTAACTAGTAGTATTTAGTTATTCATGAAGGCACTTATTGATTTCATTTATGTTATTGAAAATAGTGTTCTTTTAATTATCATGGTGTTAAATTCTCACCCTATAAAAAATTGAATCCTTTAAACTATAACATTGGAATGGAAAATGGGGTTTAATATTTTAATATATATTTTTGAAAACAAAAATTATAAAATTTCTTCATAAATCGTCCCACTAAAAAGAAAGAAATTTAATTATAAAGGTTATCTAGAATAACCAAAAAACTAAGTTTCCATAATGGAGATCATTAGTGGGAAGTGAAAATGTATACATGGATTAAATAAGTATTTTCTAAATAATAATGGAGAGTGAAAAAGATAATTGATCACCAGAATATAATTCATTATGAGAAATTAAATGACCACAGAACTTTATACCATTGGGGTGTGAAAAATACCATCAATTCATCATATGTGAAGGTAATTGGATAATATTTTTGTTAAAATAATCTTTTCTCAGATTTATGTAATTCCTTTACCATATAGACTATTAAAAAATGAAATATTCTTACTTGTTTTTTTTAAATCCATAAATTAAATTTCAACTTTTAGTTCTATGTTACAATCAGTTTCCACCTTTATCTCATCATTTAAATCAAATAATGAGTGTGATTATCTAATGTCTAGAGAACTATAATAATCTTTTGATTTACCATGACATGTATAAAAGGGTGAAAAAAATTTCTAACTGACACTATGAAAACTAAAATACTACAAATAATGTAATATAAAACCAAAAATAAATAAAATTTCATTTGAATAAATAATATAATAATATCAAAATATTCAACAATAATACTCTATGTTCAAATTAAATAATTCCATAAATAATTAACCACATATCTCAAATAAAATCAGTAAGAATATAAAAACCTTATTGGATATCTTTTAATATTCTTCCTACATCCCCAAAAAAATTAAATTATTTCTGAATAAATATTAATTTTAAATCACTTGTTACACATAAGGGTTACATATATATAAACATAATAAAATTTCTCCCAAAATATCATTAATCTCATGTAAATTTTATCACTAAAAACATATATTACTTTAAATATATTATCAGCCTTAATCTTATAAGATTTTTTTGATATCTATAACACTTAATTTTACCTCAAATTAAAACATTATAATATCCAAAATTATCTAAAAATATATCTCATTCAAATTATAACATCCCCAAACCCTCACTCCTAGATCTAGTGCCAAAAAATTAATCTTTATATTTTTGGAATTTATATTAATAATATTTATCCAATTTTTTCTTCAAAATTATACAACATCATAAGAAAAAAATGGTTGAAATACATGACCAATAAACATTTAGGTGTGTAGTTTCAAATAATTAAGATAAATGTTTATATAATAATACCCATGCGTTCATGTGGTAATTTTTCTTAATATGCTCCAATATTTTTTTATCACATTATATTATTAAAAAGTCCCCAAAAACTCATCACAGAGGAAACCATTCTAAAAATAATTTATAAAACATAAATATTCATGAACAGGGAAAATATGAAATATATGGTGAGTGAGATTAGATGCATGGTATGGGTATACATAATCTATTCATATCAAGGATTTAAATAGAATTATTTGATGATATATATAGTGAAACAAAAAAATCATTATAGGATTTTTACATATATTAAAATGCCTTTAAAAAAATTTTAATATGTATTTTAAAATAGAGTAATTTAATATTTTCATTTTGTACATTTAGAAAATTAAAATAAGAAAACAATATTGTGAAAATAGTTTCACTAAAAATAAACATGAAAAATTATAATATAATATTCATTAAAAAGAACATTTATAATAGTGTGAAAATAAATTCATGTCCCAAACATTTAAAATAAAAAATCATTTCAAAAAATATTTAAGAGATTAATATACTCCCCATGTAGAAAATGATAATATATTTAATATAAAAACACTTTAAAAGAAGTTCAATGGTCATCAACTGTAGCTTTAGTAAATTATTTATGTTTTGAAAATAAAAATATCGAAACATGGAAAATAACATGGTGAACAACATTGGAAAAAAACTGATTAAATCATTTAAATAATTTTTTAATGAAAACCATTCACAACCTCTTAACTGGCTGAAAATTGTATTTTATTATTATGAAAACACTTTTAAAGAGAAAGTGAGAAACCTTACACGACATCACCACATCACCAATTCACCACTTCACCACTTAAAATCATACAAGCACAATGTATGAAATCCATTCAAGCCTTCAAACTGACAAACCATCATAGATGGAGCCAAAGTGACTAAGAAATGGTCGGGGTACCACAAACTAGGGCAAACAAACATCAGGAGAGCTGGACAAACCTCATAACTTGTCTTCTCAAAAGCCTACTAATGCGACCATCAAAACCAGCCCAAATCCACAAACCCACTGGCAAACTCCAGTTGATTTCGCCCAACCCTATAGCGAAGTGAGATGGGCCTTGAAAAGAGTACATCTAGAAAGCGTGACGAATAGACCAGAGCGAGGAAGACCAGGCCATCCTGACGTTGCACCCTACTCCACAGGCAACGGCAGTGAAACCTTAGACCAAACGCCACTCCACTAATCCTTTTCTAGCATCTCTCAAGTTGTGAAAACCCAAATCCAAGAGATCGTAGCAGATCCAAATCATTTTCATCGCAAACAAAACCTCAAGCATTCATAACCTCTTAAAATAAAAAATTACTAGAGTGAATAAACACCATATGAATCAAAAGTTTTTTTGAGTATAAAAGGAGTCATGATATTATATACCATGAGTGACTTTATACAACATAAATTTAAGGACCCAACCCAAAAACATTAAATAATATTCAGCTTTATTAAAGAATTTTCCTTCTTAAATTTAAATAATTTTTATAGTTTGAAGTATTATTGAGTTATATGATAATTTATACATAACAATCATAAATATTACAATCTGCACAATTCTAATCAGTATCAATTTTTTAAAAAATATAAATTTTTTAATATTAAACATATTTTCTTTTCATGAAATATCTTCACTTGACTTTATTTTTCCTTACTCATCCTTAAATATAGTGATGATTTATTTAAAAAAGTGGAATGAACACAAAAATCCTAGAAAAATAACATAAAAGAAATAAAATAATTATTCTAGTGAAAGACAAGAAAACACATGAAATTTTCACATTTATGTCAATATTCATTGATCATAATAAATAGTTCATGTATATATGAAAAATGAGCATTTTACATAAGAAAAATACTCCAAACCCATTATAGTCAAATAGAAACCCTTTTGGGAAACATAGATCATTATATTCAAAAAACAATTAAGAAATAATAAGTGCCTGGAAAAATAAGTATTAGAATCCACCCCAAATAAATCCCTTTTACTTTCATTTAAATATATGTAACATTACCTAATTCACAGGAGAGATATATTAAGCTCATGCATCTTAAAATCTATATCGAGCAGACCAGTCAGATCAGTTGTATCTGGATCACCCATCATATAATCTATGTCATGACAACCTATAATATAATCTATATGATTCTCAATCAAAATTATATATAATGATCAATTTATGCATAATTAATAAAACATTTTTTTCTCTGTTTCTTTATAAAGACCATGAAAAACTATTTTGAATCAATATAAAGAACATTTCTTGATATTTAAATAAACATTGGTTTTAAAATCCCATTTTCATAACTATAATACCCAAAACAAAGGGAATATGTGTCATTAATTAAATAACATAATGAAAATTATAAAGGAGTAAAAAAAATTATATAATTTTTTGGTAGTGATAAATGTCATTGAAGTTGTATACGTTGTAATAGGATATTCATTTTTACTTTTATTAAGAAATTAGAATTGTTTTAAAAAAAATATATAAATAGATTCTTTTTGAAAAAAAATATAATAAATTAAATATAGACATAAAATTTAATTTATATTTAATTTATTCCCATATAAAAACTTATATTATATACTTATATGAATATAGACATAGAATAAATTTTTTTTGAAATAAATGGTCAGACCATATAAAATGTGGTTTTAAGTAAAAATATCTCTTACCTAGAGTTATAATCATCACATACATTGTATATATACTATAATAATAAGAATATATTATTTATTTATATTCATAGGCCTTGTTTCAATTAAATTATTCTTTCTTTTTTATTTATTACCATATTATAAAATCTATTATGTCCATATCAGATGTTTTAAAGATATTCAGTTTATATGAACTAAATAACATTAGTATGATAAATATGGTAAAGGTGGATATTATTACATTAAATATACAATTATAATAATTTTTAAATTATCATTTTTAAATAAAAAAATTTACATTATAATCCAACCATGGAAGACAGTTATGAAAATTGAACTACGTTTCAATAATGAATATGGTATCTCATACATACCTAGGAGAAACATTTAAATTTCTTTATGATCATGATTGAAAATGTTAAAAATTATTATAATTTTAAATAATGGTGATTATACAATAGATTTTGAGTTATCTCTTCAAATAAACACATATATATCAACTATCATATAGGGTGATAACAAAATACCTTCACTTTATATGTTGGTAGTCCACACATATAAATGAACTTTATCATTTTTCAACTTATTGAATGGTATGAAAATAGATGATATATTACCTTCCTATAATTTCAATTATATCATTAATATCATATATATTAATTAAATCCATCATATTAAATTACCTATAATGGTGGTGATCAAAAGTGAAACACATTGCTTTATGGAAGTGGAAATCTACACATACACGTGAGTGAAGTTTTTGTCAACAATGGGATAGAGAATTATATAAAAAAGATTTATTCCATAATAATAATGTTGAATTAATTTTTGGAATACACTGATGTTAATATTTATCCATGGTTAAAGAATATTTGAATGAGGTGGCATTAAAAATAAACCTAAAATGGGTTGATTATGAATTATACCTTATAATCATATAAACTTATTGTATTAAACTATAAGAATTCAAGGATTGGCCTTTTTGAAACAAAATAACCACAATCTTGGATCATGTGAAAAAACTGTATATTTTATTTTTAAAAGAAACAAAAAATATAAATATTATTACCCATCTGTTAGATATTTTCTATCTAGGTTTTGAAGAAAATGATAAATCATTAACACATATCAGAGTTTAAATAATTAATAAATAAATTACTATTATGAGTTTTCATTAAATAGATCCTTATCAATGGAAAACTCCTTGGAAACTTCTAATGAGTCTAAGAGAAGTATTTAAAAATATAGGGTGAGTATAAAAATATATTGTAATGGGATTTCAAAAAAACTAGTGAAATCATCACTATAAATAATATTTGAAAATTATATAATAACATTTTATTTTATATTAAATATTAAAAAAATGATAAATACTTTTCAAAATTTAATTCTATGGTTTTCGATATATATAACCATAGAAAAATAATTCTCAAAAAACTTCTGAAATACATATCACTTTTAAAACATTATTTGGAAAATATATTCCCCCTATATCAAAACATTATATATAACAAATATTTATATAAAATACAAAACTAGGGTATAAAAATTTACAACCATAAAAAATACCTTTTAAAACTATTAAATGAATATATTACTTTGAAAACCACTATCATTTCAAAATATAATATCTTTTGAAAATGTACTTGGAAATATTTTTTCATTATAAAAAAACATTTTTTATAAAATACTTTTTAATCTCAGAAAGAAAACATTGTATCCACAATGAACATTTTAGGTTGTCGAGGGCCAACCCATTTTGGAGGACTGGTTTCATTCCCCAAATCTCTATTATGTTTACAATGTCCAAGTGACGATTTGTTTTTATTAAACAATTGATCTTGATACATATTTTTCAATTGAGTTTTAAATGTCTTAAAATATAACACTGAATACATATATATATATATTAATATATGTGTATATATATACATCAATAATAAATCATTCACTGTATAAGAAGAAACTAAATCACATTGTAAAAAAAATTATAAAAAATGCATGGATTCTCTATCACATACTTATTGAATGAACATACATAAACATATGTTCAATATCCAAAATATTTGATTAATTTTTTGCATAAAATAATAACTATAAAATCCATTTTAACTTTTAAGTAATATAATTAAAACAAAATGATAATCCTTATTATTTTAATTTTAATATACAAACTAATAGTTTGAAAATATAAATCCTTCATATAAAAGATAACTTTAAAAATATGGATTTCTCTATAGATAAAATAAGTATAATTACTTCTCTAATAAAAATAATTAATCCCTTTTCATATAATTATGCATAAAAATTATAATAAACATAAATCATTTCAAAAGGGGGTTTTAAAATATAATAATATTTTTTAATAAAAATATTTATCCTTAAATAATATTCCATTTTAAAAGAAAAAAAATTGGATTATAAATATGGATAATAATACATCCCTAACCAAAACTGGTTTTAAAATAATATATAAATAATAATATTTTAAAGATAATAATAAATTCTCTTAGCTTAATTTTAAGACAAAAGAAATGGTAGTTCCTTCTGCCTATTTGAGTTCTTGAACTAGGTAGGAAGAGAGGGGGTTTATTTTTTATGATTTAGGGGTGTGTATGGTTTTATATTAGTTTAAATACTATATATATATATATATATATTTATCTGTGTGTGTGTGTCATGTTTTTAGTTTACAGAAGAGTTCGAAAAAATGATAAGAAAGTACAGGAATTTTCAATGATGAACAGATCCCTATGAGGCTTAAAGATTAATGGACTTTGAGATCATCTATTGTAGTGTAAGATAAACAAATATATATTATTTAAAGAAATTATATATATATATATATGAATTCTTATACCCTTTGTTACTACTAAACCCAAAAAATAACATAAATTTATTATTATTATTTGTTTTATATATATATAATTATATTTATTTTCACTTAGTTTTGATTCTTGGTAAGAATAGGGGAAGCTTCACTGATAGTATAAATGTGGATATTCTTGGGGATAAGATAACTTCGAAGTTCATTATTTGATTGGTCGATGTTCACACACCTATTTTTGATGTAAAAAAATAATGGTAATAGGGAATTTTAGGTGACTGTTTGCATGTCAAAGTTGTGGTGATGGGTTCCATTTCAAGTAGGGAATTATGATAAATGTGGATCTTCAGAGGTTGATAAAAATACTTCAGGAGATCGAACAGTTGATATGTAGCCGATCAGGCGACCAGGATATAATCGGGTGTTCTGAAGACACGTGAACAGTACCTATGGAATGAAATCCCAGATGGAACATTCAAAGGTTTGGGAACTTCCATAAATTACTCCCTATGATGAGAACTACTCGTTTAGGAACTGCTTTCAACACCAAGAACACTACACCAATTCCACTCACTGGTCATGATCCACCTGTGTGACCAACATATGGAATCCCATGTATGTGTTATGCATCAACTCTACGATCTGTGAAAAATATATGACAACTATACAAGACAAAAAAAACAATCCATTTTACCCTAGGATATCTAGGGTGGACCACACCCATGTGGGTGAGCATCTAGTCCCACATGAGTGGTGGAGGGGCCCCTTTGTTAGTTAAGGGTGGGACAATTTTTTTATACTTGTAAATTTTAAATATACTTGAAATATTTCTAAACTAAATTATTTATTTATATTATCATTATTATTATCTTAATCATTTAAAAATATAAAATTCCAACAATAAAATTACTAAATATATGTTATGTTAATATGAAATTGATATTAAATTATAATAATATCTATCATATCAAAGAAAATAAATATTTTATTGATGAAAAATAAAATTATTCTAATTATATTTTAACCTATACATTTATAAATCATATGTTACACATATATATATATGTGTGTGTGTGTGTGTGTTTTAAAATACCACAAAGGCTATTTTTAATTTTATCATTAATATCACATTATATTTCAATGATCCAACATCTATTTAACAATGACGACTTCATATGTAAAGACCCGTAAAATTCAAGTGAAATTTTTTCTTAATTTTCTTTCAAATTTTACAAGAGCGCGGTTTCTGACGGCACCTGATTCCGAGGCACGGAGTGCCCGGAATCATTTTCCGAAGTTTGGATCGGGTGCGTTCAATGAACGAACGAGCGGGAATTTCTAACTTTTGAACCGATGGCCGGAATCAAATTCTGAGGGCACCGATGAACTCCCAACGCCGATATTCGCGTAAGGAGACCTTTTCCGAGGTTGCGTTTATTTCGGGTTGAGAGTTAGTTTTTGGGAGTTTAGAATAAGTTAAATAAAAATTGTGGGATACAAATTTTTATTTTAACTTGTTGTTTTTTTAAAAACCCTCCCAAAGGGAGTTAGGGGTGGGACCCACAACCACTTAACCTCCCTTGGGAGGATTAAGTGCGGTGGGGCCCACACGAACCCCAACTCCTCAACTTCTCTCAAAAACTCCCCTTTAACCCATTTCAATTAATGTTTGACAACTTGGTTTAATTAATTAAGGTGGGTTGATTTTAATTTCAATCCTTTGAAATTCAAGTTGTTATTTGTGTAAATAAAATAAGCCTTAGCTTATTTTATTTTGGTTAGCCATCATGAGAGGATTTGAGAGCTCCTTCTTCTTCATCAAACATTGACGAAGAACACGAAGAACACTCAAGCTCCGACGAAAAACGTCGCTCCTCTCTTCTTCATAGCCATTTTGTTTCTGAAGATCGACGACGCCTTCCCTGTCAACAAAAGGGAATGCCGCTTCCTCCTCGGACTTCCTTCGTCGGCTTACGAAGATTCACCAACGACGTACCTCTTCGGACGTACCTCTTCATCAACGGAATTGACGAACGATTACCGCGACACCCAACCTCCGCAACGTTTGTCTTCTGTGGGTCGTTAACAAACATCATACTTGAAACCGAGGTAGGGGTTTATTTACTACTTTTTCTCATGAATTATACCATAGAATATTTCTTCGTGAAATTTATCCAACTGTTAGCAATTAACGCGAGGGGTCCGGACAGTACGAACACGGCTGACCCTCCTCCATTTCATATTGATTTTGTTGTGGATTGAAACGGGTGAGGCGCGCTGCCATCGCACCGTGCAGGATTATATGACAAGAAATGTGTGGCGCCGTCGCGCCGCGTCGTAAAATAATGCAAGGACGCGACGCCGTCGCGCCGCGTCGAAGAGAGTTGAAGGCACCGCGGCCGGAGCAGGGCTGCGGCGGTGTGGCACGGTGTCGTCGCACCGCGCCGAACGACGAAGGCTGCGGCCAGTTCCGGGCCGCGGCGGGACGTGAAGACCGGAGACTATTCGGGCTGCCAGTGTCGGAAGCCGTAAGGGGGACCGGCCTTGCCGGTCCCGTTGAGGAAGAACTGGCCAGCCATGTTGGGCCGGCCGAAAGGGAGAAGGACCGGGGGAATCAATTCCCCCGGCTGGCCAAAACCGGCCCCCCATAATGGGGGGGCGCTGTTACATGAAGGGGGGGGGGGGGGAAGCACCCCCCCGTTTTCCTCAAAGCAGGCCCCCCACGTGGGGGGGGGGGGGGGAAGGGCCGGTTTCACAAAGGGGGGGAAGCGCCCCCCGTTTTTCTCAAAGGCAGGCCCCCACGAGGGGGGCCGTTTGATCAAAGGTGCGGCTTTCAGCCGCGCCGCTAGCAGGAAGGGCGGGGGACTTGCCCCCTGCGTGTGGCACCCGAGCGGCGCACCGGCTGCGCCGCCGCGCCGGACCGCGCCGTCATGCCGGGCCGCGCCGCCGGTCGGGCCGGGTCGGCCCGGACCCGGACCCCCCGTATTCGAATCGACTTCGGTCTTTTGCCCATAACTTGAGCTACGGACCTCCGATAGACGAACAGTCAGTGGAGATGCGATCCTTGGATCGAGACGGTCGATTCGGTATATTTCACTCAAAGTTTCGGAATACTTTGAGTTCGGCCGGGTTGGTTCGTACACGAAACCAACCGGGCCCTCAGAGCGGAAACACTCATATCTTGAGCTACGGACGTCTGACTGACGTGCCGTCAGCTTCGTTGAGTTCCTCTTAGTGAGACAGATCTTTTGGCATACTCCGCCCGAGGTTTGGACGCAGGTGGAATACGGTCGGGTTGATTTTGCCTTAAAAACCAACCGGGCCCTTGGATGAAAAAGCCAATAACTCTCAGATCGTGTGTCTGATCGACGCGCCGTCTGTTGCGTTGAGTTCCTGTTGACGATACGGAACTTTTGGATACATCAACTCTGGACTTTGTGACAGTTGATGTATCAGCCTCTCGGCTCGTGGAGCGGACCCTCCCGAACGAGCTTGCTGTGTGCGGGAACCCTAGTGCTGGCTGCGACTGTGACTGCTACTGCTACTACTACTGCTACTGTGACTGCGACGACGACAGTACAGAGATCCTTGGTGGATTCGACGATGACTACAACACTCAGCGATCCTACGTGGATCAGTGCTACAGGTCCTGTGTGGGCCCGATCCTGTGTGGGTCTGATCCTGTGTGGGTTATTGCGCTCAGCGGTCCTGTGTGAACCAGCACCTACAGGTCCTGTATGGGCCCGATCCTGTGTGGGTCTTTGCGGGGGCTAGTTACCTATCGATCCTTCGTGGGTCCGACGACTTAGATGGATCAGAGATCATCTTTATCGTCTTTTGAAGAATTATACCTGTGTGAGCTGAATCCTGTTGCATTCCTGTGTGGATTGAGTTGTGCTATCCTGTTTGTATTTCGTTTTGATTTCCTGTGTGGAATACGTTTACTTTCCTCTGTGTACTGAGTTGTACTTGGGCTCGGAGGTAGGAGCGTATTGGAATTTATGACTTAGGTATATGTATGGGCATATACCTATGTAGTGTCGGTTGTTACTTCATGTTTGTATCTATCCTTTGTGGTTTATCCTTTGTGGATTTTGGGAGACCTTCAGGGGTCTCGGGGTCCCTACTGAGTAGCTTATACTCACCCCTACACGGGCTATGCCCGCACTACGTTGTGTTGGTTGCAGACGACGGACAACATTGATCTTGGCTGAGGCTTGCAGAGCAGGACGGTACCTGGAGGTGGACCACTGGGCGGGACGTGTTCGGAGCGGACGACGGGACCCGAGGAGCAGTGGATCTATCTGTACCCACCCTTCAGGTGGGATTTCCAGTGGACAGCTCGGTGTAGCGGCTTTTACTTTACAGTTGTTGTTTTCCCTTTCGAGTTGTACTTTACTTTCAGTTTGGGTTTGTATACTGGCCCATTTACTTTTCCGCAATTTCAGTTGTACTCTGTTCTTACTTAGTGTTTACTTTTCCGCTTTCTTACTCTGTGGTGTTTGTTTACTTTTCAAAGGCAATGCCTTCCCTTCCTACTGTGATTTACGCCTTGGTGCTAGTCGCCTGCCCCTGGCCTATGGAAGCCGGGCTTGGGGTAGTCACGGCACGGGCCCCGAGGACGGGTCGTGACAAATTGGTATCAGAGGAGTTAGGTTCTGCCGCGAACTCTGATCTTTTCTATGTGAAGCAATAATGTTTAGCGTATTGAGTGTGTTTATCAGTCCAGGGAGTCCAGTGTTGGTGTGGCGGCCGACGTATCTGTACACCAGGACCCTGACTTCTGATTTCTGACTTAATGCACGAAAACATTGATTGCGTGTGTGTTTCAATGTTTTCTTTGTGATTACTTAATATATCAGCTCACCAGGTATACTGATCTGACCCTGGCGCACCTGTTTCCTTTTCAGGATGGCCCCACGACGGCAGCCAGCTAGGGTTCCGAGAGTCGAGCGTGATGACAGCCTACCGAGCGACGAGGCCTCGGTACAGGGCCCATTGTCAGCTGTGGCACCAACGGTAGCACTACCCGCCGAGCCCCTGATGCTACCAGCACCAGCCGCTGACGATGCACGTCGCCTCAGCGCACTGCATGAGTTTCAGCGCCAGCGACCGCCCAGGTTTCGTGGGGAGACGGACCCCCAGGCAGCCGAGGACTGGCTAGAGGCAGTCGTGCGAGTTTTTAGGCTTGTGAGGACACCTAGAGACCTCATGGTGATCCTCGCTGCGAGCCTACTGCACGCAGCAGCAGGGCGATGGTGGAGCTTGATGCTCCAGGTGCACGATGAGGCATCTCTACTTTGGACGAACTTTGAGAGCCTCTTCCGCTCGGAGTTCGTCCCAGCCACCCTTCGTGCGGTGCGTATTCAGGAGCTTTTTCAGCTGCGGTAGGACAGCATGACGGTCGCTCAGTACTCGGTGAGATTTACTGATCTCTCGCGCTACTCGACCGACATGGTACGAGACCCATTCTTCCGGGACCGGACCTTCGAGCAGGGATTGAGACACGAGATCAGGGCTTCGCTGATCTCCCTCAGCATTCTGACTCAGACAGGAGTACTGGAGCGGGCCCTTTTGATCGAGAGTTTCCTTGCTGAGTCTTCACCAGCGCAGCGACACACCGCAGGGCGGCACGTGGCAGAGTCATCTGCAGCAGGCCGTCGACAAATTACTCAGGGGTCCAGGCAGACCAGACCTTCAGGAAGACGACCTCAGGAAACTGGCTCAGCAGTGCAGGGCACACAGCGCGGAGCCAGTCTTTCGAGAGGCAGACAGTTCTACTCGTGTGGCGGGCAAGGCCACATGGCCCGTGACTGCCCAACCCGTCGTGCTGAGGAGCAGCAAACGGTTGAGGGACCACCGAGGCAGAGGCAGAGGGTCGACCGTGGCGGTCCGCAGGGAGGAGGCGGACGAGGCAGAGGAGCTGGACGAGCAGCAGGTGGTGGGCGACGCTTTGAGGCTATGCCACCACCGCCACCAGGAGGTCCACCCCGACCACAGGGAGCAGGCAGGTAGAGACAGGCACAGCTCCAGGGAGCAGAGGCCTATGACCACGGCGCACCCGAGATGATTCGAGGTACTATCTGTGTCTATTCCACCCTTGCTGTAGTACTTATAGACACAGGAGCGAGTCACTCTTTCATAGCCGCTGCCCTTGTTCGGAGCACGGAGATTCCGACAGAGTCGTTGGCTCGATCCTTACGGCTAGAGACTCCTACAGGAGGAGACTCGACGATTACGCACTGGTTCCGGTAGTGAGAGCTTACTCTAGGAGGCGAGAGCTTCGGCTGGGATCTTCTTGTAGCAGCGTCGAGGCCTTACGACATCATCTTGGGCATGGATTGGCTATCTACGGTCCATGCACATATTGACTATTTTAGGCGCAAGGTGTGATGTGTACGCACCGATGGGAGCAGGTTCACCTTCACCGGCGAGAATGGAACCTTTGCAGCACATGATGGACTTCCGCGGAGGAGTGGACAGCCCATCACTCATCATTTGGCTAGCCTCATCCTAGGAGCAGTTGACATGCGGAGTCCTGGTTTTCCTACAGTGGTGGATCAGTTTGCGGACGTTTTTCTTGACGACGTTCCAGGGCTACCTCCTCGCAGAGAGCTACGAGCTTCGAGAGCTACGGGTACATTTGGAGGACTTGCAGGGCAAGGGGTTCAACTGACCCAGTGTTTCACCCTGGGCTTCCCCGATATTGTTCGCCAAGAAGGCGGACGGAAGCTTGTGACTTTGTGTTTACTATTGTCGCCTGAACCAGGTGACAGTGAGGAACAAGTATCCGCTACCGAGGATTGATGACCTCTTTGATCAGCTCAAGGGGGCACGGTGGTTCTCGAAGATAGACCTCAGGTCAGGCTATCATCAGCTCAGAGTTAGAGATGAGGACATGCAGAAGACGGCCTTCAGATGTCGGTATGGCCACTATGAGTTCTTGGTTATGCCTTTCAGTGTAACCAATGCTCCAGCAGTGTTCATGGCTCTCATGAACAGGATCTTTCAGCCATACCTCGATCGGTTTGTCGTGGTCTTCATTGACGACATTCTGATTTACTCGACGACTGAGGAGGAACACGCCTACCACTTGCGAGTTGTACTAGACACACTCCGAGAGCACCAGCTTTATGGTAATCTCTCAAAGTTCCAGTTCTGGATACGTGAGGTCCACTTCTTGGGACACGTCATCTCTGAGGCGGGAGTTGCAGTGGATCCCGCGAAGATCGAGGCAGTGCTAGCTTGGGAGCCACCCAGGAGCATGATTGAGGTTCGGAGTTTCTTGGGACTAGCTGGATACTATCGGAGATTCGTGCCAGACTTCTCTAGAGTTGCGGCACCAATCACAGATTTGACGAAGAAGGGGAAACCCTTCGTGTGGTCAGACAGATGTCAGCAGAGCTTTCAGGAGCTGAGACAGAGATTGACCAGTGCACCTATCTTGAGGGTGCCTGAGGAGGGAGTTCGGTACGTAGTCTACTACGATGCATCAAAGACCGGACTCGGATGTGTTATGATGCAGGAGCGGGCAGTGATCACCTATGGATCACGTCAGTTGAGGCCGCATGAGCAGAACTACGCTACCCATGACCTGGAGCTAGCAGCTGTGGTCTTCGCTCTGAAGACTTGGCGACACTACCTGATGGGCGAACGCTTTACAGTATTTTTTGATCATCAGAGTTTCAGGTATATCTTCTCGCAGAAGGACCTGAACCTGAGACAGTGGCGGTGGATCGAGTTCCTCCAGGACTATGACTTTGAGATAGTCTACACTCCTGGGAAGGGGAACGTAGTAGCTGATGCCCTCAGTAGGGGGACGGGCATTCAGCTACTTGAGCAGGCGACGGAGCAGCGAGCCTCGTTGAAGATATCCTTCGTTGATGGAGATGGAGCAGCCTTCCTCCAGTCTCTCATAGTCACCCCTCCACTACTGCAGCGGGTCAGAGAGGCACAGTGTGAGGACGCTGACTGTGAGACACGACGTGCACAGATATCCTCAGGACATGCACCTGATGGTTTATCCCATGGAGCAGAGCACGACATCCTTTTCAGAGGACGTACCATGGTACCAGTTGCTTTTCGAGAGTAGGTGCTGAAAGAATTTCACACTTCTCCATTGGCGGTACATCTAGGAGTGGCGACGATGTACCAGGATCCTAGACGACTGCACTGGTGGCCGGGTATGAAGAAGGCTGTAGCAGAGTTCGTTTCTCGATGTCTCACCTGCCAGCAGGTGAAGGCAGAGCATCAGGTACCAGCAGGCTTGGTACAGCCCTTGGAGGTCCCGGAGTGGAAGTGGGATGGCATATCTATGGACTTCTTGACTGGACTTCCACACACTTCCAGAGGTCACGACTCCATCTGGATGATTGTTGACCGACTCACCAAGTCAGCACACTTCTTACCCATCAGAGAGCAGCGCTCAGTGGAGAGCTTGGGACGTCTCTACGTTCAGGAGATTGTGCGGCTCCACGGTGTTCCATCATCTATCGTCTCCAATCAAGATGCTCTCTTTACTTCCCGGCTTTGGAAGGGGTTACAGGAGGCGTTCGGGACGCAGGTACGTCTGAGCACAGCCTTTCACCCTCAGACGGATGGTCAGACGGAGAGGACCATTCAGACTCTCGAGGACATGCTCCACGCATGTGTCCTCGACTTTGGTCGTAGCTGGGAGGACCACCTACCCATGGTGGAGTTTGCGTACAACAACAGCTACCACTCCACCATCGGGATGGCACCATATGAGGCGTTGTACGGCCGACCTTGTAGATCTCCTTTGTGCTGGACAGACCCTGGGGAGTCAGCACTTGTGGGACCGGAGATGGTCCAAGCCATGACAGAGAAGGTCCAGGTCATCCAGGAGCGGATGAGGACAGCTCAGAGCCGGCAGAAGTCATACACTGACAGGAGGCGGAGGCCACTAGAGTTTGAGGATGGCGACCACGTCTTCTTGCGGGTCTCACCTCGACGTGGTATACGGAGATTTGGCCGAGGCGGAAAGTTATCTTCGCGCTTCATCGGACCCTTCCAGGTCCTCAGCAGGATTGGCGAGGTGGCTTATCGCCTGGCTCTACCACCTCAGTTGCATCGGGTGCACGACATCTTCCACGTGTCTCAGCTGAGGAGATACATGCACGACCCGACGCACATCATTGACCATGCGGAGCTTGACGTTGACGATGGGGCGACTTTTACGGAGGTCCCGGTGGAGATAGAGGATCGACAGGAGCGGGTCCTACATGGGCGATCGATTCCTCTTGTGCGCATCAGATGGCAGCACGGGAACCTCCAGGAGAGCACATGGGAGCGGGAGGCTCAGATGCGTGCTCAGTACCCTCATTTGTTTCCCTAGTTTTTTATGTATCTTTACGGGGACGTAAAGCCCTGAGGTGGGAGTAATGTAAAGACCCGTAAAATTCAAGTGAAATTTTTTCTTAATATTCATTGGAATTTTACAAGATCGCGGTTTCTGACGACACCTGATTCTGAGGCCTGGAGTGCCCGGAATCATTTTCCGAAGTTTGGATCGGGTGCGTTCCGTGAACGAACGAGCGGGAATTTCTAACTTTTGAACCAGTGCCCAGAATCAAATTCTGAGGGCACCGATGAACTCACAGCGCCGATATTCGCTTAAGGAGACCTTTTCTGAGGTTACGTTTATTTCGTGTTGAGAGTTAGTTTTTTGGAGTTTATAATAAGTTAAATAAAAATTGTGGGATACAAATTTTTATTTTAACTTGTTGTTTTTCTTAAAAAACCTCCCAAAGGGAGTTAGGGTTGGGACCCACAACCACTTAATCTCCCTTGGGAGGATTAAGTGTGGTGGGGCCCACACGAACCCCAACTCCTCAACTTCTCTCAAAAACTCCCCTTTAACCCATTTCAATTAATGTTTGACAACTTGGTTTAATTAATTAAGGTGGGTTGATTTGAATTTCAGACCTTTGAAATTCAAGTTGTTATTTGTGTAAATAAAATAAGCCTTAGCTTATTTTATTTTGGTTATCCATATTGAGAGTATTTGAGAGCTCCTTCTTCTTCTTCAAACATTGATGAAGAACACGAAGAACACTCAAGCTCCGACGAAGAACGCCGCTCCCCTCTTCTTTGTAGCTGGTTTGTTTCCGAAGATCGACGACGCCTTCCGTGTCAACGAAAGGGAACACCGCTTCCTCATCGGACTTCCTTCATCGGCTTACGAAGATTCACCAACGATGTACCTCTTTGGACGTACCTCTTCGTCAACGGAATTGACGAACGATTATCGCGACGCCCGACTTCCGCGACGTTTGTCTTCCGCGGGTCGTTGACGAACATCGTACTTGAAACCGAGGTAGGGGTTTATTTATTACTTTTGTTCATGAATTATACCCAAGAATATTTCTTTGTGAAATTTATCTAATTGTTAGCAATTAACGCGAGGGGGCCGGACCATACGAACAAGGCCAACCCTCCTTCATTTCATATTGATTTTGTTGTGGATTGAAATGGGTGAGGCGTGGTGCCGTCGCACCGCGCAGGATCATACGACAAGAAATGTGCGGCGCCGTCGCGCCGCGTCGTAAAATAATGCAAGGACGTGATGCCGTCGCGCCGCGTCGAAGAGAATTGAAGGCGCCGCCGCCGGAGCGGGGCCGCGGCGGTGGGGCATGGTGTCGTCGCATCGCACCGAACGACGAAGGTCGCGGCCGGGTCCCCACGAGGGGAGCCGTTTGGTCAAAGGCGCGGCTTTCAGCCGCGCCACCAGCAGGAAGGGCGGGGGCCTTGCCCCCCACCCATGGCACCCGAGCGGTGCACCGGCCACGCCACCGCGCCGGACCGCGCCACCGTGCCGGGCCGCGCCGCCGCGCCAGACCGCGCTGCAGGTCGGGCCGGGTCGGCCCGGACCCGGACCCCCCGTATTCGAATCGACTTCGGTCTTTTGCCCATAACATGAGTTACGGACCTCCGATTGACGAAACGTCAGCGGCGATGCGATCCTTGGATCGAGACGGTCGATTCGGTATATCACACTCAAAGTTTAGGAATACTTTGAGTTCGGCCGGGTTGGTTCGTACACGAAACCAACCGGGCCCTCGGAGCGGAAACACTCATATCTTGAGCTACGGACGTCCAATTGACGTGTCGTCAGCTTTCTTGAGTTCCTCTTAGTGAGACGGATCTTTTGGCATACTCCGCCCGAGGTTTGGATGCAGGTGGAGTACGGTCGGGTTGGTTTTGCCTTAAAAACCAATCGGGACCCTGGGACGAAAAAGCCAATAACTCTCAGATCGGGCGTCCGATCGACGCGCCGTCTGTTGCGTTGAGTTCCTGTTGATGATACGGATCTTTTGGATACATCAACTCTGGACTTTGTGACAGTTGATGTATCAGCCTCTCGGCTCGTGGAGCGGACCCTCCCGAACGAGCTTGCTGTGTGCGGGAACCCCAGTGCTGGTTGCGACTGTGACTCCTACTGCGACTACTACTGCTACTGTGACTGCGACGACGACAGTACAGAGATCCTTGGTGGATTCGACGAGAACTACAGCACTCAGCGATCCTACGTGGATCAGTGCTACAGGTTCTGTGTGGGCCCGATCCTGTGTGGGTCCGATCCTGTGTGGGTCACTGCGCTCAGCGGTCCTGTGTGAACTAGCGCCTACAGGTCCCGTGTGGGCCCGATCCTGTGTGGGTCTTTTCCGGGGTTAGTTACCTATCGATCCTTCGTGGGTCCGATGACTTAGATGGATCAGAGATCATCTTTATCGTCTTTCGAAAAAGTATACCTGTGTGAGCGGAATCCTGTTGTTTTCCTGTGTGGATTGATTTGTGCTATCCTGTGTGGATTTCGTTTTGCTTTCCTGTGTGGAATACGTTTACTTTCCAGTGTGGACTGAGTTGTACTTGGGCTCGGAGGTTGGAGCGTATTGGAATTGATGACTTAGGTATATGTATGGGCATATACCTAAGCAGTGTCGGTTGTTACTTCGTGTTTGTATCTATCCTTTGTGGTTTATCCTTTGTGGATTTTGGGAGACCTTCAGGGGTCTCGGGGTCCCTACTGAGTAGCTTATACTCACCCCTGCACGGGCTATGCGCACACTACGTTGTGTTGGTTGCAGACGATGGACAGTGTTGATCTTGGCTGAGGCTTGCAGAGCAGGACGGTACCTGGAGGTGGACCACTGGGCGGGACGTGTTCGGAGCGGACGACGGGACCCGAGGAGCAGTAGAGCTATCTGTACCCACCCTTCAGGTGGGATTTCCAATGGACAGCTCGGTGTAGAGGTTTTTACTTTACAGTTGTTGTTTTCCCTTTCGAGTTGTACTTTTCTTTCAGTTTGGGTTTGTATACTGGCCCATTTACTTTTCCGCACTTTCAGTTGTAATCTGTTCTTACTTAGTGCTTACTTTTCCCCTTGCTTACTCTGTGGTGTTTGTTTACTTTTCAAAGGCAATTCCTTCCCTTTCTACTGGGATTTACGCCTTGGTGCTAGTCGCCATCCCCTGGCCTATGGAAGGCGGGCTTGGGGTAGTCACGGCACGGGCCCTGAGGACGGGTCGTGACATCATATTTCCAAAATTACATCACCAAAAAAATTATAATCCCAAATCATCTTATTTCATATTCCATAGCCTCAAGGATACTTCCAATTTTAACTATTTATGGTATTTTCACTCTCACCCACTTTTTTGGGTTTCTACTTAAGTAAAATTATAAATATGTAGTCTAAGTTCTTGTATTTATTATATTTATTATATTTATTATATGTTGTGTATTTTTATTGATGGTTATTGTTATAGGTTTAACACTCCAACTATAAGGCCTCGGCCTTAAACCTCACTTAAAATTGAATTAAATGAATAATTTATATTGATGATCTTTTCAGGTTTATATTTTTATAGAATTAGATCATAAATATTACATCTCAAAAGATTACACAGTGGAAACATCTACAAAGTTTCCTTTTTTTACAAAACATGAACTCTTAAAAAAGAGTCTTTTCTAGTTCCATGTTTAAGAGAGCATGAATTTTCCTTGATCCCATCCTAGACCCTTTTCCACATTATGTCCTGTAAAAAACATTTCAAAAACACTTGGGGGAGCATAAAAAGATCAATAAGAGATACACAAAGAAGGAAAACTGTTAGTTTTTCAAAACATCAAGTAAACCATGAATACTTTATCAAAGTAACACTTTTTAACTTTAAGAAGTAATAAATTCTCTTCACTGAATAAAAGATCATTACTTACCCTTTTGTAACCAAAAGATTTCCATAAAACCCATATAAAGAACACATAACATATAAAGGTAACTTGGGACATAAACATACTTAAATGGAATAACAATATGGATGACTTCCACACATATCACTAAATGGAATAGCCATACGACTGACTTCCATACCCAATTCATTGGAGGTTATAACGTAACCACCCATCCTGGTATTCATGGCACCACCTGTCATATGGTTTATCATGTAACCACCATTCAAATGTCCAAGTACCATTATAAAATCATAAGACATAAAACAAATATAATGGAAAGAAAACATTTCCACATTTTGATCACAATATATCACATTAATATATTGACATAACAAATCCATTATAAAAATCATTTTCAAAACCCAAATATATAAAAGATTATATATTATTTATTTCATTTTAAAAGCATTACGGCTTGTTGAGGAAGCCAAAGACCAAATAATACTCGTGGTGGCAGAGAGGTCATTGTCACCGCGTACGTTAAAAATAAACATGCTTTTTTTCATTTAGTAAAATGATTCATATAGAAAAGATTCCTTTTGAATAAAAGTATAAGTCAAAGGGTTTTATACATTGTATAAAATAAAGGCTTGTATTAGAACAAAATATGCCTCAACGAAAGGAGATTGAGACGAAGTCCCATACCTCGTGAATGACTTGACTCGATTACTCTTTAATCTCCTGAATAATAAACTAAAGTTAATTTCTACTTTCTTAAGAACCTTTTTTAAGTTTATTATTCCCTTAATATAACTTATTTTCATGTTATAAACATTATGTAATCATTTAAGTTAATAAAGTTCATTTTGTCGATATTTGGTACCTAAGTCAAAAATGGACTTCTTACAATTACATGTTGTTCATGGGGTAAAAGGTTCATTTTATACAGAATGATATTCATGATTTGGATATAATATATTTCATATATATCCATCATATACATGTATTTATAATAGTACATAACATTTGGAGGTAAGAAATAAAATGCACCGTTCATGGAGATGGTAAGTCGTACGTACGCATGAATGTTACTTTCATTTCTATTCCGTATTTAATGGAATTAAAACTAAATGGGAAAAATATATATTATAATTCCATTTTAATATATAAGTTATATATTTAGCATAAGTTCATTAATTACATTCTTTATAAATTCCATGTTTGGCATAAACGAGTCACATCACTTGAGGGTGCGGTAGTCCACACTTCCTCATATGAAATTATCGCATTTGCACAACATGCAAAGAAAAAAGGTTTGTTTTAAATATAAAATACATAAGCATAGAAAGGGAATAAATATATTATATATCATATATAAATACAGTGATATCATAATGGCCCCCATGAAAGGTGTTAAGAGAAGATTGAATAATCATCATTTTGTGAGGCAGTAATTCACCATCCACAGAAACAGTATGTTCATTAAATATTAGACGCAGGTGTGTATAAGTGTAGATCAAATACTTCTCATAAAAACATACTAATATATTTAATATACTTGTTTTGTTACAAAATAAAGGAATAAAAAGAGTTTAGGGGGTTGGAGAAGCAAAATAAAACAAAACTATATAAGAGAAGACATTACCTTTAAATCGGGTAACTCCCATTGGTTTGAAGCAAAAGGGATTCTTGAAAAGCTTTCTGCCTAAGGTAAGGCTTCTAGGATGAGGAGAGAGATGTGGAGAGATAAAAGGATCGTATTTTGGTCGAACCAAAGGCTTGAGAGGTGTGGGTAAGGGGGTAGAGGTGGGGGCCTTTTATAAGAGGGAGGTGGGGTACTCTTGGAATGTTATAAAAGATTCCTTTATTATAAAATGCTTTTCGGATTTTAAAGGTCAAAAAAGGATATATTTCGAAGCTATGATGATAAGGGTTCGAAATCCACCCATCCAATAGGTTTTTTACAAGTATAAGTCTTAGATTGTACATTTTCTTTTCATTTTATTTAAATCATTCATTAATGAGGTAATTGCTACATCATCATGGTGTCATAAATAAATTTTTTTATTCAATGTCTAAAAATTATATAAAAAATATCATGATTTATAAAATATTTTTAGATTTATAATGAATAATTATAGTAAAAAATATGACTTGTATAACCCCATGTAAAAATTGTTTTAGTAAAACAATACATGTTTGTAACATTTTTATTTCAACTTTAAATAAAAAGTTATTAATGTCATTTTCTTACCCAATTGGCTCCATGGGGTCCCCAAGATGACCCATGGATTGTATTGGTCGTCCATGACTCATCCAATAGGAGTAGTACATGTGTCAAGGTAATTTTATATTATTGAAACATTATTTTTACCTTAAATTACACTAATTACCTTTAATCGTGATTAATAAAACTTAAAAGTTACTATTCACCATAAAATTATTTTCATCCCATTGAACAAAATTTTACATACTAATGACAACCATGTATATAGGATTTTTTAAATTTAATTCACAAAAGTGGTAATGTTTCATTTAAATGAAAAATCGGTTTTTTGAACAACCACTTAGCGGTTTCACTATTCATAAAAAATTGAAGTTTTTCAGAAAAATACCAGAACTTCACTATAAGATATATTCGATATTCCAAATTCAAAAATGATGTATATTTTAAAAAATTCAAAACATATAAGTTTCATAAATTAATTTAATAATTAATTCTCATTGTCAAAACAAATAACGTGTTTTTATGAAACAGTATATATCAAAAGATTGACACTAGTTTAAGTCCAATTTCAAAGTGAAATTAATTCCAATGACCACTATTGGATTAAATGGTAAAAATATATTATAATTTCACTTTTAAACCAATTCAAAAGATAATATAATCATATAAATATATTATATTGAAGAGAGGTTTTGAATTAAAATACAACATTTTTCACTATTCATTAAAAAACGAACTTTATCCGAAAAATACCAAAAATTTACTAAAAGTAAATTTTGATGTCCTGATTCTAAAGAAGACCTTTATTTGGTCCAATAGAATGTATAAGAGTTACCAAAACTATATTTAAATAGGGTTCGCCGTCAAAAGGTGATAAGTCGACCTTTTAGTGAATATTAGAGTATATATGCCTAAAATTGAATTCTTTTCTTATTATAAGCCTTTATCTTTTATTGGATAAATGTAAAAACATTTAACAAACATATATAATCATATTTTAGTTATTTCTATTCATTCCCGCCAATAAAATGGCTACGTGTTAACTACCATTTAAAATAATATTATTATATTATTATTGTGCAACGTAAGACTTCAAATAAACTCGTTGTTGCGTATCAGGTACGCTATCGAACATAGATACCCCTTTAATGTAAAATTAATATTTAATTCAAAAATATTAATAAATATGAAAATATATTATTCTTTATTTACCTAATATGTTACATCCTCACCCCTTTTGGGAATTACGTCCTTGCAATTTTATTTACTTATCAAAATAAGTGGGGGTATTTATCCCTCATAGCATTTTCAGATTCCCATGTTTCCTCTTCAACCATATAGTTTTTCCATAAAACCTTTACCTGATAAATTACCTTATTTCACAACACTTGCTCTCTTTAGTCAAGAATCTGGACTTGTTGTTCATCATAAGAGAGATTCTCCACCAACTAAACCACCACTGGGCTCAAAATATGAGATGGATCTGGCATATACTTTCTCAAAATCGAAATATGAAAAACATTGTGTACTTGGGAAAAACTTGGAGGTAAAGCCACTCGGTATGCAACTGATCCAACTCCCTCCAGAATTTCATTTGGTCCAATGAACCTTGGACTCAGCTTTCCTTTCTTACCAAATTGCATCACACATTTCCATGGTGAAACTTTGAGAAAAACATGGTCGCCTACCACAAAAGATATATCCTTCCTCCGGTTATCTGCACAACTTTTTTGCCTGCTCGGAGATGTTCTCATGTGTTTCTACATCAACTAAAATTTTTCTGCCATCTCTTCTACCAATTCTGGTCCCATCAGCTTCCTTTCCCCTACTTTATCCCAAAAAGTTGGAGTTCGACACCATTTACCATATAATGCTTCAAACGGATCCATCTGTATACTGGAATGAAAACTGTTATTATTTGAAAATTCAACAAAAGAAAGATATTGGTCCCAACTTCCCTGATAATCCTTCGAGAAAGCACGTATCATATCCTCCAAGGTCTGAATTGTTCGTTCTGACTGGCCATCTGATTGAGGATGAAAAGCTGTGCTAAAATTTAATTCAGTACCCAACGACTTCTGAAGGCCTTTACAAAAGTTAGAAGTGAACCTGGGATCACAATCAGATACAATGGAGAGAGGAACTCCTTGCAACCTAACTATCTCTTTAACATATAACCGAGCAAGTTGATCTGGAGACAAAGTATCTCAAATAGGAAGGAAATGAGTAGATTTAGTGAATCGATAAACAATAACCCAGATTTCATTATTACCACGAGATGTCTTCGGTAATCCCACAACAAAGTCCATATATATATTTTCCAATTTCCACTCTGGCACTGATAATGACTGCAACATCCCTTTTAGTAACTGCCGCTCTGCTTTAACCTACTGACAAGTCAAACACTTCATAGTAAAATCAGCAATATATCTTTTCATTGTATCCCACCAGTAATACTCCCACAGATCTCTGTACATCTTAGTATTGCCACGTTGAACTAAAAATGGGGAACTATTAGCCTCAAATAATAACTCATTCTTTAACTGTGAATCACAAGGTACACATAATCTCTTCCCAAACCTCAAAACACAATCATTATCAATGTCAAATTTAGCTAACATAGCTTTCTGAACCAGCTCTACCTTTTTCTGCAACTTAGTGTCTTGCTTCTGTGCTTACTTAATTCTGTCTGGTAGAGATGATCTCACTGACACCTTAAACAAAACAGAAGAACTTTATGCACCAACAACTTCTATTCCAAGGTTCATCAAATCCTTAACCAAAGGATCACATTCCAAATGTAACATGGTTAATGAATCAAAGCATCAACCACAATATTTGCTTTTCCCGGATGGTAATGAATTGTACAATCATAATCCTTGATTAAGTCTAGACATCTCCTCTGTCTCATGTTCAATTATTTTTGAGTGGATATATACTTTAAACTTTTGTGATCAGTATATATTTCACACTTTACACCATAAAAATGATGCCTCCAAATTTTTAAAGTGAAAACCACAACAGCTATTTCCAAATAATGTTTACAGTAATTTACCTCATGAGTTTTCAACTGACGTGAAGTATATGAAATTACCTAATCATTCTACATAAGGACAAAACCATGTCCCTTCAACAAAGCATCACTATAGATAACAAACTCACCATTCCTGGAAGAAAGTTCCAAAACTAGAGGATTCACCAATCTTCTTTTCAACTCCTAAAAATAATTATCACATTCTTTTGTCCATATAAACTTAACACCCTTCCGAGTTAGCTTAGTCATTGGACTAGATAACTGTGAAAAATTTTCAACAAACCTTCAGTAATAACCTGCCAAACCAAGAAAACTACAAATCTCGGTTACATTTTTTGGTCTTGGCCATTCTTCAACAACTTTTGTTTTAGCAGGATCAACACTTATGCCATTTTTTGAAACAATGTAACCAAAGAAATAAATTTTTTATAACCAAAACTCACACTTGCTAAATTTTCCATATAGTTTCTTTTCTTTTAAGGTTTTTAAGATAACCCTTAAATGAATTTCATGCTCCTCTTTACATTTAGAAAACACCAAAATATCATCAATGAAAACAACCACAAACTTATCCAAAAACTCATGGAAAATTCTATTCATAAGGTCCATGAATACAGTAGGTGCATTGGTTAACCCAAAAGGCATAACTACAAATTCATAATTGCCATATCTATTACGGAATGAATTATTCGGAACGTATGCTTCATTTACATTCAACTGATGGTACCCTAACCTCAAGTCAATCATTAAAAAATACTAAGCTCCCTGGAGCTGATCAAACAAATCATTGAAATGAGACAAAGGATACTTGTTCTTAACAGTGATGGTATTCAATGCTCTATAATCAATGCAAAGTCTCATTAAACCATCTTTATTTTTACAAACAAGATAGTAGCACCCCATGGCGATGTGCTTGGTCGAATGAAACCTTTATCTAATAACTTCTGAAATAGCTTCTTTAACTATAAATGTTTAAATTGAGCCATTCGATAAGGGGGTTTTGATATTGTCTTGGAATAAGGAATAAATTCAACAGTAAATTCAACTTACCGATCATGTATAATACCAGGAAAATCATCAGGAAAAACATCATGATACTCATTTACCACTGGTGCATCATTAATATTAACATTTCATTTGTTTTCAATAATATTTTCAAGGTAACATTCATTTCCATCTTTTACTAGTTTCTTAACTCCCTAATATGTTATAAAACGAAAGGGTTTATACTTGAACAAAAACTAAAAATCTTTCTGAAAGGAAACCATTTTAGCTATGTAGTCAATCTTAGCATGATAAACAGAAAGCCAATCCATGCCAAAAATAACATCAAATTCTACTAGAGGCAAAACAATAAGGTTTGAAAGTAGATTCTTTCTGCACACATGGATAAAAAAGTCATTATAATTTCTTTTTGTCTCAATGTTTCCTCCGGGTGTTTTTAGCATAATTTCAGGATTCATATCTTGAGTTGTAATTCCCAATTTACTAGAAAACTTCTCATAAATGAAAGAATGTGTAGACACTGAATCAAACAACAAATTGGCATAATCTCAAAAAACAAATAGTATACCTGATACTACTTCATTCGATGGCCCTATATCTGCTGAAGTAGTTTCAAAGGATTTCACCACCCCTTTCTGCTTGTAGTTTGGATACTTTCCGCCAATTGAGTTCTTCGTTAGACACTCATTTGCATAATGACCCATTTCATTACACTTAAAACATCTTACCACTGGCTTTTCATTGCCTACTTGATCATCTTCCTTACAGTTACGAGCAATATGACCAGACTAAACACACTGAAAGAACATTCTAGACATGGATAAACATTCTCCGGGATGCATTTTACCACACTTATCACAGGATGGATATTTGGTTTTCTTACCTCCTTGCTTCTTTGATGAATTCTTCCCCTTTTTCTTCCAACTGGACCTTTTATTCTGTTTTTTGTCAAAGAACACCTGATCATCGTCAAACTCCATTTCCACCTTCTCCGCACATCAAACAAGTTTTTCATAACTTTTTAACTCATGAGAAGCTAAATCTGTTCGATACATTGGCTTTAACATTGAGTAAAAACGGTTGATTTTACTATCAAGATCTCATATGAAATTAGAAGTGTGAACTTTTCTTCATAAGCAGCCACTGAGTCATCCTCCTGCCTCAATTCTAAGAATTGTTTTTCCATCCTAAGACGAACCACCTTAGGAAAATATTTCTGAAGAAACATACATTTGAATTTGTCCCAGTGAAGATCATCAATCTCATAAATATCCCTAATATTTTTCATCATCAACCACCACTGATCAGCTTCACCTTCAAAATGGTAGACAACGAGACTAACCTTTTGATGTTCTGAACACCTCATGACATCAAAAAAATTCTCCAGTGCTTTATTCAACCCTTCTGCTAGAACAGGGTCCGATGATCCTCTGGATGATGGGGGATGTTGCCTCATGAAATGTTACACCACTGACATGTTCCTCTATAGTTGATCTGGATGATCTCATGCATGGATAACACCACTATTTATAGCTTGAGTCAACTGTTCCATCACTACAACAAACTATCCAGTTCCGATTTCGACCATCTCAGGTTGCTGATTTGGAAGGTTGTCTTCCTATTGATGTCGTCCCAACATAGCTTCCCTTTTTCCTCTATGGAAAACCATTCTGAACACAAAAATATCTTAGGATAAGAAACATGGTAATCTTTAAATGCTATATCATTTCAATCATACCATAAATTACTTTATAATTTAACAATTTTCTAACTTCTAAAGTTGTCTAAACCGACCTCTGATACCAACTATAAGGCCATGGCCTTAAACCTCACTTAAAATTAAATAAAATGAATAATTCATAATGAGGATCTTTTCAGGTTTAGTGTTTTAGATAATTAGATCATAACTATTACATCTCAAAAGATTACACAGTAGTCACTTCTACAATGTTTCCTTTTTTTTACAAAACATGAACTCTTAAAAAAAATATTCATGTCAAGTTACATGTTTAAGATAGCATGACTGTTCCTTGATCCCATCCTTGACCCTATTCCACATTATGTCCTGTGAAAAACATTTCAAAAAAACTTGGGGTGACCATAAAAATCTCTTTATGGGGTACACAAAGAAGGAAAACTGTTAGTTTTTCAAAACATTAAGTAAACCATGAATACTAAATCAAAGTAACACTTTTCACCTTTAATAATTAGTAAATACTCTTCACTTAATAAAAGATCATTACTTACCCTTTTGTAACCAAAAGATTACCATAAAACCCATATAAATAACACATAACATATAAAGGTAACTTGGGACATAAACATACTTAAATGTAATAAACATCCGGTCGACTTCCATACATATCACTAAATGGAATAGACATACAGCCAATTCCATATCCAATGCATTGGAGGTTATAACGTAACCACCCATCCTGGTATTCATGGCACCACCCATCATATGTTTTATCATGTAACCACCCATCAAATTTCCAAGTACCATTATAAAATCATAAGACATAAAACAAATATAATGGAAAGAAAAAATTTCCACATTTAGAT
Source organism: Viscum album (assembly GCA_963277665.1). Lineage (NCBI taxonomy): Eukaryota > Viridiplantae > Streptophyta > Magnoliopsida > Santalales > Viscaceae > Viscum > Viscum album. The sequence continues at coordinate 1,373,189,576 of OY728129.1, read as the reverse complement.
CACAATATATCACATAAATATATTGACATAACAAATCCATTATAAAAAGCATTTTCAATACCAAAATACGTAAAAGAGTATATGGTATTTATATCATTTTAAAAACATTATGGCTTGTTGAGGAAGCCAAAGACCAAATAACACTCATGACGGCGTAAAGGTTGTTGTCACCGTGTACGTTAAAAATAAATATAATTTTGTCGTTTAGTAAAATGATTCGTATAGAAAATATTCCTTTTGAATAAAAGTAGAAGTCAAAGGGGTTTATACTCCATATAAAAGAAAGTTTTTATTAGAACAAAATATGCCTCAATGAAAGGAGATTGAGACGAAGACCCATACCTCCTGTCTGACCTGACTCGATTGCTCTTTAATCTCCTGACTAATAAACTAAAGTTAATTTATACTTGATTAATAACCTTTTTCAAGTTTATTATTCCTTTTATATAACTTATTTCCATATTATAAACATTATTTAATCATTTAAGTTAATAAAGTTCGTTTTGTCGATATTTGGTACTTAAGTCAAAAATGGACTTCTTACAATTTCATGTTGTTCATGTGGTCAAAGGTTCATTTTATCTAGAATGATATTCATGATTTTAATATCATATATATCATATATATCCAGTATATATAGGTATTTATAATAGTATATAACATTTAGATGTAAGAAATTAAATGCACCGTTTATGGAGACAGAAAAATGTACGTACGCCAGAACGCTACATTCATTTCTATTTCATATTTAATGGAATTAAAACTAAATGAGAAAAATATATATTATAATTAAATTATAATATATATGTTATATATTTAACATAATTTCATTAATTATATTCTTTATAAATTCCATGTTTGCCTTGAACGAGTCACATCACTTGAGGGGGCGGTAGTCCACACTTCCTCAGATGAAATTATCGCATTTTCGCAACATGAAAAGCATAAAGGTTTGTTTTAAATATAAAATACATAAGCATAGAGAGGGAATAAATATATTATATATAATATAAAAATACAGGGATATCATAATGGCCACCATGAATGGTGTTAAGAGAAGATTGAACAATCATCGTTTTGTGAGGCAGAAATTCACCATCCACAGAAACAGTATGTTCTTTAACCATCAGACAGAGGTGTGTGTAAGTGTAAATCAAAAAAATATCATAAAAACATACTAGTATATTGATTACACTAGTTCTGTTACAAAATAAAGGAATAAAAAGAGTTTAGGGGGTCGGAGAAGAAAAATAAATCAAAAGGATATGAGAGAAGACATTACCTTTAAATCGGGTAACTCCCTTTGGTTTGAACCAAAAGGGTTCCTTGAAGAGTTTTCTGCCTACGGTAAGTCTTCTAGGATGAGGAGAGGGATGTGGAGAGATAAAATGAGCAGAGTTTTGTCAAGCCAAAGTCTTGAGAGGTGTGGGTAAGGGGGTAGATGTGGGGGCCTTTTATAAGAGGGAGGAGGGGCACTCTTGGAATGTCATAAAATTATAATTTATTGTAAAATGATTTTCGAAATTTAAAGGTCCTCAAAGGATATAGTTAGAGGATAAGGTGATAAGGGTTCTAAATCCACCCATAAAATAGGTTTTTTACAAGTTTAAGTCTTAGATTTTACCTTATCTTTTCATTTTATTTAAATCGTTCATTAATGAGGTAATCACTGCATCATCATGGTGTTATAAATAAATTTATTTATTTAATGTCTAAAAATTATAAAAAAATATCATGATGTATTAAATCTTTTTATATTTATAATTAATATTTATAGTCAAAAATATGACTTGTATAACCCCATATAAAATGTTTTTTAGTAAAACAATACATGTTTGTGACATTTTTATTTTAACTTTAAATAAAAAGTTATTAATGTCATTTTCTTACCCAAGTGGCTCCATGGGGTCCCCAAGTTGACACATGGATTTTCTTGGTCTATAATGACTCATACAATAATGTTAGGACATGTGTCAAGGTAATTTCATATTATTAAAACATTATTTTTAACTTAAATTACACTAATTACCTCTAATCGCGATTAATAAAACTTAAAATTTACTATTCACTAAAAAATTATATTCATCTCATTGAACCAAATATTACATACTAATGACAACCATGTATGTCAGATTGTTTAAATTCAATTGAAAAAAGTTGTAAAGTTTCATTAAATGAAAAATCAGTTTTTTAACTACCTCTTAGTGGTTTCTCTATTCATCAAAAATTGAAGTTTTTCAGAAAAATACCAAAATTTCACCCTAAGCTATATTTGATATTCCGAATTCAAAAATGATGTCTATTTTACAAAATTCAAAAAATATAAGTTTCATTAATTAATTTAATAATTAATTCCTGTTGTCAAAACAAATAGCGTGTTTTTTTGAAACAGTATATATCAAAAGATTGACACTAGTTTAAGGCCAATTTCAAAGTGAAATTAATTCCAATGACCACTATTGGATTTAATGTTAAAAATATATTATAGTTTTACTTTAAAACCAATTCAAAATATAATATAATCATATATATAAATTACATTAAAAATAGGTTTTGAATTAAAATACAACATTTTTCACTATTCATTAAAAAATGAACTTTATCAAAAAAATACCAAAAATTTACACAAAGTAAATTTTGATGTCCCGATTATAAAGAAGAATTTTATTTGGTCCAATAGAATGTATAAGAGTGACCAAAACTATATTTAAAGAGGGTTCGCCATCAAAAGGCCATAAGTCGACCTTTTAGTGAATATTATAGTATATATGCCTAAAATTAAATTCTTTTAATATTTTAAGCCATTATCTTTTATTGGATAAATGTAAAAACATTTAACAAACATATATAATCATATTCTAGTTATTTCTATTCATTACCTTCAATAAAACGGCTACGTGTTAACTACCATTTTAAATAATATTACTATATTATTAGTGTGCAACCTAAGATTTCAAAGAAACTCGTTGTTGTGTATCGGGTACGTTATCCAACATAGTAAACCATTTAAAGTAAAATTAATAATTAATTCAAAAATATTAATAAATATGAAAATGTCTTATTCTTTATTTACCTAGGATGTTACACCAACCTCCTTAATCTAAGGATATTCACTTATATTAAATCAAATGTGTTGTTATAATAAAGTATCTCTTTTTGTTCCTAATAATTCAATACATATTTATTTTACTAAAAGATAGAATATAATGATATTATGGGGTCTTACATTCTACCCCCATATTTTAATTACATCCACACACTTATTTTACACATAAACACACTCAAATCCTTGATTTTCAAGCTTCAATATGGAATTTCATCAACCCTAAAAATTATATTCTTTACTATTTCCAAAAAATAAAATTTAATTCAATATTTATCCTGAAAGATATCATACCTTCGACAAGGTAATTAGTTCTATAATTTTATTTTAAAGAGAAAGGGTATATAAGTGTCAATTATATGACAAGTAATTTTCAAAATCTACTGTTTCTTTTACCCAAATAAAAATCATTAAATTTGTTCTAAACTCATAAAAAATTAAATATATATATTTCTTTATTAATATATAATTTTAGTTCATCCATTTAAACCTAATTTTTATAAAATAATACCACCTAGTTGTCTCTAATGGACACAAAATTATAATTAATACTCCCAAAAACTAAAAAAAAATTGATACATATATGCTACATGAAGGTCAACCTCTTCTATAGAGCCTTAAAAATTAATAAGTTGTTCATAATATTTAGTTATGGATAGGATTTAAAAAATAACCTGATAACACATTCCATCCCTAGTAGGTTAGGAAAGTTGATGATACAATATATTTTAACATCCAAACCATGGTCCTATAAACAAATTGGGAATAGTGGAGTTGTTAGATGCCCCCAAAAAGTTATTTGTATGTGACTTGGATATTGATAAAGGTATAAAATTCATCAAAAAAATATTCTAGATTATCATAAATATCAGATCCTATGGAATAGATAAGAGGGATTTTTAAGATCATCTCCCTTCCATTTAAAATTGATCCTTAACTGAAATAAATTAGAAATGATCCCCTACTAAAATAAGGTGTACTTATGAAGATAACCTATTTTTTAATAGAGGATTCCTAATCTCAAAAATTATATAAACTCTTTCTCTGATACCAAATGTTACATCCCTATGCTAGCACTTCCAGAACTGGTGAAAAAATAAATTGTATATTTTTTAAATAAAAGAAATTAAAAATATATTTTGGTCATTACATATCCAAAGTATCATCATTGTTATGTTTTTATTGAAAAGTGATAAATCATTACATAATATCAAATTTTAAAGAGTTAATAAATATATATACATATATATATAATTTTCTCACAAAAGTTATATTATGAAGCTAAAACTACTATGGAAGCTCTAATTATCCCGAGAAAAACATTTTAAAACATATGGTGGGAATATAATTTCCCTATATTGTATTTTTTTTAAAACCATTAAGAATAATTTATAAAAATATTGTTTAAAAACTCAATTTAATATTTATTATTTTATATAGAATATCTATCATTTTTTAAATATTTTTCAAAACTATAAATCTATAGTTTTTAAAATATATAACTATTAAAAATAATTTTTAAAAACTAATAGAAATACATATCACTTTGAAAACACTATTTTAAAAATGTTTTCCCTTCATATCAAATGATTTTATATAATAAGTAATTTTCCATAAATATACAACTTGGGATTTCAAAATTTATAATGATAAAAAAAACATTCAAAACCCATTATAAATTCATATTACAAGGAAAACCTAATTCATTTAAAAATATAATATCTCTTGAAAATGTACTTTGAAATAAATTTTATTAATAAAAGAATAAAATGATTTTTCAAAAACATACATTTAAACCATAGAAAACAAAACCATGTGGTCACATAGAACATTTAAAGTTTTCTAAAGGCTACCTTTCTTAGAGGCTAGGGTTAACTCCCTTAATCCTTACAGGTGGACAAAGGATAAGTGCCAAAAAAATTATAAATGATTTTGAGCTTCATTCCTTCTAAGTTTTCACAGGAAATTTTAAATTTTAAAAATATGAAAATAGATACTTAAATATATATTTGTATATGCAAATTTATATTAATATAGGTTCTTACATATATTCATAAATAGGAAATCATTCGATGAGTAGGAATAAATTGAACCATGTGTCAATAAAACTTTTTTAAATATGCTTGTATTTTTATTGACATATGTTGTGTATGGAAATACCTATACATATGTGAAACATCCCAACTTTCTAAGAGGAATTTTATATTAAAAATAATTTCTATAAAATCAACTTGTAATTGTAAATAATTATATTCAAATAAAAATAAAAACATTATTATTTTAATTTCAATATATAAAATAATAGTTTGAAATTATAAATTCTTCACATAAAATATAACATTGAAAATATATATTTTTTTATATAATGTTATCATAAATACGTTTCATATAAAAAAATAATCCACATGTATATAATTATAAAAAAAATATAATATACTTAAAACATTTCCAAAAATGGGTTTAGAAATATAATAGCTTTTTATAAAATGATTTACCCTTACATAATATTATTTTTTAAGATAACAAGAACATGGGATATAATTATTGATAATAAAATATCCCTAACATAATGATTATTCTGAAATAAAAAATAAAATAAAATATTTTTTAAATAAAAATAAATTAGCTTACCATAATTGGAACAAAGAAGCCATGACAAACATGGTTGTCTATTTGAGTTCTCGGATTAGGTGGGAAGAGTGGGGGGGTTTATGAGTATATGGTGTGTCTAGATTTTTTTTAGTTCAGATACTATATATATATATATATATCAATGATCTTGTTTCTACTAGATTTCTGAGAAATGATAAATGAGGAAAATCATTTCCAATGATTAACAAAGCCTTATGTGGCACAATTATTCATAGTTTTTTATCACTTTTCATCAATTAAATATGATAACATGTTGTATTATTCAATGAGATTATATATAAATATGTATATATTTATCCGTTTTTACTAATGAATGAAAGAAATTATGCTATAAAATTATTCTTTGTTTTGATTGTCTATATATATATATATATAATTATACTTATTTCAGCCTGGTTAGGCTTCCTTTGGTAGAATAGATGAAGATTCCCCAGTGGTATAAATGCTTATTATTCTTGTGGTTGTGAGAACTTATAATTTAATTATTTGATAGGTTGAGATTCATATACATATTACCAAAGGAAAACAATCATGGGAGTAGGAGTTTCAAGATGACTATTCATAGTTCAAAGCCATGGAGTTGGATTTCATTTGAAGTGGGAGAGGACTATGGTAATAGTAGTTCTTATAAGGTACAAAAGAATATATGGGGAGATCAAATAGATAAGATGTGGCCAATAAAATTTCTATTATATAATTGGGAATTTTAAATTTGGTTGAACATTTCCTATTGGAATAAATCTTATATAAAAACATTTTTGGGTTTTGGTACTTCCATAAGTTATTCCATGTCATAAGCATTGATTGTGTTGGAACTAGGATTAGCACCCAAAAAATTGAACCCACACACCTCACTATTCATGAAAAACCACTATGACCCATATAGGGTACCCTATGTGCATTCTATGCACACACCCCATTCACTGTGCATGATTTGTGGTCCCTATTAAAGCTCAAAAACACACCCTACCACCATTATAAGTCTAAGGTAGACCTCTCCTATCTGGTTCACCACAAGTCTATCATGAGTGGTTGAGGGGTCCTGTGGTTTGTTAAGGGATGTAAAAAAAATTTCCATTAAATATAAACTACACTTTAATGATTTCTAATCTAAATATTTTATAATTATTATTATCATTATTATTATCTTCATACTTTAAAAATTTTAATACAATTACAACGTCCACATTACTAAATATAGGTTATGTAAAAAATAAATTTATATGTACTTATAATAATATCTATGTTATGAAAGAAAATTTATATTTTATTTAAATAAAAGAATTTTTTTTCAAATGTTATTTGATTCATTTCGTTTTTAGACACATCTTATATAGATATCTACATATTTTTTTCAAAATTCCATAACAGATATTTTTATTTTTGTCCTCACTACCATCTTTTATTTCAAAAAAAGGACTCAATGGCTATTTATCAATGACCATATCATTTTCCTATAAATACCACACATAAAAACTTTTTTTAAATCGAAACTTATCTTATTTCATATTTCTCACCAAAAAATATGCTTACTATTTTTATATTTCTCTATATTCTTAATATCATCCTTTTTTATGGGATTCTACTTATGGAGGTTCTTAAAGATGTTGACAATGATCTTAAAGTTATTATGTTTGTCATCTGAAGACCTATTTTATTGATGATGGTTATTATATGTTTATCACTCCTACCTCTTTAGTATAAGGAGACACACTTGTATTTAATCCAATATGTTGTGTCAATTAGAGTTCCTCTTATTGTTATTAATATTGTAAGAATTATTTATTTTATTAAAAATTAATATATAGAAATTAAGAGGTGTTACAATTTTGGTGAGAGATGGACAACTTGGATGTGGCATGTGAAGTAGAGGATAGAAAAGGGTTCTTATTTTCTCAAAAAGAGTTCTCAAAATGTGTGTGGAAGAGATAAGAGGAGAACCACTTTTATAAGAGTGTAGAGTGGCACCCTTCAAGTTAATTAAATAATAAAATTATATCAAAAAATATTCAATAATATATGGCTCAAAATTGTAATAATTTTAATATGATATATTTATGGTTCTTAATCCTATAATTCAATAAAAGTGGGAAATTTTAGACTAATTTTCTACCCTTACATCTTTGTTTCATCACCATGATACCCTTTTTCTTATTTTGATGATATTAGTGAATTTTACAATTTAGTGGCAAAGAATTTTTCTATGAATTTAAAAATGAACTATAAATGGACCATGGTTGATATTTTAAACACTATATAATTACCCTAAATTATTTTAAGATATTTATAGAATTTTTATCAGTTAATAAAATATTATTGTTTATAAAATTTCACTACTGTCATTTTTTGAAATTTCTATTTAATTTTAATTTGATGACATCAGTAGAGTTTTGTAATTTAAATATAAACATTTAATAAATTATTAGTATTTTATAATTATCTATAAAATTTAGGGGACACTAAAACCTGAACAAGTAATATTATATTCAATTTCATTAAAATTATTTACTTAATTTTTCTACTACTTGCAGAAGTACTATGTCAGTATTTTATAAGAATTTAATGTAATTATAACATCACTAAAAACTAAAAATAAATTATAATTATATATAATAGTTATTTATATTCTAAATAAATTTTTTTAACTTAAAAATGTTATTTTTTGTTGTTTGAGAATAATATAGATATTAAATGCATGAGTGACATTTTGGACATTATATTAATATAAAATAATAAATTAGTCATTTTAAAGTACAAGTGGAAGCGATTTTCCATGAATATGAATCATAGATGATGATAGTAGTTCCTAAATTATCCAATTTATTATATTCATTTGTTAAGGTAATTTTTAGTCATTATCATATTATTTTTAACCATAATTACATGGTTTACCCAAACCATGGTTACAAAACATTTATTACTATTACTATTAACATTAAAAAATAAAGGGAGACTATTTACTAAATTTGAACCTCCTAATTCCAAAAATAGATTTAATTTCTCTATATTCAATTTCTATATTTGGTAAAATTAATTTATTTAAAAAACATAATGGAAATTAGTTTTTAGAAAAATGTGTTTTTTGCCAAAAATTGGAATTTAATAAAATATGGCATAGTGATAATTCTAATTTAAATATTTATATTATTTCTGATTAAAGAGTTTTTTATTGACCTTAAAATCAAATAGTACTTTTAAATTAGTTAAATTAATGAAAATAAATTACACTTTTTCAAATATTGATACTTTTCACTATTTATTGAAAAAGTAACCCTTCTAGAAAAATAAAATAATTTCACCCTAACGAAATTTTGATATTATTTTTTAAAAATTTATTTTAATTTATTAAATTCAAATTATATAATTTATAATTTTAACTTTGTAATAAAACCTTATAATACAAGAGAAAATTTTAATTAAAATAAAACTATTTCATTTTGATTGAAAAATTAACAAATATTCATTTAATGAATATAAATATATAAATTCAAATTAATGAATATTAATAAGGTATTTTGTTTATTGTTATATTTACCTGGTTTGATATATACTTTCTCTATTTTAGAATTTATGACCATGAAATTTTATTCAATACATAAATAGGTATGGATATTTTTCCATCATCGCATTTTCTAATAACATGTTTCATTATCAACCATATGTGTTTTCCAAAAACAACATAACATAATAAAGAACCTTATTACACAACACATTCTCAATTCTTTAAAAATAATGTATGGGTTGTTCCTTGTAATAAATGTTTTCATTGAAAAAACAATTATAGGGAATAAAACATTAGATTCATCCAACATATTTTTTTTAAAAAAAGTGCATGAAATATGTTATGTAACATAAAAACAACATAGAGGAAAGGCCACTCAGTAAGAAACTAATCCAAATTCCTATATTATTTTATCTGGTGAATGTACTACAGACATTGAACCCCTTTTTTCAAAAAACATATAACACTTTGACATTGCGATACATTAAGAAGATCATGGCCACTAAACATAAAAAATCAATCATTCCCATGGTTATCTAAATAAATTTTCTATCTTCTTTTATCTATCCTCATATATTACTGAATCACCTTCACTATTTCAACCATTTCCTTGACCAAATCTATTCCCATCCAATTACATTCGCCAATGTAATCCCAAAAACATGAATACTAACACCTCTTTCCAGTTAATTCCACAAAAGAATCAATCTGTATACTGGAATTAATATTATAGTTAGAAGAAATCTTTAATAACAAATGATGTTGATCCCAAAATCCTTGGTAATATTTTGGAAAATCCCAAATCATTCCTTCCATGGTATTAATCTTTCTCTCAAATTTTTTATCTAATTGACTATGAAAATATGTGAATAAATTTAATTTAGTACCAAAGGAAAAAATATAGTCCTTTAAAAATATAGATGTAAATCTTGGATCATTGTAAGATATAACAGAAATAGTAACTCCATGTTAAATTATTATCTCCCTAAGATAAACTGGAGAATTTATATCTAATTACATAGTATATCATATGGAAAATAAATCATCATATTTAGATATTCAATTAATAATAACCAAAATTGAATTAATGCCTCACCTTTTTATTCATAATGACACCATGAAATCAATTAATATATTTTTTCATTTTTACTCTTTCACTAAAAATGTATAAATAATCCCCTTAGGTAATAGTATTTTAGATTTATCTTGTTTGCAAGTAAAATATTTGTGGTAAACTCTGCAATAACTTTATCTATTCCAACCCACCTTACATTGTCTTTAATTTCAAGGTGCTTTTTAGTGATTCCAAGATAAAAAATAGTGGGAAAATATGAGCTTCAATAAAATTTTGAATTTTCAACTATGAAACAAAAGTAACACATAATATCTTTATAAACCTCCAAACATATTTCTTTCCAATGATTAATTTTTTTAACTTAACTTTTCTCAACAGTTCAACCATTCCTTAAAATTCAAGGACCTCCTTCTAAGATTTCTTAATCCTATCTGACATAGTTGAATACATTGAATCTTCAAAAAATATGATATCTTCTTACACAAAACATTTCTAGGCCATCATTAGTTAAGTAACTTACCAATGGATTATATTCCAAACATGTCATGGTTGTTGATTCATTATGTTTTGAACTCAATATAGTGACTACTTTGTTTATTTTTGGGATAATGTTCCTGAATCATGAAATCATAATATTTATTTGATTATATCCACCTTCATAGTCTCATGTTCAAATATTTTTGACTGAAAATATAAGTTATCCATTTATGATCCGTATATATTTCACACTTTAATATATAAAATTGATTCCAATAAATTGCTAAATTAAAACCCACTCTAGGTAGTTCAAGATATTTTTTAGGGTATTTTAATTCTTGTGGTTTCCCTTGATGTGAAGTATAAGAAAATAACAGATCATTCTGCATCAGAATAAAACCAATTCAATTTGATGTATCATTGATAGAGTTTAAAACATCTCTATTTCCCAATTATAGGAAAAAAATATATAATTCACCAATCTTATTTTAATTTCCTATAAACAATCATCACCCTCTTTTTCATTGATGAGTTAAACTATTTCTTGAGTTAACATAGTAAATGAGCTAAACAACCAATAAATGTTTTCAAAAAACCAATGATAGTCACCCGGTAATCCACGAAAACGTATAATATCTATGAAATATAGAGGTCTCAACCATTCATTAACAAAAATAGTTTTAGCTGGGTTAACAACTATACCATCTTAAGAAAGAATATACCATAGGAACATAAATTGTTCTACCAAAATTTCACACTTTCAATATTTTTTAAATACATTATTTTTTGTTATAGTTTGTAAAAAACTCCTTAGGTGCCTTTATAATCTTCATGAAATTAATAATATCCCAATATGTCATCAATAAAAACAACCAAAACATATCTAAATATTCAAGTAAATCTATTTTCATAATATCTATAAATGAAACTGTGTATTTGGAAAACACAAATCCACAACTACAAAAAAATAACGCATGTATCTGGTCTAAAACACCATCTTTATAATATCATCCTACTTCACCATTAACTGATGATACCCCAACCTAAGATCAATCTGGAAAAAGAACTATACTCCCAAGATATGGGCATAAAAATAATTGATTTTAGGAAAATAATAATTTTTCTTTAAATTTAATTTATTCGATTACCAATATTCAATAAAAGATTTCATTAATACATCATTAATTAAGACAAATAAAACTAGGGAACCCGATTTTGACGTTCTCAAATGAATCTAAATTTTATCTAGAAACTCTTCAAACCTATTTTTTAAATCCAGCATTTCTACTTTATTCGTTCGATTAGGGGGTTCTAATTTTTTTTATAATCATGAATATATTCAATAGAAAACACAACTAGTCAATAATGTATAACCCAAGGAAATTTATCATGAAATACATCAATAAATTCATTAACTACTATCACATCACTAATTTTAACAGTTTCATTATTTTTCAAAAGCATGAGATATGTAATTCTCACTTCCACCTCCAATAAATTTCACCACATCTCTATATATTGTCAATGGTATGGAATCATTGAAAAAAAAAATTTATTCCCTTTAAAATATTTCGTTACATGATAAATTTAAAACTAATCCATTCAAAAAATAATGTGAAAATAGGCTATGTGATGTTCAAAAAGATTTATAGGAAAGACCATCCCAGTTATAAAATTAGGGTGATTACTACAAATATTGGTTTTTTTAATATTTCCCCAAATAGTTATCACTAAAATTTATATATTCTTTTAATTATATGATATTCTAATTTTACTTGAATATTTATAATAAATGAAGGAATAAAAAAATATAGAGTCAAATAGGTAATTTACATAATTAATATAAACAAGTAAAAAATCTATCATAACCTAATTTTATGGCTAAAAATACAACGCATTAGTTTAACATGACTTTTCCCACCATTTTTTATTTGAATTTGATGATTTATACACTAAGTAACTAACTTCAGACACATGTTATATTATTTTGTTATTGTTTTCAAGTGCTCTAAATCCCTTATTTTTATCAAAAAAAAATTATGTTCCCTTTGGGGTTTATTTTGGTTGAAAATTTTAGAATCATGAAAATTATGGTCTAGAGAATGGTTCGAGCATGGCTGGTGTATGGTCTCCCAAACCATGCACCCTACTATAATAAAATGGAATGTATTGGATAGTGATATTTTTACAGATTGTGCATGTTAGTAAAGTATTGCATCCCCTTAGTAGATACAATGTGACCCATTTATAATGGGTGCATGACCTGAACATGGTTTTTCCAATCTATGCGCATTTTCCATAAAAATTGTCCGGATGTGATTTGTAGGGATCAGGTTTTTAAAAAAAATACCAAACCCCTATTATGGGTCCCTAAGAGACCTCATTTGATCCAAATCATTTTCTCCCAACCTCATATCTCCCAAGTAGGATTATTTGAGCCACATACCCCTTCCAGAAATGATCTGAAGCATGGTGAATGTTGTTCGGTCCTCTTCCAGCTAGTTTCCTCTTCTCGACCTCTTTCACCCATAGTCTCTATCTTTCTCAATAAGATTTTATAGATCTCCAAATGTTGTTTAAGGATCTAATACCTTCTATTATAAATCTAAACCTATGTTTTATTCATGTTTCTATCGAATTCTGTTATCTTATTTCTTCATTGATGAAGCACGACTTGGGTTTGGTGACTTAAGTATTATAGGCCCTGAGGTAGGTGGTTTCGATAAGAATCCCAAATGACATTAACCCTATTTTAGTTGTTTAAATTTCAATTAATTGAATTTAAATTCAATAGTTTTTATTTGTATTATATAGCTTTAAATTAGTTGTGGGAATAACCAAATTCTTGTGAATTAGGGGGTTTTTAGAAAAATGGGTTTTGGCATGCAATTGGAAATTAGTGATATTTAAATTATTTAATTTAAAATTTTCTTTTTATTGAAATTAATTAAATTAAACTTTTGAATTTAATTATAAAAACCCCAATTCCAGTGAATTGGGGGTTTGTGATAAAACTGATGGAATTGTTTGAAAATTAAATAATTTCATTAAATTGTGTAATAGATTGTCAAATTTCATGAATTGGTTTCGAATACTTATTTATGAAAAATGGATTAAAATGTTTTTTATGGAAATCCGATTGTTTATTTTTTTTTTGGAAAATTACATGTTTTTTATTAAAAAATCAATATAGTTTTAAAATGTAAATTCGCATATTTAAATAGAGTATGGGGTTCAATTTTATTTTAAGAATCCTTAAAATAAATTACTCATTATTGTTTTGGACTGGAGAACATCCAAGCCTTAGGTAGTTAGTGTGTTATATTTGAAAACACTCCAAGACATACAACATTCTAAAACATCATAGAAGCACATTCCATTCATTAGGTGATGGTGATGAATCCTCTTGTCTTTGGTTCAAGGGATGTATGTGCATACTTTTCTGTATTCACAATGGTGGGTCCCTATAGCCGAGAACTATCATACCTACTGGGCACATGACCATGTTAATCACTTGTTTTTATTTCAATTGTTTGTATATTCCATTGTTGAAAACTATTTTACATTCCATCTAAAATAATATAAACTTTTTTATATAAATGTTTTTATTTATGAAATTTTGAGAAAACTACTATTGTGTAATCATTACCCGATTAAATGTAAATTCCATCTTTGAAAAAAAAATACACCATTTGAAATTTGAATAATAAATTGATAATGTATTTCCATATTATAAATCATAAAGAATGATTTTTTTAAATAATCCTTTTGTGAATGCCAAACCAATTTACATTTTCAATTGAAATCAGTTTAATGGTTAATTAGATATTGGCATCCAATTATGGAATCTTTTTTGGAATCCTACTAGGCCCTGGTTCATACCATAATTGTGCCTTCGACTATTTCTATATTATCTTCTTTCGAGTTATAGCAAAGGGAAATGATCTTATACAGGTGGATCCAACTATTGAGCCTTGAACTTAGTGAGTTTTTTCCTTAATTACTTGGGTTTTTTCCATATTTGCTGCTTGGGTTGTAGAACTTTGGGCTTTAAAAGACAATTTTCCATGTGGTACTTTACTGCCAGTGGATTTTCCTTTGATATTCATGCTATCACATTTATTTTACTTCCATAATGTCTGTGGAAACATCATTCCCAATTTCTGTTTGTATGATTCTTGTGGTTAGTCATCAACTCATGGGGATCGGGAATGCCCTTCGGGCTATGCTGTCTTGGTTATCACGTTTCTCGGGTACCCAATATGGTTCGTGACAAAGTGGTATCATAGTTAGGTTGAGATTTTTTCTTGAATTCATTATTCATTTGTGAAATATTTTCAGGAATTAAGATGTATTTTTGATTGAGTTCCTAGACATCTCTCTCTGCAATGAACCTTAAGTCACTAGCTATGGTTACAGAAAGACATCTTGTGGATCATTTCTATTATTTTTCCTCTTTTGATTTGGAAAGATTGAGATCCAAATCAAGTTCGTTCTTTCTATTTGGATTAATTTTTATTATTGATCTATTTGATTAAAAATATGATTTATTCAACTTTATCTAATGATGATTTGTATCACCATTCCTCTGATAAGACATGTGAATCAGATCTAGGAGGAAGCTACTTTTAATACTCAGTGAGATAATCCTCTTGGGGACCTGAATCTGGTAGAGATGATCATGTGAACTATCCAAGATCTGGGATAGGAACCACCTCCAGTTCCTTTTCAATATCTAGTTTTGGAACCTCAGAGGTATGTTCACATGATTTGTTCACAAGTGTTCCTTCACCAGAATCCAAAACCATTAAGAGGATCAAATATTCAACAAGAGGGTGAGGAATGGTTTAGAAAAATGTAGCACTTGTCTGGGTTCTAGGACACACCCAAGAAAATAAATGTAAAGTGTGCCACCTTCTAGCTTGAAGGACCGAACAAAAGATGGTGATACACTATGGTAATGGTGAAAAAACATGAGGTAATACGGTGTAAAGATTTCAAGTTTATTTTAACTGATCAGTTCTATCTAGAGTCGATGTTGTTAGCCAAGTCCACTGAGTTATTCAAACTCAAAAATGATGATAGGACCGTGATGGAGTACGCAAACCATTTTGATGAGATCATGCAATTCGCACATGACAAAGTATCAAATGAGAGGATGAATTCTTAAAAGGTTAAAGATGGGACATCATCAGGATATTTGTTCTCAAGATTTCTTTCGGAAGCTTCCACATTATTCTAACATAATGGACAGATCACTTATAGTTGAAATGGACCTGGCTGGAAAGTTAGGTTTATCATGAGTTTCTTTCTCTCCTAGTGGTAGAATGATTTATTTCAATGGAAAGTATAAGTTTCATGATTTTCACAGTATTTCTTGATAGTAATTTCATTATAGAAATCCTACAGTACCTAAAATAGTTCCTTTGGTTTGATACTTGTTTAAATGTAGGATATTCAACGAGAATCTACATGGAGGAACCCAAGAACTATGGCTCCTACGAACGTTACGGACACATTCAGTGATTCTTTTATATTTATTCCACTCTGTGTGGTGGAATAGGATCATAAGATCATCCTAAAACTACAGGGAAATCAAATTATTCATGTGAAAAAGGGTTCTAGCCACAGGAATCCAGAATAATGATTCCTTACAAAGTGGATGAGTCTCTAGAGGAAGTAGATATAGGTCTAGAAACTATGAGGGATTTTATTATTCTAGATTCATCACTAGTAACTGCTCTATTTCATACCAGTGCATCTCATTCATTTATTTCAACTTATATTTTTTAAATTATAAATCTTACTATGAATATTTTATCCTGTGCAATGGATATTACTACACACCTTTATACGAAGAGAGAGAAGGGTATTTGTAGTCATGCTTGTGTCTTCTCTCTATCATATGTTGGGCTTGTTTGGAGTTTTCTAGTTCTGAAAATGAGATCTCTTGACTTCATTTTTGGGATGGATTGGTTAATTACTAATAAATCATAGATTGATTGTTATCCTAGATGGATCTCCTTTACTAAACCTAGTGGTGTGTTCTGTGTCTTTTAAGGAGAATGGGACCTAAGGTAAAGTAGATCTGGACCTTCTTTTCTAGATATAGGGAAAGTAATATCAGTGTTTTCCATTGATATGAAGTGGGAGTTTTTGTGTGGTGATCGCCCTCCAATTATTGTTGAGTTTTGTGATGTGTTTCCGTATGAACTATATGTTTTCTCACCAGTAGACAGGGATTAGTTTTCCCTTAACTTGATGCCCAGTACTCAACCAATTTTAATTCCCTCATAACATATGGAACTTGATGAACTAAAACAGATGAATTCCTAGTTAGAAATATTTTTAGAGAAAGTATTTATATGCATGAGTGTGTCACCTTGGCTAGTGCATGTTCTCTTTGCTAAGAAATATAATGGTTCACATTTCCAATTTGTTGATTATTGAGAACTCAATCGAGTGATGGTAAAGAACATATATCTATTGACAAATATTTATAACCTATTTGATCGATTGAAGGGGTTAATTTGTTCTTGAAGATTTATCTTCAATCTAGTTACCATCAGTTGAGGATAAAAGAATATTGCATTCATAAAACTGTATTTGAAATTACGTATGAAAATTATGAGTACCTTTTCATGACCTTTGGTTTGACCAATTCCCATGTACATTTCATGGTTTTTATGAATGGGGTTTTCCATGAGTATATAAATACTGTTGTGGTATTCTTTTTCGATGACATCCTAGTTTACTATATTTCTAAGGAGGATCACATGAATCATCTGAGAACTATTCCAAGCTTGCTAAGAAATGACCTACTTTATGCCATGATTTAAAAATTTTATTTATGGATCTGGGAAGTGAATTTCTTGGGACACATGGTGTCAAAACATTAAAAATCAGTTGATCAGTAGAATGACAATGTTGTTATGACTTGGTAGGAACCACAAAATGTCTTCGAGATTTGAAACATCTTGGGATTAGTTGGATATTATCACTAGTTCATCAAGTACTTCTCAATGTTTGCTTCTCTAATGTCTATACTAACTCATAAGGGAGTAAATTTTTCTTGGGATGAAAGATGTCATAAATATTTTATTTTGATTAAATTTTTCTTGAATACCACACCATCGTTAACTCTTCTAGAGGTTGGGTAGGGCTATGTGGTCTTTTGTGGTGCATCAATTTTCGGTTTGGGTTGTGTTCTTATGTAAGGAAATTAGGTAGTTGATTATTGATATTTTTATTTTAGGCCACATGAGATAAGTTATCCTACCCATGACCTTGAACATGCAATTGTGATGCATGCACTTAAGAGTTAGCGACACTACCTTTATGGATAAAGGTTTAACGTGTATTCTGACCAAAATATATTGAGTTGAATCTTCTCCCAAAGATATTTGAATCTATACTAGAGGAATTTTGGGTAATTCCAAAAATAATTTTATTTTGACATCACAATTACCTTAGGGAAATAGAACATCATTGCTGATGCTTTTATCAGGATTCTTCTAACCCATGCAGTAAAAGAATTATCAAAAGAGTGGAAATTAATGGACCTCTAGGCACAGTTTCATTTTGGAGTTTAGAAGAAACGAGTTGAGGTGACTTTGTCCAGCGTTTAGTTGACATCCACTCTTCTAAAATTGATTCTACAGGTATAATAGCTTGATGATGAGTTTTGTGGCATTAGAGACTCTAGTTTGGGAGGAATTTACCCACTGGTCGTTCTCCAAATATGGAATTCTATGCAATCAAAATAATTCTGTGGTTTTGCCTTCAGTAATTAAATATATGATGGGGGATTTCCATAGTTACTAGTGGTAAGTTCACCCAGGAACCACAAATATGTTCTATGACATGTGGTGTAAGTTCCACTATCCAGATATGAGATGGGCATTATTGAGTATGTTTTTCATTATTACACATGATAACTTGTTAAGGTCGAGTACGAAAAACCTTCAGGTTTTCTTCAGCCACTTCCATCCACTACATGGAAGCGGGATAATATTTATATGTACTTTTTGTTAAGGTCCCCACATACCCAGATAAAGATGAATTTGATATGGTTTGTGATCAATAGTTTGACAAAATCATGTCACTCCTTACCCATTCATGATACAAACAAATTTGAGGAGTTTGGAAATATATATCTGAAATAGATTGTCTATTTTCATAAAGTTCCATATACTATAGTATAGGATAGGGATACTTGGTTCACTTATCACTTTTTTAGAGGCCTTAAGGAAGCACTATGATCTCATGTCCATTTGAGTATGGCATACCATCCGTAGTCGGATTGCCAGACAGAAAGAGCTATACATATTATTGATGATATGCTATGGGCATATGTTCATGAATTTGGTGGGGATTGGAATGATCATTTGGGTATGTTGGTGTTTTCTTATAACAATATATACCATTCCATGATCATAATGGCTCATTTTTAGGCCTTATGTGGTCATCGTAAGAAAATATTTGTTGTGTTGGTTGGAGATTAGTGAGAATTCCTTGGTCGGACAATGTTTTGTGTAAGAGATGATGGAAAAGATTAATATTATTTATAATTGTTTTTTGGTATAATAGATCCAATATAAATCTTATGTTGGTCATATTCATACACCATAGGAGTTATCAGTTGGTTACATGGTGTTCTTGAAGGTTTCACCTCTGTTGGTACATCGACGGCTTGGGAGACAAGGTAAGTTTGCTCCTCATTTTGATAGACATTTTGAGGTTGTTGAGAAGGTGGGGAAAGTTGCATATTGTTTGTCACTACCACCTTAGCTTACATTGATACATAATGTGTTTCATGTTTCTCAGCATCGAACTTATTCACCAAATCAATCTCATGCTCTAAGTTGGAATGATCTTGAATTTGAACATGATTTATCTATGATTGAATAGAAAGTCTATATTATTGTGTGGGAGGAAGAAACCTTTGGTTCATATTCAATGGTATAATGGTTCGGATTCTGATGAGATGTGGGAGAGGGAGGCACTGATGAGAGACCAGTGGCCTCATATTTTTGTCAAGGAGGCCACTTTATAGGCATTCTAGAGGCATAATACTTCTATTGTGGTGAGTTTGTAACATTATGTTACTATTTTCAGGTACTTTTAAACTCTCCTATTTATCAAGATTTGGTTGGGTTTTGTTTGGCGTTCTTTTAGGTTGAAACTTTAAAAATCTTGAAAATTATGGGCTAGTGCACTGTTGGTGCATGCCTAGCACTTGGTTTGTGAAACCCTGCACCTTGTTACAGGAAAATGGAATGTTTTGGACAGATAGAGCCACATGGCTTATGCACAGTTATTCAACCCTTTCATCCTCTTAGGAGAAACTGTATAACCCATTTATAATGGGCATATGACCTATGCATAGTTTCTCCACACCATGTGCCTTTTCCCAGGAAATCGTTCAAATATGATTTTTAGAGATCCAATTTTTTTTAATTCTAGAACCCCTATTATAGGTCCCAATTGAACCTCCTTCAACCCAAATTGTTTTTCGCCAACCATAGAAACCTTGAAGATGATTCTTTTCCCCTCAAAAACCTCTTAAAAGTGATCTGAAGCTTGGAAATCCTGAAATATCCTCTTCCATTTAGTTTTATCTTCCCAATATCTTTCTCCCATGGTCTCTCTATTTCTACGTATTTTTTTATAGGTACGTGTATTTTGTTGTAGGAACTAATACCCTCTTCTATGGATCTAAACCTATGTTTTATTCTTTATTCTCCCATATTCTATTGTCTTTATACTTCATCGACGAATCTCGGTTAGGGTTTGGCGACTTGGGATCTGTTGGTCCCGAGTTAAGGGGTTCCATTACGATTCCCACATTACATCAAACCAATTTTATTTTTTAAAAAATTTAATTATTTTATTTTAAATGCAATTCTTTTTATTTGGATTATACGGATTTCAATTAGTTGTGGGAAAACCCAAATTCTGATGAATTGGGGGTTTCATGAAAAAATGGTGTTTGGAATAGTATTAGAAAGTTGTGAGATTAAATCTATTTAACATAAATTTTAGTTTTTGATGGAAATTATATCAACTAAATTTCTCAATTTAATTGTAGAAATTGATTTGATGATATTTTTTTGTAAAACCCCAACTCTAGTGAATTGGGGGTCTGTGATGAAATATATAGAATTGTTTGAAAATTAAATAGTTGTATTTAATTGTGTAATGGATTGTGAAATTGCATGAATTGGTTTCAAATCATTAGTTATGAAAACTATATTAAAAATGGTTTTAAGGGAAACACAATGGTTTCATTTTTTTAAAAAATACATGTTTTTTATCAAAAACTCATTATGTTTTTTAAAATAGAAAATTGGCATTTTGAAATGGATTATGGGATTTAATTTTATTTTAATAAATATCAAAATAAATTTCCAATCATTGTTTTTTATTAGATCTCATGCCAGCCTTTGGTATTTAGAGTGTTATATTGGACAACCCTTCACGACTTACTATGTTCTAAAACATCATATCATCATAACCCATTACTTAGGTGATGGTGATAAATAATCTTGGCCTTGGTTAAATGGATGCATGTACATAATTTTCTATATTCATAGTGTTGGGTGCTTAAAGCCTGGAATTATTCTACCTCCTTGGAACATGACCGTGTTGCTCTCTTGTTTTTATTTAAATTGTATATATATACCATTTTTTATAACTATTTTTCATACCTTGTAAATTTATAGAAACAAATTTATATAAAAGTATTTATTTTAGTCATTTTTAGAAATGTGAAATTGTGTAAAGAAACATTTCATTAAATATTAATTCTATCTTGTTAATTTTTTTCCTTCATTGGAAATGTGAAGCAAGAATTACTAATTTATTTCCATCTTTTAAATTGTAAAGTATGATTTTTTTAAATAAGTATTTTCTAAATTCATCACATGTTTAAATTTTAAAATAAAAGAAATTTATTGGTTAATTTTATATTGGAATCATGTTATAGAATATTTGGTTAAATATTACTAGGCTTTGGCTCAATCCCTACTTTTGTCTTCGGGTGATTTTATGTTAACTTTTTCCGATTTCGAGCAAGTGGAAAGGATCTATTAGAGGTTGATCTAAATATAAAACCTTGGAATTTGTGAGTTTTTTATTATTGGAATTTGGATTCATTCAATATTTGGTACTTTGATTGTATTACTTTGGTCATTAAATGTCTATTTTTCTTTTGGTACCTTACTCTGAGTAGAGTTTCCATTGATATGCATACTGTCATGTTTCTTTTACATCCTCAATGATTGTAGTCGAACTGTTCCCACTATCATTTTTTATAATTCTAGGTGCTAGTAGAAGATCCATGGGTATCAAGAACATCCTTTAGGATATGTCAGAACCATATTAGTTATTAGGTTACCAGGGTACCCAATTTTGTTCATGAATCACATTACCATACTACCATAATTCATTACATATTAAACATATTTTTAGTTGCTACTCATCTATTGCCCCGTTACTAGATTCTTACAGACTCATTTCATTATAATCATAAGCCCTTTTACCAAACCTTCCACACTAATAAAACTTTTCAGATCCTTTTTAACATTCTCTAAAATGCCTTTTAATATACTTGGATCAATATGAGGGTATTACCTTCATATTTCTTATTTAAATTCTCTTATATTTATTTCCACCATTACCACTTATTAATTTTTCATATCAAGGAATTTATGTGACTTAAAAATCCATCAAAAAGTTCTAAAAACAATGAACATATTTATCATTTCATTTAAAAATTTATGTGTCCAAATATCTAAATAATAATGGTTATAATTCTTTTTTAAATTTATTATTTTTTCTATACAGTTCCCATATAAAGTTTACTTTGTACCATGAATATTTTAAAATTTTATTCAAATTTATTTATGATTAAAACATAATAAAACCATTATATATCATATAATTACAATTTATTATGTTTATGTAATAATATTTATCCATTTTAACTTCCATAAAATTAGGAAAGAAATCATATATCATGTGTATGATGGACTAACATCTTGTAAAACTATGTAGTTCAATTTACATCACCACCATTTATGGATTGATATAATGTTAGATATAAAACATATATATTATATTTCTGATATTATTATAATTATAGATTTTTGATATCACATATAAATTTTTATGTTCCATTCTATTTTAAATTCAATAACATCACTCATGTGTATGGAGGACTGCTGCCTCACGAAGTGGTGTGCTTCGTTTTTCACTTACAATTTACATGGAATGTAATAAGGATAAAATTAATTAATATAGGTGATATATATGAGATGATATAGAAACTTGAAAATAAATATATAACACAATTAATTATCATTTCACTCTTTAAGAGAATGATATCATCACTCATGAATATGTACGGCATATCATCTTTACGAAGCGGTGTGATTCATTTTCTTTGTCAAAATTTCATAAATGGTGATAGTAATGTTTATAATGAGTAAATATGATATTTATATAATTATTATCATTACTTAATGATAAATATATCTTATTCATAAAAAAATCATTCATGACCCAAAATGCAAGAGAAAATAAGGCAATTAACCCGTAAAACTATGAAAATAATAAAATATTATTAATAAAAGTTTAGTAAAATGTTATAAAATTATCATATATGATACTATAAATATTATTATAGTTTTTTGAATAATTTAATTACATCCTTAAAACTATTTTACATGAGTTTCATTCACTTATCAAGGAAATTAGACGTGGGGTAAGGTTTTTTTATCTCAATTTTACTTCTGTGATACATATGTCATATTCAAGACAAGTTTATTTTATGTGGTTTATATAATGCTCCATTGTAATTTTATATCATAAATAATTTTTTTCATCATATTATTTAATGTTCAATTTGATTTCATCTCTTTTACTTTCCTTCTGATTTAGAAATAACCAAAGTGGTAAGGGTTAATTTCACAATCTCATCACTATTAGAGATTGTTTTTGTTTGCATATCATATAGAATAATTATTTGATATTTTATTCATAAAATAAATATATGATCTTGAAATATCATTATTAATGAAATTTTTAATGTAATAATTTTTTAGGTCCTTGGTAATTAAAATTATTTAGAAAATATTTTTAGGCAAATGTGAATTATTTCACTCTTTGGCCAGAAATAATTTTTTATCAAAACCCATGTTTTATAAAAACAAGTTTCAAAAAAAATTATTAACCTTTCCAAAATGATTTATTAAGTACATTTTTACTCATTTTAGATTTTTAAAAAAATTAATTGAATATTCATGTCATTTTCAAAACCATTTCTATTTCTCTTTTATGAAAAATGTGAAAGGAATAATTGTTTTAAAGTGTATGTCAGGAACTAAATTATATACCATTATGACCATTAATTTTTTTAAAGATTGTTTTTTTTTAAATTATATTTTCAATAAAAAATAATTTCAAAAAATTGTGAAATTTTTATTTTAAAATGTGATTTTCAAAATGAAAAGGTTATTTTTCTGGAGAATGTTTTTATAGATCATTTCATCATAGTTATATTCATCAACAACCCATAACCACTGTTTAACTTATGATCCACTAAGGATACATTATATTTATACCATATGAACAATTTTTTGGGATGTTTTATGATTAGTTTGACTGGGGATGTATAATTATTTTACAATTCACCATTTAACTCTGGATGGTTTAGGATTACATTTATTGATTTGGGTAAGTATTACATTTTCATATTATATTTTTTCAATAAAATGATGATATTTATTATTCTTCACCCCTTTTTTATGAGTAATGTGTTGGACTTAGTCTGTAACATTTTGGGCATGTTATAGCTGATCGATGCATCAGTAAGTCTTGTTAGAAAAAGTAGATTGGTTCTTAGCAAAGGCCTTATAAATTTATTTTTATGTCTTAGAATAAATACATGATGGTATGTTTTAGATGTCTAAAATTATGAATTATATCATTTTGAATATAGATAATAATATTCCATATAGCATCACATTACCCAATTTTAGGTAACCCTCACATTTTTTCTTGTTTTCCTTTTTATTTGGGTTCATTATAGGACTCTCAAGGATGGAGAACATTTTCTAGGAAAAATTAAATAAGGTTTATATATGGATATTTGTTTTAATTAATATATTCTATGAAGAAATGTATTAATGGTTTTGTGGGTCCCTAAAATTTGGATGATGGTCATGTTGTTCTGGAGTTTTATGTTCTACGATGGGAGATTACCTGACTTGTTTGGGGTTAAACAATGAGTACTTGGTCACCATAAACAAGTCATGAAATGTGAACATAGAATTAAAGTGTTTCACATTATATAATGGTTACAAGACGTGTAATGATAAAATAATAGTTTTAATTTAAAAATCAATGGGTTTTTCAATTTACTAGATCATTGTGGATTACATTACATGTAAAGGGATTATACACCATTAAAATACCTGAGTAGAACATTTAGTCTATTGTATGAATGATTTCTCACTTAATTCTTCCACATATGTTTTGGATATTGACTAAAACCCATTCTATAGTAATTTTTGTAGTCTCTGTTTGATCCAAATTAATCCTCTTGATGTTTGATCACTTTTGCAATTGGTTCTCCTTCTCTCCAGGTGAGTAGGCCTTTCAACTTCTTCATTTATTTGAAAACTGTAGTATTATGGCATTGCCTTATCGTATCTATTGATCTGTAATTATGTTTTTTAATATTTCCTTATAGAATCATGGTGTGATCTTGTTCTAAGGGTTGTTTCATTTGTTGGTTATAGTGTGATGAGTGTGCATTATTGAGGTATGTGTTATTTCTTATCCTTCACCAACACTTATTTTTGAGTTGAATAAATTCTGATTGTTGAATATTTATTCTATTCTTTTTTTTCATTTTTTTTCTTCATTATTTTTGGTGTATCATTCATAGTCATGTCCACCCTTTGGTTTTAAGGTTGTTGGTTCTATCTCTAACTGTGTTGGTGAACTACATTGGTCTTATTTTGAAAAAAATGTTTATTAAATAAAAATGGTTTGATGAACTAGTTTGAAAAATAGAGCACGTAGGATGCCTTGGGTACTTTGGTGTAAGGTGTAGTAATAGGTCTCATCCACTATCATGGGATTTTATCATGAATTTTATCTCTAATACTTAGGCTTGTTGTTCTAGCTGCTTGTCATACCTACAGGTGGTTCGCTTTCTATGGTGTTCCACTACCCTCTAGACTCAATTAATTTGTCTAGTGTCCTGATGAATACATTATTATTTATGTGAGGTATATGTTTCCTTTTTATCTTAACTCAGTCTGATCCTTGGTGTGTTGTTACTTGTGCTTCTTTTCAGATTTGGGATACTTTTAGTTTTTATTTTTTGTTCTACCGTCATAGATTTGATATGATATACGATGAATGCTATATTTAAAATGATATATCTATTGAAATATTTGGTTATAAATAACTTTGAAATAATTTTACCTACTTTATTTGTAAATGTGGAAAATATTAAATGAAACTATTTTTCCATGATTTTGGTATAAAAACTATTAAAATATTATCATGCCTTATTTTCGTTAAAGTTTAGCATCAATGGATTATTTTTCAAAGACATGATAAAGAACGCCTAGGTGAGAGCCTACTGAGAATGTTTGATCACACTCTGTGCACCTCTTTGGTGGTGTGTAGACCTATTAATTTCTTTTTATACAGGTAAAGGAAAGGTTTCATTGTGAGGTGGTATGGTTTTATATTAGCTGTGATGGGTTTCTTTTGGTGTGATGGTGTGAATCTACCCATGATATCACATAGAGTAGTCGGTTTTTCTTATTTTGGTAGTTCTTTTTGTTGGATGTGTACATGGATATTTTTTATTCTCTTTAGTTTTTTAGTTCTCGATGTATGATTCTATTTATATATTATATTTATCTCTTACATTATTGTATTTTTATACACATGTGTGCCATTTCATTGCTTTAGGTTGTTAGAAATTGTTCCCTCTGGTTGTTGCTTGATTCTTGGGTGCTAGTCGTCATCCCGTGGGGATCGATAATTCCCTTTAGATATGTAATGGTTCAGTTCAGGTACTAGTTGAGGAGGTATTTAGATTGATTCATTATATTTTGGAATTATAACCCTAGGAAGATGGTTTTTCTTTGTCTAGGGATGATTTGTAGACCTGATATAGGATATTCGATACTTGAGAGACATGTAACGATGAGTGCTTGACCATCTCTTATTGTGATGAGACTCAAGTTACCATAGGAAGTTGTGATGTGTGTCTCCTATATCGAGTTTTATTTAAAATGAAGTTTTCATTATGGGTTTTTTAGTTTTAATTAATATTGGTCTATTGTTTGATCCTTTATCTTGTTTTTTTGTAGTAGTTTTCCTCCGAGATGTACTCAGCGAGTTCCTTAAGAGGGTGAAGTTGATTCTCCTCAAGGGAATCCAATGATGGATTAGAAAATTATCAATTATGTCATGTAGGAAGTTCGTACAATCGACTAAAATTTTCCACAAGTACATAACCCATTTTTTACGGTATAAACCGGTGTTGGAGGAGAAATTGATCGATAATATGATTTTTTTCATGATAATCCACTGCCTTTTAAATGTATGAATGAACCTACAGGGGAGGAGGACATTCTTGACAATATTGATCAAATATTTCACATCCTAAAAAATACTTCAATGTCAAGGTGAAGTGTACAACATTCAAACATGAGGGTTCGAACATGAATTTGCGGGATTTTAGGGTACAAGATAATTAGCATGTGGGATTGGACTTTAAGGGTTTTTGGAATCTCTTCTTCTAGTTTTTTTTCAAATTCACTGATGATGGTGACATATCTATAGTTCCTTTTTTTTACACAGGGATATTATTTGGTGTTGGTACACAGAAATTGGTTTTTGAGCTCGTTTGTTTTCACCATTGGTTGTAAATAATGACCTACTGAAGGCTTAGAAGTACCTATAGGGTTTAAAAATCGACATAAAATTATAGGTATTTATGTGAAATATTTTGATATATGGGAAGATAGGTGATAAAGATCTAATGAATCAGATAAAAATGGAAAAAATGTTTGATATTTTTCACTTATCTTCCACCTAGTGGAAGCTTTAATGGCACACCAAGTAAAAAAGATGAAGTGGTAGGATCATTGCAGAAACGGTGGAGGTGGTTCTCCATAGAGGACCTCCCCACCCATTTATCAGTAGTTTCTTTTCTTCTATTGTAGTTGATCTTGAGAATTTTTCTTTTATTCTGGATCTTCTAAATTTTATTTAGGGTTATCTTGAAGGCTTCCAAGATGATTTATTCAGGATTCTTATGGAGAGGGAGGTCAACAATATAATTAACCTGATACTAGGAATGTAACATATATCAACACCTTCCTATCATGTGGAATTGGTAGAGTTGAAAGAGCTCAAGATTCATTTGTATGACCAGGTAAAAATGGGGTTTTCACCATAGTTTTTTACCTAGAGTGGCCTCAGTGCTCTTTTCCAAAAAGTTAGATGGTTCACTTCAATTGTACATAGACTATAGGAAGATGAACTTGTTAATGATTAAGAAAAAATAAAATTTCCCTTGGGTTGATGATTTGACTGATTAGAAAAAGGGGGAAAGTAGTTTTATATGATTGATATTCATTTGGGTTATCACCATCTCTAGTTTCGGGAGTGTGATATTTTACAAAGAAATATTTCAAGAGCAGGTATATCCAGTTAAAACATCCATTGAAACATTTTTTTGGACGAATGCACATTTAATTTTTGTGGATTTTATTAATCAGAAATTCTATTAGTATCTCAAAAAAATTGGTAGTATTCATAGATGATATTTTGGATTATTAAATATCTGAATGCGATAATTAGAACTATCTAAGTTTGGTTTTGGTAATCCTGATGAGTGAATATTTGTATTAAATGATTTCTAAATACAACTTATGGATTCAAGAAGTAAAATTATTGGGACACGAGATTTCTAATCATGTATTATCAGTTGATCCTGGGAAGGTAAAGGTTTAATTTTCATGGTAATATCCATGAATAAGTGTAGAAAGTGTTTTTCACATCGGTTTCTATTGATTTTTAATGTCAGTTATAAGGCATTTTTATTGCATGAGTCATTGTAAATAAATTTTTAACATCAGTAAAAACAATTGGCAGTGTAATTGAATTATTTGATTGGTTTTTCATGTCAATTATTAGATAACTTGAATGAAAAACCTATCATAATGGTTTTTCCACATCGGTTGTTAGATAACCAATGTCAAAAACTTATTATTCACGTCAGTTATGGTATAACTAATGTAGAAAAACCATTGTGATTAAGGGTTTTTCACATTGGTTTTTGGGTAAATAATAGGAAAAACCGCATTAAGGATATTTTTCATATAGATTATCAAAAACTTGATGTGAGAAAAAATTAATAATTTTACTTTCAACTCTCTTCTCTACTACATACAAGAAAAGAAACTGTAGAAAAAATGATAGAAACAGAGCATCTGAAAGAGAAACAAAGCAATAAAAAACCCTATTTATAATAATAACATTAAAAATTATAATATAGAGTACAAAAAAACAAAAATTCAACCAAACATATATAATTATTTTCCCATCTAAACACATTTACAATTATAACATTCAAAGATTAAGAGTAGAGTACAAACAAAATAACATCCAGACAATTTTAGCTTTTAAGTGTGTGAGTTATTATTCACAATAAAAATTAGGTTCATCAAAAAGATAAAAAATAGAAGGAAATAATTTAATATGTATTTTGTATAAAATGAAAAAAATAAGGAAGTGTTTATAAAGAAATATTACCTTCTAGAACTTCATAATTGTACCAATTGAATTAACATCATACATAACTCGTAAAAAATAATATACATATTCTTTTATTCATTATTGTTTATGTAAACACTATTTAATTGAGGTTTTATTTTCAAAATAACATTTTTAACTAATATATCTAGTATTTACTAATGATAAATGAAGATTCACTTTTTCTTTTACATTTTTGATCTTGGAACACTTTTTCTTTGTGGTCTTTTGAAAGAAATACCATCCCTAGTTAGAAAATAATATGAATAAAATAAATTTAAAAGTCATTATAATATGAAGAGGTATTAACAAATTCAAACTTAAATGTCCAATTCATTATTACAATTTTGTTTCACTTCTCCACGGATAGAGCATAACCAATAGAGTTCCTTCTCCCATGGAGATAAAACACCTAACATAAATTTCACACTGATATAAAATTAAATTTAATGTTAGTGGTTATTATGTAAAAATATATATAACACATTTTTAGAAATATTTTTCATACTCTGGAATATAAGGAAACATCCCGTACTGAATAATTTCATCCTTTGGAAATCTTTCAGTAATATAAATTATACTTTATTATTCAGTCAATGTTCTCCATGCATATGAAATTTACTACAGGTCTATAAATCTATATACTTCATTCTTTTCATTGTCCTTACACATTTTATAAATATAACTAACTCAAAACAAACATAATTATAAATTTTCAATAAATTAAACACACAAAAATATTTATGTTAAGACTTACATTGAAAAAACATACATCTTTTTTATGACTAAATGATCTTTAATTACATTCTCCATGATATCAGTTTTCAAAGTTTTTACACTCATTTCATGCCCAGAAACACGACATTCCATTAGAATATCATAAAAACCCAACAACAAATTTGAATATCTTGAAAAACTATCAAGAATACTAGAATTTGTATCTGAAGTCATAGCACCTCATATTTTTTGTTTTCTACCTAGTATTTATATACCTATAAATTATTTCTATAAAAATATACAAATATAAACTTTAAAATGTTAAAAAAATTAATACAAAAAAAATAAACGATAAAATTTACCAATACCTCTATGGTAATTTTTCACATAAGTCTAGATGGTGATATTAAAATTCTCTGATACTTTGTCCAACTATACTCACCTCATCTGTAAGTAATGGTATTATACATGATATATCTATAATATTATATACAGTGCATCTATGATGATCTATCACTAACCGTTGATGATAAATGGTATCTCCAATATAAAATATCATCTCATAAATAATATTATGATGTTTCAGATCATCAACATATAAGTCATGCTAATGGGAAAGATGGGGAGGATATGTATAGGAGTATGATAATGAGTGTGGTATGCAGATAGAGGTAGAGGGGTGTGATTTTCTAAAAGAGGTGTAGAAGTAGTCTAAAACTCTCATTTATTTTCCATGAATATTGATTGTACCAAGCTCTGATTTTATCCTCTATCATCACATGAATAACCTAAACTTAAGCCTCAAAGATTCTATTTTTTTAGCACCCTCCATTGTTGAATCTGATGAATATGGAATCATGTTTTTCACTGATACACCCATTGGGTATCCATGTACAACACCCAGGTGTTCGGTCTCTCATAATTTTATAGCTAAAATATCTTACCTACCCTCAACTAAAAAAACATTTATGTGTTATGCTTCTCAAGAGAATCCCGTATGAATTATTTCAAAATTTATATAACGAATAAAAATATATAAATAATTGAATTAAATTAAATAAATCAATCAATCAATCAACTTACAATCCTTGCAGCTATAACAATTTACTATTTCATAAGATATTGTCCTTTTTATCTTACCGAGCCCTCTTCCATTTCTCATGTCTAGCAGGGGTTTGAGGGGAAACCTCTATAGAGTTTGAGCACACAGCTCTTTATGTTTGAAATTTTTCAACAATAATTAGTTCTTCCAATAATATATGTATACCCACCTTGAGATAAATTATTAGGGTATATATTTCTATATCGGATCTCTTGATGATATATCCCTGATTTCTGTAATGTCTGAATAATGAAATCCTTAACAAATCATTAATAAGATCTATAATAAAAATAAACTTCTAAAAGGTAACATTTTACTTACCAAAAATGATTTTTATATTCTACTTTCAAAAAAAACCATCTATATTCATCTATAAATGGATATATATCACAAGGATTTTGATGTTACCTATGCCCAAAAATGAAATCTGATGTGAGGTTTGATTTGAAATCCCTCCATCTCTTAGAACCCAATGATAAACATTTCCTCTTGACTCCTTTAGTGTTAGGTATATCATATTCCATCTGATAAGAAGGGGGAAAACATATATTACTATAAAAATTTCAGAATATGTAAAATAATAACAAAAACCCATACTGAAATGGTATTTGACAAGTGAAATAGTGTCAATTTTTCAACACTTCTCCAATCCTCAATCAAAATACTAACTTTTCTTTTAGAATAAACTGAAATAAAACTCTTTAATTATTAAAAATTAGCACCACTTGGAATATAGTTATCAAAAAATTCTACTAGTATCCTATTTTAATATATATGGGAAACTGATAATTTAGGTAAACATGTGTTTCCACTATTACCAACCCTCAAACTCTTCTTTGGGTCTATGAGACTACTTGTCTCTTATAAAGAAGCACCTGGCTCATCAGGAGGAGAATATGCAAGTTCCTTACTACAAATATGAGAAAAATCATCTCTAGAAGTATGTGGTAAATCAGTTGATTGATATGTCATTATCCAATAAGTCAATTAAATCGACAACCAGTATACAAATATAAAAATTCAACTATTACAATACTAATGTAAATAAAAAATGAAAATTATCAAACAAAAAGTAAAATAAATAAAATTAACACATTTTTATTTTTATTTTTAACAGTTAAATAAATTCTAAAAATATTAATGAGATATGAAAATTTATAAAAAAAAATAAACAAAAATCTAAAAATGGTGTCAATATAAAAAATTCTCCAACCTAATAAATCATTTTTTACACAAAAAATAATATTTTTTCAATATACTCTTACAAAATATTTCTCTTTTTATTTAGCATATTATATTTGAGATAATGATTTTCAAAAAAATCAATTAAAAAATAATTTATGTAAGGGTAAACATTGTAAACTAAACAAAACTAAACAAATATAAACAAACAATTGAGCTTATTAATTATAATAAATGTTTTAATAAAGAAAATAAAATCAAAATATATAAAATTTTATAAAATTTAAAAAACTAAATGAGACAGAAAAATATGTTACGTTTAATATTAAGAAACTACTAAAGGATTATTTTTCCAAATTCCATCATTATGATCATTCGGTATGTCACAAATCATGTCTACAATATTCTCATCCATATTTTCTGTTAATATTTCCTTGAAAGTAGGGATCTAACTAAATCAATAACATTATCATGTTTATCATCACCAGTATATTTTTCCCTTGTAAAACAATATACCATTGCATATTAGATTGATCAGGAATATAGAAACAAAATTCATATGTTTCCATTATAAAATAATCAACTTTGTATTCAAATCTATTCAAATAAACAAGTGTCATTCCAAATTCATCATGTATGAAATTTTTTTAACCAACAAACAATTTTAATTTAAAAATTGGAACATTAAATTTAATGTAATCCACCTCCCATGTTTCCTTAATGGCTCTATAATATTCACTTGATGTGGAAATTGGTTTTTTGTCATTAGCACTTGAAAAATGAATCACTTCGATGAACACCAATAAACTACTATTCTAAACTGCACATCTATTGTCCTAGTCATTTTTATAAAATGTATACCCACTAATGTCATACCTAAACCATCTTTCAAAATTTAAACATGGACCACCCACTAACAATCTCAATATTTCTAATGTGTTTAATCTACCAAGCAAGGTCTCTTTAAACCACGAAAAAAAATGTTTCATTTTTCTCACTCGAAATTCGTATATCATTCTTCTTTGGATAACATTGTTTTAACACATTAATATGAAATGATGTATATGGTTGTTCATTTTCTAGGTTATTAAAGATGTATAAATATACCTTATTTATCTATTAACCTTTCAATGATTTGACTTTCAATCCACATATCCCCTTTCCCCCATAATTAACTCATTCATGGTGAGGTAGAGACAAACCAATGTGTTGTACTACAGACAAGTAGCTTGTACAAAACTCTATAACCTCCATATAAATGTACATCTCAATAATGGAGTCTTTAGGTTGATATGGATTCTTAACACACCCCTTAAATATCATCATATAACTTTCAAAATGATAAATACAATGTAGATATTCACATCCACAAATCTTTATTTCTCATGCCAAATGAACCTTTCAATGTACCATGATATTAAAAATAGAGGGAGGAAAATATATTTCCAATTGAAAAAGTATAAAAATAGATTCATTTTACAAATTTTTCAAAGAATTCAGATCAATCAGTTTATAATAAATTGAATTGAAAAAATAATACACCATAATGATTTTCATTCAAACATGGATATGATATATTCTAGGCAATGCAATAGGTAGGAGTTTTCTCATCATGATGTGAAAACGATGAGATTCCATACCTACCAACTTCAAATACTTAAAAGAACCAAAATATTACATTTTAAGAATAAGCATGAGTCACTTTGATATCATGAAGACGTTGGAAAAAAATTTCTCCCTCTGGGATATTCTATGAAAAACCGGGGAAAGGAATTTTCACCATATATTAGGAGTGGGAGATAACTCAAAATTTATTCCCATTGAGAGTAAGTAAAATCTTACATTCAACACATCTTTAGACCTTCCTTTAAAATCAAGCTATGTTTCAATCAATCTATCATATATATTAATCTTCATGAGAATGAAATCAATGTTATGTTTCACCACATGATATCTCTAATATGATAGCTCAAAAAATATTGACATTTTCTTCCAAATATTTCTATCATTACAAGATTTTTATGTATCTATGAATGTCACATCTTGTTTTTGAACCCTATCTAAATAATAATCCATGGATAAAGGATTTAGAGTAATATAAAATTCATGTGATCCATTTAATTATTTTTTTAATCTTCTGTAAAAGTGATCCATTGACAAAAACATTCCATGACCCATGTATACTATTTTTCTCTAATGTTTAATATGATAATATGAAGTCTAATATTTTCAAATTGAATATAATTTATACTCATCAACACTTTATCCAAACCAATTTCATTATGCTGGGAATTCATTTATAGTAAACACAGTCATTGCATGTAGTTGAAAATATTCCATTTTATAAGAATCATACACCGTAATAAATCCCCCCACAAGAGTGTTGAATCCTCAATTAATGGTGAAAGAAAAATAAACATATCATTTCAGGGTTTTTTTGGTCTAGAGATCATTAAAATAAACATAAAATATTTTCCCTTCATAAAATATTTAGTAGATAAGATATAAAATACTAATAAACAGTCCATGAACTATGTGTGCTACTAAGTATTCTATATGAATTCATTCTTTACATGCCCAGTCCAATTATGATATTTATATCTTCATTTGTGAAGGAATGAAATAATAGATAAATTTTCTTCCATTTTGTACAATCAGATGGGTGCCATAATTTTCCATCACATATCTTCTCATCAAAAATCCATCTTAACATTTTCGCATCATGAACATTTTTAAATAAATGTTTCAAATGATGAATTATATGAACATACCAAAATTCCATGGCATGGATGTCTATAACTACTAAATAATCATGTAATTTTTTTTCAACTTATACTATGATGATTGACAATTAGGACACTATGACATAAATTCATATTCCTTCCTATATAGCACGAATTCATTTAAGATTATATGTATTTTTTTGTAACCTAATCCCATTGGGAATTGTATTTTATTCACATTATAATGTGAATCGGGAAGACAGTTATCTTCAAAAAAAATATCTTTCAAAAATTGTAGAAAATAAGAAAAACTCTTGTCACCCCAACCACATTTCTCCTTTAAGTTAATTAATTTTAAAACGGATGATAAAATCATATATTATATACAACCAGGATATAATGGTTTTTTAGAAGCACCATATAGATATACAGTTTTCATTTCCTTCTCAATTTCCCCTTCTTTAATATCACAGATCATTTCTTCTATTTCATCTGAGTTCTCATCCTGAAAAGCATTATAATTAATATATCCAGAATTCTGCAATGTTTCACCAAGCCAAATCCATGGTTTGTAACTATGATTAAAACCATGATAAATTAAATGATATTTTATCTTTCTGATTTTTAAATTATTTATATTTAAACATTTATGACATGGATAGAAAAACATGTCGTTATTTGGGACATTTATTTAACAAAATGTTAGAAAAGAATCAACACTTTCCATGTATTCAACACTTATTCGATGTGTCATAATATAACATGGACTCATTGTTTTCTATGAAAAATATCAAAAATAAATATCTTTTGAAAATAATATATTGGGGATAGAAGTGAGAAAAAATTATTCAAGTCAAATATGGATTAAATTCATATCAAACATGTCATAATTTGAATATAACAAAACATTGAAATTTTTTAAAAAATATGCGTATTTGAAAAAGCATAATTGTAAATTATAGACAATAACAGAATATAATTTTATATATAATTGGTAAAACATAAAAATAAATTCATTTAAGTCTTTTACAAAAAATATACAGTTATATTATTCTCTCATTTTACATTTTTTTATGCATGAAAATAGATAGAACCGGACATTGAATATTATTGACCAGAATCCCAATCAAGTGTACAATTTCTATTTTGATTGGAATAATTATCATAAAATTATTTATGTAATACTTTTTCATGAAAAAACTAACAATTATTTTGAGAAACATTAATGCATTATATGATATAATTATATAGTATAGTTCAAACAACACAATGATAAATTTGTAATGAAGTGAATTTATATATAAAGATTTAATATATATATTATTTATACCTATTTTATTTTTTCAATTGTGAAAATATATGTAAATTAACTAATTCACAATTTCTGTTGTGTATTATCCATTAATTTCAACATTATAATGAGAGTAACTCATAATATAGGGATAGTATATTTAATATTTTATTTCTCAAAATAAGAATATTCTCACATCAAATGAGAAGTTCTAATATGCATATACAGTACTTATATGATATTTCATATTGAACTATATAAAAATTGAAATGTTTGTATACATTGAATTTTAAGATTACTAAGACACTAATAAATACATAATTAAAATTTAAATTTATCCATTTACATGAAATTATATGCATAAATAATGATTGATTCAAAAAATCATCTAAATATGCAAAAAATAAAAATTTGATGAAGAAAATTAAGATTTTATGTGGTTTAAAATATAATTAAACAATTCTGTATAACCATATAACATTAAAATATAACGAAATACACGCATTTTCACTTAAATAAATGCATAAATAAGGTATATGAAGATGTGAGTCTAAGATTTTCTATGAGAAGATCTATGTAAATATGGTAATTTGATATTTGACTAATGTTAATTGAAAAAATGAGTTAGGGAATCCGCTACACTAAATGATTGAAAGTGACGATCATGAGTGATGCTTACTTGTGAGTTGATATATGAGAATGTTGAATGCGCTGAGGAAAAATTAGGATGTATAAAGCTGGAAAATTAATATTGGAGGAAACTTGATTAAATAAATGAGGTTAGGTATTCCAATTGTGACATAAAAAAGTTTTATTTCACCAGACCTAATAAAACTGAAATGATTAAAAATGAAAATCAATAACATTTAAAATCATATATCACATTGGTTATTATATAACCAATGTCACAGAGTAGTTTTTATTGATTTTTAACATTGGTAATATATTAACTGAAGTAAAATATCATATTTAACATGCTGGTTATCTTTTAACCGAGGTGATAAAGCAAATACATCTACTTTATCACATTAATTATTATGTATAACTGATGTAGAAACCCCAATTTATCATGTTGGTTATAATATAACTGACATGATAAAATATAATACTTGTTTTTTCAAATTGGTTACCAAATAACAAATGTGATAAAGAAATATACGTGTCTTTTTCATGTCAGTTATAAATAACTGATGTGAGAAAGACAACACGATAAATACTTTTTATACTATTGATGGATTGTCTTTAAAATTCAGACCATCCTTTGTCTTGATGGATACTATCAACGGTTTTTGAAGTACTTATAAAATTTGAAATCACCATTGAATGATCTTATAATTATTGGGGTGAAATCCACTTGGGATGAAGAATGTTTGTCTTCTTTTGATGAGATGGAAGGACTTTTGACATAAGCTCTTATTCTGATCCTGTCAGAGCATGACAATGGGTTTGTGGATTTCTCTAATTCTTCATGAAGTGGTTTGGGTTATGTTCTCATTCAGGATGAACATGTGGTGTCTTATATTTCTCATAATATTCAACCACATTAGAAGAATTACCCCACTCATGACTTATATATTTTTGTAGTTATGCAAGAACATAAGTGTTGATGGCATTATCATTTTGGGGAAAGGTACGCATAATTTTATGATGATAATATTTTGAGTTATTTTTTCTCTTAGAAATAATTGAATCTTGGATAGAGGAAGTGTTTGGAATACCTCTGTATGTTTGACTTTGATAACACTTATACCTTGGGGAAGGGTAATGTCATTGCAGATGCTCTTAGCTATAAATTTCCATTGCAAGCTGTTTTGGAATCAAAGGATAAGGGGAACCTTATAGGGATTTTTTCTCAGTTGAATCCAGATAACTGATAATATATTTATATTATAGTTTTAAATAGTTTTCAATTATAATCATCTCTCTTCATGTATATTATATATATTAATTATCATCATAATTAGACCATGGGAATTCGATAATCCCATTATGGTAGGAAGACCATTTATGGCTGGTCTCTCTCTACGGATAGTATTCTCAATTATGGGGATCATTTTGTTTTTCCGGCATGATTAAGGAGGTCATTTTTGTTTTATTTTCATATTTATTTGAGGTTTTTTCATCTGGTCTCCATAAAGATTTATTATCATTTGGGATGGCTATTTTAGTGGCCATGTATAAAGTGTGACGTCATGGATTATGTGTACCCGCAAATAATGGTAGAGCATCTAAAACATTCTTCTTTTCTTCATCCTCTTCCAGTGAAAATTTGGAAATGGGATGATGTATCTATAGAATTTATTTTCATATTACCATAAACTCTCTGAGGGATAGATTCTATCTAGGTGGTTATTTATTGGTTGCAAAATTAAACTCATTTTATTCCAATCAAAGATCCCGAAAAACGTGAAGATCTGGGTAAGTTGTATTTGCAGGAAGTGGTGAAGTTACATGAGGTTCCTTCATCTATTGTATCAAATTAATCAGGATATGCTTTATGCCTCAGTCTTGGAATTAGGTGTATTTTGGGATAGCCATATGTGGATAGTTTAGTTTTCATACAAGAACAGTTATCAATCATCAATCATAATGGATCTATTTGAGGCATCTTGTAGTCACCCGTGCAGGTTAACTCTTTATTGGATAAAGGTGGGTGAAGCTTCATTCATGGGACGTAGTTTGGTTTAGAAGTCATCATAATGAATTTATTAAATACATTGGTTTATGGTTAGATAATAATGTTCAAATAAGTATAGTGAAGATCAATGACATCATCCTTTGGATTTGTTGGGTTGTGACTAGGTTTTCTTGAATATTTATCCTTGGTTGTATCACCATCATCTTAGAATGTAGGGAAAGTAGTCTATGTGATATATGGGGTTATTTGAGTTCATTGAGAGTATTTGGGAAAGTTGATTATTAGTTACAATTTACAACTCAATTGAAAAAAATCCATAATTTTTTCCAAATATCATAGCTCAGGAAATACCATCATGATTCCTCTCACATTCTGAGTTTGGAAAACGATTTGTTAGAGCCATATGTTTCTGTTGTTGAGAAGCCAGTTGAGATCATCAAATCTCAAGTTAATGTATTGTGTGGGAATTATATTTTATTAGTCAAAGTGTTATGGTGGCATGCATCAGATTCAGATGTGAATTGAGAAAATGAATCCTAGATTAGGGATCAATGGCCACTACTGGAAAATAGATCTTTCCCAATGCTTCTATACCAACGGTTTGCAAAAACCGTTGGTATAGGTCCACTTTCCCAATGGTTTGGCCAAACTGTTGGGAAAGGCCCCCAAATTGGCCACTTTTCCCAACGGTTTGGCCAAACCATTGGGATATGTCTACCTTTCCCAACAGTTTGGCCAAACTGTTGTGAAAAGTGGGCCAAAATTCAACATCCTCCACAGAATGAAAATCTCAACCGAAGACCTATACCAACGGTTGTTAAAACTGTTGGTATAGGTCTATACCAACAGTTTTAACAACCGTTGGTATAGGTACTTTCATTTTTTATCGGACCTTCATACCGAGAACATTATATAAATCAAAATTTAAAATATTTATGAGAATACATATATATATTTATGTAATTATGATCACAAAAGTCATGTTAGGTTAGTGTTTGAGTCGTTCAATGATAAACGAGGGGTCCTGGGATCAAATCCCAGGGGATGTTTTATTTTTGGAATTTATATACCAACGGTTCCATTACCGTTGGTATAGATTTCATATTACCTATACCAACGGTTTCCAAAACCATTGTCATAGGTCTATACCAATGGTTTTTGGAAAACCGTTGGTATAGACCTATCCCAACGGCTTACTTGGCTACGGTTCTCCAAATCGTTGGTATAGGCTATACCAACGGTTTGGAGGCCTATACCAACGGTTCCAAACCATTGGTAAAGGTTAGTTTTCCAGTAGTGGGCCTCACCTATTTATCAGACTTATCTCTTCTACAAGTCATCCCTGGGATAGAAAGTCTTGTGCTGAAGAGTTTGTAGCATCCCATTAACTAATTTCGTATAACCCTCCCATTTTTTATTGTTTTCATCTTTATTTGAGAGTGTATTAGGACTCCCGATGAT
Organism: Viscum album; assembly: GCA_963277665.1. NCBI lineage: Eukaryota > Viridiplantae > Streptophyta > Magnoliopsida > Santalales > Viscaceae > Viscum > Viscum album. The sequence goes on along the minus strand of OY728129.1, from coordinate 1,373,148,801 downwards.
GAATAATATTTTCTACAAAAAAGTATTAAATTTTGAAGATGGATGTTTTTTTTAATTAATAGAGTATATAATAAATTTTATAATGTATTTGTGTGGTTATCCCAATGTTTGGAGGATTACCATGTTGGTTCTGGAGTTTTCTATTATACATTGGGAATATACATGACGTGTAAAGTGATTAGACAACATATACTTGGTCACTAGACACAAGTCATGAAATGTGTACACAGTATGAAATTATTAAACACTGTGTTATGGTAACATGTTGTGTAGTGTTATAATATATGTTTTAACTAAAAAGGTGATGGCTTCTTCAGGATACTTGATTTTCATGGATTACCTGATTTCTAATTTGATTACATTTCATGTAAATACCTGACTAGAACTTTTCAGGGTGTAGTATGAATGATTTTTTATTCCATTATTCTGTAGAACTTTTGGATATTGACTCAGAACCCTTCTCCAATGATTTTTAGAGTCCCCGTTTGGTATATATTTATCCACTCAGCATTTGACCACTATTGTGGTTGGTTCTCATCTCTCCGGTTGAGTAGGCCTTTCTTATTATTCATCACTTTGATATGGGTAGAGATGTGTCATTTTGTTATCAAATCCATTTTTCTGTAATGATGTTTCCTCCTATTTCCTTTTAGATATATGGTGTGATTTTATTCTGGAAGTTGTTTTATCTGTTGGTTGTGGTGCGCCAGGTGTCTCTTCTTGAGGTATGTGTCATTTCTTCTACTGCTCCAACATTTTTTTAAATTTAATCAGCTATAATGTGTGTATAATGAATCTAGTTCCTCTATTGTTGTTTTTTCATTTTTCTTTTTTCCAGATATTTTTTTGGGTGTGTGCTACATCAAGTTTAAGGTAAGAGGTTCTATCTCTTGCCTGTGTGTTTAAACTGTACTACTCTTATTTTACAGAATTGGTTATTTAAATGAAATGAAATCATATGGATTATTTTCTTATGTACGTGGAACTCAGTTATCATAAAATATGGTTTTCCCATAGTTTTGGTTAAATGGAAAGGGTATTCAAACCATTGTGAAATGGTTTTATGAAAAGTATTTCAATGCCTGATTTGATGAAAAATAGTTTGATGAACTGATTTGGAAAAAATATCACATGTGAACCTTTGGTACTTAAGTGGAAGGTATGGTAATAGGTATTTTCCAATATTATTGTATTTTCTTGTTGGTATTATCTCTTCTCTCTTGGCCTGTTATTCTATGGAATTTTCAAACCTATTTGGGGTTCACTTTCTAGGTTGTTCCTCTACCCTTTATACATGATTCATATATCTAGTGGATTGATATGTAGAATATTTTATGTGTTATTTATGAGTTTTATAGTTATCCTTAGCCAGTGTGATCCATGTCATGTTTTTAGTTATGATTTTTGGATTATTTGGGAAACTTTTGGTTTATATTGTTTTTATACATCTATAGATTTGATATGATTTGTTACGTGTGCTTTGTTTGGAAAAAATATATCAGTTGAGATATTTTATTTTGAATTATTTTGAAAATAATTTACCTACTTTACCTAGAAATGTGGAAAAATGGGAAATTAAACTATTTTTTTATGCTTCTAATATAAAAACGGTTAAACTATTATCATGCCATGTTTTCTTTAAAGTTGGTCGTGATTGGATTATTGTTCAGATACTATATAAGGAACACCTGGGTGATACCCTATAGAGCCTCTTATCTCACACCTTGATCACCTCTTCGGTAATGTGTAGACTTGGTAATGTCTTTTGATATATGTAAATTCAAGGTTCCATAGTGAGGAAGTAAGGTTTTCTATCAGTTGGGATGGTTAGATAGTGGTGAGATGATGAGAATCTTCCCAAGCTATCACATGGAGTAGTTGGTTCTTCTGTTTTGGTAGTCCTTTTTGGTTGAACATATATTTGGATATTGTTCCTTCTCTTGAGTTGTTTATTTTATATTTTTTGTTTTTAGTTTTGTAATATATTTATTTCTTCTTCTATTATCTCTGTTATACACATGTGTTATATTTCATTACTTCTTGTTGGGAAAAATAAATCCCTCTAGTTGTTGTTTGATTCCTTGGTTCATGACTCCAGCTCAGGGGGATCAAGAATGCCCTTCGAGTGTGTAGTTTTTTGGGTCATGCACCCATTGAGAGGGTATTCGAGTCAGTTCATTACATTCCATGTTATTATTTGATTAGTTATAACATCCATGGTTATGTTTTCAAGAAAATGTGATTATTTATATCGAATTATTTTAGCATCATTTATACTTGATATATCATGCTCAAATTATTTATTTAATGAAATTTTCTTCAGTTATTTACATTTCTGAATTTATTATGTCATATAAATTCATATCTTCTATAATATGATTATGCTTACTAAGAACATAAATTCAACCCATTTCTATATTTAATTTTCCCCAAGATATTATGAAGTGTTTTTGGTAGTCAGGGTCTCTATAGTTGGTATCAATTGAGGTTTACCAGAAACCTTGGGAAGTAGAACTTATAAAACATGGATTTGGTAACATGACCATATGTTATACTTTATGGATATGTATTAAAGAACATTATAATGTTTTGGTAAGGCATATTTTATGTGGATTTTCCTAGATAATACATCCCTATCACGATACTATATGTGGATTTGGTTTTGGCATATATTTTCCTAGGGTTAGTAACTCTAAATATGTGTGTGGTTATTGAACAAATCATCACCTTATGCAATAAAATTATTCTTATTACACTCCTAGTTTGACACTTCCATGGGATCTGATTCAGATAAATCAAATTTTCTTTAAAAAACATTTTGAAGTATTTGAAAATAAATATACCCTAAATGAACCTATATTTATGATATTAAGATTGTATATACATAAATTTTTTAAATTGTGTTAAGTGTTTCAAAATTTTTTGGATTATATATTATTTTTTAAAATTTTATTATTTAATTTAGTATATTCTATTATTTATAAATGGTTCAAATTTTAAGGAATGTGAACCATATCAATACATGTACTCCATGTAGAGAATTCTATCCTATGAAAGATAATGGCGATGGAGATGAAGATAGAGATGGAGATGGAGATGGATACGGATATGGAGATGGATATGGATATGGATATATAATTGATCAAATTATAACTATATATGGGAATTTTTCTCAAATTATGAGTAATATCATTTCCCATATTGAGTACCCTACTAATCCACATCATGGTGTTACAAAGTTTCACCATGTCTAATATTTGAAACATTCATCATTCAATGGGACTGAAAAAAAAATTTACCTGAGAAAATGATAATTTCCTCATATAGATATTTTTTGATATGGGAAGTAGTGAATGTTATAAATTCTTCATGTAACATTATCATTTTTGAGAATTTATTCTTCAATGGTGGTCATTGATTAAAAGAAATAAAGATGATGAAGAAATGGCTAACAAGGAATCGAAGGATGTAACACCCTGATCCCATTTACCCTGAGTCGGTGCATTATTTTAATAAATTGGTTTTAATACAAGGAATCAAGTCTCTAAGTATCGATCATTTTAGCAGTCTTGGAAAATAGATTACATATATGAACATTACATTAAAATTTCTAAAACAAAACACAACATAAATAATTCTTCAAGAACTCCATTATTCCATTATATTAACCCTTTATATAAATCATAACACACTTCTTCACATCATTGAAAAAATAAAACATAATAAATGGGTGAGCTCAGATACTCAGTAAGGATAATAATATAGTGGAAACTATCATAAATAAGCATAAACATTTAAGGCAATGTATAAGACTAGAACAAAATCCTTTTAATCTTAAACTTTAGAATAATATGGAAAAGATAAATTAAATAATTCCATTTATATATTCACATGGATGTTATACTAATAGAATAATCACAAGTAATATCAATAGCTAATTTCTTAATGATGGAATGCATAATGTCGGACATCATAACTACATAGTCAAGGACTCGTGCCAATAATACAAATAAGATTTTTTCAATTCCTTATTCCAAGACACTAGTTTTTCTCATAAGACCAACCGATGCATCGAGGAGCTATAGCAGGCTCCACCCGTCACTTAATAAGTCCAATTCATTCCTCATATGAAAATGTTGAAACATAACAGAAATATTCATATTAAAACTAGAATAATAAATGTCAAAACTTTTACCATAGACCATAAAAGGTATAAAAATAGCACATCCACAATCAAAGAAATCATAACTAATTCAATACAATATAGAATATTTTATTATAATAAATCAACCTCAATCAAGAATAATATCCAGTAAAGGATTTTGACATAGTTGAAAATGATCAGTAAAACTCTTTGAAAGAAATATCCAATTTTTAAATAATTTAAAAGTCACAAATTTATAAAGTAATTCATTTATAATATATTTTTGAATCAAATTGTCCCATATAACTTCGAAACATTTTAAAGGAATTGAAATTTTAAATCAATCATGTCTACATAAATAAATCCTTAAAATCATTTTGAAAACATGGACATTAATTAAAATATTTAGAAAAATAAATCCTTAAAAATAATTAAAATGATGAACTAGTTAAAGAGACCCTTCTATAACAACTTAAAATATTTATTTTTAAAAAAATTTAAAGAAACATGGATATAGATGATAAATATGTCCCAGTAGATACTTACAGATAAACAATCTCAGATAATAATGAGATTGAGGAAATAACCCTTACCTTTTACTTTCCTTTGGTCGATGGTAACTTTAACCTCCTGTATAATGACCATAGAATGTTATTAAATTATATCATAACCATATTCATATTTATTATATCATACTTTTTCATATATTGATTTATACTACCCATTAAATAATAATTTATATGTTAAAATAATATTTCGGGTAATAATCATTTTCTTTATCGTACAAGTTTTAACTTGTCATTCTTGATCGTATCACTTATATCATAATTTAATTGGTTCCATAATATAAAATATATATTTATGTATTATATATATTCAGAATATAAATATGTATAATATATATATATGTGTGTGAGTGTGTGTGTGAAATGGAAAACCCCGTTTATGGCAAGTGTAGGCCTTATGTACGCATAAATGTTGTTTCTGTTTTCATATCGTAATGAATGGAAGTAAAAGAATGAGATATATGTAAATACACAAATATATATATATATTTATATCCAGTACCATTATTATTTTATATATTACATACTTTTTAATAATATATATTTTTATAATCATTGTTGAATGGTGAACGTGGAAATGAATCTCATCGCGTCATGGAGACGGTAAGTCGTACGTACTCACGAGCAACGATATCATACTATTAATGGTAAAATAGTATGTAATTGGATGGTATATTATATCTAAAGAATTTTTAACATTTTATGTTTATTATTTACATCAATTATACTCACTGTTATACCCATCCAAATAATGATGTGTTGAATAACAAACTACACCACGACGTGGAGAAGGTAAGCTGTACGTACGCACGTATGGTGACTTTGTCATTTATAGGATGGATATACTAATAAACATGGTTGTACCATAATTTTAATAACATATCATAATTTATAAGGTCCTGGAGTTATTATTTAATAATGAAAAAGACAAATAAAGTGGAAGTGGAAGAAGAAAAGAACTTTGAAAGAGGTGATAAAGTAAATACCTCTTCTTCAGGTTCTTCCGTTTGATTTGATCAAAATGGCTCCTTAGGATGGATTCTGATCAAAGTAAGGCCTATAGGTTGAAGTAAGGGTAGTTGGGAGGATATCTTAGTAATCTTTGGCCGAGCCAAATGGATTTGGAGGTGTGATATTGAGAGAAGGTGAAGTACCCTTTTATAAGAGATAAGAGATTCACTTTAAGAAAAGCTTGAAATATTATTTTATTATAAAAACAATTTGTTTTATAATGGATAAAAATGGATTTATTTAGAGGATAAGATAGTTATGCATCTAAATTATCTCAACTAATAGGTTTTAGACATGTTTAGGTCACCATATTAACATTATCTTTTAGATTTAACTCTTAGTTAATTAGTTTAACTTTTACAATGTCTTCTTGTATTTTTATATGACATGGTTAATAAACTTACTATAAAATATCAAGAGAATATCAAGTGGATCATTAAGGACATATATATCATTATATAAGTCATTTGGATGAACTTTATATTTTTATTAATATAATACATTTAATAATACATTATTTTTTTTAAAACTCATTTATTTTAATTTTGGCACTATTTTTTATTTGGTTTTTATAAAAGTCAATAAAACATGATTACTTTGAAAAAAATGAATAAAATATATCCTAACATATCCTATTAACCTATAAAATTTGTGCACTTCTAGATAAATGGGCTTATGCGCCTAGGGAAATGGGCGACCGCCATTGGCGACTGCCAATGCGGAAAAACAACTAGCGGGATTTTTCCCGCCCTCGCCACTGTATTCCCCGAAAACCACCGCTACAAATGGCCTGTTACCGCCTCCGCCGTTGTCCAGCCACTGTCTGTCACCCCCATCGCCACCTCGAAAGGCCTCACATCACTTCTATCACACCTGTCGCTGAACCCGACGCCCCCCAATGTTCGACCGCCTATTGTGATCCCCCCGATGTCACACCTGCCCCTCCCTCCAACCGTTGTAGATACACCATGGCTGGTGACCATAGCTTCTAAGGTCTTCCTCACTGTAGCGCCAGTTCCCCCAATTCCATCTCGCACCCCATGCCATGTCCCGAGATCATGACACATGGAATATTTTAAATAATCTTAAGCGACTGCCATTGGCAGTCGCTGTTTGTCTTTACCGACAGAGCAACTGCGACCCCCAAAAGCGGTCACAAGGCAGTCGCTAAAGACCTATAGTGACCGCTTTTGGTGGTCGCTAAAGGAATTTATTGTATTATTGGTGTAATTCTTCAAAAGTATCAATTTACATTTATTTTGATATTTATAATATCAATTATTTTAATCATTCATTAATAAAGGAATTAGTGGATCATCATTGTGTCATAAATAAATTAAATTATTTAATGTCTAAAAATTATAAATAAAATACCATGTTATATGTAATCTTTTTAGATTTCTAATTAATTTTTATAGTAGAATTTATCTTATGTATAACCCTATATTAAAAATAGTTTAGTTATTAATCATTGAATTTAATACTTTTAGCTCTTTTTTAAATAAAATAATAATAAATGTCCGGATCTAATACAAGTGGACCAAAAGGATAATATTTTATTAATAAGGTTGATTTTGGTCAAAATACACATATAAAATAGAATTAGGACATGTGTTAGGGTAATTATAATATCATTTTTACCTTTAATTGCCCAATTTACTTTTAACCGTGGTAAATAAAATTCAAAAGTTATTGTTCATGAAAAATTATTTTCACCCTATTGAATCACATTTTACTTAATGATTTCTACCGTGTCTCTTGGATTTTTGAAATTCAATTCATCTAATTGTTAAAATTAGGTTTTATGCCAATTTGTAAATGTGCCTAGAAGGTGGGTAAAAAATGTTAAAAATTCAATAATATAATATAGATCAAATATTATTATAAAATGACTCTGATGAACTACATTGAACTAATATAGGTATTATGTATCTATTTTGACATTAAAATAAATTTAAATAAAAATAATTATTATTTAAATAAAAGTCAGTTTTAAACAATAACGCAGTGCTTTTCACTATTCATCAAAAATTGAATGTTTTTATAAAAATACCAAAAATACACCCTAATCTAATTTTGATATTAAGAATCTAGAAATTATTTCTATTTTACCAAATTCAAAACATATGAGTTGCATTAATTAATTTAATGTTAATTCCCGTTTTCAATACCAGATAGCAGGTTTTTAAGAACTAAAAACTATCAAAAGATTAGCAGGTGTTTTTGTACAATGTAAATGTGAATTTACAGCCAATGACCTAAATTGTATTAAAAAATAAAAATTTAAGATAATTATACTTTAAAACCACTCAAATTCATAATTTATCACTATAAATATTTTTGATTAAAAAGGTTGTTTTTAATAAAAATTTAGTATTTTCACTATTCCTCAAAATAAGAAAGTTATCAGAAAAGTAACAAAAATTTATCCAAAATAAATTTTTATTTCCTGATTCTAAAGAAGAATTTAATTTCATTAAATTGAAAATATAAAAGTGTAAAATATTTTATTTAAAAAGGGTTCTCCATTAAAAGGTGGTAAAATTGCATTTTTGAAAAATACATCTTTTATTTGAAAAAAATGAATTTGTTCTTATAATATGGCTTTAAAAGTCATAATATGGATTCTAAAATTATAAGGAGTATATAGAATTTAAAATTCAATTAATATTATTCATAACTACTTTTTGACTAGCTAGTTTTGTAAGTCGTGGTGTGCTCGAACTCAGTATTGCGTATAACACAAGCTATTGAACTACTTTAAATAGATAGCATACTGTGAAATCATGTGGTGTTACATTCTCCCATCCTCCAATAAATTGAATCCTTGTAATTTGAAACTGTTCTTAAAAAATAAAATTTTAAAAATAGAAAATACCTTGGTGGAAAACCCACATCATAAATAGGGTTAGTAAAATGTATTCCTAATAAGTGGGAAAGGGAAATGAAAAAGTCACCACCAAATTAGGATTTCTAATAGAAGAACATTGGTGGAAATTTGAGACATATAATTGGAGGAAAAACTAAATATTTATAGGGAGTGATTGAGGTCATCAATCACAATCAATTTAACAATAAATAGAAAATTTAGGGCCTCAAATCGATAAATATATGATGACTTAAAATATTATTGGTTCATTAAAACATAAGGTATTAGGATAACACATTTTTCATTTTAAGAACCTTTCCCTAATTTTTAAGTTTTAATTGCTTTGTAGAATAATTAAAAAATAATTGACATGTAGAGTTCCATCCTTTTAAATAATTTCTACCACAAACTCATATTTCACTCTCAAAAGATAATAGAACTCAAAAATATTATATTTATCCTAATCGTACAGCATTCCAAAAAATGAATTTATAATTCATCTGATAAACTTTTTAAAATAAACTTTACTATAAAATCTAGGATATCACATAGGCTAGTTGTAGGTGATTCACCCTTGTCGCCCTTCGGTTGTGGGTGCAAGTCTCCCGGCCTTGTCGGACGTGACGGGTTGTCACCCGACCTCCGGGTTGTCCTTTTTATAAAAATACAAAAATAATGTTAAGAAATTCTTTGAACATAACAATAGTATCCAATGTCAAACTTAATCTATTCCAACCATTATACTTGTCCACAATACTAATATCTGAACTCACCGTCCAAAATTTATAAGAAAGTTTGGATAATATACAAGTGAATACCTTCATCGTGTATGCTCTTAAAATGAAGTAATAAAATGAATTACTAGAAAACCATATTTGAATAGGTATGTAATTCATTATTCATTCTATAAAACATAATATACTAGATATATTTCTTAAACCCAAAAATGTTGTAATCTCTAACAATGAATAGGTATGTCATTTGAGTGTTGTATCAATGATGTTCTGTAAATAAGAATTATGGAGTATATGATTCGCGTAGTGTCCCAACTCCTTGCAGATGAAGCATTGTACATTTGAAACTTTTTCGTACCCATGCAATCACGCACTTGGGGTCCTTTTTCTCCACACTTAAAACAAAATCTCATTCCATTCAATCATTTACCAAGGTGATTCTTTCCACAATTAACACATATGGTAAAATCCTTCTTTTCCTTCTTCCCATTATCCATCTTTCTCTCTACCATCCTTTTCTTCTCTGGCTTCCCTTCAAATCCATAGGACTCGGATAATTCTTTACTTATCTTGTTAACACATGATACTAATTATTCATATGAAAAGAATATGTGGGATACTATTTCCCTTATAAATGTTGGCTTAAGACCATGTATGATATGATCATTCATACTCTTTGGACCATGTGTACTGCTCGAGTTCTCATTCCTTCTAATCAGCACCATTTCTAAACAATAGCATAAACTATATTCGTTTATGAATTTCAATGCATAATTCCAAGCTTGTAAAATATCAAACATAAATTGAAAAATTTATGCCTATAATCTATAATCATAAAAAAATGTTTTCCTTGAGAAGGTATTTACTCATAAATCCTTTATAATGGTTTGTAAAGGAAATTTGAATTATCTTAAGCATATCCCTTGAGAGTGTCATAACCAAGACAGTAGTAAGGCATGTTGTCATGTACCAGGATACCCCGAGTCAAGCCCAAAACTCCTTGTTGAAGTTTTCACTACTAGGTACATCTGTTCCTGAGCCACCTCTATTTTCCCATATCCAGATAGCGATGTATTTCTTGGAAAATTCAAACAATCTCTACATTTCCAAAATTCTAAAAAGTTCTTCAATACTAATCCTTAAAGTCTATCTTAGGGTAATGTTTCAAAATCTGAGTTTATCTAAATATATTTCCAATGTTTTTGCTTAACTTCCTCTAATAACAATGGTAATTCCCCAACCCTAGTTATCCATAGTAGCTGCATTATTTTAATACATTTTCATGATTACAAGGAATCAAGTCCTAAAGGACTGATCAATTTAGCTGTCTTGGAATATATATTACTTATATGAACATTACATTTGAATTTATAAAATAAAACACAACATAAACAATCCTCTTATAATTCCATTATTCCCACAGCTTAACCATGAATATCAATCATAACAAACTTCTTCAAATCGTGGGAAAAATAAAACATAAGAAAGGGGTGACCTCAGATGCTCAGTAAGGATAACAATATAGTGGAAACTATCATAAATAATCATATACATTTAAGGAAATTTACAAGACAAAAAAAGCCTTTTAAACTTAAACTTCATCATAATATGGAAAAGATAAATCAAATTATTCAATTTACTTATTCACATTGATATTCTACTACTTGAATAATCACATGTAATATCAATATATAATTTCATACTGATGGAATGCATAATACTGAACATCATAACCACATAGTCAAGGCCTCATGTGAAGAATAAAAATATTATTTTGTCAAATCTTTTTCCAAGATGCAAGTTTGTCTCAGAAGACCTACCGACTCATTGAGGAGCTATAGCAGGCTCCACACATCACTTACTAAGTCTAATGCATTCCTCATATAAAAATGTTCAAACCTAACATAAACATTAGTATTAAAACTAGCAAACTAAATGTCAATACTTTAACCATAAACCATGAATGGTATAAAAATAGTACATCCACAGTCAAAAAAGGCATAACTAATTCAATAAAATATTAAAGATTGTATTATAATAAATCAACATCAATCAAGAATAATATCTAGTAAAGTATTTTTACATAGTTGAAAATGATCAGTAAAACTCTTTGAGTGAAATATCATTTTTTTAAATCATTTTAAATTCCCAAATTTATGAAGGAAGAAATGTAAAATATATTTTTGAATCACAGTGTCCCAAACCACTTTGAAACATTTTTAAGTGAATTAATATTTTAAAACAATCATGTCTACGTAAATAAATCCTTAAAATCATTTTAAAAACATGGTCATTAATTAAAAGATTTAGAAAAATAAATCTTTAAAAAAATTAAAATGATGATCTAATTAAAGATACCATTCCATGAAAACATAAAATTTTCCTTTTTAAAACATTTTAATGAAACAAGGACATATATTATAAATATATTCCATTATATACTTATAGATAAACAATCTCAGATAATAATGAGATTGAGGAAGTAACCCTTACAATGTACTTTTCTTTGGTTGAGGGTACCTTTAACCTCATGTATAATGAAAATAGTATGTTATTAAATTATTGAAAAACCATATTCATATTTATGATATCATACTTTATTCATTTATGGCTTTATACTACCCATTTAATAATAATTTCTAGGTTAAAATTATATTTCGGGTAATAATCGCTTTCTCTATCGTACATGTTTTAACTTGTTATTCTTGATCGTATAACTTATATCATGATTTAATTGCTTACAGAATATAAAACAGTATTTATGTATCATATATATTCAATATATAAATATGTATTATAGATAAATATATGAAATGTAAAACACCATTTATGGAGACTGTAGTCCTTACGTACGCATAATCGTTGTTTCTGTTTTCATATCGTATTGAACGGAATTAAGTGAATGAGATATATATAAATACATACACACACATAAAGATAAATATATATATTTTTTATTTATTCAGTAGAATTATTATTTCATATATTACATAATTATTAATAATATATATTTTTATAATCACTATTGAACGGTGAATGTGGAAATGAATCTCATCGCGTCGTGGAGATGGTAAGTTATACGTGCCCAAGAACGAAGATATCATTCTATTGATGGTTAAATCGTATATAATTAGATGGTATATTATATATAAATAATTATTAACATGTTATATATATTATTTATATCAATTATACTCATTATTATACCCGTCGAAATAATGAAGTTTTGTATGACAAAAAACACCACGACGTGGAGACTGTAAGTCGTACGTACGCACGTATGATGACTTTTTCATTCATAGGATGGATAGAATAATAAATATAGTTTTACCATATTTATAATAACTTCTAAGAATGTAGAAGGTACTATATTTATTATTTTCTTATGGAGAAAAACAAAGAAAGTGGAAGTGGAAGCAGAAAAGAACTTTGAAATAGGTGATGAAGTAATTGCCTCTTCTTCGGGTTCTTCATTTTGATTTGATCAAAAGGGATTCCTTGGTTGAATTATGATAAAATTAAGGCCACAATTTTGAATTGAGGGTTATTGGGAGGATATTTTAGGAGGTTTTGTCTGAGGCAAATGGCTTGGGAGGTGTAACTTTGAGATAAGGAGAAGTTCTCTTTTATAAGAGAGGTGAGGGTCACTTTAGGAATAACCTGAAATATTATTTTATTATAAAATTATTTTCGGTTTATAATGCCTCTAAATGGGTTTATTTCAAGGATAAGGTGGGTATGGGTCGCAATCCTCACAACCAATAGGTTTTATACATGCTTAGGTAACCATATTAACTTTATCTTTTGTATTTAACTCTTAATTTGATATTTTAACTTTTGAAATGTCTTCTTGTATTTTTATATTACACGGTTAATAAAATTAATATAAATTGTCAATATAATCTCAAGTGGTTAATTAATGACATATATATCATTATATAAGTCCTTTGGCTGAACCATAAAATTTTAGGAATATTATATTATTTAATAATATCGTAGTTGTTTCAAAAACTCATTTATGACAATTTTGACACTATTTAGTATTTGGTTTTTGTAAAAGTCCAAAAACATTATTAATTCGAAAAAAATGAATTAAATAAACCCTACCATTTCATATTAACTTATAAAATTCATGGAATGCATCAAAATTCTCAATTTAAATTTATTTTGATATTTATAATATCAATTATTTTAATCTTCCATTAATAATGTAATTACTACATCGTCGCAGTGTCATAAATAAATTTATTTATTTAATGCCTAAAAGTTATAAATAAAACACCATGATGCAGGAAATATTTTTATATTTCTAATTAATATTTATAGTAGAATTTATATTATGTATAACCCTGTATTAAAAATGTTTTAGTTATTAAACTTTGAATTTAATACTTTTAACTCTTCTTTAAATAAAATAAGAATAAATGACATGATCTAATAAAAGTGTACCAAAAGGATCATAGTTTACTCTTAAGCCTGATTATGGTCAAACTAAACTTATCTAATAGAATTATCACATGTTTTAGAGTAATTATAATATCATTTTTACCTTTAATTATCCAATTTAGCTTTAACCGTGGTAAATAAAATTAAAAGGTTACTATTCACCAAAAATTATTCTCATCCAATTCAACCACATTTTACTTATGTCAACCATATCTCTCATATTTTTTGAACTTAAATTCACAGAAGTGGTAAAGTTACATTTTATGCAATTTTGCAAATGTGCCAAGAAGATGGGTAAAAGTGGTTAAAAAATAAATAAAATTTTATACATCTAATATTATTATAAAATGACTCCAATTAATTACATTGAGATAATATATTTTTTATGTATCTATTTTGACTTTAAAATAAATTTAAATAAAAATAATAATTTTTTAAATAAAATTCGGTTTTAAACAACAACGTAGTGCTTTTCACTATTCATCAAAAAATAAATGTTTTCAGAAAAATACCAAAAATTCACCATAAGATAATTTTGATATTCCGAATCCAAAAATGATGTCTATTTTAACAATTTCAGTATATATGAGTTTCATTAATCAATTTTAAATTAATTCTAATTTTTAAAATGAGAAAGGGGGTTTTTATGAAGTAAAAACTATCAAAAGATTGACACGTGTTTATGTACAATTTAAATTTGAATTTAAATCCAATGACCTAAATTATATTAAATAATAAAATTATAATATAATTATTATTTAAAACCACTCAAATTTATAATTTAACACTAAAAATATTTTTGATTATAAAAGTTGTTTTCAATAAAAATTTAGTATTTTTTATTATTCATCAAAATAAGAAAGTTATCATAAAAGTACCAAATAAATTTACAAACTGAATTTTTATTTCCCGCATCTAAAGAGGAATTTAATTTCATTAAATTAAAAATATAAAATTTTCAAATATTGGATTGAAAAAGGTTACGCCTTTAAAAGGTGGTAAAATTGCAGTTTTTCAAAAATAATTTTTTTCCCTGAAAAAAAAAAGAACATGTTCTTAAATTATGTCTAAGAAACACATAATATGGGTTCTAAAATTATATAGAGTTTATAAAATTCAAAATATAGTTCATATTATTCAAAAATGATTTTTGAATGGCTTGTTTTCTAAGTCATGGTGTGCTTGAACTCAGTGCTACATGCAGTTCAAGCTATTAAGTTACGTTAAATAGATAACATACTATGAAATCATGGGTTGTTATAAAGGAATTAAAGGTACTCTTCTAGGAAAAACATTTAACTCATAGGTAAAGAGCATATATTGATAGAAAATTCCCCAATATATCATAGATGGAAGAGGAAAATATTTCTAAGAATGAAAATAATTTTACAAGGTTAGTAAGTAATACTACAGACTATGTACATAATCTAAAGAGAAAGATTGACCATTTCTTTGATGGTATGAATAAAATCCTACAAAGGGGATTAGTCTCGCAATATTTCTCATAATACAAGTATATAGTATCATCTGTTGTAAATAAAAAGAAATAATTCTCGAATTCTTATGACTTTGAAGGTAAATAATATAATAAGTGGATGGTAGATATAAATATGGATAAAAGGAAGAAGGGAAAGAATAATTTTCCAAAATTTTATACTTTTAGAAGGAAACACATTTGTACATTCTTAAAAGGAAAATGAGTTTTCTTCTAGTGTGGATAAAATGTATTTAATGCTCTTTATTATAGGGGAAATAAAGAATCTTCTAGTGTGAAAATCATTCCCTATAAAGATATGGGGAACTATGAAAATGAATTCTCTAAGTATCAAGGGAATATACCTCAAAAACATATAAGGAGTCTAGGGTAATATTACATTATTTATATTGATGAAGTGGAATGATTAGTTTTATTGTTTTTGGATTCAAGATTTATTTTATTTGGATATTTTAATATTCTAGTTATAAGAATTTTGATATGTCTAGGGGTTGTAAGATAGTGATATTTCATTAAGGATTTTAAAGCATTTCTTAAATGGTGTGAAGAATAAAAAAATATTGTAAAGTTGAAATTATGGAAAAAAAATAAATGAGGGAGGATAATACTTAATAGATATATTATGTTAATATAAAAATGATAAAGTATTTTTATGATGGTATTGGTAACCTTTAATGATTATCTAATATTTTATGTTGATATAGTTATAAGATATTATAATTTGGTAACATTAGGGATCTTATGATCTTTTAGAATATAATTTTAGTGATTTAAGGAATAAATTCATCTCAGATATTCGTTTCCTATAATAATAAATGAAATGGGAAATAAACAAACCATGAAAAAAAGATGAAATTATAATTATGAAATAGAAAGATATCAGGTAAGTGTATTTTCATATCTTATCAATCTAGATGGCCAAGGAATTCTTGAACACTAGGAAGAGGATATTTAAAAACATTTATCATAATAACATCATTTATATTGTAATGATGGCCTTTAAAATCGCAATATATTTTTGGTTTCTAGGATCTTACCTTTCCACTGATCGTTCACTTTCTTGTGATAAATGACCTTTATAATTGTCCATAATTATTTATTATTGACTTTATTTTCTATATCTTCACTTTCCACCAATGTTATCCTCCATTGAAACCTATTTATTTGTTACTTCATTTGTCTTTTGTAATTATATTTATCTATTTTTAATATTATGTTTTATTAAACCTTTTTATGAGGTGGGTTTTTAATGAGGATATTTTCAAATTTCAAACTCTTGATTATTGTGATCAAGATTAAATTATTAGGACACTATTTATTAAAGTGGGAGAATGTAACACCTAGATATTTTTCACATATGAACATCATGTACAATATCATGCATGAAAAAAAAACACCAAGAAAAGAAGAGAATATGAAATAAATATAATTTACAATTAATGTATTTTTTAAATAGATTCAATCTCTTTGATAGCTTGTGATTCATGAAACACTGTGTTTAAATGATATATAATACACTATTAAAATATTAACATTTAAACATGAACATTGAAACCTAGACATTTTATTTCCAGGGATGAATTTTAGTAAACTAATTAAGAAAATTTTATAATTGAAACATGTAAAAACTAATATCAATGACGAAATATATTTATTATAGATAAAATAAGAATCATTTTAAAGTAAAAGAAATGTTTTCTGAAAAAAAAAATATTTTTCTAAAAGGCAGTTTAGTCGTGCCACGAGAACCTATATTATAACTAATTTTTACCTCATTTAGAAAATTTATTATAATAATTAAACCTAATTTTTTAAATTAACATCAAAAAATTATCTTATGGTGAGTTTTTGTTATTTTTATGAATTGATTCATTTTTTAATGAATCGTGATTTTTTTTTAATTTTTACTAAAAATTGTTTTTTCATATAAATTATTTAAGAAGATAAATTACATTTTAAATTGGTTTTAAAACAATATTACTTTATTCAGGTTAATATTTTTTAAATTTAGTTCATGTGAATCAATTTTATATTTAATTTTGAAATTAAAACCATGTTTACTCAGGATAATTTTCTCTTTTAAAACTCGTTTTTCTCTCATGTGTGTAGGTAAGATTTTTAATTCAATTCATCCACTCTTATGAATTGAATTTATAAATTTGTATATAAAATATAAAATCATATCAAATTTATTTTCAATTATGTTCAACATAAATTTTGACCAAAATAAATAGTGAAAATAATAAAAAATTTACAACGATTAAGTTAAAAATGGGTTTACCCAAGAGTTAAACTAAAGAAGATAAGGTTTAACATGACCTAATAACATGTATAAAATTTAATAGATGTACATATATCAACCACATACTATCCCAAAATCTAACTTAATGGTATTTGGGATATTTTTTTAGTTAATGAATTTATCATTTTGTATTCTTTTGGGAAATTTTCAGTTAATTTCTAAGAGGGTTCCCTTTCCATATTTATAAAAGGAAAATCCATACCCTCACTTAGTAACCCCTCCAAAGACCATTTTTCTTGACCAAACACTAAAAAAACTATCCAGAACATACTTATACATATTCTAGATCTTATGTTCCTCCCTGAATACTATCCCTAGAGTCCTTAAAAGGACATCCAAAAGAGGTTTCTCTTATTGAAGGGAATTATCTTAACAAACCTCTTTCAATATATTTCTTATTTTTCCTACATTTTATTATGTATCAACACATCCTACATAAAAACACCAATATTTCCCATATACATAAATTTTAATTTTTATTGAGCAATCTTTATCTATATCTTCATCCATCTAATAGGAAATTAAATCATATATCATGTGTATGACAAATTAACGCCTCACGAACCGATGAAGTTTATTTTCCATCACCTCCATTAAATGATGAATATAATGATGATCTTAAAACATTTATATTATATTAATAATTTTATAATAATTTGTTAATTTTAATATCACATAAACATTTTTACTTTTAATTTCGTTTCAAATACTACAATATCTTTCATGGGTACAGCGGACTACCATCCTAAAATGGGATATGATTTGTTTTTCACTTACACCTTACATTTAAAAATGATAAAATTAATTAATATATATCATATATATGATTTTATATTTATTCTATAAAAATAATATATCACCCACTTCCTAACTCATTCAAATGTTAATGGAATGATATTGGCACTCGTGCATACGTACATCCTATCATCTCCACTAAGTGATTCATTTCATTTTCTATATAAAAAAATTCATAAATGTATAAAAAAACTATATAATGAGTTAATATTATATTTATAACATTATTTTAATTATTTAGATTATATATATACATATATATATATACTATTCACAAGAACTGGAACATTCCTAAAAACATGCATGAGAAAACAATTTAATTAACACCCAAATAATAAAAAAATGAAATAATATTAACAAAATTGTGGTAAGAAGTCATAGTTGGGCCATATTTTAAATAATAAATATGGTAATGGTTCTAAAATAAAATAATTACAAACTAAAATTATTTATATAGGAGGTACATACATATCTAGTGTAAATCAGAACTAAGTTAAGGATTTCCGGTCTCGCTTTTACATCTATGAGACTTATTCATTATTGACTAATTACTTCCTTTTTATTGTATATAAAAACCCATTGATATGTTATATAATAAAATGAATTTACCTTAATTGTATATAAATTTACATTTTATGTAATTTCTTTTATGGGGACTATGATTCAGAAGTAACCAAAGTGGTAGGGGTTTATTTCATAATATCATCATTATTTATGATTATTTATGTTTACATCTATGTTGGGGAAATTATTTGATATTTATATCTTAAAATCAATTTAATTTTTTAAAAACCAGTAATTCATTAACCTTTTCAATTAATAGTATAAATTTTCCACTACTTGGTACTTAAAATTATTGATTAAATGGTTTTATAAAAATATGTCATTATTTCTCTATTCGGTCAGAAATCCTACCTCATTAACACCCATGTTTCATAAATAAATTCAAAAATATTATTAACCATTCCAAAAAAAATTATTAAATAATTTTTTAAACATTTTTAGTTTTTATAGAATGTATTGAAAGAAATCGTCATTTCATTTCCAAAACAATTCCCTCATGGATTTTACAAAAAAAAATTGAAATGAATATAATTTTAATGTGTATGGAATTAATAGAATATTCAACTATCAATACCAATAACTATTTTAACTATTATTTTACATGTACTAAATGGTTATTTCAATGAAAATTATTTTCCAAATGTTTTGGGAACATTTTATTTTAATAGACAGTTTTCAAAATGAAAACGTTATTTTTCTCAAAAATAATTTCAAAGATATTATCAGGGTATTTCAATTAATCAATGACATAAAACCTCTATTTTATTTATTAAAAATTGAAGATATGTCATATTAAAACCATACTTATTATTTATTGGGATAACTTATGATTTTTTTGACTAGGGATGTATAATTTTATTACCATTCACCATTTTACTCTAGATGGTTTATGATTATTATTAATGATTAGGGTATATATTAAGCTTTTGTATGATAGTTGTTCAATATAAATGTCTATATTGATTATTATTCACCCATTTAGTATGAGTACTTAATTAGAAATAGTATGTAATGGGTGGCGCCCACTATACCCCTCGATGCATTAGTAGGTTTCATGAGACCAACTATATTGGGTTTTGGTTTGGGCATTAACCAATTGTTAAGACGTACTGGCATAATACCTTGATAGTGTGATTATTTAGATGGAATTATTTGATCATCATTTATTTTTCAATATTAAGATCAAGTTATTGATTAAATTGAATACCATCTAGCTATTTACCTTGATGTGTTGATTATGAATTATTTATTAATAGATTTCAATGTACCATTGACCTTATTTATCATTTGAGGTCACCACTTCTTTATGATTTATTTTAAAAGGATACCAAGAAGTGTTTTTTATTGATATGTAGGGATATGCTAATTAGAATAATGATGTTCACAAATAAATCACTTAGTCTATTTAATTTCTAAAATTTAATTTGAATTTCAGTTATGTATATAGTTTACGAAGACTACTAAAAATTAAGTCATTCAAGATAGTATACCATGTATCTAGTGGTAATGGAATAAAAAGTAGACATCGGCTCTAGGTTACTATAGTTGGTGTTTCTATAGTTACCCTGTGAAAACCATTTCAAAAAGTGGGATGAACAAAAGAAGACTGGAAAAGTATATAAAATAATTAAATCTGATTAACTAGTGAATAACTTGAAAACTAATAAAAATTTTATTTTAACCCAATTATAAATTAACATGTTAAATAAATCATATACACTTTAAGAACACACTTTTTCTCAATAAAACATTGAACCCACTTAGAATGAAAATAAAAACCTTGTTTGGAATCAAAGATCGTTATATTCATAACTTATGATATAAATAACTATATATTAGTTAAATACATTATATAATCACCCCTAGTAAAATCCATATTTATTCCCTATAAATACAAGCAACATTACCCAATATTATGGAGATATATATTGGGATCACCCATCATACAAGCAGTATTGGTCTCACTCATCCTATAATCTACATTGGGCTCAAAAATCGTATATGTTTTATCGGTATCATCCATAAAATAATTTATATCAAGATAAAACATCCTCAACTATAAACCTTAAGTATCAAGTCCTGAATAATTCTTTTTATTTATCCTCTTCCTGATCAAACCATAAAAAACACCACATAAACCATATAAAAAGATAATATAAATATTAAAATAAACCTTCATATAAATAAGTCATTTTCTAAACATAATTACCAAGAATAAAGGGAAGAAGGGTTTTTATTTAATGAAAAAAAGTAATCATGTAATTTAATTAAAACATAAAAAATATTTATTGTGGAGGAAAAACTATCGATGTTGTATATGTTAAAATAAAACATTCCAATTAAATTTTGTAATGAAACTAAATAATTTTATAATAAAATATATTAAATGATATATTTTTGAAAAGAAATTGTATATTAATAAAAAGAGACATAAAACCTCCTTTATAACTCCTTTATGTCCATATAAATTCTTATATAAAATAATTTTAATAATATGAACATGTTAGAAAAATATATAGAAAATAAATCTTTACAACATTTAAAATGATTTTTTAATTTTAAGTACCCGTTACACTGAGTCTTAATCGTCATGTATGTTCCATATATTAAAAATAATAAATTTATTATTTTTATTTAATTTATTAATTACCATTTTCAGGATTATTGTTTAACTCATTTTATTTTTTACCATGTTATATATAATTACATAATCAAGTATGTTCGTAGAGGATATTTTGATGATATTGGGCTCATATGTCCAAAAATATTATAGTAAGTTAAAAATGATAAAAATATGTCATTTTTCCATCATATAAGAAAAATTATATTGAGATATTTAACATTTTTAATATTAATTATTCTTTTATTACCATCCATGGATGATGTTTATGAAAAATGGACTATGTTAGAATCATTGGGATGGTAGGTTGTACGTACCGATGTGATAGGTTTCCATTTTTCAATGATCGTTATGGAAAGAAGTTAAGTATTATTTTATAATTTTATAATGATATTTATTTCATAAATATTATTTTATATATTTAAATAATTATATATATAAATTACATGTAACATGGTGATTAAAAAATAGTAACATCATTTCGTATAGGTGGTAGTCCACCCATACGTATGAATGATATTATCATTCTTTTCAAAAAATCTATAGGTAAGAAATTATATGATATATTATCTACCAAAAATGTTTAATATTTTATTAATAAAATAAATATTAATTAAAATCATTATATCAAATATCCATGAGATTTGGTGGTAGAAAATTTAATGTATCCCTTCGTTGAGGTGGTAATCCACACATAAGCACGAGTGATGTTTTCAATTTCCATATGAAGGAAAATGAGATGAAAAAAGGGTTTAAAAATAATCATAATATCATATTATTATATTTAATATAATTATTTTATCCTTTAAACCTAGTTATTGAATATTTGAATTATATGGAAGATGAAATAAAATTGAAATAGGTCAGTTAGGACTTATACCTTCTTATTGGAAAATTGCTTTGGCTTAAACCTTGGGGCTCTTAAGATTGGTATTTATATGAAATATGCAATTATAGGATGTGGAAACTTAATATTTGGAGATTAATTGGTAGGTATTGATAAAAATATAGTGATAAAAATGTTTTAGGAAGATATTACTGGAGGTTCCCTTTTGTATTTGAGGGGAGGGGCACTCTTCGAATTACTGAACATACAAAATTAATATAAATTACATTTTATGAAAAAATATCTAAAAAATGAAATAATAAGATCAAAATATGAGTATGGGTATAAATAATCTCATAAAATAACATTTAAATGGGTTTAAATTATTATTTACCCTTATATATTTTTATAAATAGTCATTTACTCTCTATTCTATTACAAATATATAAATTTTTTCACACTTTATGGAATAAAAAAGATACAATAACTGGAAAACTATGCTATAAATGGACCATGATTTATATTTATTAATATATATAATTAAATTTCATAAATATAATAATTTTAGAAATTTTAGATAATTCAATAAATATTGTTATCTTAAAATCTCGTTAATCATATTTTTGAACTATTAATTTAAGATGACAATAATAACATCATAAAAGTAACATATTTATAATAAGAACCTTTCCCAAATCCATAATATGTAATTTTTATCTATAAAATTCATATCAAGCTAAAAATACCTCAAAAATTTTATATTTAGCATTATTATAAATATTTTATTGATTTTTATAATGCACGAACAAGCACTGTGTTTAGTTGTGTAAGCATTTAGGACAATTATTTTATCACTAAAAAATATAAATAAATTACCATAATAAATATAAGTAATTTTTTCAAATAATTATTTATATTTGAAAAGATGTTGTTTTTACCTCAATCATAAAATATTAAATACATTTAATGTAAGAGAGAAACATTTTTTGAATTTATATTTACTTTAAATAATATATAAGTAATTTTAAAAAATTAATTTTACAAAATTACCATAAACTAAAATATTGGAAGAGGATTGGTAAAGCGCACTAATAAAATTTATTGAAGGATAGTTTTAGGTTTATTTTTTGTCCTTATCGTATTAGTTTTAACCTTAATTACCTGTTTTACCCTTATCGAGTTGATAAATATTTACTATGGAAACTATTCATAATGACCAAAAAATATGACCTAATTACCAATTATAGAACTCATAATTAAATATATGGAATTTATTTTTAAAGATTCAATATCTAGAAGTTATATAATTTATATTAAAATTAGAATGAAAAACATAGTGAAATATAGTTTTAAAAAATGTGCTTTAAACACAAAAAATAACATATTATAAAATAAAGTATTATTATAAATCATATTCAATTAATTAAATTATTTCTAATTAAATTATATTTATTTTACATTTTGATGAAATGATAATTTTAAATTAGTTTATTTATCAAAAAGAAATTTTTGTTTTATAAAAAATAATATTTTACATTATTCACTAAAAAATAAATCTTATTAGATAAATAAAAAATTTCCACTAAATATAATTTAGATATTATAATTTCAAATATAATATTAATTTTGAAAAAATCAACTTCTAAAAATTAGAAATTTAATAATTAAAACTAACCCTATATTTCATGAAAACTAATTTAAAAATAATAAAACTATTTCATATTAAATTGAAAATTTTAATAATATTACTATAATGAATAAAAATATATAAAACTAATTATTTAATATTAATGAGGCTTGAAATTTATTATTAAATTTAAATGGGAGGTCACAATATATATGAATATTGGTTCATCAATCAAAATATGTCTCAAAAAAGAATGTTTTAGATAAGAAACGCTTGTAACTTGGGTAATGCTTAAATCAAAAATAAAATTAATGGAAGAACATACAATGATTCAGTAAAATAGGATATTTACATGATTAAAAATTTAAAAAATATCATGGGGATATCAGTACAAAATATTAATTAAATCATAGTGAAAAATATTAATTATATCTCAAGGAATTGAATTTGAGGCCATGGAAACCATTGAAACATAAATATCATTTGAGTCCACTTCTCAAGAAATGGATAATTTAAAGGGAACTATAAACCCCATGTTGAAAAATTAATTCATGATATTATATCTGAATTGGTGTCATTTAAACGTTAAAAAATTATGTTCGTGTAGAATACAAGCTATGTCTAATATAAATAATATTTAGAGGAATAATCCTAACAAATATTATATCAATGAAGTAATGTTTTACCGATTAAGTAATTATGTGTAAAAAAACTAAAACCACAAAAAAAATGTGTAAACAATTCAAGATACAATTATTGGCCATTTCATACATAATCCTAGCATAATATAGTCAATGATGTAGACATATAAACTATTGAATGGAAATTGGGTTTAGAAACCTGTTACCTCAATTCAAAAATTACAAGAAATTTCCATTACATTTATTATAATAATGTTAAAATTAATATTATAATTTGTATAAATATTTTATAAAATTATTTTTTTGTCTTTTAACTATTTATTCCATTTATTTCAATAACATTTTTAATTACATAATCAGTGAAGTTGACATCATGTGTTTTGAGGATGGTTGGTTTATAATTGAAAAATGTATTTGGTAAGTTTATAATTATCCAAGAGGTGATTGTTACATAATAACAAAATAATTAATCATGAAAATATATAAAATACACTTTCATACTCACCAATAAAATGTGTATATCCAAAATAAATCACATCATTTTAAAAAGTGTGTATTCCATACGTACACACGAGCGACGTTATCATTTTATAAAGTGTAAAAGGGTAAAAAGTATATAATATTTTTTTTAGAGTCATAATTATTCTTTTGATATCATATATATTTATTAAATAAATCATAACATCCATCCATGTGAGGTGGTGATGAGAAATAAAACACGACTCTTAATAGATGTGGTAGTCCACACAAATGTCTGAAAGAAGACTTCATTTCCCACATGATATAAAATGAGATGAATGCCTTGTTTAATTTGACATAAAAATCCAATTATATAGTAGATAATGATTTTTTTTAATTTTAATATTTGGTAAATAACTTAAGGATATAAAAGAAGAATTAAAATGAAAGAGATCAGCTAAAAAGATTACCTTTTATTTGGGAGACCTTTTGTTTTATTCATAATGACACTATGGATGGTATTTGGGGGAGAAATGATCGTCTATGACATGTATATGAATGTTTATAATATCATTTTATAGAATTTGGTTGATATGTTTAGCTCAAGGTGGCCTAAAGAGTATGTAAGAAATAGAGTCCTTAGAATTTGAATGAAATAACACACTTAGAATTAATATATATATATATATTTATATAGTAATTTTTTCGCATATAAGTGGTATAAAGTGTCCAAACATTGAATAATATGATAGGTTAGTTTTTAAATCATATTAATTAATAAAATTATTATGGGTCTCTTTAAAAAAATTAAATTTCTTTCTCATTTAACCCCTTTGTAAACTATTTTAACCCAAACTATGGTAAAAAATAGAAAAATGAAGGTGTTATAAATTTAAATCTACGGTATAAATTAGTAATTTTCATGTAATGTAATTTAATACCATATATTTTCCACCTTGACTAATTTCATGATTTTTATTAATTTTTAAAAAATTTATAATATATATTTTATCATAAAAAACCAATAATGTTATTTTAAGAATTATTGAACTATTTTGACACTATAAACATGAATAATGGTATGAAATTATAAATTAAAATAATTATTAGTTAATTATAAGTTCTTTTTAACCATAAAATTATTGTAAAACCATATGGAATCTATAAAAATATTGTATTGATGTTTTTAGAATCATTTATAGTAATTTTTTTGCTACTTGCAGAAGCAACGTGTTTGTATTGTTTGAGCATTGAAGCTAACTATATCATAAATAAAAATTGAAAATAAATTTCCATGGAAAAAATTAATTAATATATAACATAAAATTTTTTACCAAAACATAAAATCATCTTATCACTATGAAAAAATATAAGACATACTAAAAATATGGGATTGACATTTTGGTATTGTTGTTTTATAAAATACAACTAAGGGCGTTATCAAAAAAAATAACACCATGTTTTCATATATTTGAAATTATTATGAATATAATTGAAATAAAATAATATAATATAGTTAAATTTATTATTAGTTTTACTTTTAATTTTAACCTTAGTTACCTGATTTACCCCAACAAATGTATCAAATATTAACCACGTCTAACAATTATAATGGGAAAAAAATAATATAAAATAATTACAAAATTTGAAACTCTTTATTAAAAATATGGTACATATTTTTCATTATTGAATTGACATACATTTTCAAAATAAACTTCAAAATATATATATATATATATAATAAAACAGAAAAAAAATTCCTTAAAATTTTATTTTTTAGCCAAAAATGAGCTTATACCAATATCGAATTTTGTTTCCTTTCTTATTTAATTATTTAATATCTAAAAGTAATGTTCACTTATATTAATATAAAATAAAATATAAACAATATTTTGATATTTTGATAATTTAATTTATTGAAAATTAATAAATGGGTTTCAAAATAATAATTTCTCACTCTTATCTGAATATTTAATCTATTTATAAAAAATAACAAATTTTACATGATGATAATTTTCAAATACTGATTTAAAATGATATATAAATTATATATTAAAATTTATAAATTCGTTGAATTATTTTATAATATTCACTCTAAAAAATTTGTAAATATTATTTTGAGGAAATATTATCTTTGAACCATAAACTGACTTTATTAAAAATTGATTGCTTATTTAATAAAAAATATTGAATTAATTTTTGTGTGGGATAATTATATAAATATTTAATATATTTTTTTCTCATATCTATACCCACCAATTCAAATTCTATGTTATAACAAACATATTTATATAATAATATTTTAGTGTTCATTTAAGCTTGATGTTTTATTTCATAAATGATGTCGAGCATAGAGTTCTTTTAAAATATCTCAGTGTTATAAAAATAATATTATATAATCTAAGACAGGAAAATGAAAAAAAATCCTCAAGAACAATATTTTTCTAAATATAAAATTAAATATGAATGGACCAAAAATGGGAATAAATAGATAGAAAATAAAAAAGAAAAATGTATGAAAATTACAATAGAATAAATATTAAATGGATTGACAATGGATGAGATATGGATTCCATAATTTAGAAAGATATTAAAAAAAATAGGTACAATATTGAATAATAATCAAAATTTTCATATGTAATGGGATAGAATTTTATTAAATCATATTATTGTCTTTCTGTAATCGAAGCTACACTATTAAATCACCTTAATAAATGATTAATCAGCTAAACTTTATATAATAGATGATTCATTTACAGTGATAATAATCATCAAAATTTATCAAATTATATACATGGGCTAATGAATTAAAGGTATTTTGTCAAATATTTTAACCTTTCTATGCATAGAACTATTTAAGATTACTACTCATGATGAATAAAATTAAAAAAAATTAAAGTACCATATATAGAAGAACCTAATTAAAAGAACATCAATTTTTCAATTCATTTGTGAAGAATTAATGAATTAATTAATCCATGAAAAATATTAATTCCCATGTTTACTTCTTCTGGATTATAATTAGAGGATTTTATTTGAATAGAAGCAATCCTAATTTTATAAAGAATAACCAATTATCATGAAAATATTTCTAGGATCCGTAATGGAATTTAATAAATATTAAATTGATTTCCCAAAGATATTTTAATCATGCATATTAAAAACAATAACTACAATATACAGGAAACCCATATCAATGAAATTTAAAGTAAAAGAGGAAAATGAGTTTATAAATATTATTCTCTATTGAGATAACTCTCTTTTTAACTCTATCTCACTTAGAAAATTTTCCCTCAAGTACTGCACACATGTAACTATTACTCCCCTAAAAATCTTCTACAGATTGTCCCAGAGCAGAAAAAATATTTTGTTAAAATGAATACCTCTCATTAATAATAAGGAATCGCTAATTTATTTCTTCTGATACATGAATTAATCTTTAAAAATCACTGTGTTCCACATAGAATTTCTTCATTATTTATCGTCATTAATAATGACTAAACAATAAAATCCCAAAAACTTTCACTTCCTCTTTTTTATCTAGCATTACATCTATGAATTCAGTATCGAGAATAATTATCCACTTGATTATCCCTTGAGTGATATTATGGATAATATCAAATATCATCACATGTACTCTTCTCATTAGATCATTATTAATTTTAATCTATATTTGGTGCTATCAATTAGGAAATAATTTCAATTTCATAGGATTTTAATTCATTACAGCATCAAAAAATAAAAAAAATCGATATGGGAATTAGTTTATGTATTTAAAAAATACCTAAATATTATGTTATATATATCTATGATCCCAACTAGAAATTCTAAAATTGAGAAAAATGAATCAAAATACTTATCAATATCTCCTATAAGAATTTTTTCATGTTTGATATTCTAAGGGGAATTATCATACATATCACTAGCATTGGATTGATTCTAGAAATTTTAAAAAGGAAATTATCTCACATATGGACATCCTAAGATAAAATATACAATGTATTAACTCCAATAAGGTAATTTTATCTTACTTAAAAACTAGGTATATTTTCTAAAATATTCCCGAGAAATGGATGTCATGTATCAATTTTCTACCTAGAATTATCACAGATATAGAATACTAGTATGAAATAATGTTATGTTTTTGTCATGAACCGTCCCTCGGGTCCCGTGTCGTGACTACCCCAAGCCCACCTTCCATAGGCCATGGGATGGAAACTAGCACCAAAGGCATAATTCCCTAAATCTGGGAAGGCATTGCCTTTATAACTATAAACACACACAACAGAGCACACAGCTGGATACAAAACACTAAGTTAAACTGTATAACAAGAGAGTGCTAAAAAGTAAAGGGGTCGGAAATACAAGCCCAACTGTAAAGTATAAGTATAAATGAAAAGGAAAAAATAGCTGAAAGGTGAAAAACAGTTCCTGGATCATCCACCGTGGATCCTACATGAAGGGTAGGAACAGATTTCCTCCTCATCACTCCACGTTTGCCGGTCTCCTCCGTGTACCAACACATCATATAGTCCACCTTTGTGTGTCATCTAGTCCTGGTACTCTCAGCCTCTATTAGTGTTGTCTGTCGTATACAACCAACACAATGAGGTGCGGGTATAACCCATGTAGGGGTGACTACAACGATACTTAGTAGGAACCCCGAGACCCTCTTGGTCTCACAAAATCTAACAAGGATAAACCACAAAGTATGAAATCAATAGATAACCCCACTTAGGTATATTCCCGTACATATACATAAGTTATCAAGTAATTCATCTCAATCCTGAGGAAAACACAAAAGTTACTGACTTAGCTCAACCAGGATTTTAATTCACATTATTGAAACCATGGATACTGGAGAACTCTTGCTCAATAGAGTACATTGGGCCTGCTACAACACCAAGGCGCTTCCCACTAACCTTGGACTGCTGAGGCACTCCTCATGTCGCGTATCGTGGGTCTGTTGCGTCACCAAGGCGCTCCCCATCATGGGTATGCCGCGTCACCAAGGCGCTCCCCCTCGTAGCCTGTTGAGGTACTCCACATGTCGAGTTTCGTGGGTCTGCCACGACACCTAGCCGCTACCCACTGTGGGTCTTCCGCGACACCAAGGTGCTCCCCACTGGGCTAGTCGAGTCACTCCGAGTCAAAACAGTCACCAATCGTCAGGTATCAGCCAACTACTAGGTCTCTGCACTCTGGTCGCTCGCCTTCCGGAGTATTCGCTCCACGAGCTACTGGTCGATACTCTAACTGGCATTAAGTCCCACGTAGAAGTATATCAATGTTCTTCCACGTCATAGGGGTCTCAACGCAATATACAGCACTTCAATCAAACGCCCAGTTTGTGAGTTATTAGAATTTTAGTTTCTGGGGCCCGGTTGGATTCGTGCATGATCCAACCTAACTGTATCTCAACTTTACCATGAACTCCCATGGGGTATATTCAAAGGGACCATCACGCTTGAAGAAAACCAGTGTCATTGATGGTTTTTCAAACGGTCTCTCGATGCCAAAGATATGGAAAAAGAAATTAAAGGGTCAGCAGTGGGCCTGGGTCCGGTCCAATCCAGTCGGACCTACCTGGTCCGGGTCGACCCAGTCAGACCTTTTTGGTCTGGCCCAGCCCATTGGGCGGGCCAGCCTATTAGGTTTGGCCCGGCCCGCTGGACCCACCCAGCCGGCCGCGTGGGTAGTTTGGCCCGGGCTTGGGGCCGATTCAGCTCGTAAAGCCGCGAGGGTGCGGCCCAACGTGGCTCGACCCAAAGGGCGCGTCTGGGATGGTTCGGCCAGGGTGCTGCGAGGGGGGTCGCGTGCAGGTTTAGGAGGCTGGCATGGCCAGGAGGAGGTTGGGAGGTCCGGGAGGTAGCCAGGTAGGCTGGTGCGTAGGCCAGCGGGGTGCAATAGGGCCGCCAGGTGGCCGGGTAGAGTGCAGTCAGGCTTGCAGGTGGCCCGGCAGGGTGCGGCCAGGCCGACAGGAGGGCCGGCAGGCAGTCGGGCAGGGCACCAGCCGGTCCGGTGGGCGGGCAGCCGGGCAGTCCGGTAGGCGGCCGGCCAGCCGGCTCGGGCAGTGGCTCGACCCCGTGAGTGGCACAGCCGGCGGGCGCTCGGTCGGGGCCGGTTCGGGCGGAGGCGGTACAGGATGTCGTGGGGGCGGCGTGGATCACGGAGGCTGCAGGTCGTGCAGCCTTTTTCTTCGCCGCATTCATCGCCATGCCGAAGAATAAAACAAAAGATATCAACGAAGGGAGTCGGGCTATGTTAGTTTGTCCCACACCCTCTGCGGTTAGGGTGATAACAATCGGTTCATCAAGATAGGAGAATGATGAACAACAACTCACTCATCAAAGGAAACATATCTTCATTCTTTGTTTTGAAAGAAAAGAAGAAAATGGAAAATAAAAGAAAACAACCCCTACCATTCTTCGTAGATCGATGATGAAGTCGCAGAATGAAGACGAAGGAGATCGTCATTCGTCGCATCCGCCACACACTTCCAATCCCGAGCTATGTCGGCACATTGACAACGAGGCGGATTTTAGGTTGGTTAAACACGTCCCACATCGGTAGGATTCGAGGAAGGAAGTCGAAGTCACTCCTCGTCGGCGTTCTTCATTCTTCATTCTTCAACGGTGAGATTTTTTCTCTCTTCTCCCAAGTTCCACCAAATGAGCAATGCCAACCAAAATAATAATATATTGTGATATCCTATTAATTCATTGTCACAATATTCAAATTGGATGAATTAATTAAATTGTCTCCACTAATTAATGTGGAGGATTTGGCACCGTTAAATTAAGAGATTTGGCACCAATAAAGGAGGGGGGTGTGGAGAGACTCTCCCTAGTTAATGAGGGGAGTTGAGATGTTTTCCTCTCCCACCATTAATAGGGGGTTTAGTCCCGTGTGGTCCCCATGTCGTTACCTCTTACGGGAGGTTAGGTTCAGGTGGTCCCCACCAAAATAACCTCTCATGGGAGGTTAAGGTGTGGTGGTCCCACCTCCAACTTCTATGAGGAGTTTTTAACCAACAAATGAAAAATTAAGCCACACATGTTATTTTTATTTAATTCATTCTCTAAAAACCCAACAACTATCATTTAATCTCGACCCACTACCGTCGAGATGATAGTTTTCTTAAGTGAATATCAGCGATGTGAGTTCAACGGTGTCCTCGGATTTCAGTTCTGAACACCAGTTCAAAAGTTATAAAAACCCACTCGTAAGTTTATTGGAATATACCCAAAAAAACTTTAGAAAATTGATTCCGGGAACACCGAGCCTCAGAATCATACACCTTCAATTTTCGTGGACTCATAATATTCCCATGTATTTATGAAAAAAAATTCCACCGAATTTCTGGATCTTTACAGTTTTAGTTAAATTTAATGATTTTCAAATATTCCTAAGCAAGAATATTAAATATCACCCAGAAAAAGATATATCTATGCCTAATGATATTTTTAATTCAGTATTAATAATATTGAATCAAAAAGGAGTAATCTTTTATTTCCATTATTCAAAAGTTGAATTAACATTCTTTCAAACAAATCATATTATATAGAAAAAACGAATCATTGAAATAATTAATTATAAAGTAAAATCCACTACAAAATTACATCAACATATTCTTTAAATTAATGTTCTAAAAAAATAACTACTGTTTTTTCAAAATATATATATATAATTATGTGGTGACTCTAATTATTTTAGATTTACTTTTAAAAAAATCATGAACCATAATTTCAATTAAATATTATTAAAATTCATGATATTTATCAAGAGTATAAATTTAAATATTAAAAATATAAATATTGTAAAGAATTATATGGAAAAAATATATGAACATAAGTAACCTTTAGTTACTATAATGATTGGAATTGAAAATAACTTGGTGATTCTAGCTATTGTGGATTGTAAATATTAGTTAATTTTTATTTTTATGTAATTTATCAACCATGATGATTAAAAATATTTATAAATTTCCATATTATATGAAAAATCATTTAAAATCAATCCACCACCTCTAACATCAATAGATGTTTTATTCAATTGCAGTATTCTCTCTCTTCTACTACCACACTCAACATAGTGCTTTTTATCAAACATGAATTGAATCTAGTTTTTGTCCAACCAATTTTCAAAATCAACAACCAAGAAATATTCACTTTGTTAGGATAGTAGTTTATGAGTTGTTCGACCTTGGTTCATAGTATTAATATACTCCAATTAATTAGTTATTTTGATTACAGAACTATTTTTAAAAAATATAAAATCTAGTCAATTCCCCTTGGTATTAATGACGACAATGACTTTTCATTCTATTCCCCTTTATCAGGGACACCACATCAGAACATATTGAAGAATAAAGTATTTATTGATTCTTTAATTGTTCCATTTCTTCTTATATTACTAATCTTTTATTGATTTACAGACAAATTTGGATCATGAATTTCTTATAGACTCAAAGTGAAAGAGGAAAACTCCCTTCCTAAGAATATGGTATTAAAATTTTAAAGAACCCCTTATAATGGGCTAAGATATCAAGAATTAAATATTTAATAACCATTATGTAGGAATAAAAATAAAATAAATCCAAGAAATATCATTATAACTAGAAAACATCATCATTGGGGAAAAATCTTCACGATATATAAAATTGGTGGAATATAGAGTTCCATACATAGATTTTCCTGCTCAAATTCTACCACAAAATTCTAAAAAATATTACTAGAATCTATATAGGACCTTAATTGTTTATAATAATAGGATGTTCAAGGTACTTTGCAAAATAATATTTTAAATTTTCCAATTATTTATTAAACATTTATTAAAAAATTGATCTTGATGATGTTATCCAACATCCCAAAATAACGTTTTATTTGATAGGGAATGAAAAATACTGGTTGAAGTCATAAAATAAATGATCTATCCTGACATGTGAATTTATTACCTTAATATTAATATAAAAATAGATTCCAAAAAATTAATATGATGAAGTTGTTGAAATATATCACTATTTTCATAGATTAAATGGGAAATCTACCTATGTCCTTAAGTGAGTTTTAAATAAATTGTAAAAAGACTCTCAAATCATTGAGTGACCTTTTAAGTGTATATTAAGATCTTTTAGTTGGCGTTGTAAATTAACTCCATAGTTAGGGAAGATTAATCCACTCGTTATGCATTGATTAGTATTAAACTAAAAATGCCCTATTCAAAATTAATTGATTTTATAGAAAACATTTCTAATGAAAAATTGAAAATGTAAAATGCAAGAGATATTCTCACCAAATATATGTAATTAAAAATCCTATATATCTAATTAATTAAATGAACATGAATATAGAGACATATCTTACCATCTATAGTATTGGAGATCCCTAGAATCATACTCATCTAATTTCATATGATATCCACAAAGTAACCCATAACTTCCACAAATTTAATGTTGGATAAGAATACAACTCATTATGATTGATAAATACACCCATCATCGCTAATATTTTTTGAAAAACTTTTCAAAATGGGTATGGATGGTTAATCATAATAAATAATAGAGATGTGGAGGATAATAGAATTATTTTTTAACCATGGTCCTTTGATTTTCCACCAAGGATACTAAGGCTTGATACCTATTATTAAAAAAATTACCCATCATGTCCACATTACAATCATTATCTCATATAATAATTTTAAGTATAGAAAAATGAGGAATAACCATCATTTTGGGATCTCTTTAAAATGTATATCAGTTATAATGAGAGATAATTATATAATCCCTAGGTTATTCACCAAATAATAAAGACATGTCTTATATTGGTTTTATAAAATTTATTGAGTGGTCACTAGGGATATTTCTAGGTGACATGATATATTGAAGGGATAAGGCATTCACCATTACCTTACATTTTTATGAGAGCTAAAAATAATATCAATATCTATTATTATTGAGGTAGGTAGTAATAAAAAATGTAAGAACAAGTTTATTAACCAATGAAATGTAACCAATGGAAGGAAATTTTTTAATCTCAAGTCAATAGAAAAGGGGAAAAATTAGAATATGTTTCAAGTAGAGTCATATTCAATATCTCCCCCTTTTTCAAAGTGGATACACAATGTGAAGATGGAAGTGTAGTACAAGATGTTTATATTGGTCTTTGATAATTTTTACATTAATATACCATTCATTAAGTATATTTAAAAAATAAAGTCATATAAAAATTAAAAAAACAATGCTTTAAAATAAAAATTAGTTGTTCGATATGATCATGATTTCTCTAAGTGATGAAGTTTTAACAATGTTACAAAGGAATCTCTCACTTATGATTCAAAATCTATGATGTTTTTCAATTACATTATTGGCCACATAATTTATTATTAGTAATTATTATTGTATTATATGAGTTATTTTTAACTTATTTCTATATAACATGTCAATATATCACTGTTTGAGAAGTCTGCAACACACAAGTGTTATGTTATTTTTAGAGGATTGGACCATGAATAACCCTATTTTTATTATTAAGTATGCCCTTATGAAGGTGGAAAAATTCATTGATCTCATTTATTTTATAGTTCTAGAGAATGTGGAATAATTAAATATTCATATCACTCTTGATTACCCTTAATATGTTACTAGATCTTATCAATATTAACAAAAGACATTGGTTTCATTTTAGGGGATGAATTAAGTTGTTCAGATTTATCATACCAATTATAATATTTTTTACCATAATAAATATATATATATATATATATATATTATGAATATTTTTATTCATTTTTCTATGTATTTATAATCATATTATGACAACATGAATTTTTTCTCTCTAATATCAAATGTTATAATGTCCTAAGAGTGACTATCACGTAGAAAGGTTATTGTAATTCCCTATTATGAATAGAACAAGGATGTTTCATTATAATATACTAAATATATATATTTTATAGTGGGATGATATAATTTTACAGGAAAAAAATTATATACTCTCTTATTGGGGGAGAATCAAGAGACTTTGGTACAACATGAGTAATATTACATTAAGGGATAGTGCGAGAATAGAGTTTTCCATTATTTGCCTTAATGAAAAAAAGACACCTTGGGCCTTTTGTGCGGAAATAAATATCCTATATAAGTTCATTATAATTTTGTTCTATCTTAATGTTCATTTTTATAATTTCATAGTAAGATACATCAAGAACATAGGTTAATATCACCAACATTTAACCTTCTTGATAATATATATCATAATAAATAGATTAAGTTAGACATTAATTTTTCAAATGAGGTTGTATGGAATTTTTATATTAAATTCATTATCTATGTACGATATTTCATGTTACTATTTTTTATCCATCAGTCTTGAGAAGTTTCACCTAACACCATTAATAAAGAGTCCAAAAGTCTTATGCACTTAGCGTATCTAGAACCTCTGCTAAATATCAAATATCATTTTCTATGTAACATTTTGAAGAATTTTTTTTTCAAATCTGGTAGAATAATTATTCATGTTTTCATGATTGCATATCTTTAGTCACTAGTTACATGAAAAAATTATTTTTTTATAAGAATATTTAAAAAAATCATTCTATTAATAAATAAAATATTTCTTTATTTATTTATTTTTAAATAATAATGTGATCTATATTTTTTAAATAAAGGTTTATTATTCTAGAACTAATATATATTATTGAGGAATGTAGAACCACGTTTAAAGGTTTAATGAGAAATAATATATATATTAAATAATATTTGACTAAATTATAAATAATTTATCCAATAAATAATATTTAATAAATTCACTAATTGTGCACATGTCATGAAATAATAATGTTACTCTTATAGGAATGGGATTCTTCAAGGGTTAAGGAAATAATATGGGCAGCAGTGTAATTATTATTTTTAACCCTGTAACTTTTTAAATGTTGTCATATTATTTCTAATATTAAATCTAGTTATTTATTTTTTCTACCCAACAACATCTATAAATCATTTGAAGCCCAACGTAGATGTTATCCCAAAACACTCTCAAGAATAGAAAAAAATATTCATAAAAACATCTCTATATTCTAGAGCGATCAAGGAGGGTTTTTCATTAAATACATTATCTTATAAATCATAGAAAAAAGTTTCTAGAATTAAATTCATCCAGGCTAGAACTCAAAGATTCATATGGAATCACTCATAAGTTCATGTCTCTCATGGGTATCACTTCATAAGGGAATATATAACTGACTCCTATAACTCAAATATTATGAGAAACAAAGGCTTTGAATAATTCATCAACAAATAAATAATTCAACATATGGAAATTATTTAATTGCTTAAATTAATTATAAATCATTATATATTAATCATGGATTTGGTTCTATTGTTCTTATTACAATTATTATTTTATTCAATTCCATTAGTCCTTGAATAATTTTCATATACATCATGAATAAATCATAGATAACAATAATAGGTTAAGTAAAAAAATCTTATTGACACATTCACTATGCTCATAACCTTGATGTTGTATCCAACATAATAATTCATAATTATTTAAAGTCCATCGATTGATTTACCCATTTATTTGTAGTTTTAAATTCTTATTTAATAATTTTTTTAATCATAATTATGTGATCCACTCTTCCTCATCTCTATTCTCACAAATATAATCCAAATTTGATTAATTATTATCAATGAACTCATCTGATGGTGCCAAGGTTTCTATCCAGAAATCACAATATTACAAAGTGTATCTCCTATTGGTACATGTCATGCACCCATGAATAATGCACCAAGATGCCTCCTAAATTAATTCATATCATTGTGAATTAATTTC
The DNA here is from genome assembly GCA_963277665.1 of Viscum album. Taxonomy (NCBI): domain Eukaryota; kingdom Viridiplantae; phylum Streptophyta; class Magnoliopsida; order Santalales; family Viscaceae; genus Viscum; species Viscum album. Next base: position 1,373,110,869 of record OY728129.1, on the reverse strand, counting down.
AAGTGGTGTTTTATTAATACACTTTGCATATTGATTGGTCTATCCTAGAACATGGCTAGTTAGAAAACATTTTCTGTAACATTCATTAAAGATGTGTATTACATTAGTCAATAATGATATATTTGGTTATTACATGAAATGTTTTTCTACTAACCCCTTAACCTATAGAACACATGATGTGTAGCCCAGGTACAAAATTAGTACTCCATTAATGTCTATTTCTATAGTGAGTTGAGATTTTGTATCATCTAAAATACAAAATATGTTCTATAACATGTGACCTTAGAGATTCCAGTTGTAAAAAAATCAAAAAAATATAAATAATACATTATTTATAATGTTATATTAAACACTATTATGGGAAACCATTAATATTTAATTCCTATAAAGGGTAAATAATAAATATGAGTTAATTTTGAAAAGTTTATCTTCCATAAAATTGATTCTATTTATATCATTGTTTTTTATTTTTAGGAATCTAAATTTAAAAAATTTCGAATTTATATTTTATAAAATCCATTTTTCAATTACACATAAAAATATTATCTTTCGATGTACTTTTTATATTTTTCTAAGAAAACTTACTTTTAGGTGAATTGTAAAAAAAATTGCCTTATACAATCCCTCTTATAAGGAAAAAATATTTTTAAATCCATTTCAATATATTGATTATGAATTTATAAAGTAAAATTAAATGTTTAGAATTACTATTTTCATTTTATAAAACCCATTAATATCACTTAAAAATATTTAATGAAAAACACTTTTCATATCTTTTGTAAATTAAATGTATGAAAGGGTAAATTTGTTTATGTGATTTATATTAATGTCACATAACTCTAATTTTTATAATAATACTATTTTTATTATAATTCTTGTGTGATATAAGGTCTGGTTAGACATGAGAATCGACTTAATGAGTGCTTAAAACAATGTGTTTGAATAGAGTTTAGTTGTTCATGGGAAAAATTGTGACCTAGGAGATGTTCTAGGCTAATTGGAGTGTTCGGAGGGTGAATTGGAAATATTCTACAGCTAGATACACTATGAAAATAATATTAATGGTGACAAAGAGACATACAATGGAGGGGCCCTCTGTCTAATGTTTTTATAGTGTAAAGGTATTTTTTACACTATAAAAAAGTGTTTTATAGTGTAAACTAGTTTTTTATATAGTAAATCATTTCCACAAATAAAAATGAGAAATAAAATTAATGTGGTGGGGGAATTAATTCCATATAGCTAGTGATTAGGGTAGCCCCTTCTCATTCACTCTTAAAGAAATACAGAGTGGATCTCCCATATCAATCATTACATTTCAGTTTTTTTCATAATTATAGATGGCTTGGGGTATGGATATTTATCCATATTTCCACTTAATGTGGTTCATTTTATCTCTCATTTTATTTCATTATTTATGGAATTATGCCCTATTTTATGGGTTTCATATTGATATATAATTTTTTTCAACTAAATATGAATTAGAGTCCAGTCTTTCATCATCATCATCATCAAATTTTTATTCAAGAAGAAACAAGGGAACAAACAAAGAAGTCAAAAAAACAAGAGACAAGAAACATGGCACACGGGGACTAGGGTGGCCTAAAGTAATGTAAACTAAGAGCATCTCCTCTTATCAAATTAACCCTCTCAGGTTTCAAGAAGTTTATCGAAGGGAGGTAGGTGATGTTTGAGCGCGGGCTCGCTATTGATGCAAGATGATTTGTAACTCTGTTCCTCTACTGCCATGTGTGGGTCACCCAGACATTGTGGAGGAGGGTATGGCATTTCCTAACCATGTAGAATATTGAACAGGGTGTATGAACTATACCATTTAGATAATTATGAAGAATTAAAGAATCGGTCGCCGCTTGAGTGATTGAAATTATAATTTGTTCGCAAAGGGATAGTCATGTAAGCATAGCTTTGGCCTCTACCTAAAGCGAGGTTCCCTTCCCATAAAAAGAAGTGAACACTAGCACAAAACTACCACACATATCTTGAACCACACCCCTTCCTCCCAAATCACCCAGCAGACATGAACCGTCCGAGTTAAGATTATAGCTCGAGATCAGAGGGAGCCACTATATTTATTGCCCATGTGTCCTGTTACAGGAAGGATTCACTAGAGGAGCACTAACCTATACCAACTTCAACGAGGGATCCTCCCTCTATTTTTGTATGAACGTGACCAGGTCGAACAGTGGATTCTTTATGCTCACAAAAGTACCTATCATTCACCTCATTTATATGTGTTATTATTTAATGTGTGATAAATACTAATGAGTGGAGTATTTTGGGTGGGAGCATTTTATATTTCCTTATTTTTCTATTTTTCTTTGTAGATTCTAAAGGTTACTGTCATGTGTAGTAAGGTATGATTTGGATAGGTATAGCATGGAAGATTTGAATAATAGTTTCAAGTTCATTTGACACCATATTATAGGTTTTTTAACTTATATAAATTGAGCCTATTTATATCTGGGTTCCATGTGAATGTGCTGAGAATGGCTCATGAGGTAATATGTGATGTTGGTCACCAGAGTTGAGGTGATATGGTTCATCGGTTTGATGCAGTTAGTGATGACAATGGATAGATTTGGGTGAAATGGTTCATAGGTTCTGAAAGTGGTTCTCTATAGGTATAGTTTAATATATTTTTGGTTTTGGATCACTGAGTTTGGCTAATATTTTTGCTGGGTTCATGTGCACACAAAATTTGGGCCCATTAAGTTAGTATTGACCACTTGATCTGGTTAGAGGCCAATATAGACATAGCAGAATAGGATATGGTGATAAAAATTATAATGGAGGATATTCTCACCATTAAAATCCAAGTTTAATAGATTGTGAGATCATTAGATATGATTTGAGGCTCACCTATATGCTTAAGAAAAAAGGTTGGGCACTATAAAATGATGGATATCTTTATGCCATGTGAAATCAGGCTAATAAGCTGATCATGATTTAATACATGGAAGTCCAATGGACTTGTGATAAAATATGTGAAATACCAAAGTGATGTAGGTTTTAATTCATGTTGTTTATGTGGAATGGTTTAGAATGTGATTTTGTTTTGTTTTTCTTGGAAATGGGTGGGTAGTTAACGGTTCTTTAGGTTCGATAGATAGTGGTTACATTATTCTATTATGGAATTGTACGAGTCAGGAAATTGCTTCATTATGGCTATTAAGGTCAAGTGAAGTGGGTATTATTTGATGTTTGAGTAGTTTACTTTTATTCAGATTTTTTAAACATAGATATATTTATGAATGTAAGAGAGAAACACATTGGTGGTGGAATACTTAGTTCATACAGACACCCTGGATGGTCCCCAGGGATGCATTCATATATTATGGATTTAAGGTGGGATAGGGATCAGGATTGTGGCTTTCTCCTTAGGGATATTGGATGTGTTGAGGTTCACACGGTATATGGAAAGGTTTCTAACTGGGGGATCAGGTGGTTCCTCTATACTGGGATGTGGATTCTTTTGAGCTTTTATTATATACTTATGGGACATCCCATGGACAATATTTCATTCTTATGTATGACGTTCATGGAACATATATATTATTTATTATGTGTATAAGGTTTGATTTTAAATTTTTACTACTATTTTTTACATTTATTTCATTGAGTCAGTTTATCACTTCCATAATATTGTTATTATTTCCATTATAGTTATTTTTATCGCCATAGTGAATAGTCTCTCCTCAATCACCCAATATACCCTCACTACTAGTCATAAGACTTTTTTATATGGGGTGGAAATCCTAAATCTAGGTGGCATGCCGATATAGATCCCTAGTTGATTGGATCTTGAGCCTCAACATTACAAGTGGGTTTAGAGCCTTAGGTTGGTTCTATATTGGTAATAGGATTCATATGGTTTCCATGTGGTATTAAAGGGTGGGGTTTTGAAATGGACTTTTATTTCTCCCATTGAAGACTAGTGACTAAGAATGTTTCGAAATTTGTGATAGAGGTTTTGTTGTGTGTCTCTCCGGAACATGCATGAACTGATATCCAAGAAACTAGGTAAAAAGTATTATTGTTTAGGTTTTTATAATTATAAAGTAATTTTTTTATTTAAATAAATTTTTATTTAATATTGATAATTTTTTAGACTAATGTCTTGAGAGGAAATAAGAATAACTTCAAGAATCCTGATGTGAACATATTCTCAAATGACTTATATATGTTATTGTGGTTGATTATTTGAAAATTGAATACAGGAAAAATAAAGTTATTCATTTTAATGTGTCAAAAACTAGCTAAAAAATGTTTTCTTGCATAGAAACTTGGTTTCATTATACTCATCTATCTTAGGAATGTGGTTCCTTGTTTTTTATGTGATTTTATGAGTTCATGGTTTATTTGGATCATAACTCTGATATATATTTGAAAGAATAAGGGAAAGCAGTGAGTTGTTTAATCTGTCAACAATAGGTTAAATATTGTTTTATGTTATATTATCTTAGTATTAATCTAGTAATAAACTCTAGGATTATATTTTTAGTGTAATTGTTAAGTGATTTCTAACATTGATTTGGTTAGGTAAGGGTATAGGATTCCAAATTATATGTGTTTTGGGAGTGGTGGTGTAGTGTAAGGGAGATGAGATGTGATTCTTGTCATAACATTCCATATTTTTAATATATTTAATACAATAATTTTTTACCTTATATGATACATATAAATGTGTTTCCACAAGGAAAATATATGTTGGAGTTTCAGATGTGAGAACAGTGGAGATGTGGTGATACTGGGGAGTGTATAGAATGAGTCCCCGAAGGGAAGTAGTTATTAAGATCCATAGGTGGAGTCTACAACGTAATGGGATAGCCAAAAATTATAGAGGAGTTTGGTTCATGGATATTTGATAATATTAGAAAAATATTTATGTTGTTTATTTAGATCATTGATCGGGGACCTCAAGGAGATGAGCTACTAATAGAAAATATGATATTGGAGATTCTATCATATCACCATACTTAATTTCCAGGTGATGATAGGTCACATGTAGTATAGTGTTGTTTAGAGTATATGTGGACTATATTCAATCAGAATGATACACACATACACAATAGGGTGAGGTTAGCCACTTATATACTTAGGGGACTGAAAGATAACTAATGGGATGTACTGACACATGTAAGTATCCCAAAGGGACATACATGGAATGAATTTTAGGATATTTTCTTCAATAATTTCTTCCCCAAGACATTTTAGGTAGATAGTGCTCATTATTTTAAGTAATTTAATTAAGGATACACACCAGTAATGGAATCGACTAGGAGGTTCATTAATTTATCTTGTTTTATAAACTCTAGAGTGGGTAATGTCATCTCTAGGGTGATATGGATCAATGAGGGTTTGAAAAATGAAATCATGTTACTTGTTCATATCTTTAGGTTAACCTAATTATTAGAGTGATTAAATGAGGTGTATACAATTGAGGTATAATTTGATGGATAAGACCTTAATGGTATGGAAAACATCATTATGTGGGCTAGACATTGCAGCTTAAGGCATCCAAAAGTGTGGTTGTGATGAGTCTCATGAGGAAATTACGAATATAGAATTTGGAAGGACACCTTTGATGGGATCATCAGTGGTATTATTATAGTATAGTAAGTCGATAAATGTTAAGACTCTATGAAAGTGGCCACTAAATTTGTTACAAACCTGTAGTTAGATGAGACCTATGGAGAGGTTTTTTTGGAAGAAACCATGGATAAATCGGAGTCTGGGACCAAGTCAGAATCATCGATGTGATCTAAGAATTTGGTCAATACTATGAGAGAGTAGTTGGGATATTATTGTATTTATAGATAATGGAAGAGATAAAGATACCAGGAATTTGTGGTAGCAAGATGTAGCGGGTATATCTCTATAGGAAGGTAAGGCTTTAGGCAGTTGGAGTTTTTCCTAGGTTTATACAGATTAGATAACAGGTTTAAAGAAATTTAGGGAGTTGATTATGTTTTGAGGTATTCCATGAAAATGGTAGTATTATATTTATTTTTAGAATGAAAGATAGTGGTTCATGAATTGAATATATGTTAGATAGACTAACCCTGTTTTGGTTAATGTATGGGCATCAGTAACTATGTGTGATAATGGGGGATGCTTTGGAATTAAAGAACATTTAGGAATTATATATGATGTAGGATATCATGGGAATCAAGTGTGGTGTGTACCTTCGAAGAAACAATTATGATGAAGGAACTTATGGGTGTCATCAGTGACATGGGTGTGAAAAGAAAATTTGAGTAGATGCATGACAAATTGTACATGATAGTTGGGACATCCAAGTCTAAGTGAATGGTCTTTGTGGGACAATAAAAATTCCATTAGTTGGGTCTAGAAGTGAGCATGTAGGTGATTCTTTATTTGAGGAGTTTTGTAGAAGTTTTCATTCATGAGTAAGTAACCAGGGTAGCAAGGGGATATGAAAATGATATGGATATATTTTGTGTCATCTCATCATGTGGTAATGTGGATATTGGGATGCTAAGGATGTTTTATATCTGAAAACCTTCCCACCTTGTAATAACCTTGGATGAAAATACATGTATTTAAATGCTTTTTTTTGTTTTCTAAGGGTTAGGTGTAAGGAACCAGCCTTAAACATTATATATTCTGGTTACATCAACTAAAATTCAATTTCTTACATTATCAAAGATCATTAAGGTTTATATTTTTATATAATTATTTCAAAAACTCGTGTATAAAAACTCATATATCACTAAGTAGACACTTCTAATCAATATCCATTTTTTCAAAATATGAAACTTTTATAAAAAAATGTGATTTTTGTCCATAACAAAACTTCACAACATTAAACATGAATTATTCATTTAAATTAACCATCTATAAACCCTATGAAAAACATTTCAAAACATGGAATGATTAAAAAGATCAATAAGGTACATATAAAAGAAGAAAGAAACTATTAGTCAATGAATTAAAATATTTTCACAAAGTTAAAACATTAAAACATAAACCATTTATCTTCATTATAAAATATTATGTTTCTTGAAAACCCATAGAAATCATAAAAAAATCTTAAATGTAACTTATGGAATCATTTTCAAATCACTATTACATATAACGTAGATCTCTCAGATATGTAGGGAGTAACCATTCTGGTTACTCTTGAAAAACATATCATAGCATGTTCCCATAATCTCTTAGGAGAAACCTAACTAGTTAACTATGTCTGTTTACCCAATGAATTAGAGAATTATAATAGGATCACCCACCCTTAGTGTATCATGTAATTATATATCGTCAAAACAATTTCCAACAACTATAACATGATCATAACACATAAATATTTCATAAAAGAAACATTCTTGGGGAAAATAAATTTTCTATTTTATAATCACTTTTCATTTTTAAGAAGTTACACATTTATAAATGAAATAATTTTATTTTAAAATAAAATTTTTAAACTGAAAAGGAAGCTTCAAAATATTAAATTTTATTGAAATTACAGAATTCCATTCATGCCGTATATGTAAAAGAAAAAATTATTTTAAAATTTTGTAAAAAGAGACATTAAAGAGTAATTTTAAAAGAAATTCCATTATAAATATTATATCATTGATGTGAAAATTAATCAATTGTTTAGAATATGTGAATAAAATTTAAAACCACATAATAAAATAAAATATAATAAAAATTCATTTCACAAATAATCATATCATTACATAATAAATGAAGTACAAGGTTAACCCAAAGCATGAAAATTGGCTTAAAAATTCCCTTACCTTAGGTCCGAAAGCATTCTTCACAGTACCTAATGTCTTGTATTATCAAATTTAAGTCATTAATTACTTAATTTAAAACCTTTTACACATATATTTTATTTATTATCATTTTTTTATGTTCCTTTATGTCCATTTCAATGAGTTATAAATATCAGAATCATCATGCCGGGATTGTTCGTTTCATGGAATTATGGTTGGTTCCCTTGAGTATAATTATGGGAGTTCATGTAAAATGGAATAAAAAAATAAGTGGAAAGAAATGGTATTTATATGTTTCCATAATTTTAATTTATCCCAAATATCATTTTTTCAAATATAAGGATGATTCATTAGAAAAAATATTAATCATAAAGGTTTGTTTTGTTTTTTGCATTTTTTCCGACCATTACAAACTAGTTTTGTTTTATTAAATATCGTGTCTAAAAATTAGTTCAAAAACATTAAAAATGTTATAATATACATATTAAAATATGTTTCAACCAAAATAATGGTTTCAATACCAACCTTTATGGTGATAAAATAAAATGAAAAATCATCATCCATGAAGGTAGTGAATTGGCAAGTCAGAAACGATGTTTTCATTTTTTTAGAACAATAATAGAAGAGAAGTGGTTTTATGATGGATATTCCAATAACAAAGTAAAATTATTGTATATATATGATAATAGAATGTTCAATACAGTTTTCATGGAGGATTTGAAGATAATATTTAAGAAAATAAATAAAGAAATAATTTAAAAGAGAAAGAAGGGGGATTTAACCTCTTGTATATCGTCTCCTTGAAAACCTGTTTAAGGAAATTAGTTTTTGTATTTTGGAGAGACCAAGAAGTCTTAGACATGGGAAAGAGGCTTGAAAAGTTAATAGGATAGAATTTAGATATGTTTCAAAGCTTATAATTGGTTGGGATAAGAGGTTATGAGAAGTGGTATTTATATAGAGAGGGAGGGGTGTTTTTTATTATTTTATTCATTTGTTTATTATTTTGGCTCAAGACTATCAATATTATTGATTCCCATGAATAAATATAGTAACAAGATAATTATATTTAGAAATAATGAGTGATTAAATCATCTATACATAATCCATGACTCAATAATTTATTTATTTAATTATATGTCAAATACTGTAAATTACTGTATTTCACTATTCACCAAAAATTCAACTATTTTAGAAAAATCCAAAAACTACATCTTAACCATCTTTTAATGTGAAGATTTCAGAAATGGAATCAATTTTTAAAAATAATTTTCTAAATAAGGGAAATTAAAATTTTAATCAAACCCCTCATTTATTTGAAAAATACCGATTTTAATATTATAACTAATTTTATGACACTTTGAAAACTTAATTCAAATCTCACCAAATTATCATAAACCTAAAATAAAAAAAAATTAATTTATGAATATATTTTTTGAAAAATAAATTTTATTTTAAATTATTAAATTAATTATTAAATTGTAAATAAACATTTATGTGTCACAAAAATTCCAACACTTCATTTATCATTTGTAAAACATTTATTTACTAATTCTATGATATAAATATATCACATTTTCACTTATGGAAAACCAAAATTTTATCTATAATTTCATAGGTGTGGTTGTTATTTTAATGGCCAAATTACTATTCTAACGGTCTCATTACTATTCCAATTGTCAAGTTACTATTCCATTATTATAGATTACTTAATTACTATAAATACCACTTATTTCATTATACATTTATAATGAATTTGGATATATAATTCCAGAATGGAAAAAAATATTCTATAATTAAATCAGTTGTCACATTCTCCCCACATTGGGAAATTATGTCCTCATAATTTTTTCAATTATAAAACATGTTATGATACCTTTATCTCATATAATCTTCAAATTACAATGTTGTTTCATTAGCCATGTGGTTTCTCCGCCAAAACGTAACTTTCTTAATTTCCTTATTTTGAAAATCATTTTTCCTAGAGTTATGAATATAGACATTTTTGTCCTCATAAGAAAGGTTTTCTTCAAAGTGAACTACTTTAGGGATCAAAACATGAGATTAATCTAGCACATACTTTATTATAACTGAAATAAGAAAAACATTATGTACCTAGGACAAACTCATAGGAAAATCTACTTTATAGGAAACAAATCCAATTTTATCTAGGATTTTATAGGGTCTAATAAACCATGTACAAAGCTTCCCATACTTACTCAAATGTGTCAAAAGTTTCCATTGAGAAACTTTGAGAAAGACATTAACACCTATCTCAAAAAAAAATATCATGCCACTGGTTATCTGCATATCTTTTTTCCCTAAATTGAACATTTCTCAAGTTTCACTAAATCATATGAACTTTCACTACCATTTACTCTAGAAATTCTGACCACATAAACTTTCATTCATCTATTTCATTCCTAAATACAAGAATTTGACACATGTTTACTTATAATGCTTTATAATTTTCCATCTGTATAGAATAATGGAAACTGTTATTATATGAAAAATCAAACAAATAAATATTATGATCCCAAATGTCCTAGTAATCCATTGAACAAGATCTAAGAATATCCTCTAATGTCTGAATTTTTCAGTCTGACTATCCATTTGATTGATGATGACATGTAGTGATGATATTTAATTCAGTTCCCAATGACATCTGAAGGACCTTCCAAAATTTATAAGTGAACCTATGATCATGATTAGATACAATGGAAAGAGGAACTCCATGTTACCTGATTACCTCTTTATGGTACATTCAAGAAAGATGGTCTAAATACATAGTATCTTAAATAGGAAGAAAATGTGCAAATTTAGTTAGTCGGTAAAAAATAACCCAAACCACTTTGACACCATGAGAAGTTTATAGTAACCCCACTTTGAAATCCATAGATATATTTTACCATTTATACTCTCTCACTAGAAAATGACGAAGAATCCCCTTCAGTAATTTTTGTTTTACTTTTACCTATTTACAAGTCAAACGTATCATGGTAAAGTCATCAATATCTCTTTTCATTCTATCTCACTAGTAATAATCCAAAATGTTGATGTACATCTTAGTTATTCCAAGATAAAATGTAAATGGATAACTATGAGCTTCACTTAATTACTCCTTTTTAAAATATAGATCACAAGCCACACATAATCTCATCTCAAATCTGAAAACACAATCTTTATCGATGTTAAATTCTGGAAACATTCCATTTTTAACCAATTCACCAGTTTTCAGCAACTCATAGTCTTCCTTGTGCACTTTCTTAATTCTATCTAATAGAGATGCTTTCACTAACACCTCAAACAAAATAGAGGAATTTCTTTCACTAATAACTTCCAAGAAAAAATTGTCAAATCATTAACTAAGTGGACATGTTCTAAATGTAACAATGTTTAGTTATAATGATGTTTTTGACTTAAGGAATCTATAACTTTGTTTTCTTTCCATGATGGTAATTGATTGTGAAATCATAATCCTTTATCAGTTCCATATATCTTCTTTGTCTCATGTTCAATTCCTTTTGAGTGAATATATACTTAAAAACATTAGAGTTAGTATATTTTTTACACTTCACTCCATATAGATGATGTCTATAAATTATTAAATAAAAAACAAAAACTATTAATTTCAAAACATGTGTGGGATAATTTAACTCATGATCTTTTAGTTTCTATGAAATGTAAGAAATTACCAGATCATCTTCTATTAGAATGCAATCAAGACCCTTTAGAGAAGCATCACTATAGATGAAAAACACCCCATTTCTAAAATTCTAGACCAAAACTGGAGCATTCTCTAGTCCCCTTTTCAGTTCTTCAAAACAAACATCATATTCTTCGCTCTAAATAAATTTAACCCCATTTTATGTTAACATAGTTATCATGAAAAATAACTATTAAATTTTTTAAAAAAAATAATTAATAATATATTTTTAATCTAAGGAAACTAAGAATATATGTAAAATTTATAGGTCTTGTCCATTCGTCAACAACTTTTTTTGGAAAGATCAACTTTTGTGACATACAAATTTACAATGTGTCCCAGAAAAGAAGTATTTTGTGATGAAAAATTACATTTAATTAATTTCTCATATAATTTTTTTCTTTTAAGTTATTCAGAATAATAATTAGAAGATTTTCATGATGCTTATATATTTTTTATAAACCAAAATATCATCAATAAAAACAAAAAAACATATCCAAATGTTCAAGGAATATTCTATTAATATGATCCATAAATGAAATAGGGTAATTTCTCATACCAAAGGGAACAACTACACACTCACAATGCCCATATATAGTATGGAATTTCGTTTTCATAATTTCACCATCTATAACCCTCAACTGATGACACCTGGATCTCAAATAAATCATTCCAAAATACTATTTTTAAAGCGGGGAAAACAAATCATTAATATGAGGTAAAAATACTTATTCTTAACAGTGATTTCATTGAATACTCAATAATAAATACAAAGCCTCAAATAACCATATTTATTTTTAACAAAAAAAAATAAGGTCACCCCAAGGTAAAGTACTCATATGAATAAAACCTTTATATATCTCCTCCATTAATAGATTTTTCAATTCTATAAGATTTACTTGATCCATTCGATAAGTGGGTTTTAAAATGAGTTGAACAGCAGGGACTAAATAAACATAAAACTCAACCTCCTGATCATCTATAATACTAAGTAACGCAATAGGGAAAAACATAAAAATACATTGGTACAATTGGTAAATCATTAATCTAAAAAGTTCCTTTTCTTTAAAATATGTGAAAGATAACATCAATTTCTATCTTTTAATAGTTTCTTAGCTTCCTAAAATGATATTAATGGAATGGGTTCATTCTTTTATAAAAACTAATAATATTTTTAAAAAAACATCTTTAGCACTACAATCAATATTATCATCATAAATATAATTTTAATCCATGCCCATTTTAAAAGAAATCGACTAGCATAAATACAACAAGGTTTGTAGGTAGATTCTTCTCACAGACATCAATTGGAAGATTCTTATAATTTTTTCCCTTAAAATTTCCCCCCTGTATTTTTTACCACAATTTTCACAAAATAAAAAATTAATTTTCTTACTATCAAACTTATTTGATGCATTATTTCATTTTTTTAACCACCTAAATCTCTTTTTCTGATGGTTTTCAAAGTACACATGGTCATCGAAAAACTCTATTTCCAGCTTCTCCTCATATTGAACATGTTTTTCGTAACTTTTTGAATTCATCAGAATCCAATGTCATTCAATATTTTGTCTTCAATCCTAAGTAAGGAAAATTGATTTATCTATGAAGATCCTAGATAAAATTTGGGTTGTTCCTTTATAATTGGGTAAATTTCACTTCATATACAACCACTGAATCCTCATCATGTCTCAATTCACATAATTTAATTCCACACTAATCTGAATATGATTAGGAAAATATTTCTCATGGAAAATCTATTTGAATTCAACCCATTCAAAATAATCAATCTCCTTGTTATCACTAATATTCTTGGCCATTAACCACCAATGGTTAGATTCACTAGTGAAATGGTAAATATAAAGTCTAACCTTTTCATTTTCTAAACACCCCATGACATTGAAAATCTTTTCTAGTCATTTAACCCACCCCTCAGCTTCCACTAGTTTAGATGATCCACTAAATAAAGGTGGGTACCACCTCATAGAATGTTCCACCACTGACATATTCTTATATGCTTGATATAATTGATCTAGTTCATGGACACCACCACTATTTATAGCCTTCTTCAACTGATCCATTACTGTCACAAACTATTAAGTTCCAATTTCTACCATTCCAATTTTTTTATTCAGAAGGATATCATTCTCTCGGTGTCTTCCTACTTCATATTACCTAGTTCTTCTGTGGAAAACCATTCCTAACATACATATATTAGATGAATAAGCATAGTAATATTTATATTATGTATCATTTCAACATAACCATAAAGAAAAAAACATTTATGGGTATTTTAATAATATTATCCTAACCTCTAAAGTTATATAAACCTTGATCTGATACCAAGTGTATGGACCCGACATTAAATATTACAAAATCTTGTTAATTCAACTATAATTAACTTTAAAAAATTCCCAAATATCATTTATTTTTATATTTAGAGAATTATTTCATAACATTAGACATATAAAATCATAATATTACAATTTAGTGACATATAATAAATGTCTATTTTTTCATAATATGAAACATTTAGAACAAAGATAGATTTATTTCCATAATAAAACTTCCCAGCTTTAAACTTGAATCATTCCTTTCCTTTAACCATCCATAAACCATGTAAAATTTTTTAAAACTTTGGGTGACCACAAAATTCTTAGTAAGAAACATATAAAGGAAGAAAAAAACTGTTATTCCATGAATAAAAACATTTTCAAAAAGTTATAAATTTAAAACATAAGTAATTGAGCTTACCTTATGAAATCAAAAGTTTCCAACAAAACCATAGAAAGAAAAAATAAATCATAAAAGGTAACTTGTGGCATCATGTTCAAATCACACTTATATATAAAGTAGATCTCCCTTCTATATAAGGATAACCATCATGTTTATGCTTGGAATAACCACAAAATAATATTATAATAATCTCTTCAGAGAAACCTAATTGGTTAAATTTTTTCCTTTATCCAATCAATTGAGGAGATATAATGGGCTCATCCACCCTCGTTTAATGATGATACCACCCTTCATCAAAAAAGTTACCAAGAACCATGACATTATAAAAACATATAAATCTTCTATAAAAGAAACATTCTTGAAGAAAATAAATTTTCCATTTTGAAATAAATTTTAATTTTTCTGAAGTCGCACACTTATACTTGAAAATATTTCATTTGAAAATAAACTTGTAAAATTGAATTGTGTGTTATGTGGATTATCACCTCATTAATAAATCTATTTCATTTTTTTAAAAAAAAATGATACTCTTAGTTTATATTTTATAAGTATATATTATATAATTAATTAATATATATCATTAGTATGTTTCTTTTGGAAAAAAAAATAATAATGAATGTTATAAAGAAATACATTGATATTAGTAAATAACATGACACTAATTCATTGGCAGTTTCATTTTATTGTAATGTGAATAAAAATTTAATTTAATGTAATTATCACTTTATAATTATTTATAAAAAAATAAATTCCTAAACCATAAAGGATTTATAAATTAAGAATATTGATATAAATATTATTCTCTACACCTTTTTGTGAAGATAGTTTAAAACAGTCAAAATTATCAACATCAGATGATGAAATGTGATTATAACTACCTAATTCATGAACAGAATTGTTAAAAATGAAGTGTAGAAAAGTAAATATATTTCAATAAGTTTCCAAAATATGAATTTAATGTGTTTATATTTGTGATATTATATTTTAATACACATTTATGAAAATAAAATGTAATGCTTGGGACTTAGTAACTCAGACATCTTCCATTGATTTATATACATTCTTCTTGATTTTTGTTCCCCTATTTTCACTTCATTTTAACATTTTAAATTTTTATTTATATTTATTCCAAGGGATTATATTTTTCATCCGACTATATTCCCATGAATATTTTTCTTAAAACTTTTATGTCTTGAAAATAAGGAGGAATTTTTTAAAAGTGACCCAAAACTATGAATTTTACTATGATCAATAAATAAGTTTTACAAAAAACTCATTAAATTTTTTCATTATAATGATTTATAAATGATATTTCCATAATTTAGTAATGACTCATTTTTTAAAACAATATTTTCATTTATTATGTGATTTTTTTTGGTAATTAATTTTTTATTATGAAATAATATATTTCAGGATGTTATTTTATATCATATGAATGATTTATGAAACCCATTTTATTTCCATGGGTTCTTCATGAACAGTGATTGATTTCCATTTGAATAATTAATAAAAACATTATTTTTTATTGGTTCATTATGATATGATGATAATTTAATTTATGTGGCACATATATGTATAGATGATGATGAGAGGGATCATATATCTCCCTCTATTTTATTTAGTGTTAATATATCATGAGGAATTCAAGTATGGTCATAATGAATTTGTTCACACATGAATAGGTATTATGGGATAAATCACATTTTTAGGCACCATCGTAATTTGTTTTTTCACATAATAGTATACATAAAGGGTTTTCTCATATAGTTTTCCCTATTATATAGTTGTTCCATGCTTCTAAGATCTTTATCGAGTTTTGAAAAAAAAATCAATATGCATTTCATTTCCATTAAATTAATTACTTTTAAGGATTACACCATATATTTAAGGTATTAGACACATTTATATAATTCTAAAATGTTATATGATTATAGATATGTTTTGACCCATTTCATATCTATTATACTTCATTAATATGATTATATCCTATGAAATTTCATGAAAACAATCTATATTAGCATGGTTATGATGAAATATTTTCAAATATGGTAATATATGTTGTTTATGTAGATAATCTTCAACACAATAAATTTTTAGTTCCTTTTTTCATATAACTAGTTATGATATAAATTATTTAAATCCTATGATTAAGGTTTTATTTATGATATATTTTTTTCAACCTAATTTATTTTATATAATAACTATATTCCAACGGTTATCTTATATAAATAAGAATACAATTTTAGATAATGTTTATCACCACTTCTATAATGATCCAAAAAAATTAATGTTGTTTGTTGATGTGGTGATCTAGAGATGAATTCCTAAAAGTGAACTGGAAAATCTCATTCCCTTATACCACCCCTATAAAGCTATATGACACTAGGTACCTATTTAAAATAAAGAGATTATTTTACATTATGGATTTTTTATCATTAATGTAATAATATGTAAGGAGTTTGTTTCTATATTTGATCATTCTCACTGAATAAGGAACATATGAAAAAAGTGATTAAATTCCAATATAGATAATCATGGAAGTATTGGTTTTTGATTTATTATAAACTGAATTCACAATCCCATTAACCATATCCTTTATTAAAATATACATCTTCATGTGTGTCATCAATGTTTCAAATTGGGTTAATGTAGAATCCACTACAACCGACACTCAAAATTTGGTTACCATGTTTCAATATAATATCTTATTACATTGATTTGGGATTCTAAATATACTAATCATTTATAGTGTAAAAAAATTTTAAACTGTATATTAATAGTGGTTATATTGAAATATGGTGTCCATTAGAACATAAGCACCCCTTATCATTCACAAACCATAAGACATGAAAAGTTTATTAAAGGGTGATAAAATATATTTTGGATAATTCTAGGAGATCATGTCAAATAGATTGGTCTTTAAAACTCTATAGTTCTTTGTAGAATTACTAAAATTCCCAAAAGAAAGTTTTTTAAGCCTCAATTATAGTTATGGTATGGGAAGCCATTCCATCAATATATCGATCTATATTACTAATATTTTTAGGTGATGAAGACTTTATCCATGATAAATGATAATACGAAATGAATTATAATACTAAAATTGTGCAATCCTGAAGAAATATTGATGGATTCTTATTTTGATAATGAGGATAAAAAATAGAAAACTATAAGAGTTAGTGATATACACATAATGCATAATTTTCTACATAATGGAGACAAGATACAATTACATAATTCATATTTTCAATTTTTTCTAAGGAAGTCGCATTTAGGATTGTTGTGTGTATTCATGATTAAATAAGTGTTCCTATAAGGTGCCAAAATTATTCATTATGATAATATAAAACTTCTTATCTGAATAAACACCATTTCATCCTATAAAACAATATATATTAGTAAATTAATTCACATTCCTTCATTTTAAAATAAGGATCTATGGTATACCGATCAATATACTTTAAGTAAATTATTTATTGAGAAGCAACCCATATAGATTTTTTTTTAATTTTCATATGTTACATTCTTAAATTATTTTATAGATGTACTTAGATAATTAGAGTTTGTATTTGAGGATCCAAATGAATATCTTTTTTCTCCCCATTGGGAATCCTAATCATCACCCAAATAAGAGATATAGTATTCTATAGAAGTGGGGGATACTAGATTGAAGGGTAGAAGAAACCATTCGACAGGAAGTGTAAAACATTTGACATCCATGATACTATTATAAAAGGGAAACATTGAGTAATATGAAAATTTTAGTGATCCTGAGGTAATGATGGTATGACACATTAATTACATTGAAAATACCTAGTTTACTTGAAAGTGATCATCTATCCATTTTATAAATTTTTTCACCATCATATTGCATTCCCAAGACCACATTGTAATGATGAATCTTTAGGGGAACTATAAATATGTATTTTGTAACTATATTCCCAATATTAGAGCCTACATCATGAATTATTGATAAATGAATCAATAATAAACAAATTTTCTACATATTTTGGAAAATACAATCATTTATATAATATATATTGATCAAGGGTGGATTTAATGATTTTTAGGATCATGAAAATTGTATATCTCTACTTCATTACAAATGTACTATATTGTAAGGTAAAGTCCACTAGTATAAGATAATACATTAACCATGATGTAATACAGATTTACATGATATAATTTGGGATGAGGTTTAAATTAAAAAAATATATTATGTACCTTTAAAATGCACTATCATGGGTGATCTCAAATTATATTTTGTTTCGGGTTATTTAGGTGAAGCAGAGTTTCTGGACAAGGTCATTTATTAGAAATAGAAGTAATTTAAAACAAAATATTAATGGTATTTTGAAAATAAAATAAAAAACTATTTAAAATGATGGAGTTTTTTATGGTTTATAAAACCCGAATAATTATTCTGGAAGAAGATTTTTTTTCTTTTTGTTTTAGAAATTATATAGAGAAAATGAAACGAGAATATTTTTTTTGAAAACTATTTTTATAAAGTGTAATGAACCTTAATATACCTATTAAATTACTTATTAATCATTATAATTCAAATTAACATCCACTTAATTATTATCCCCTAATTTCTTACCCACAAACCCTATGAGAATTAACTTTATCACAAATATAAAAATAATTAAACCATATGCCAGCTTCAGAACATGAAATCATAGCACCCTGCTTTGATTTTTATTCTAAGGCTAGAATATTGTCAGTGGTAAATTAGGGAACCCATAAATTATATTAATTATGATTAATTGAGTTTAGAGATTATATTTTAACTCTAAAAATTTATCCCATGTGGTTTTGTACTACTGATTAAGACCTCACTCACAAAATTAACACATTACTCGACCTCATGAGTTTTGTGTTAATTGTTCAATTTCTTGTTTGGTTTCATTTAATTTAAAAAAAATCAAGGATCATATTATTTGAATTATATTATCTCATTTTTTAAAAATAAATAAATGAATAAGGTAATATATATATTGATTACAAAGAAAAACTACACTTCCATGGGTGTTGTAGTCATCATAAAAATGTTTTGCATTTGCAAAGTCCATGGAAAGGTTATAACCAAATAACATTTCTAATATTGAATTCAAAACAAAATAATATTACTATAGAAGAATAAAATTTAATAAAATAAATGAAATATATGATTAAATAAGATTTTTATTGCAAGAATAAAAACCTTACCACAAAGAAGAGGTAAAAAAGAGAATTTTGGAGGATATCCTAGCTTAGTAGCTTCCCCCCCCCCCAATAGTAAATTTAAATAGAATGCACTACTAATCCTTTGCTCTAAATCCTACAAGGCAGTTTTAACTCCCTCCAAATTAGAAAAATACCAATTTATAGAGTATAGGAGATTCTATGTTTGTAATAGGTTTTATGTGTGAATGGGGAAATTCGGCCAAATATTTTAAGACAAATTACACCATATTTTTTATAATAAAATGTGTGAACCATTTGTCCTTTCAGAAGGTTGATTTGTATAAAATTAGGTACTAGATATTACCTCTAAATTTGGGCATTTATAAGATATTATAAAGAAGTTATTTCCCAAATACTAAAGTTGTTTCCAATCTGGTGAGTCCAATCCATATTTGATTCATGACCCATTTAATCCAACCAAATTCATTATTTAGATTATATGTTCTGAATTGAAGTTATAGACCATTAAGTTAGGAGAATATTTAATAAAAATTAAGTTCAAATAATAAACCGAAATATATTTATGGTGACACTACTAAAGTGAAATTTAATGGGAAAAACTTGATTTTTCATCAAATTTTAAAATGAATGATCTAGTCCCAAATACATTCTAAATAAAAATATTTAACACAATTTTAGGAAATTATGTTATTTATTATCAAAAAATAATTCAATAAAAAAATTATCAAACTTTATGCATAAACATTTAATGACACAAAAAATATTTTTTTTAAACCTGTTTGGGATTGTGCACATTTTTTCTTTCATGAAATAGGGAAACCTGTTACACTGAATCTACACCTAGAGGCACTAAAACCCAAGTAACTTTTTCCTGAAGTCCCTACAACTATCCCTAAGGCCATTAAAAAATCCTAAAGTCATATGTCTGATAGGACTCCTAAAACTGGCCTAAAGTCTTATGGCCCATGGGGTATACACTGGATCAATGCCCAAATCTTAGGCTCTGGCCTTGCACCTAGCCTTTTACTTTCCTAGAAAAGCTGATTCTCTCCCAATCCACCACTATTACCTAACCCTACTTGTACAATCATGTGCCTATCACACCTTGGAAAGAGTTTTCTTCCCCCTTTATTCCATTATTTCCACCTTAACACTATGAGAGGTTGTTATCTCCCATTTTCCACCATTCTCAACCACCATTTATGCACGCACTTGTTCACCGTAGAAAATACATCACCCCACAAAAAAATTACGGGACATATGTGGTCTTGTTTTTATTGTACCTATGGACTCCTATGTGTTGTTTTTAGCTAAGTATCACTCGGTTATAGTGCTAGATATGGATAATTTAATTCCATTATGAATTCAATTTAATATAAATACATGTCACAAAACCCTAGCTATATGTTGCAAAACATCCTATTTATTGGGAGAAAATCCCTCAAGGAAGCATTGATTCACTTTTGGGTTGATTGTGTTTGTTCAAAAAGTGAGATTGTTGTTGACAAAGAAGGTTTCCATGGTGAGTTTTCAAGTTATAGAGATATTGTTGGCACCCTATTTTTACAAAGAACCATGAAAAAGGAATGGTCAATCTGGAGGTGGTACAAAAAGAATAGATATAATGTGGTTTGGAAACTTGCATGAAAATCATGTTTCGGGATCAGAACCTAAAAAAATGGCAAAGGAATTATGTGCAAGAAAGATTTGGAAACTTGTGCGAAATATGGATTTGCGTGAAAGAATCTTGTGCACCCAATGTGACTTTTAATGGGGTTTTGTGCACATGAGGAGGATCTTGTGCGACACGTCGAATCTTCTACGCAAGGTTCGACAATGCCAATAAATAAAAGGTTACCCTGCTCAGTCGAAGAAGCATAGCACTTAGAGAGAATTAGAGATCTAGATCGAATAATGTTTTTAATAAAAGGGAGTTGCGTGATGGATTTTGACTTGTGCGCTAGCTACGGAAGTTATGCATAAGATTTGAGTTGGACATAAGATTGAAGTTGTTCATAACGGGTGTTTCACAAAAAAAAACTAAACTCTTTCACATAAGGTATTAAAGTTGTGCTCAATATGTATTAAATATCACGTAAAAGATTTGAGGTTTCCCAGTAATACTGCAGTAAAAAGGTGTTCATTAGTGAATAAAAGTGGGACATCAATAGAGTATCAATATAGTGTGGAGGATGCATTAATTTGAGAAAATTAAGTGACCTACAACTCTATAAACTGTGACTGGATCCTATGAAGAAGTAGTGACCACACATCATCTGAGAGAGAAGTGAGCTTTCAAATTTGGATTGGTTGTAAACTAAGAGGGATAGTGATTCCCCTCTAAACTTTGTAAATTATAGTGCACTTTTAGTGGATTTAGTACATCAGCACATTGTCATTGTATGCTCCTTGGACATAGCCCAGTGAGGGTGAACCAGGTAAAAATTAATGTGTCTTGTTCATTATTTAATATTTGTTCATACTCAACAATGGGAAGGAGATAGGAGAGAGTTTTTTTTTAACAATAAAACAAGGTCAAAAGGGATAATTGTTTTAATCTGTCATACCCTGATTTACCCCCTCTCTTAGGGTATCTAGCCTAAGGAAACTAACAATATTCCATAAACTAGAACTAATGTTTCTTAGACTCTCCATTCACTTCAACTGATCCTATATTTATAGTTTTTTTGTTATATGATTTCCAATATTACATATTGATTAATTTCTAAAACTATAAAGGGGTTCACAAAATTTCCCATAACTACTTCACTATACTGTCTCACATCCCCTATTTTTCTAAATAATATCCCCTTTTATTAACATCCTCTAATAAATCCTTTATAAAACATATCATGTTTCATTTACATCTAATATCAGTCATCCATTATTATATGACAGAATTACTCCATATCTCTTCACACTCTTGAACCATAACCATTCTCATATCCTAGAAAAACTATTCTTATAGGTTAAAATTCATACCTCAATCCAATACCAATCCCATGGCATATTATAATAATCCACTAGCCAAGTGTAATGCTTACAACTAGAGGAAGAATCATTCCCCATCCCCTAAACCGACCCCTATTTAAAAACCTAGTCTATCATCATCACCATTTATTTTCCCCTTGCATCCCCATTCTTCATCCACTACAAAATGATTCTCATATTCAATTAAACTATAATAAGATCACCACCATGAGTACATAATAATCAATAATAATTATCTTTACTGGTGGATGCAAAACTAAAAATAAAACCTTTATGATCAATAATTTCTTTATATTTATTAGTAACTAGGTAGATTTGATTTTAATATAATTTCACGTGTGAATTAGCGTTTAACAAATTCGATAATTTTATTTTGGTTTATAAAGATTATTTTCAGGAAATTATTTTTCATTATGAAAGATTATTAGAGTTAGATTTTTATTTAATGAAATTTTTATTAAAAGGTCTATATTGAAAAATATTGGTGAATGAAATTATATTTATAATTTTTAGTTTTTTAGAAAAATGGTATATTATTTAATGTAGCTTCAGCATAACGGGTCAAATGTTAAGAAAATGTGAAATTTTTTAGTAGTTGGCCTTACCATATTACTTGATTATAAAAAATGAATAGAATAGAGTATGAAATAGAGAATCTATATATTATTCATCACTATTTAAACCAATATTGGACATAAAAACATGACTGTTAGGGTATAATGAAATTTCTTGTGGTTTGAGTTACATTATCCTTCTATTTTCATAGAAAGGTGAATACGAAATATCATTTCTCATCATATTTTTATGTCTATCAAATGAAACATAAATTAATCCCCAGTGATGGGGACATTATGGATCATTTAGTAAAACAATTTAATTACATTGTTGGATCAAGGTAAATTTCCCCTCTTAGAAAGGTAAATTCCACTTATAAAACTTTCTGAGCCATGATGGTCTAATTAAAAAGGATATTGATCTATATAAATGGTCTTATGAGTACTAAATAGATTCATAAATATATAAGGGTGAGTATAAATTATCATAGTCCACCACTCACCCTAAGGATCCACAAATGAACTTCCTTATAAACATATCACTTCCATGATCTTGATCCATTTCACTATTAGATTTGAACCATAATTTTAGAAAATAATCTCAATTTAATTTTCTAATTATATAACACATTTTTGATGGAATGAGAATAGGATTTTATGGGTCCCTAGAAACACCAAAAACATCCAAATTATACCCTCCCCATTTTATCCCACACAAAACACTTCAACCAAATTCATTCCCACATTCATCTTGTTTGACTATCACACTTTAACACAACCTACCAAGAGACGTCCCATGACTATTTTAGTTAAGAAACATAAAATATTTACCCAACAACAACAAAAATACTTCTTATATCCCTACATTATTTCATTGATCCTTCTACACAATGTTATTTGTTACTTAATACCTAGATCAAATACAAGGGGATGATGCATGATGATCCCCTTAAGATCTATAATATTAACCACACAACCTTACAGATGGGCTCCCTATCTTTTAAAGATCTTCCACTGACCCTATAAATTCAAACCCTTAATATTATTTCCATTGTAAACACAATATAGGGAAAAAAACTATATATGAAACCCACCAAACAAAAAATGGGCATTTCTTTGATACCTCCTTCCAATCCAGTTCAAAATCCACATAGGGGATCCTTGGTAGAAAACAATGGAGAATTAATAAATTTGCATCCCCTATTGTGTTATAGTGGATCTTTTATTTCTATATCTTTCTCATATTTCTATTTTAAAATGTATATAAGGACTATATTGTAAATATTTTCCATGATGAAAAAACTAATCTTCATGAATAATTTTTTGAGAAAAACTCATCTCCTAATTATTAAATTGTTAGATATTTAATGATTCACCATTATATGATTATAGGGTGTAGATTTATTTCCATGTATCAATAAATTATTCAAGAATTTAAATTTTAAACATACACTGAGGATTTAGAATCATAGGTTGCATTTTTAATAAATAATTTTTCTTCTTTCATATAATCTCTTACATTATAATAATATTTCACATTATTAATATGATATCATTTCTTCATATTTTTTATAAAATTCATTAAATATATAATTAATATTTCGGGATGAATCTTTAAAACCATTTAAATTTTTTTAATTCTCATTAATATCTTAATTTTTTTAATTGCACATTATATTATTTCCATTCATTAATTTATTTCATGGAAATATTAGTTTAGTAAACTAATTATTAGTGTTCATTGCATGATTTTATTACTAATTATCTAATTAATTCACATCCCCAAGAGGTATTATGATCCTTTTGGGGATTTTATTTATTATAAACTATTTATTTAGATATCCTTAACACATTCATAAATTCCATAACATATGTGTTCATGTAATCAATATAATATGATTTTTAACATCATTAAAATAATAGATCCTATAAAATGATTTTTTTTCATCACAATTTTTCATGAAACCTAACTTATATTTCATCATTTTATAAACTATAGTGTCCATAAAATTCATATATCAGAAAAACAAATTAAAGAAAACATTTCCTTCCCACCCTTTTTATTTTTTAAAAATACTTGAATTGTCTTGATCTGAAAAAAAAAATTGATTATTTTTGTTGATCAATATGAATTCTTCTGTTATAAAGAAGAAAATGGTTTTTTTATTTTGAAGCATAAAAAACTAAAAAAAATAATGTAATTAAAAGACTATAAGGAGGTATCTAATACATTGATGCATTCCATTATGATACCAAAAAGGGAACATGGTATAGGCATATAGGTTTCCAATACAAAAAACACAGAAGGAACAAAATATGCTCCATAAGCATCTTGAGTGAAATCTAGGTCCTCTGTTCCTAATATCTAACTACAAGAAATAATATCAACAACCTGTAGAAGGGAACTTTCCCTTGTCATTACCTATAGATAAATAATCTTCTTAGGTACTAAAGGAAACCCGAGTAGGGTATGAGAAAAAATACTAATAGGCCACCACCAAATGTTTTTACATGTAAACTAAGAAGTACCCATAACTAAATAGTTTCTTTGTATAATAAAACTAGAAAACAATACTGAAATAAATAACCAGACCACTCAAGTTCCTATAGGACACCTAGAAGGTCTACCTACCTCATCTCATTTCTCAAAGAAAAGTTTGGATTGTTTTTTTAAGGGAGATGATTCCTTGGTCAAAGACCAAGACACAAAATATAATAATAAAAAATTCAAGGATTACAAAAGTCTAAACAATAGAATCTTTTACAATCATTATCATAAAAAGGGAGAAGACCATCAGGAAGGTCATCTAGCTAGGTAATGTCCTAGTTAGGACTCCTATTAGAAAGGTCGTTTGTCACCCTGTTGGATTCACAGAATGCATGAGTGACAATATAAGTAATCTCCATGAGAGATTGAAGAAAATTCATCTTACGGGTTGTGAGTGGTCAAGCCAGATGTACCACTCCATTCCAAATGGCCTAAACAATCTTGGTCGAATCACTTTCAATCCAAATATTATTCAAGCCCTATTTCTTAGAAAAGAAAATAGCATGAATCACACTCATCATTTTAGCTTCCAGGGATGATGCAATACCACAATTTCCATATAAACAACCAAGGCATTTTACAAGGTGGTCTCTAAAGATAGAACCATAACTTGAGGGACCTGGATTTCCCTTAGAGGTGACATCCACGTTCACTTTAATCCATCCAGGGAGCAGATATTTCCAGAACACTTCAAAAGTATACCTAGGTTGACGATTGATACCGTCAACCTTAAGATGATGAAGAATCTCAAAGTCCTTGATAGAGTTGTCACAACAAGCCTTATGAATCGAGGAAGCTTCATGAATATAAATGAGGATCTGCATCCGACCTGAATTTAAACTGAATAAGGAATTGCTATGAATGAGAGAATTTCTACCATACCAGATCACATAGAGGTGCTCCGCAAGGGGAGTAGGGAAAAGATTATTGATTTTCAGGGAGGCTTCAATATCTACAAAACACTTTAGATGTTAAGTGAGAGAGTCAATAAAATTCTATCTACAATCAAACCTATGAAAAATATATTTCTAAAGGGCATAAGATGTGGAAAAAGACAGAAAAAGATGGTAAGTATCTTCCTTATGTTGGTTACATAGGTTACATTTAGAGTAAAGATGAATCCCAAAAGATTCAAGGAAAACATCAGTGGGGACTCTTTTCTGAGTAGTGTTCCAACCAAGAGTAAACCTCAAGGCCTTAAGGAAAGGCTTATCAAAAGATTTTATCCAGCTGAACTTGCTATCCAAATTTTAAAATTTATGATTGTAATAAATTTTCGAGTTAAGAACACCATTATGAGCCATGTATGTGCATATGTAAGTGTCCATATAACTGTAATACTAATTTTGTCTTGATCGAGGCTTAACTTAGACATTTATAACCAGTATAATGATCCTATAAGCTCATGAAAAAGGTTACATGCCCCAGATCCCAATAAGAGTGTGAAACATCATGCACACCACTCGAGATGGTGAGTGAGCCATTACATCCTCACTCAAATCATGGAACATGGTGCATAAATCCCAATGCCTATATAGTAGCATCGATGTGAGATTCCATACTCAATACCCAATATAAGGGAGTGTGATTATATGACATGTTCAACACCCATTACCATCATATCACATCCCATATAAAGGCATATTCATAATTATAATTAATATGAGGCATAACCTCCCAAAATTAATTTCAATCCATACCATATACATCTAAATGAGGCATAATCATATTTATAACATAATACACGAGGAAAAACATCCCATGTATCTAAAAGTCCAAGTTCATTTAGTAAGGTCTTATAATTAAAAGTGTGCATTTAGAAAACCATAACAAAATGTTAGGCCTTACCAACCTCCATGAACCATTTCATTTCAAATAATCCCTTTAATTTATAGTGGGGAATCCATCACACATTATCCACTCCACTTTATTAAAAAAAATTATTATTAACAACCAATTTAATTCATTAAGAAATAGGAAATCAATTCATATGGATCAAGGGGGTCACTTAGAAGGTGTCGTGGGTAACAAGAAAATGGTATACTGGGAAAATTCCAAATATAAGAGGGAAAAAACCTAATATGTGCTTTGGGTTCCGTTTAATATTTTTTCTCAAGGGAAATTTCATTTAAAATCTAACTTAGAAGATAATTTAATGTTCTGGGTTATTAATAAATTTAGAGTTTATGGGAAACTAAACTTGTCACACCCAAGGGGTGTCCATTTAAGGTGTGTAAAACTTCTAAGCTACCCAAAAATGATCAATAGGTGTAAAAAAGTGCAATGGTCAATTTGATATGAAGAGACCAAATAAAGGGGACGCGCAGAAAATTTTGGCATGTAGTACAATGGCGTAGCTACATAGCATCACAACTCAAAGGGAAAATGACGTGACCACCTACCAAAAGGTCATAAATGACTCCTCACTTATTATCATACCTGTATTTGAACCATGATAGAAGAGATCTAAGAAATGTGTCCACACCCTGAAAATAGGAAAAATGAGCTTAAAATAGCATGATGAATTCAAAGGAAAAATGACATAGGATGGGAGAGATTAGGAGAGAATACCACAATGGATTTAATCCATTCCACACGGTTAGCTGCATGGTTTGGCTAATCCTGTTCAAACCATGAAAAAATTATCTACTTAAAACCAAAAAATAACTGCACATCCATGCACCCTGGGTCACATGGTTTTCGACAAACCATGCGGCTGAGTTCTTTCTTCCCATTTTAGGGATCTAGGCTCTGAACAATCCATATATGTACATGTGACCTCCTTAGCTTTATTAGTATTAAATATTAGGGACCATTGATAAATTCAAATTGAAAAACTAATGATCCATACCTTTGCTGAAAAATTATTTGTTACAACCTCCACTCCTTAAAGAAACTTGTCCCGGAGTTGTCCTTCTAAGGGTGAAGAGATATCTTCATTAAGTATTTTTAGCCGTTGGGATCATATATCAGCTTCTCATTCTTAGGTCTTGTCCTATACTCAGTCATGATTCCAAATCACTTGTACTATAGGAACTGACCTTCCGTGGAGGGTTTTCACACAGTGATCCACAAAACACACAGCAAACATCTTGAAGGAAGCATTTACATCTAGTTCAACCTCATTAGTCTAGAATGCGTGTGATGGGTCTGGATAGTATTGGTGAAGCAGAGATATATGAAATACATCATCTATTGACCAGTACCTCTGAACAAGTTCCATCCGGTAAGCCACTGGTCTGATCTATTTCACAACCTCGATGGGTCCAATGAACCTCAGTGAGAGATTACCCTACTTTAAAATGTTTATATTCCCTAACCTATGTGAGACTTGAAAGAAAACCCTATCTCCGATGTAGAGACCCGAAGCTTGAAGTACATAGACATTACATTACATTTGCGGAATACTTAGTACATAACAAAAATACACACACAAGGATCGTAATAGTTTAGTGTCTTTGGAAACTCGGAATAAAATCTTCTAATCGTGGTGAAATATCTTCAACATCTCACATAAAGATCTTCCTCTTTTTTTTACCTAAAACCTTTCTTTCTATCCTGGGGAAAAGAAAACATAAAAGGGTGAGCTCAAATGCTCATTAAGGGTAAAAAAAATAAATATCAATCACATCATATTCATAAGAACATAACTTTTGGAAATCGTAACCTGCAAAAGAGAGCATAATTTCATAACATGGGATAAATCATAGTAGTGAAATGAAATCCCAATAATCATAACATAAAACATGAAACTTTGTGGCATACACACATAATCATAGAAAATCATTTCTTGTTAGTCAAGACTCATTGCCAAGACTATCTTAGTGGACAAAGTCCCTTTCTGAATCGAGTAACCCTCGTTTCAGTCCTGTTTCACTGAACCGGTATAACCTACCGTTCTAGCCCTGTCTATCTCATGAGATATAAAATCTTTACCCAATGCATTGGAGGGAGATATAGGTCCCACCCATCTCATAATGATACAATTCTTATGTGTGCCACAAAATCATAAGCCATACATCATAGCATAACCCATGTAATAAAAATGGGAATCTTAAACATCGTGACATCATAAAACAATTCATATAAGATAAAGGAATTTATAAAAGTAATTCCATGACAACATTATCAAATCAATGTAATAATAGAGATAAAAACAGAACCCTTTATTATCATAGATGGAAAATAATTTTGATAAAACACTTGAACTCCATTCTTGAGGAAAATATCCTTTCTTCTTCAAAAACATTTTTCCTTTCATAACATGTCATAAAATTTTAAACTAAAAGAGGTTGATTAAAAATAAACTTGTAAAGTAAGCTTCTTGGAAATAATGTTCTAAAAATCCATTCATGCCGTATAAGTTAAAAGAAAACATTTTTCGTACTTTTGTCGGAAAAGTCAAAAAGTACCTCGTACGATAAAAGATTCCTCTCATAGATATTACTAAAAACTCACCGAAGGGTAAAAATGGATTTAAACAATTTTAGGTGGATGGAAATAATATTACATATTGATGAAACATGGATGTGGATGATAAAATACACCCCAGTAAATACTTACGAATAAACAATCTCGGAAAAAAAATGAGATTGTGATATTTCCCATACCTTAGGTCCGATTTGCTTTGTACGTGTCCGAAGCTCCTGTATAATGGTTTAAATAATGTCATTGACTTATTACAGAATCATATTCATTATTATGATATCATATATGGTTCACTTATGACATTATATTACCCGTTCTTTTGTAAATTCCATGTTAAAGAAGCGTTTTGGGTAAAATCGTTTCATTTATCGTAGGTGTTTTGACTTGTTGTTCTTGACATTATTATTACTTATATCATGATTTACTTACTTCCAGAATATAAAATATGATTTATATATCATATATATTCAGTATATATATATATAATAGATAGATAAATGAAATGAAAAACACCGTTCATGGAGACGGTAGTCCGTACGTACGCATGAACGCTGTTTTCCTTTCCTTATTGTCTTGAATGGAAGTAAGTAGATGACATACATATATATATATATACATAAATCCAGTAGCTTTATAATGTCATATATTTCATTATTATTTCTTATATATACTTTATAATCATTCTTAAATGGTTAACATGGAGAATGAATCTCATCGCGTCGTGGAGACGGTAGTCCGTACGTACGCACGAGCGATGATATCATTTCCATAAATATTGAATTGAATTGGAGTGGATTATACAATATATCAGAATAAATATGATGTTGTAATAACTATGTATAGTTATTCTTTACACCATTATACCCATCCATGTAAGGTGGTGGTGGAAAATAGATTACACCACGGCGTGGAGACGGTATTCCGTACGTACGCACGCGCGGTGATTTCTTTTTCCGTAGGATGGATAGATGGTGAAATACGGTTGTTTCATACTTATAATAACATATCAGTATATGAGTGATACTGATGTTATTACTTCATAATGAAACAACCTAAGAAGAAGAAGTGGAAGAAGAAATAAAGATGAAAGAATTGGTAACAGTAATTACCTCTTCTTTGAAGCGCCTCTTTGAGACCTCCTCTTAGGGCACTAAAATTGGTCTTTGAGGAAGACCAGAACCTCTAGGATGTTGATAGGGAAGTGGAAAAGAGATTTTGGCAGGGTTTGGCCGAGCTTGAGTGCTCAAATTGGTGTGAGGAGGAGGGGGAGGAGGTGTCCTTTTATAAGGGAGGAGAGGGGCACCTTAGGAATACCTCAAAATATTGTTTTATATTAATGTCAAAATCGGTTTATAATGGTTCCAAAGGGTCTTATTTCGAAGATAAGGTGGGGATGGGTCTAAATCCTATCAACCAATAGTATTTAGACAAGTTTAGGGAATTATTTTAACCTTATCAATTAGATTTAACTCTAAGTTAAATAATTTAACTTTTACCGTGTCTTTTTGTTTTCTTTCACTATATGGTTAATACACTTACTATAACATGAAAAACGAACCCGATATTATTTATTATTAATATATATATCCTTATCTAAGTCATTTGGCCGAACCTTAGATTTTTAGGAATAAAATAACAATTAATAATATAATATTTGATTTAAAAACTATTTTGTGTCAATTTTGACACTATTTGATATATGATTTTTTTGAAAGTCATAACAGAATTATTTGTTCGAACCAAGTTGATTAAATAAACATTAATATATCATAGTAACCTATAAAATTAGTGTAATTCATAAAAAGTCTCAAATTACATTCATTTGAGCATTTATAACATCAATTATGTTAATATTTCCTTAAAAAGGGTAATTACTGCATCATCGTTGTGTCATAAATAAATTAATTTATTTAAAGTCTAAAAATTATAAATAAAATATCATTATGTAGGAAATCTTTTTAGATTTCTAATGAATATTTACAATCGAATTTATCTTATTTATAACCCTATATTAAAAATGTTTTATTAAATGAACTTTGATTTTAACTCTTTTAACTCTTCTTTGAATTAAATTAAAATAAATGTCCTAATATAATCCAAGTGGGCCTAAATGGTCATATTTTATTCCTAAGTTTGTTTTTGGTCGAATTACACTTGTCCAATAGAATTAGGACATGTTTTAGGGTAATATTAATATCATATTTACCCTTAGTTACCCTATTTACTATTAACCGCGGTAAAAAAAGTAAAAAGTCACTATTCACCAAAAAAATTATTTTTATCTCATTGAACCACATTTTACTTACTGATATCAACTGTGTCTGTCGGATTTTCGAAATTCCATTCACAGAAGTGGTAAAATTATGTTTTATGCAAAATTCTGTTTTTTAACTACCACTTAGTAGTTTCACTATTCATCAAAAATTGATGTTTTTCAGAACAATGCCAAAATTTCATCCTAAGCTATATTTCATATTCCGAATTCAAAAATGAAGTCTATTTTACCAAATTCATAACATAAAAGTTGCATTAATTAATTTTATAATTAAATCCCGCTGTTAAAACAAATAGCGTGTTTTTAAGAAACAATATCTATCAAAAGATTGACACTTGATTATGTCTGGTTTAAATGTGAAATTACATCCAATGACCAACATTGTATTAAATTGTAAAAATATATTATAAATATACTTTAAAACCACTCAAATTAATGATTTATCACTATTAATTATTTCGATTAAAAAAGTTGTTTTTAATTATAATTTAGTAATTTTCACTATTCATCATAAAATAAAAGTTATCCGAAAAGTACCAAAATTTCACCTTAGGCTAAATTCGATGCTCCGAATCCAAAAATGAAGTTCATTTTGAAAAATAAGATTTACAGAATTTCAAAAATTGGTTATTACTATTCATAACGGCTAGTTTTAATAATATTTTAATAGCATATCGTTGTTTAGTGAAACTCGGTATTGCGTATTACACACGCTATCGAGGAAGGTCGTGATTGCGTGTAATGCAAGGCAAGTCAAGGATGTGTGTTGTGCAAGCTCCTTTTGGTGTAGCGTACAACACAAGACATTAAAATTAAAAAGATAATTTTTAATAAAATCTCGGGCTGTTACATCCGACCTCAAACTTCATAGGTCTCCAACATCTGTTTTTATATGAATGATGTCTGGATTGAGCTTTCATCATGTACTTTCTGATCAACTAGACCTTCTCTACAGTCTCCTGCACGAGACGTGGTCCAAGCATAGATACTTCCCCTGCCTCTATCTAGCACAGAGGTGAGCGGTAAGGCCTACCATATAAGGATTTATAAGGATCTATCTCCAGGATATCATGAAAGATATTTTTATAATCGAACTCAATAAGGGGAATTTGTTTCTCCTAGGAACCCACAAATCAAGGACACATACACAGAACATGTCCTATAGCACATGAATCATATTCTTTATCTGTCCATCGGTGTGTGGGTGATTGTTCATTCTCAAAAGTACCTATGTACCCAAGTCCTTCTGTAACCCCATCCAATACCATGATGTGAAACGAGCATCTCTATCTAAAATGATAGAAGGAGGAGCTCCATGAAGATCTACAACCTCCCTAATGTACAACATTCCAAGCTCTTTTACCATGAATGTCTCTCTCATCGGTAAAAAGTGTGTGACCTTTATCAAAAAATCAACGACAACCCACACTATATCATTGCAACTAGGTTATCTAGGTAGACTAGTCATGAAGTTCATTGAAACGTCATCCCATTTACACTCAAGAATGGACAATGAATTCAAAATCTCTATCAGTCGCTGATGCTCCACCTTCACCTGGCAACTGGTACACTGAACCAAAATTTTTATTTAGCGGCATTTTTTTTCGTTTAGCGGTGGTTTAAACTGCCGCGAAATCGTACTACGATGGTTTTGGAAAACTACCATAAAATCATGTGTCGGGAAATAATTAGCGGCGGTTTAAACCGCCGCTAAATCATTTTTATTTTATTTTTTTCATTTTTTTTTAATTTTTAATTAGCGGCAGTTTAAACCGTTGCTAAATTATTTTTATTTTTTTTATTTATTTTTTTTTGTCTTTTTTATTTTTGAAATTACTTATTTATTTATTTGTTTATTTATTTTATTTATTTTTTTTATTTTCTTAATTTATTAATTTATTATTTATTTATTTATTATTTATTTATTATTTATTTATTTATTATTTATTATTTATTATTTATTATTTATTTATTATTTATTATTTATTTATTTTATTATTTGCTTATTATTTATTATTTATTATTTATTATTAATTATTATTTTTTATTTATTTTTTATTTTTTATTTATTTCCCTTATATATTTATTTATTTATTTATTATTACTTCACACATGCCCATCCATCTCCATGCATAAGTCTATATCCAAGAACATGTCCATGCCATATATATAAATTCTGCGTTGTGTGAGATTTGAACCCCTTACCTCTTACTTATTCTCCAAAGAGTTTACCACTCCAACAGGCTTTTCATGTGGTCAATAAATCGAATTTAATATACTTATACATACATATATATATTAATTGGAAAAACAAGTAATACATAACAAATAGATACACACTAAATAATTATTAATCAATAATCATTAATCAATAATCAATAATTAATAATTAATCATATATAATATATAATATATAGCATATAACATATAATATATAACATATAATATATAATACATAATACTTAATAAATAATATCTAATTTCTAATTTCTAATTTCTAATTTCTAATATATAATTTATTATATATAATATATGTTATATATTTTATATTTTATATTATGTATTATATAATAGATAATATATAATACATAATATATAATCGATAATATATAATATATAATAGATAATATATAATATATAATATATAATATATAACATAGTATATATAAAAGTAATGTATAAGTAATAAATTAATTAAAAAATAATTTAATATAGAATAAATAAATAATAAATTAATAAATAATTAATAGATAATAGTTAAATATATATATATATATATATATAATATATAATATATAATATATAATTAATAATTAAAAATTAAAAATAAAAATTAATAATTAATAATTAACAATAACCAAAAATTAATAATTGATCATTAAGAATTAATATTTAATATTTAATATTTTATATTTAAAAATTTATAAATAATCTATAAATTATTAATAAATAAATAATAAACAATTAATAAATATTGAATAATGAATAAATAAATAAATAAATAATAAATGAATAATCAAATATTAATAAATTAATATTTAGTAAATAAAAAAATTAAATAATAAATAATAAATAATAAATAAGAAAGAATAAATAATAAATACATAAATAAATACATAAATAAATAGATAAATGATTAATTAATTAATTAATAACTAATAATTAATTATAACTAATAAATAATAATTGATAATTATAAAATCAATATTTCTTAATTAATATTTAATATTTCAATTTTAATATTTAATATTTTAATTTTAATATTTAATATTCAATATTCAATATTTAATATTTAATAAATAATTAACATTTAATTAATATTTAATTAATAAATATTCATTAAATGATTAATAAAAAATAAATAAATGCATAAATAAATAGGAAAGTAATGAATAATTAATTAATAATAACTAATAATTAATAATTAATAATTATAAAATTAATATTTTTTAATTAATATTTTTATTTTAATATTTAATATGCCATAGTTAATATTTAATATTTAATAGATAATTAATAATAAATAATAAATAATAAATAAATAAATAATAAATAATAAATAACTAATAAATGATCAATAAACTAAGAATAAATTAATATTTAGTAAATTAAAAATAAATAATAAAGAATAAATAATAAAGAATAAAAATTAAAAAATAAATAATAAATAATAAATAATAAAGAAATAAATACAAAACTAAATAAATAGATAAATAAATAATAACCAATAATAACTAATAACTAATAATTTATAATTTATAATTAATAAATAATAATTAATCAGTTAATAATTAATAATTAATTAATTAATAATGAATAACAAATAATTAATTAATTAATTAGAAAATAATTAAAAATGAATTATTAACTAACAATTAATTAATTAATTAATTAAAAATAAATTAATAATTAATGTGTACATAATAACTAAATGATAAATAAATAAATACATAAATATATAATAATAAATATTATTTAAATAAATAATAATTAATAATTAATTTATTAATTTATTAATTAATGAATTAATATTAAATAAATTAATTAATAAAAAAATAAATAAATAAATCATAAAACGTTAAGAACCTCTGTAGACCCTAAAAACACTAAAATGGTCATAAAATATGATCTAATACTCATTTTCAAGTGCCAAAGCCAGTCAAATCAATGATCGTGAAATGGACTTTGATATGATATATGGTATAGGCTGAATAGACACATGGATCAAAAGTTATAACCGTTTGAATTTTAAGAAATCAGTATCTTTAACTAAAACCTATATTTCGGAGGCCTTCTAGGCCTTTCTAGTGGAATAAAAATGGGTACAATACTTACAGAGTTGGTACTAGACCTAAGTAGTGTGGAGATCGTCGCAGGCTTCATTTTGATATGTGGTAGAGCCCAAACAGACACCCGGATTAAAAGTAATGGTCGTTTGAAGTTCGAGTTCGATTTTCGAAATTTGAATTTTGAATTAATTTTTTTCCTTTGATTATCATGTGATTTAAATCCCACTTGGTTTTTTCTTTTTTGATAAAATTTGATTTCACTGGTTGTTGAGCTGAAAAGGACTCTCGGATCAGAAGTTGTGGTCATTTAATTTCAAAGTCTTTTCTTCTACCTATTTAAGATTTTCTTTCCATTTAAAAATAGTATTGACTAATAATTATAATTATTAATTAATTTACACATTATAAATATATAAAACTATAAATACTAAACTATATTTTAATTTTAAATAATAAAAATCTAATAATTAAAAATTAATAAATAATTTTTTCAAAAATTTTCATATTTTTTTTCTCAAATTTTTGTCGGTTTTTAAAAAAAAACTGCCTCTATTTCGTAACAGTTTTTAAAAAAACCACCATTAAAAAATTAAATTTTTTTAGAAGATATTTTTCAAAAAAAATTAAAAATATTTTTTAAAAAAAATTAGCGGCGGTTTTTTCGCTGCGGTTTTAAAAACCACCAATAAATTTATGATCGAAAAAATTTTTGCGGCGGTTTCTAAATCCACCATGAAAAAACCACTGCTAAAACATTGTTTTCTCGTAGTGGTAGAACAAAAAATGATAAATCCAAAAATCTCATGTTTCATACCAAGCCACCAACACTAGCGTCATAGATCTTGATTCATTTTGGTGACACCAGGGTGAACCAACCTTGTTGAGGCATGAAATTCTTTCATCTGCTTCTCTCTGATGTCTGCTAAGAACCATACACACCTATGGAACAATAGAGTATCATCCTCATCCACAATCCAACATGAATATGTATCATCATTTGAAACTATTTCCATTAGTAGAAGGCCTTAAGGATCATATAGTTGTCTTATTCTTACCCATTCCAAAAGATTAGAAGTCACTGTTAAGGCTAAGAGGATAGTCTGACCATGGTTCTCCTAAACCTCAATGTGCATCTCTAAGAATAAGACCATATGTTTCCAATATCCACTGGAAATACTGGAAAATCTGGTTCTGAGTCTTCTAACTCATAGCATCATCCACTTAATTTCCCTTTCTAGGCATTTAGGCAAGCTTAAAATCAAGAAACTAAAAATACTCCACCCACTTGTGCTTTCTGAGTTTGAAATCCCATCGTGTGAAGATGCACTTGAAGATTTTGTGGTCTATGAACACAAAAAAATTCTCTCCAAATATATAGTGTCTCTAACAATGTAAATCATGGACAACAATAAAGATATTAAGGTCTTGTGTTAGGTAATTTCACTCTTGAGGCCTCAAATGACGAGACCCTTATGTGACGACTCGCTTTTCTGGTATTAGAACAACTCCAAGACTGATACCTGATGCATCATAGTATACATTTTAGCACATGCATGGATCTGTAAGAATCACTATCAGTGCTAAATTCAATATTCCTTTAATCTCTTGAAAGGATACTTCACAAGCTTATAACTATATGAATTTAAAGACCTTTTCTGTTAATCCTGTAAGAGGCACTATAAGGCATGAGAAAACTTGGATCAAGCATCTATAATATCTAAAAATCCACATGATACTCAGAATTTCAAATATGTTCTTGGGTTTTTTCCAAAAAACTAAAACTCTTACTTTCTGTGGTTCCATGAAAACTCTTAACTCCAAGATTATGTGACCCATGAAGTGTAATTTGTCAATCTAAAAGTGGAATTTACTAGGATTATCATAGATTTGATGCTCTATCAGTGTATTCATCCAGATATCAAGATGGGTTACATGTTCATGTTTGGGGAATGAATACACCAAGATATCTTCAATAAATACTACCACAAACTAATCATGATATAGGTGTAAAACCAAATTCAATAAATCCATTAAAACTACTAGTGCATTCGTGACTCTGAAAGACATAACTATGTACTCAAATAGACCATATATGCTCCTGAAAGTTTCTTGAGGTATGTATTAAGTCCTAAAAAATACATGATGATAGCCCGACCTTAGATATATCTTTGAAAAAACTTCTCTCATCAAATTTGATCAAATAGGTTGTCTATACTAGGATGTTGATAATGGTTCTTTATTGTAATCTGGTTTAAATGACAGTAACTCATGCAAAACATGAGGGTTCCATCTACCTTCTTGGTAAAAAAACTAGTGAACCCCAAGGAGAAGTGTCGGGGAGTATAAATAATTTAGCTTCTAGATACTCCAATTTCCTTTTGAGTTCTAGAATATCCTTAGGTTTCATCCTATAAGGAGGAACGGCCACCAGTGCTTCTACTTGTACAAGTTCAATAGTAAACTCTAC
Source organism: Viscum album (assembly GCA_963277665.1). Classification (NCBI taxonomy): domain Eukaryota; kingdom Viridiplantae; phylum Streptophyta; class Magnoliopsida; order Santalales; family Viscaceae; genus Viscum; species Viscum album. The sequence goes on along the minus strand of OY728129.1, from coordinate 1,373,071,925 downwards.
CTATCACACCAAAGAAAGACCTGGGAAGTCATTAGAAAATACATATATAGAATGCTCCACTATCGAAAAAAATAGAAGTTCATAACCCCTATTCATTGAGGAAAATACTAGAAATCTAAGCTATCACATTACCCATCCTCTGATATTCAAGTCCTTCTTGAGTCGCACTGACATCCCATTCTCCCTTATGCATGTGCCTAACACCCTCTAGTGATGTAAACATCACCCTCCATTGATAGCATTCAATATGGTCATGATAGAGAACTAACCAGTCTATCTTGATGATTACGTCAAAGCCCATCATGTCAAGGATTTAAAGATTCCAAATGAAAAGGTAACCTCCTTTCTCAAGTAGAAATACTTTCAATGGAGAACACCCTCATAATGGATACCAAATGGTGTATCTAATTTTATAATGCTATAAAAGTGTTAAATATCAAGTCGTAGACTCTCAATGGTAGACTCAGATATGAATGAGTGAGGCACGCCAGTGTTAAACGAAGAATATATTAAATTTAGTGATATTAGAATATTACCTCTTATTGTAGAATGCATGATGCTCTACTCCTCAGGAATAGGCTGGAATGCATAAAACTATCATGTACCATGTCCCTGAGTCACTTTCTAACTTCCCTAAGAAAGTTCTCTCTACTGGTACTAAGAATCATAAGTCTGACTACCTCTGCCTCGACCTCCACATAGGGGTGATCAAATGGTGGTATTCCAACTACCTACCTATCATGATACTACAGGCCCTGGCCCTAACCATGAAGTAGGTGTATATCCCTTCTCTTTGGTAACTATTGTAAAATTCCTACAGAAGTTCTAGATATGGCTCATCCTACCACAACCCATGAACTCTACTAGATCCTGCAATAACTGAGAATTCATGTTTCTTAGCTACCCACACTAGTGAAAAATAAGAATGGTATTTGTGTAGTGAGTCTGACTACTTCTACCCCCATGAGAAACTGCTAAGCGACGCTTGTGCCCAGAAGAAGAATTACCAAAACAATTGGTGTTGAACTACCTTTACTCACACCATTAGCTTCCCTCATATTCCTATATGTAATGAGGTTCTAGTTGATGATTTCATAAGCAGACATCAACCTAAACACTTTGACCTACGACTAGACGGAATAAACCATCCCATCCCAAAATCACCTAGTGGTCATAAGTTGGTAACCTTCTAGAGTAGGATAGAACCACTGCATCTCTTCGAAACAATTAGAGTACTCCATAACTGACATGATCCCCTACTATAGGTTCATGAATTATAATAATCTTTCATCCATTAGAGTATTAGGAAAAAATTATTCATAGAATATCATTTGAAAATGTGTCCAGACCATATCCTTATGCAGATCTTCCTAGGTGATCACATCCCACCACCAATTGGATGAATCTCATATCATATACACAACTTGTTTGACCCTCCACTCTAGATGTATCTCCATATGCTCTAATATAGAAAATATTACTTTAATCCAAGACTCTGTATTAAGAGGTCCTCCATATCTTGAAAATATGGGAGTATGTTGCTGCTAAAATTCACAAGTAAACTCTACCATGCTCAGGGAAGTTCAGACTACTCCTTGCATAGACAACAACATATGAAGAAAAACCTCTCAAAACTAGGTGTTAATGACCATATATGGAATGTTAATAGGAGACACATGTGTCTTTATAGGATGGATCACTAGCAGATCAAGGTCGTCCACCTCATGAACATGGTTGTCACCACCTTTGGGGCATGAAATTGGAGAATTTCATGGTGAAATGAAACTATAATTCCAAACTCACTCCTCATAATATATTTAAGAAACTCATAATATTTCAGATAGAAAAATAGATAATATATAAAACCTTTGAATCAAAATTATCATGCCAATCTACCTAATTCAAAATCCAGGTATTGACTATATAAGAGAGCATAACAGGACATAAGAATATAAGAGATACCCTCTACCCACTACCAAGTATAGGTTTGGGTCTAAGTCTTTGCTTCACATGTATAAGACATCCAATCACACTTTACATTTCATATTCATTTGAATTTTGTACTTGTTTATTTGTCTAAATCTATTTAAAATGGTTAAATTAGATGGTATACCACTTTTGATCCATAAGGTCCCACACACCTTATGAACCAGAAAATAGCATCCACTTAACCAACACCATAACAAGTTCCAGCTCACATGAACAATGACCCATAACTCAATGTACCCTAATTGACTGCATAAGGTGTCCTCTTTAACATATTTAGGAAAAGACAATTAGGAAAAGGTAGTTACTTTAAGTATCAGTGACGTTTTTCAATCCCTGCAAGAAGTGTCTACATAATTTGATACATATTCAAGGTACTATCAATATACAATAGGAAAATGCATGCTAAAAATAAACATGACATGGAAAATGCATGGAATATTAGTCATAGTGTGCCTAATAATGATGCATGTAACAATGATCCTTGCCCTCATAGCATCAGGATAAGGGTGAAATAAATCATCAGTTAGATCAATAATAACAACCACAACACAATATGTTTCTCATCCAATATTGAAATGATATCAATATTAATAGTAAAAAGTAGAAAAAAAATATAATTCACTAAACTTGGCCTTTACCCTGAACATGGGATCACAATGCCTAATCACGACTTATGACCAAGTCCCAGTAATTACCAATATTCAATTCATTATCTCTAAATAAAAAGGAAAGAAAGAAAACTCCTCTGATACCACTTTGTAGCATCCTCACCCAGGATCTACTGAACTCATGCCCCAAGTTGATGGGTCCCATGGACTCAAGCACACCTCCCATATGCCAGAGGCTACCGACTAGCAACTAGGGTGTAAAGATGGTACGGTGGGGAGAATATATGTAACATCCCAGGTAAATAAAGAATATTACATTTTCATATTTATTAATATTTTTGAATAAAATATTAATATTACTTTAAAGTATATTCTAACTTTGATGGCGTACCCAATACGCAACAACGAGTTTCTTTGAAATCTTACATTGTACACTAATAATATAATTATTTTAAATGGTAGTTAACACCAAGCCATTGTATTGTAGGGAATAAATAAAACTAATTACAATATGATTATAGATGTTTGTTAAATTTATTTACTTTTATCCAATAAAATATAGATGCTTAAAATGTAAATGAATCTGATTTTAAGCATAATTTACATTAAAAGGTCGATTTACCGCCTTTTGATGGCGAACCCTATTTAAATCTAGTTTTGGTCACTTTTATATGTTCATTTTGACAAAATAAAAATTTTCTTTAGATTCATATCATCAAAATTTACTTTGGGTAGATTTTTGGTATCTTTCTGATAAAATTCATTTTTTAATGAATAGTGAAAAATACTGTATTTTATTTCAAAATTGCTTTTTAATATAATTTATTTATAAGGTTAGATTATCTTTTTAATTGTTTTTATAGTTTAATTAAAATATATTTTTACCATTTAATCCAATGGTGGTCATTGGAATTAATTTCACTTTGAAATTGTACATAAGAAAGTGTCAATCTTTTAATAGATATTGTTTCTTAAAAACACGCAATTTATTTCGACAGCAGGAATTGATTATAAAAATAATTAATGAAACTTTTATGAATTTAATATGGTAAAATGGTCATTATATTTGAATTTGTAATATCAAATATAGCTTAGGGTTAATGTTTGATATTTTTCTGAAAAACATCAATTTTTTACGAATAGTGAAACCACTAAGTGGTAGTTAAAAAAATGGTTTTTAGTTTAAATAAAATTTTACAACATATATGATTTGAATTTCAAAAATCCAAAATACATGGTTGTAATTAGGATGTAAAATATGGTTCAATGGGATTAAAATAATTTTTTGGTGAATAGTAACTTTTAAGTTTTATTAATCGCAATTAAAGGTAATTAGTATAATTTAAGGTAAATATAATGATATAATAATATGAAATTACATTTACACTTTTTCTACACTTATTGGATAAGTCATGGACGACCAAGACAATCCATGGGTCAACTTGGGGACCCCATGGAGCCACTTGGGTAAGAAAATGACATTAATAACTTTTTATTTAAAGTAAAAATAAGTGTCACAAACATGTATTGTTTTACTAAAAAAAATTACATGGGGTTATAAAAGTAATATTTTTTACTATAAATATTAATTAGAAATCTAAAAATATTTCCTACATTGTGATATTTTTTATTATTTTATACATTAAATAAATAAATTTATTTAAGACACCATGATGATGTAGTGATTACCTCATTAATGAACGATTTAAATAAAATGAGAAGATAAGGTAAAATCTAAGACTTACACTTGTAAAAAACCTATTTGATGGGTGTATTTAGAACCATTATAACCTTATCCTCAAAAAATATAATTTTGGGACCTTTAATATTTGAAAATCATTTTATAATAAAGTAACGTTTCAAGACAATCCAAGAGTGCCCCTCCTCCCTCTTATAAAAGGCCCCCACCTCTACCCCCTTACCCATACCTCTCAAGCCTTTGGCTCGACCAAAATCTGCTCATTGTATCTCTCCATATCCCTATCTTCATCATAGAAGCCTTACCTTAGGTATAAAGCTATTCAAGAAACCCTTTTGGTTCAAACCAAGATGAGTTTCCCGATTTAAAGGTAATGTTCTCTCTTTTGTTCTTTTGTTTTATTTTTCTTCTCCAATCCCCTAAAATCCTTTTATTCCTTTCTTTTGTAACAAAAACAGTATCTTCAACATACTAGGATGTTTTTATGATAATTATTCAAGCTACACTTACACACACCTCTGTCTAATGGTTAAAGAACGTACTATTTCCGTGGATGGTGAATTACTGCCTCACGAAATGGTGATTGTTCTATCTTCTCCTACCACCTCTCATTGTGGACATTATGATGGAACTATATTTATTTATGATATATATTATATTTATTTACTCTATATTATTCTGTATTTTACATTTAAAACATACCTTTATTCTTTTCATGTTGTGAAAATGCGATAATTTCATTTGAGGAAGTGTGGACTACCACCCCCTCACGTGATTTGACTCATTCATGCAATACATGGAATGTATAAAGAATGAAATTAATGAACATATGTGACCTATATAGCATATATATTATTACTATAATTATAATATATATATATATATATATCATTTAGTTTAAATTTCATTAAATATAAAATAGAAATGAAAGTAGCGTTCATGCGTACGTGCGGCTTACCGTCTCCATGAACGGTGCATTTCATTTCATACCTTTAAATGTTATGTAATATTATAAATTAAAGTATATACTAGATATATATGATATATATGATATCTACATCATGAATATAATTCTGTATATAATGGATATTTTACCACGTGAACAACTTGTAATTATAAGAAGTTTATTTTTGGCTCAAGTACTAATGATCGACAAAATGAACGTTATAAACTTAAATAATTACATAATGTTCATAACATGGTAATAACAGATATAAAAGGAATAATTAACATGAAAAGGGTTCTTAATCAAGTATAAATTGACTCTAGTTTATTATTCAGGAATATAAATAAACGAACAAGACAAGTCGGACTTGAGGTAAGGGATCCTACCTCTCTCTTTCTTTTTAAGTACTCTCTTTTAGGTCATTTATTTTAAGCTCATATTTCTTATGTTTGGGGATGTTATCTTATATTCCTCATTATGTAAATTTTATGTTCATATTATTAGAGTCCCTATTTTATCTCATAAATCCATTTTTGGAAGTTTGAAGTGGCGATGTTAAGTTGCCGAGTTTTCGTAAGGTTTTTTCATCTCACTTTTATTCTCGTGATATTTATGCAACATTTTCCACCATTTCTTTTAAGTGGTATATGTACTGCCCAATTATTCTACTCTTTTTGTAATATTCTTTCATTTATGATTATTTACATCAATGTTTTATATTCCTTCTTTCATGGGGTGTACGTTTCGAAAGTTACCTAAGTCGGTAAGGGAACCTTTCACCCTCCTATTTTTTTAAAGACTTCTTTTTATTTTTCCTTTTGAATTACATATTCTTGTGTTAGGATATGTTCTTATATATCCTTATTGATTTAAATTTTATGTCCAAGTGATGAGATACCATTCATCTCTCTCATCAACTCTTTTTCTAAAATTTGACGTGATGTCGTTAGGCTATCGAATTTTTGCAAGGGAACTTCTTAAACCACTTCCAATTCTTTGGGTTAAACCACTACTTCTTGATTATGTCATGCTATGAATATCTGTAGATGACATATGATTGTTTCACACTGATTATTCACTTATATTTACTGTATTTATATTTTTCACACATAATTATGTCATTTCTTTATCCTTGATCTAATGGCATGATCCTTGATTGGGATTACATCTCAATTTCTTCTCATTGAGACATTTCTAAATGATATGCATTTTTATTCTTTTATAAAGTGTATATACAGCCCCTATAACTTTCCATATCCATATTATGTCTATACTAAAGTCATTTAAATGTTTTGAAAATGGAAAACTTTCATGTGGCTTATAATTTAAATGTTCAAAATGTAAAAGGACTCTTTTATTAAAACATTGTTTTAAATGATTTTAAAGATTTATTCTTTTAAAAATTTATCATCCATGTACATGTTTTAAAAATGGTTTTAAGGATTTATTTATATGGAAATGAATGTCTTAAAACCCTTTCAATAGTGTCTAAGTGGTATGGGACACTTTGATTCTAAAATCTCTTTTAAAGGTCTTCTTTTAATATTTTCAAAGTATAATGGGATTTTTCTCTCATAGAGTTTTAATGATTTTAATAGATGTTTTTATTTATGATAATATCATGATGTGATCTCTTGTGATTGAAATGTAGAAATTTTATGTTTCTTTTATGAATGTTTTAAGTGTTATGATTATGTTATTGTTTTTTGGGAAATATTTATGAAATCTGGTGGTTCCATGATAAACTAAGGGAAGGTGAGCTCGAAATAGCTCTCTAATGCATTGGATAACGCGAAGGAGTTAAACGCTAAGATTTATCTGAATAGATTTAGGTAATATACTATGATGGGTATTCCAAACGTAACCAAGAGGGTTACTCCCTACATAGGAATGTAATTAATGCTTCAAGTTACCTTTACTTCTTATGATTTCTATGAGTTATTCATAAATCTTATGATTTCATAAGGTATGTTAAAGTGCTTATGTTTTATGAGTAAAGTGTGTTTTCATTGATTCTTACGTATACATGGACTATTATTTCCTTTCCGTATTTTTATATCCCTTACTAATTTTTTTATGCTCATCCCATGTTTTTTTTTGAAATTTTTTCCACAGGATTTAAAGATGAATTGCGTCACGTATGGGATTAAGGAAAGACATGCTATCTAAAACATAGAACTAGACATGTTTCTTTTTAAGAGTTTTTATTTTATGGAAACTTAGTAGAAGTGTCTACTTTGTAATCTTTTGAGATGTAATAGTTAAGTCCTAATTCACTAAAACTCTAAACCTGAAAAGATCCTAAATGTGAATTATTATTTTAATTCATGATTAAGTAATGTTTAAAGGTTGGGTCCTTATACTATACCCTCTTATCAGAATGGAACAGCAGAAATAACATATAAACATAGAATAGTAGCAGAATCATATATAAAAATAGACAGAATAAATAATCAAATGTGGAGGCATAAATAACTGAACAGTTGATAATATAATAAGAATCCTCTAAGGTAGTATCTGATACATAGAATCATGGCATGATGATACAAAAAACGAAAAATGTAAGTGAATTAAAGCATGATATACAAAAAACACAAAAAGAACAAAATATACTCCACAAGAATCTTGAGTGAAATATCGGCCCTCTTCTCCTAAGATCCAACTATAAGAAACCATATCAACAACCTATATAAGCGCACATTCCCTTATCAATACATGAAGATAAATAATGTTCTCGGGTACCAAAGGCATCCTGAGTAGGATATGAGATAAAAATATCAGTAAGAAACCACCAATAGTGTATATGTGTAAACCAAGGAGTTTACATAACAAAAAAGTAAGCTGGTATAATAAAATAATAAAAACAATACAAAAATAAATAATCATCCCGCTCAAGTTCCAATAGGACACCAGAAAATTCTACCTTCTTTGGGTGATTTACAGGAGGAAATTCTGAAAAGTCACTATATATAGTAATATATATATATAGTATAATTAACATATTACATCCACCTATATGAACTAAATATGTGTGGACATAAGTGGCTATATACCTGTAATACTAGAGTTGGAAGGACTGAGGCATAACTTAGAAATCCATAACCAGTCAAACGAGCCTATAATCTCAAGAAAAAGGTTACATGTCCCACATCCTAGTAAGATTGTGAGACGTCATGAATGACACTTCATATTGTGAGTGATATATCATGTCATCACTCAAAGTATAGAATTTGGCACATAAATCCGAAAACCCATATAATATCACCGGTGTGAGATGTCGTACTCAACACCCGATGTAAGGGAGTGTGATTATTATTCATGTTAAACACACCTTAACATCTTATCACAACCCATATAAAGGCGTATTCATAATTATAATTTTCATGAGGCATAACCTCCCATGGTTCATTTCCATCCATCTCATATCTAATAAATAAGGCATAATCATATTTATAAAAAAATACATGATGAAAAACAACCCATGTATCTCAAAGGATAAGTTCATTTAGTAAAGAATTATAATTCAAAGTGTCCACTTAGTAAATCATAACTAAAGGTGTGGCCTTACCACCCTCCATGAAGAATTTCATTTCAAATCATCCACTTCATTTACGGTAGGGAAACCATCGTGCATTAGACACTCCCCCTGAATAAACCATTCATTATTAAAAAACATTTGATTCATTAAGACATGGAAAATAAATTCATATGGCTCAAGGGGTCACTTAGGAGGTTTCATAAGAAACAAGGTAATAGACTACTTGGTCAATTCTAACTAAAAGAGGTTAAAACACCAAATAGGTTCTTTAGGTTCCATTTAATATTCAATTATTAAGGGAAATTTCATTAAAAAGATAATTCGGGATTTAATTAGGTGTTCTGGGTAACTAAGAAATTGACCATTAAGGGGAAACTTATTGGAACACACTAGGGGAGTCCATATTAGGTGTGTACAACCTCTAAACTACCCAAACAATATCATTAGGTATATTGCACAGTTTAATGGTCAATTTGATATGAAGGAACCAAATAAAAGTGGATTCTCAAAAAAAGTCAGTGTACAACAAAACAACATAGCTAAATAGCATCAAAACTCAAAGGAAAAATGATGTAAACTCTGAACTCAAGGCTTTATATGACTCCTCACTCAATATCAAACATATATTTGTATCAGGTAGAAATATATATAAGAGATGGTCCGACAACCTGAATAGAGGGTAAACAATATCTCTCTTGAATAGATCAATGAATTCAAAGGAAAGATTAAATGGGAAGGGACAAACTAGGATATCATGCCTCAAGGAATACAATGCCTTCAATGGATTGAGAAATAGACACCAGAGAAAGGATTTATATAAGATCCTAGATTTATATAGAAAGGAATACATGGGAGGAGAAGAAGCTAAGTATCCACTAGAGTAAGAGGAAATAAAATGGAAATGGGGATTTAATTTAAAAGAGTGCTAAAATACTAAATTCACCAAAAAATACATAGGTGCACGTTTTGGCCATACCGTACACAAACTATGCTTAGTTAACTTCTAATTTGGGGAACACCACAAGTTTAGGTGCATATTTTGATGAACTATATGCAAACTATGAAAAACTTATATGTTCCAAACTTGAAACTGACTATACGGTCATGCGCGCTTGGTTTCACGATTGCAGACAAACCATGTGGCCCAGGTCCTTATTCCCATTTTGAGGCTCTAGTCTCAAAATGATCCCAAGATGCACCTATTACCTCCTTGTATTGATTAGGATTCAATATTATGTCTGATTAAGTAATTGAAATAGAAAACCTAGTGATCTATACCTTCATTGAAAATATGGGTCATTACAATGGGGATGAAAAATATATTTATATAGAGCATCATGGTTTTAGAAATGTACCACACATTGAAGGAAGATGTGTATGATCCAATCACACCATATCAACTAACATCACAACCTAAAACATATTAATATGATCATGAATATGGTTTTCTCATATAGTTTAATTTTTTGTATATATGGAATGTTCCACATGAATGATTTTTTTAGAGATACATGATGGTATTTTTAGAGAGATCAGCAGGCATAACCTATTCAATTGTGTCCTTATGTTACATAAGATTATCTCTAATGATTAGTATTTTTAAAACTATTAAGCATCATGATAATTCATAATATTCTTGGAGAATATTTTCAGGAATCATAAAGACAATCCATTATCCATTTTAGGAAGATAGAACAGTTTATAGTGAATATGATTCAACATTGAATGTATGGCCATGAAATGGAAGAAAAAATAGAATTGTACTAAATTTTACCCTAAGGTGCATTACTTATATAATGACATAGATTTTATTGAGATGGAATATACATAGAATTCAAGATACTAACCTCCACACCAATGAACAACTCTACACCATAACTTTGTTGAGGGATATTCAAATCTCATCAAATTATGGAAAAAAATACTTGAAATAGGTGATCTACAAGATTAATTAAATTAAAAAAGATATATTTTTCATTTATGATAGGGATACCTTATTTATCTATGAATACAATCATAAGTCTATTGAAGATTTATGATTTTTTTTCATCTTACCATAATCACCTTGATTGTACTATGGTTGTTACTAACCTATTTATAAAAAATTTAGCTACATGTTCTGTTGATCCTTATATTCTCATTTAGAGTGATTGATTACTAATGGAATAAGGAATAAGGATGGGTTACTTTTAAGGAGATATATAGATATTACATTGAGAAATTAATATTTTAATTTTTATTATTGGATTTTTATTGAATTGTGAATGGTAAAAATGATTTATTATTATTTTTTCATGGTTTTTTTCTATTTTGGTTTTTATTCTTTATCTATCCATTGACTTTGTAATTTAATTTTTAAATTATGACCAATAAATAATTATTTGTATTCAATTATGGGTTTGTGGATTAAAAGTTAGAGGGTTATAATTTAATATAAATGAATACTTTTACTGAAAATGACTTGTGTATGTTAAATTCACACTGAAATAATTTTTATCATATAATATTGCATCATTGAGAGGTTTATTTAAATTTTTTGAATAACCCAAATTAGAAATATAGAATTGGATGCATGAGATTTTACTCACCCTTTTCATTTTGAGATTAAATATAATACATTGAGTTCTTATTAGGTTTCCTTTTCTAGAGGAATAAAATAAACCTAGTTAGTTCTTGTACTCACCAACCTAGAGCATTATAATATTGAAAAACTATCATAATTAATCAACACAACTAGTTCAAAAGTTTAATTAATTATCACTATCACGATTTACCCTCACTAGGAACCCATACTTGGCCTATAGTGAATATGGTAGTGAACTACAAGTCCCATTACTAATAGTCCTTGAGTTATCATCTAGAACTGAGGGTATTAATATATTAAATTGGGTGCATTATTCACATAATTATCATAAAAACATAATTGTGAAACACCTATAAACACCAAAAGTTTATATAAACCCATAATATAATAATTAAACACAATTAATTGAAATTTCATGAAATCACAAGTATCTATGATGCACTACCTAAATATATTCTTGGAAAGAACTACAAAAGAAATCTCAAACTCCAACATAGTAAAATCAATCTTTTTTACTAATTCCATATTTGAATCCTATAAAATGTTTATATATATATATTGAGTATGCATGTATTTATAGAAGGATCCTCCTTAGGTCCCCCATGAAACCATCAATGAATTAAACTTACACTACTGTGAGAAAATATGATAATCAATGTGCATCTAATAAATGTAAACTATGTCATGACCTCACCAACATGTACATAAACTAGTTCAACTAATATTCAGAATCACCTATGATCACTCACCAAAAAATCACATCCATGGATATAAAAATAATATCAAAAATATTGAAAAATTCTGGTTGACACTAATTTCATACCAGTATGTCCCTCCTGAGACTGAAGGACAAACAACCTATAACCACATCCATTCTATATCTTCATAATTGTATCTACTTATCTTCAGGTCATATATCTATTTTTCACCACATATCAAAGAAAAAATGAAATTTATCTATATCTTAATCAACCATCACTTCTAAATCAGAATAATTGATCATGAACATGAAGGACATACACCTCATTACCTCTACATACCAAGAACATTCCCAGTTATATAACACATCTAATACACTTTTTAATTCTTATCGATGTCTGGGTATAAAAAATTTTATATTAGTGAACAAGTTAAAGGGGTAGTTTTCCATCTATTTCCTCACAAAATGGGATGCTTGTTGGAGACACCTAGATCTCGAGATAGTTGTCCGTTGGTTTGGTGATCTGGAATAGTTGGGGTGTGTGGAAATTTCAAAAAAATATAGCTAAAATATAGCCATAAAAAATATAACCTAATGGTTTATATCAAGTAACCATAAAATAAAACACAATCATTAACAAATCACCAACACAAAACCAAAACAACTGTTTCCCCCCTACATATCAACTACCCCACCATTCCATAGCTAATCACAATAGTAATAAACATAAATTTCAACATTATTAAATTAATCAAACCATTATAGAATTTTCATTTACAATCTATATTACGTTCATTATACTATTCATTAATTCTATTTAATCAAAAAATCATTACCTAACTATGAAATTTTCTACATTTACCAATGATTATTATTAGAAAAATATTCTTATTCATTATATACCTCTTAAAGCCACCTAAAAGGAGCTACAACACCAATTCATACCACTAAAACATACGCACTAAATCCATACCAACAATAATAATAATACATAAAAAGCAATAAAATTCAATAAAAAATATTCATTACCCAAACAAATGAACTCCTATATGAGGCCTCCCACATAAAGAAGAATGACACAACCAATCCCCAAAAAATGCAATAAAAAAATTTATCTTAACATAGGAACTAGACATATTTTTTCATTAATTTCATACAAGATATTTTATATCTAGATTGAGGATTATAGAGTTTCTAGATTATCTATACAACACATTCATTGACATCTATAATTTGTTTAACTTTAATGAATTAACATTCTATAATTTATTTGTAGTAGAAGGGAAAAACGTAGTATAAAATCAATCACATATTGGTAGTTTTGGACACATTGTAATAAATAAACCAACTTCTATATAAAATAACACAACATAAAAACACTTGTGAAGAAAATTTCCCCTCTAATTCTATTAGAAAATATTAAATTTAACATTGTTTTTTTTGAAATTAGTAAAATTTATTCAAATACAAATAAAAATATAAAAATAAATTTTTTCACAAAATGAAAGACTATTCATGAATTCATTACCTCATTAGAAGAATCAAAAAAGAACTGCACCAAAACTAGGAGAGAAGAAATATGATTTTGTTGAGCAAAGTATTGTTTTCAACAATGCGTATTAATGTTATTTAAAGGGGGAGATTATTTAAAATAATACTTTGTCTCTTTATGATAATTTCGATGCTCAAAAATACCCTTAGTTATTTTCAAATGATTTTACTTAGTATTTTGCAGGAGGTTCTTAATTTATTTTACTCTTAAAATAACGAGAATTTATTACTTAGCACGGAATCTGTTTTAGCGCATTCTGGAAACACTGTTCACATCTTATGTAGATGAATATAGCATGGAATCTATTTTTAGCGTGTTCTGGAATCACTATTCACACCCTATGTGGATAAACGTAGCGTAAGGATTAAATGCATGTATACTTTTGTGAGATAAGAGAAAATTATGGTTAAAAAACCATATGTTTTCAGCAAAGTATGGAAGAAGAACATTACATTAGGAAGGAACCCTACGTTTTGGTTATCAGCAAAGTATGGAAGGAGAACTGTACGTAAATTCTAAAGGTTACGTTTATTTCTCAATAGTATGATTCATCAACCTTACTTTTGAAAACAACCATACGTTCTTGGAAAAGTATGGATCAAGTAAAAGTATGGATCTTTTACCGTACATTTGAATGTTGAAGAAAAAGTATGGATGATCATCCCTACATTTGTTATCAACCTTATGTTGTCACCCCAATGTTTGAAGACTATGTTATTAACCCTACGTTTGGAGGCCACGTCATCAACCGTACATTTGGCGTCGGAATTTTCGGCAGACGGTTTTTATGTACAATGATCAGTAAGCTGATTTTCGGGTGGATTTCAAGCCGGATTTAAAGTCATTTTTAGATTATGACTTTGACTGATTCAAATCCATTTTATTTATGGATTTATGATCAAATTAAAAGGATATTTTTATGTCGAGTCTTAAGGGAAGTTACTACTTCTCTATAAATTCAAATTTTTTAATATTGTGAATCAGAAGGTGACTTTTATGGATCTAAATGTGCAGGAGATATGCTTTATTATATATGCTCTCTCTGAAACACCAAGTAAAGAATATGGTATGATCGATCTATTTTTTTAAAAGGTGGAAAACAGAGATTGCAACTATTCACGATTGATCTGCTGATTTAACAGAAGCGTAAAAGCTCTATTTGTTCAAGAAGAAGGAACTCGATAGGAGATTCACATGTTCTACATCGAATATCTACTGTAGATATACTACTGCTGAGGTTGTGAACTATATCTCTATATCTACTACAACTGGATCAACTCATAACTGCTTCATCTTGAAGATCTATATTTCTAGAGACTTCGATGCATCTGCTGTCAATTTCATTTTGTTGTAGTTGTGAAGATCAACCGGAAATTTCATTCTGAAATTATTTTTATTCTTCAGTAACCAGGTTCTCATTCTAAGCTGTGTAGATTCATGTTTGAACTATAAGGCTTTGTTTTTCCTTGTATTGTAAAGTTTTCAACTGCCTGTACTCAGTTGTGAATCGGTCTGTGGAAAAGCGGACCAGATAGTGAAAATTACAAAGCTCGTGGAGTAGAGCATTGGTGGAGTGGACTAGGGGATTTCTATTCCCTAAACCACTATACATCTTTGTGTTCATGTTTTTACTTTTTCTGCTACATGATCAAATATGATAAATTATAAAGGACAGAATTCGTTCAAAAGAAGAGTTATTGAAAAAATTGCAAAAGACACAATTCACCCCCCTCTTGTGTATAATCTGTAGATTCAGATCTAACAATTGGTATCAGAGGTAGAGCTTCTGAAAAAGCCTTAGAAATCTAGAAGCATTTAAGGATTATACAACAAAGCATCATGACTGATACAAGAGAAGGGATGTCGATGGTTGGAGCACCATATTTTAATGGAGATAACTATGGTTGCTGGAAATCACGCATGATAATATATCTAAAAAACCTCGGGTATAGAGTCTATTCAAAGATTATGACTCCTTATAAAATTCCTGAAAATACTGAGGCATGGTGTGCTGCTATAGAGGCAGAGTACGATATGAACTCGAAGGATATGAATGCAATTATCTCTGGTCTAGGACCAGATGAATTTAACAGAGTAACTCAGTGCCCGATAGCATAAGAGATGTGGCAAACAATAGCTATGGAATATGAATGAACAGATAATGTAAGGAAAATGAGATATGCAACTGAAAAACTGAAATTTGATACTTTCAGAATGATTGAAGGTGAGAGCATTACCCAAATGAATGGGAGATTGACAGAAATTGTCAATAACATAACTGCTTTAGGAGAACCTATCAAGAAGGCTGATCAAGCATTAAAATTTCTGAGAGTACTTCCTACTAGATGGAATGGTATCTCTACTGCAATCAGACAATCAACACCCGTCAAAGATCTAACTATGAGAGAGTTGATTGGTACACTGATGATGTATGAAGCTGAAATGCAAGATGAAGATAATGAATATAATGTTCTTATCAAAAGTGAAGATACTGCCTTGAAGGTAACTTCACTACAAAAGAATAGAATGATGAAGAGTAAAGAAGTCAAAGCTAAATCAGAAAGCTCTGACTCATCCAACTCAGATGAAGAATTGGCTCAACTAGCCAGAAAATATAGAAAATTCTACAGAAATAAAAGAGGCTTAAAAAAATCCTTTAAGTGAGATAATAAGGAAGTGAGATGTTATGAATGCAAAAAGATGGTACATATCAGACCAGATTACCCACAATTGAAGGATACAAAGAACAAGAAATTCTTCAAAAGAAATGACTTTGAGCAGAAAGACAAGAAAGCTATGAAATCCACTTGGAGTGTATCTAAAGACTCTAGTAGCTCTTCTAAATCAAGCTCAGAGGAAGAAGAAGTCAATCTAAATGCAAATATGTGTTTCATGGTAGAAACCGATGAGGTACACTCATATTACTCCTCTGAATCACATTCTGAATCAAGCAACGCAAATGAAAAAATTGCAGCCTTCTGCAATATGCCTGAAGAAAGATATGACTCACTATTTAAGAAACATAAGTCACTGAAAAATATACATAAACCTGTTTCAGATGAAAGAGACACAATGCTGAAACAACATAAAGAATTAACTGATAAATACAATTTGATTAACACTAACTATGTTAATTTTGAATCAATAATAAAATCAATGCAGGATGAAGTAGAATCTTACAAACAGGCCGCATTGGTTTTTAAAAAAGGAGAGAATTCATTAAATGAAATTATTGAAAAAACTTTCATTAAAAAGGAGAGATTTGGAATTGGCAGTAAAGGAGAAAAACCAAAGCTATATAAAAATTATTTTGTTCCTACCTCTAAAAAGCTTAATTGTAATTTTTCTGGGGGAAATGGACATGTAGCTAAAAACTATTTCTTAAGACAACCTCAAATTTGTGGTATTAAGAAAGCCTATGTTTCAAAAGACTTATATGATTCAGCTAATTTTAAAAGAACAAAGCAAATCTGGATACCCAAATAATTGCTAGCTAACACTCTTGGACCCAAAAAAATATGGGTACAAAAGCAATTTATTTGACTGTCTTTTCTTTTTGGTACCAAGACAATAGAGAAAATGTTTGTTAATGATTTGGAGCTTGATCAGAAGATATTGGTAAAGTTTATTCAGACCGTAATAGCTCCACGGATGGCAGAAATAGAGAAGATTTTGTACCCTGATATGTATATAATGTTTCTTTTTTTAAGTGATATCAAGTTAAACATTCCAAGATACATGGTAAGGTATCTCAGTTATTGTTGTCAAAGCGAGACCAGGACGAATTTCTATCCCTTTGGTAGATTTATTTCTAAGCTACTGTTTAAGAAAGACATGGTGAGATTAGTGGATGCAACAGTTAACTGTCATCACAGTAATACGTTTAATGTTGGAACTTTGAGGAAAGTTGGATATTTCTAGAGCACAAATAAAGGAAAACTTTTGCCAGTAGGAGCTGAGGAAGACTCAGAGAGTGCTCAGGATCAACCTGATAAGTTCAATGAGGGACAAGATGAATCCAGAGTCAGCAATTTAGCAAGAAGTATTCGCTTTGAAGTGACAGATGTTGAGGAAGACAGAAGCCAGGAGGGACTTCAATCAAGAAGAAAAAGACCAGTAAATGATGAAGTCACTTCCACTGCTTTGGAAACTCCAACAGAACCTTTATTTACTTATTATTTTGTAAGAGAAGTTGTTTCTGATAAAATAATGGAAGATGTTTATGAGAGAACAGCTCTGGTAGAGAAATCAGGAGCTCAAGAAGAAGCTCAAAAGGAAAATCAGGAACAGGAGATGGAGGTAGTGCCCGGTGAAAAAGTGGCCAGACCTCAGGAAACTTATAAAGATATTGTTCTTGAAATTCCAGTGGAAGAAAAAGATGCAAATGAATGTGATGAGCATGCTTCTGAAGCTCAAACAGAGGTACTTCAAGAGGATTTTTCTGTGGAGGAGTTTGGTAACTCTAAGGAAAAATCTATGGACCAACCTTCTCAGGACAAAGAAAAAGAGAAATCTGATGCTGAATCATTTCCTTTGGTATTGCTGAATCAACCTGAGAATGTGAATCAAGCATAGGGTGCATCTGATTCAAGGAATCAAGAAGTTGAAGAACTGTACAAAAAGTATCTCAGTTGGAATCTGAGAATGCTTCTCTTAGAAATGCTTTAGACTTAGAACATTTGAAGTTTCCAAAGCTAAAGGAGTGTACAGTTTCAAGGCAAGAAGTGGAAATATTTAAAGAGGATATGCTGAATGTTGTTACTAAATTAAAATCTGAAATGGTTATGAAGTCAGATTTATCAGATCTGAAGTTGTTTATGGAGAACCAATTTGCATTAGTTGCAAATAATGCTGTTAGTGGATCAAGTTCTTCATCTGATATAATCAGAAGGCTTCAGGCTATCACACCTGCATTGAGCAATATGAATGAAAGGATACAAGATCTTCAACGTAACAGTGCTCCTTTGTTAGTGTTGCTGGACAATCAGAAATTCTTAGTGGATCAACTGACATCTTGTGAGCCATCAATCAAAATTCTGTTAGATCAGTTATCAAAGAAGTTGTTAGTATTTTTTGAAAAAGAGGAAAGGATGCATGAGTTTTTCAGAGTCAATTTAATTGAGGATATTCATATGACTCAAGAGAATAGAGATCTCATTATCAATCTTGGAGATGGGATGATGAAGAGACTCCAAAAATAGTTTACAGAAATCAAGTCTACAATTCAGAGGAGATAGACCTTGTTTCCTATCTTACCCAAACCTTGATTCCTGTGTATATCATTGTCATGTATATACTACTATTTTTGAATGAAAATTTTCTTCATTGTTTATTTGTCTCTTTCCTTATTTGTTTTACTAACTTTATTTTTAATATTCCAGTACTCCAGATTTAATTATTGATAAACAGCTCGTAATATCTTTTACTAACAGTTTAGTGCAATATTAAATGTGTTAAAATCCATGATTTTTCATTCATTTTGATATCACAAAAAGGGGGAGGATTTGGATAAACACAACATCAATATTTAGGGGGAGAATTCATTTTATTAAGGGAGAAAATTAGATGAGGCATTTGGATTTATAATTATCTTTTTGGTGGGGAAGTTTTTATTTAAAAACTTTATAACGAATTTTGAAAGTTAATTTTGTTTTGTTTAAATAATTTTAATTATTTTATGTGTTTTGTGATCATCAAAAAGGGGGAGATTGTTAAGAAAAGTATTGTTTTCAACAATGCGTATTCATGTTATTTAAAGGGGGAGATTGTTGAAAATAATACTCTATCTCTTTATGATAATTTTGATGCTCACAAATACCCTTAGTTATTTTCTAATGATTTTACTTAGTATTTTGCAGGAGGTTATTAATTTATATTACTCTTGAAATAATGAGAATTTATTACTTAGCGCGGAATCTGTTTTAGCGCGTTTTGTAAACACTGTTCACATCTTACATAGATGAATATAGTGCGGAATATGTTTTTAGCACATTCTGGAATCACTGTTCATACCTTACGTGGATAAACGTAGCGTAACGATGAAAAGCATGTATACTTTTTGAGATAAGAGAAAAGTATGGTTAAACAACCATACGTTTTCAGCAAAGTATGGAAGAATAACCTTACGTTCGGAAGGAACCCTGCGTTTTGGTTATCAACAAAGTATGGAAGGAGAATCATACATAAATTCTAAAGGTTACATTTATTTCTCAAAAGTACGATTCATCAACCTTACTTTTGTAAACAACCATACGTTCTTGGAAAAGTATAGATCAAGTAAAAATATGGATCTTTTACCGTACGTTTGAATGTTGAATAAAATGTATGGATGATCAACCCTACGTTTGTTATCAACCTTACATTGTCAACCCTACGTTTGAAGACTATGTTATTAACTCTATGTTTGGAGGCCACGTCATCAACCTTACGTTTGGCATCGTTATTTTCGGCAGACGGTTTTTATGTACAACAATCAGTAAGCTGATTTCTAGGTGGATTTCAAGCCGGATTTAAAGTCATTTTTAAATTATGACTTGGACTGATTCAAAGCCATTTTATTAATGGATTTAAGATCAAATTAAAAGGATCTTTTTATGCTGAGTCTTAAGGGAAGTTACGACTTCTTTGTAAATTCAAATTTTTGAATATCGTGAATCAGAAGGAGACTTTTATGGATGTAAATGTGTATGAGATATGCTTTATTATATATGATCTCTCTGAAACACCAAAAAAAAGAAGATGGTATGATCGATATATTATTTAAAAAGGTGGAAAACAGAGACTGCAACTACTCACGATTGATCTGCTGATTCAACAGGAGCATAAAAGCTCTATTTTTTCAAGAAGAAGGAACTCAATAGAAGATTCACCTATTCTACATCGAATATCTACTATGGATCTACTACTGCTGAGGTTGTGAACTATATCTCTATATCTCCTACAACTGGATCAACTCAGAACTGCTTCGTCTTAAAGATCAATATTTCTAGAGACTTTGATGCATCTGATGTCAATTGCATTATGTTGCAATTGTGAAGATCAACCGGAAATTTCTTTCTGAAATTATTTGTATTCTTGAGTAACCCACTTCTCCTTCTAAGCTATGTTGGTTCGTGTTTGAACCAGAAGGCTTTGTTTTTCCTTGGATTGTAAAGGTGTCAACTGCCTGTACTCAGTTGTGAATCGGTCTGTGGAAAAGAGGACCGGATAGTGAAAATCACTAAACTCGTGGAGTAGAGCATTGGTGGAGTGGACTATGGGATTTCTGTTCCCTAAACCAGTATACATCTTTGTGTTCATGTTTTTACTTTTTCCACTACACGATAAAATCTGATAAATTATAAAGGATAGAACTCGTTCAAAAGAAGAGTTATTGAAAAAATTGCAAAAGACACAATTCACCCCCCCTCTTGTGTATAATCTATAGATTCAGATCCGGTAGATTTTAGAAATTAACATAGGAGGAAGGAATATAGAAAAATCATACAGAACATTTTTAGACACATAGGGTTGTGTTGTAATATTCTAAATAATAAAATTTATGAACAATATAATGGATGGTACCTCTAAAATTTTTTAAATCAATGAAACTTCATTATGTGGTGATCATCCAAGACATTTTTTACTAAAATATAGATTACTTATCCTAAAACTCCCTTAAAATTGGTTTTGGATAAGTTATCTGCTTTTGATGAAATTAAATTCTGTGAATAATAGATTAAATCATTTATTGTTTAAGGAAATATTATTACATAATTTACTTATTTTAATGATTTTATGATTTCATGTTTTATTTAAATAAATAATTTATAACTCGATTAAAAACTATGATATAAGAAAATTGGCAGGGGAATGGAGGTTATACTTTCTAAATTAAAACTACACTAGGGAAATAACTCTTATTGAAATAAGAATCCAAAATTATTATTAAGAAAATTTGAATGGAACTTCTGTATATAAAATTGAAACTTATAAAAATTGAAAAAATTTATAAATAAAAAAACCAAACCAACTCTTATGGAATCAAAAATTAATCCAATATAAATAAAAAACATTTACCAGTATGAAATTAATAATTAAAGTAGGGATACCCATATGAAGTGATATTTCAATCTTAGAAAATGGAATTTATCAGAGTAAATGACTATAAAAATTATTGGAAAACACATATAAAATACCATAATTTGTATAACAAAATGTTTCATAATCATTGAAAATTTGGGAAACATCCTAATCACAGGGGAATTTTGATGACATTAAAAGACAAATCAGACATATAACTTAAAAGTGTAATAACACCTTAAAAAATACAACATGAATTGTATAAATACCTATAAAATAAAATAATAATTTTTAAAATAAATCGAAAAAATATTTTAATATTCCTGGATCTCTAAATAGCTTAAAAATTCCAAGGATATCCCAATAAGTAATAATTGTAAAAAAGATATATAGGGGAGATTTTTTTCCCCCTATAATTGATACCTATCAGTCAAACCTCATACTAAAGAATAAAAAATACTACAAAAAAACATCATAAAACCTAAAACTCTGTAATATTTTCCCTTGAAATTGCGATAACACCAACACTAAGGAAGAAATTAGCATGTGAGATCAACATTATCAATAAACAATAAAATATTCAAATAATTTCAAACAAGTCAGCATCAAGTTACACATATAATAATCACGGTAAACTAAACTCAATTAAATAATAGAATATAAGCTAGTATGTCACACAATGTATTTCAAGTTTGGTTTTTTGATCCTGTTTTTTGGAAATATCGGTCTTTTTCATAGGTTCAAAGTGTGATGGGTGTTTAGTTTTGAAGTGTTTTATTTGTCTAATATTTCCCTCTTGGTTTCCCCTTGGCTTGTTTTTCTGTTTTGGAGAAAACATAAAAAAAATCATGAAAATATTTTTCACACAGTTGGCGCAAGGTTGTGCAGTTTCTTAGGGGTAACCTTGTGGTAGGTATAAAACCTACCACATAATTAGAGCATGGGCGTGTGGCCACATAGGGGTTATTGTGCTGCCTGACCATTCATTACTACCCAGAAATAAGAAATGAGATTTTTACAAGTTTTCCCCCTCATTTTTTAGTCCGTTTTATGCCCAAAACCACTCCTCTCGATGTGTCCAAACTGGAGGAGGTCTCTCATGTCTTACCAGGCTATTATCCTTCCTCAATTAGTGTAGATCTAAGGGAAGGTGAAGTGTTGACTAGTTTCCTCAAGAAATTTCCTTATCCTTTCTCCTCCCTCTCCCTTCTTCTTCCAATTTTTCTTGGGTTTCTCTTCTACCCTAGTCAAGAACGACCTAGGGTTCTGTTATCCCATAATTTTTTATGGATTTTTTATTCATTTAGGGATATTATTCATAGATATAGGGTTTTTGAACCCGTGGTGCATGTTTTCCAGTTTGTGTTTCCATTCCTTCATATATTTGAGGTAGGTTTCTCATTGCACTTGTCCTTTTTTTATGATTCATATTTTTCATGTCATTTTAACCGTTCTTATATTCTGAACATTGTTATTTGGCCCTAGGAAAATTTATTTGGTGTGCAAAATGATAATTTATGCCTTATTTTGTGAAAATTAGTGTTGTTTTGTAATAAATGATCACACTGCTAGTTTTGTAAATGTTTTGTTAGCTTTTGTGCCTATTTTGTGGTATTTTGAATATTTTTAAGTAGATTGAATAAATTTATGGCATGAAATTGGGGTTTTATTCATCATCAAGTGCTTAAAATGAATGTTTTTGGTTTAAAAGTACATTCCATGTGTTTGGTAAATTTCTAGGTTGGATTTTATGTGTTAAGTATCAGTTAAAATGATTAGTTTGGTTTTATAATCATATTATAAATATAAAAAATAATTATAGGATGCTTATGTGGGTTTCAAGATGTTTTTTGTTCTTATAAATAATGTGTATTGGTTTTTAAGGTGTTCTGGTACATGTTGCCAATGGAAGGCCGGTTTGGCACATTTATAAAAATGGTTTTGTGTTGGTTGTGAAATATAAATATTTTTAATGTGGTTACCAGTGTTTTGATTCTATAAATGGTGTGTTTCAACTCTTTATGAAAAGTGTAATTTTTGTCTTTGATAAATTTTTTTTGATAAAATGTTTAAAGGATTGTTTGGCTTTTTTTTGAAAAAATGGTTTTCATGTGTATTATATGTTGTACCATTAGGGGTGATTTTGTGATCCATGAAATTGATTTATTAAATGGTGTTGGGGCTTCCAAATCTATTTTTTTATGGTATTGGTGGACATTTTTCCATAAAATAGAATTTTTTAATGGATTTTATGTGTAAATCCTTGTTAAACCTCTTGAAATTGTTTTATGAGAATTTTAAGTGATTTATTTATCTGTGAAAGTGATGTGAAAAAAGTTCTTAGGATATTTCATGTGTGTATAATTTAGAAGTGCAGTTTTTATGAAAAATGATATCTTGTAACATGTGGAACTTATTGGAGCACAAAGAAGAGAACTCGGGTATCTAGGTGGGCGGACTATGGCTATTATGCTTGTGATCTGGTAGTGGCTTCGTCCAAGTTTCACTTAGTAATATTGACTAGGACAACACTAACTAAACTATGATGGTGATTCAAGACCACTAAGTTCATTGGGGTTTCCCCTCCTAGTGGCTTGAGAACATGATGGTTTTTTATTATGGATACTTTTACACTAAGATATGAGTTACCTAGGACCCCACAGCTAGGTAGTGCCAAGGGGTGTTCTCGTGACTAGTGATAATTTCTTATTTTGTACACACCATCAGCATACAGTTTGGTAAATTCATCAGAATGGTTTTTTTTCTTTAAAATTCTTTATTCCTTAATGTTTTCCCCATAAAATTTGTTTCCATTTAAAGTTTCATCCTTTTTAAAAATTGTTGCTACGATTTTCTATTTATGAAAACTTACAAGCATTTTTTCTTATAATTTTTATAGAATGTATTCTTGTTTTGAAAACATGCTTTTATATATTGTATTTGAAACTTGAAAATGGATGTTTCTTTTATTTTAATGTAAGTTCATTGGGAATAGATTATTGGGCTAGCCAACTGAGTTTTAATACTCCCACCTATAGTTTTCTTTTATTTTTAGCCTTTTTGTATGTTTCAGCTTGATTTTGATTGCTTTGGTTGATGAGTGTTTATTTTGTTTTAGATTGACCAGGAAGATCACATGGATATAGTGTTGTCTTCATGTCCAATTGGTTGTTTTGTGTAATTGTTTTAAATTTTTATATTGTGTATTAAATTTGATCAATTCATTTTTATTTATATATATTGGGATGTTTCATTTCTTCCACCTATTGGTTATCATTTATTTATTGGTATAAATTATTCCCTCAAGTTTTCTAATGATGTTTGGGACTAGTTGATAGCCCGTGGGGATCAAGAGCGCCCATTGGGCTAGGACACGAATCAGATTAGGTGATCGGTTCAGAGTTGACTTAGTCCTGTTTGTGAAAAAATTGTATCAAAATAGGTCGGCTCTTACTGGAACATTCTTCTCATAGTTCCCTTTGTTATTTGAAAACTTCAAGGTAGACAGATTAGGATTTTTGGGACTTGAGGGGTAGGTGCAAGAATAGCATCGTAAACTCTTTCTCGTTACGGTCCTTGGGTTTCCAGGGTAATTCTAGTTTTATTGGTACTTAGAGATTGTTTTGTGGTTGAGATACGATAAGTGTAGTTGGACTAGTGGTCTTTGTGAGCTCGAAGGGCCTAGAAATACATTTGGAGCTCGGGCATGGTCCTAAAAATACTATTTGTACTGGTGGTGCATTTGACATATGGCAGCAAACTATATGGCTGAGTCACCGACTGACAGTAGTTCCATTTTGTGGGTCTCTTGGACCTTTCTAGAGTTCTAAAAATTATTTTGAAAGTCCTGTTGTGGGAATAGTGGAAATGGGTTTTAAGGGAATTATTGGATTTTGAAAAGTGGAAAATGGTTTTTAAAAATATAATATATGAAAGGTTTTGGAAAATTGGTTTTTCATGAATCAAATATTATGGATAAAGTGGAAATGATTTAATGTGATTTAATTTCTTTAATATATAATTGTTGTTTGTTGAAATAAAATGTATTGAAAGCATGGATTATTTTAAGGTGAATTTGAATCTTTATTTTAAATAGGATGTTTTGGGATGTTGAAAAGTGTTTGAATATGATGAATTAGTTTTGGAAATTTTTTTTGAGAGGTTGGTGTTTTTATGAGAAGGTTTTTGGACTTTGTTACAATCAGGTTTTTTGAAAAAGGTTTTGGTGAATTTTTGAAAATTGGAAAGAGTTGTTTGGAATTCCTTGTTTTTTGTTATTTATTTAAAAATAAAAATAATTTTGATATAAATTGACATGGTTTCTATTTCAGGAATGGTAAAATGGTTTGGTGTGTGGAATTTGAAAATGGTTTTTGACTTGGTGGTTTGTGTGAATTTGGAAAGTATATGATTTTTGGAAATTATTTGAATGATTTGGATTGTGAAATGAGGATTTTTTTAGCCATTGGTGTTTTCATGGGTGCTCAAATTCATGGTGATATATGGGAATGTGGATAGATTTCTGGTATGACATGATTGGATGGGTGCTAAGGGTGGTATGGAAATGAACATGTGATTGAGACTCGATGGAACACCATTGGTGAGTAAGATAATCCACCAAGTCTGTTTATTTTTCAAAATTGTTTTAAGTAGAAAATTGTGGTGTTTTTGTAAGCTAGTGGTTTTTTTGTTTTATTTTTGGGGTTTTAGAAGTTTTATATGTTTTTTATGATTCCAAGTGATCTCGACGTGATACTATTGTTATGTATACAAATGGGATCTTGTTGGTGGCTCGGTTTTGGAGTAATGTTCAGTGGGTTTCAAAAGATTTGTTGGATGTTGTGATATGGATAAGAATAGTTCTTTGTTTCCAATCCCTCTAGTTGATCAACCTTAGGATTCATTTCCAAGGTTAAATCCACCTCTTCTAATGATTCCCCAATCCATTTGTTGGAATAAATAGCTATTTTGGATTGATTTAAAGTGTCATCCTATTATGGGGATTATGTTAGTTATGGTGGTTCTGCTTGGTAATATTGATGTGTTCAGTTGTGTTCTTTTTTCATTCTTCTCCTCATTCAGATTGAGTGATAATGGTATTTTATATCTTTAAGATCTGGTTTTGGTAAAGGGTTTTTTTTGATCAAGTGGGTTTCATGGTGTGGAACTAATGGAATGACTTCTGGTTTGGTATTATTAGCTCCTAACTATGAGGTAATAGATGCTTCACAGATGAGGGCTCCAACAAAAGGCCTCAGAGTGAAGATGGGGTGTAGTCAGGAATCCCAATAATGTGGGAAGTCTGGTAAATTTTGTGCCTCCCCTATTGTGGTGTGGTAGTTTTGGCATTTTATATTACGGTTTTTCAACAATATAAATTTCCTTTGGTGGAAAAGAGTGTGGTAGACTTACCCCTCATATAGTTTCTATAAATATACCTTCTAGAATTCATGTTTCATATCAGTGTCCTAAGTATAGACTGCCCAAGTGAATTAGGTGTGGTCTTGGTTTTATCTATTCATAGGTGAAGGGTGATGGAGAGTTTTTAATTGTGGCTTTAGTGGTCAAATAATTTGACCCCTTCCCTCCTCGCCCCATGTGGTGGGGGTTTTGGGTCTATACGGGATGTTCTGATTTATTTCTTGTCCCCTCTATTTGGGAGTGGGAGGTTTAATGTTCATTTTGTGTTCCTCTTAACTTAAGTTCCTAGGTGGTTGTGGGAGGTTTTTTGTGGGATTATGTGGGATAGGCCTGGTTATAGTTAATTTCTAATTCTAGTTTGGTTGTTACTAGTTGTTATTTAGTGGTGGGGAGACCCATCCTGGGTCTCATAAAGATTCTTTGAAGGATTTGTCGAGGGTTGGTTTCTTTCTAACAGTGGGGACTCTATTTCGGCCTCCCCAAAAATTGTTAGCTTCTATGAGTGATCTTCGTCTTTGGTAATCTTTGGGTTCATTGGGTAAAGTCCCAATGATCTGGTCCTTAGGATGGTTGTGGTGGGGGATTGATCTTTTCCATTGATTCTTGGGATGTAGTTTTGAGTTGTTGTTTCTTTCAGGAAAGAGGATTAAGTTTCATTTCGATTGAGTGAAATTTTCCAAGTTAAGTGGTCAGATCATGTTGATATTAAATCCTTAGGCATTTATCAATCAGTTAGAATGTGTTGTGCCTTTCTAGTAGCGAAAAGCTTTAATGGTGGGGAGAATTGTCATACCAAGTTTTTCAAGTTTTGTTTTATGATCTGATTTATTAGGAATCAAAATATTTTTCACAGGTTCTATGTGTGATAGGTGTTGAGTTTTGAAAACTTTTCTTACTTTAACCTTTCCCTCCTGGTTTCCCCTTGTCTTGTTTGGGAGTTTTTGAGAAAACAAAAAAAATTGGCATGAGACGTCTGTTCGCATGGTTGGCGCAGAATGGTGTGGTTACTTAGGGGTAATATTGTGGTAGGTATAAAACCTTCCACAAAGCTAGATCACAGTTGTGCAGCCATATAGGGGTGACTATGTGGTCAACTACATTATTTCTAGATAGTTTTTCACATGGTTTAGTAAATCATGTGGCCTAACTGTGAAGCACTTACCAGAAATAAAAAATGTGATTTTTATAAGTTTATTCCCTCATTTTTTAGCCCTGTTGTGCCCAAAACCTCGCTCCCTAGTGTGTCCAGACATAGGGAGGTCTCCCTTGGCTTCCCAATCCATTCCCCTTCTTAATTTGGTGTATATCTAAGGGAAGGTGAAGGGTTGACTAGTTTTCTAAAGTTATTTCCTTCTCTTTTATCCACCCTCTCCCTTATTCTTCCAAATTTTCTAGGGTTTCTCTTATCCCCTAGTCATTCAAGACCTAGGGTTCTTTTATCCCATGATTTTTTATGGTTTTTTGTTCATTTAGGGCTGGTCTTCATAGATATAGTGTTTCGGAACCCACAATAGGTGTTTTCAGGTGTGTGTTTCCATTCTGCCATGGATTTGAGGTAGGTTTCCCACTAAACTTGTCCTTTTTATTTAAGATTATTCTTTTAAATGTCATTTTCACTTTCTTTATATTCTAAATATTTTTTGACTCCTGTATAATTTATTTGGTGTGAAGAATTAGATTTTATGCCTTGTATTATAGAAATTAGTGTCGTTTTGTAATAAATAAGTTCACCACTGGTTATTTAAACATTTTATGGATTTCAATTGGTGTTATATTCCTTGTCAAGTGCTGAAAATGAACTGTTTTATGGAAAATTGCATACCATGTGTTCGGTAAATTTCCTTTTTGGATTTTATGTGTTGAGTGTGGGTTAAAATGATTACTTTGGTTTTATATTTTTTTGGTTCCTTATGTGGGTTTCAATATGTTTTTGGTTTTTATAGAGAATTTGTATTGATTTTTAAGGTGTTTTGGCATTTTTTTTCAACAGAAGACCCGTTTGGAACTTTTTTAAAAATAGTTGTTTATTGGTTGTGAAATCTGAATATTTTCGAGGTATTTACTAATTTTTTGATTTTTTAAATGTTTTTTTGAACCTATTTAGGGAAATTAGTATTTGTGGCATCAATAAATGTTGGTTTGGTAAAATTTTTAAAGGTTTGTTATGCATTTTTTTGGAAAAAAATGGTTATTATGTTTATTCCATGTTGTACCATTTGGGATCATTTGGTAATCAATTAAATTGATTTATTAAAGTGTTGTGGGGGTTAAAAATCTATTTTTTTATGTTATTGGTGTGATTTTGTACTTAAAATATAATTTTTAATGGATTTTATGTGCAAAGCCTTATTATACTTCCTGAAATTATTTTATGAATATTTTAACTGGTTTATTGATCTATGAAAGAGATGTGAAAATGTTTCTGGATTTTTTAGTGTGTGTATGATTTATAAGTGGTGTTTTGATTTACAAATGGTATCTTGTAGCATGTGGAACCTATTGGAGCATAAAGAGGGAAACTCGGGTATCTAGGTGGATATACTAGGACTAGTATGATAGTGATCTGGTATGGGATTTGTCCCTATTTCAATTATAAGGATTGCTGATGACAACACTATCCAAACTATGATGATGATTGTGGACCACTAGTCCATTGGGGTTTCCCCTCCTAGTGGCTTGTGCATGATAAGGTTTCTGGTTATGGAAACTTTTACACTGATATATGATGTACCTAGGGCCCCATAGCTAGCTAGTGCCTAGGGGTGTTCCTGTTATTTGTGCTCATTGTCTATTTTGTACTCATTATAATCATATGGTGTGTTTGGTTGGTAAATTAAGTAGTATATTTGTTTTCTTTAAAAGTGTTTAATCTTTAAATTTTCCCCCTTAAAATTTATTTCCATTTAAATATTCATATTTTTTAAAAAAATTTGCTACCATTTCATATTTATGAAAACTTGCAAGCATTTAATCTTATAATGTTTATACCATGGGATCTTATTGGGAAAACATATTTTTATATATTTTAGTTCAAAATTGAAAATTGATGTCTCTTTTATTTTAAAGTAAGTGCATTGGTAATAGATTTCTGGGAAATCTTAATGAGTTCTAATATACACACCTATAGTTTTTTTTTCTTTTTTCAGCCCTTCTTTAGGTTTCATCTTGAGTTTGGTCAATTTGGCTGACAAGTTATTGTTGTGTTGGAGAGTGACCAGTGGGGTCACATGGAGATAGTGTTGTCTTCTTGTCTGTTTGGTTGTTTTTTGAAATTTTTATAAATTTTCAGATGGTGTACAAAAGTCTTTCAACTCATTTCTATTTATATATAGTGGGTATTTTTGTTTCTTTCTAATGTTGTTTATCATTTATTTACATGGTGAAATTGTTCCCTCATGTTCTCTAATGATTCCCGACAATAGTTTCCAGTCCGTGGGGATTGGGAGTGCCCTTTGGGCCATATCACAGACTGGCTCGGGTGACAAGCTCAGGGTCGACTCGGGCTCATTCGTGACCTAGAATCTATGAAACTAACTCTCATATACATTCCTATATCCTTTCATGTATCAAAAAAAATCCTAACTATAGATAAATGGAACCACGTATAACTTTATCTTGAAAAATACTTATTTTGATTAGGAAATATAATATCTTTATGCAATCTTATCTAGGTAACTCTACATAATTTATGAAATTATAGTAATTATAAAGATAACAAAGAATACCTAAACAATGATAGGCATCATGGATATGATCTATAAATATTTGATACTCCAACTGATATTCCACCTTTAAGATGCAACCCAATACCACAAAGGGACCTAGAGAGGGACATTACTCCCTCAAACAAACCATTACTATCTATGAAGTGGGGAATCATTCAAAAATATTTTAACTCCATCCTTAAACTATATAAGCCTCCAACATGAAGCAGTTTTATACTTACAATGGTTCTACATCACCTTTATCCATTCATGAATCATCATAAGCTAGCATGTACTATTATGCACTACATATAGTCTAAAGATCACTAACACTCCAACTATGGTCAAATATAATGGATATATTCAAGGATTTCCATAAACAACAATGAATATTAAAATTAAAATTGATGGGTTCTATCTATTTCCATAAATGGATCCTATTTGATAAATATCCTCCAAATTATTAGTGGTCTACTTCATCTGGATATTCATATTAGGATATAAGGATTTTATAAGTCAAACATAGATATTGAATCATGTTTGGTGCCACCCTTAACTCATGATGTAAAATAAGGATCCTGCTATGATATGGTGGTTCTCTATACAAAGTGATTCCCCACTATCTCGTCTATATAAAACCTCACAAGATAATTCACAGCACCAGACTCCCTAATTTTTAACAAATATATTGATATCATAAAATGATCAACAATCACAAAAGTAAATTCATTACCCCATGGAATTTGGGGAAATGTTTTATGAAATTAATTAAAATGTCATCCTAATTCTACTCAATGACGTAAAATGGATCCAAATGACTTCCTAGAACAATATTATTTTCCTTTAAATACTATGTGATAAAATATAGTAAGGATATATCTACTAATTTTCACATCATACATAACAACTAAAAATTACTTCATGAAGCATAATAAATCTAGGATATACCAGGATGTAATTCTAGGTGTGAGTTATAAAAAAATGATAAACCACCATTGATAATAATTATGATTAAAAAACACCCCACAAAATTATATATGATGTTGATTATTCTTAGCCCATCCATTATGAGTGTCTCCAAAATTATTTGATCATGTGTCTCCCCTATATCTAATTCTATAAATAAATATTTCTCTAATGACTTCATCAAAGATGATTTCACTATAATTTTTTATATGTATCCACTACCTACTTTAATATCCTTATCATGATGCTTCACATGAAAATCCACTATCATAATCTATGATTCTCTATTCTCTAAAAAATCATCTCCCTGTGATATTCTAGACTATTCACTATAAAATAAATTCCCATTCCCTAAGGTGTAGAAAATATTATTGTTGTAGTGCTATAAAAAATCCATTGACCTCTAAAAATGTATATATAGATTCAATATTAAGAAAATATACCTCATGATATTCTAATTTTTAGAGATCTTAAACTATTCATTGTGGATATTATGTCTCTGTGGCTTTAGAGAAAACACTTATTCCACCAACATGAGGTCATGGGTTACATTGTTATACTCACCAATAAGTTACTTTACGGTCCTACATGAGATTTATAGTTGAATTCTATATCACAAAATAACCCAAATAAATAGGAGTAACAACACAAAAAACCTCAAACATCACTCACCCCTCTATAAATTGAGGGATATGAGAACTACTAAACAACACCATTAGATAGTTGAAATATTCCTGGCATAATTCAATCCATGTAAAATAAAATCCTTCTAAATTAGATTCTTTCAATGTTGATAAATTTTTTATGATATAGTATAATGAAATTTAATAATATCTTGTGGGGCCAAAGAAATTATAGAACACTGCAATATTCCCCTATGTTGTATAAGAAAAAACTAAAAAATCGTCGATTGATCAACAACTTATCCCTATAGGGACACCATGTTCCTATGAAAATGAATATGTTTCTTCTAGAACATGAACTTGGAAAAACTTCCACATATCCAATGGTGATGAGGGACTTTCCTAATGTCCCTTCAATTCTCTACATGCTTCTTATATGAATTTGAGTACTTGAGCATGATACTGTTGAGAATTACCAAAATCTGATATGGTAACTCACATATCATAGATTTCAAGAGTATAATGAAAAAAATGGGGTATTTATAACTATGAACAACATAATTATAGGCTCTAATATTTTATAATGAAACTATAATACATTAGTCAGTATATTGTCCTCATTCACTCTCATCTAATAATATTGA
Organism: Viscum album; assembly: GCA_963277665.1. NCBI lineage: Eukaryota > Viridiplantae > Streptophyta > Magnoliopsida > Santalales > Viscaceae > Viscum > Viscum album. The sequence goes on along the minus strand of OY728129.1, from coordinate 1,373,038,890 downwards.
CACTATAGATTATTCATCAAAATCTAGTGAGTCCGCTCAAGTGAATAAAAAAATTACATATTCTTTGATGGAGATAATAGTTCATTAATATAACTTGATTCAGTATCAAGTTATTTATACACAACATTATAGAACTAACCACGTTCTTAGTGAATAATAAAAGAGAAACCAGTTACAATACAATGATATAGTTGAAACCCTTATCCATAAAATCATAAATATGGATCATAAAATCCCATTATTCTAATGTTCTAAACTAATAATAAAATATATAATTCATAGGGCCAATATAGAACAATACTTTCCCAAGCATGATATCACATTAAAGAGGTATAATCACAATATCATCTTGTAAAACATTAAAGAAATATTTGAGTTGTCCAATAAATACCACCACCTATTCCTATAAAAACCCTAAAAATAAAATTTCATTAATAGACAATATAGTATCTGAATTCCAACATCACATCTGATAATCCATCTCATGGAAAATTGCATCCACACTGACCTTCCATCACTTAAAATGTAAACATCCACTAGAAGAAATTATTGAATCTATGGCCAAAAAAATGAATTTATTTTATAGATGAAATTGTATGTTTGTATGTATAGGAATATTAAATTCTCAATAATCTCATGTTATCCTAACATTATCTTACATCAATTAAATCAATCAATAAATCTTTTCTGACCTTTACTTGTCATAGTCAACACTAGGGGATCTTGAAGCCTATCTAAAATGAGATCCAACTTACTGACCATGGTGGATATATTATTGTTTTTCGTAATTCCCCAATAAATTAAAATGTATTCCTTTTATAATAAATTTAAATTTTTTGATAGCTTGCAGTATGTTAAACAATGACTTTTTCAATGGTGTGTGCTACCCGCAAGACCAAGTTTATCAAAGGCTATTAATATTATCACTCAAAATGACTGATAAGTTACTAGTTATTAATATTATTAACTAAACTATGAAAATATATGGATTAATTAATTTGTTAAAAATAAATTACAAATAAAAATAAAAACAAATTGAAAATAAAGGAAATATTTTTATAAAAAATTATTTTTATGCACCCAAAGGCATTTTATCCTAAAATATTAAATTATATACTTTTAGTGAATGATCATAAGGAAATTTATATATTATATATTCAATAAAAAACATAATTTAATCTAATTTATTTCATGTTCATATCATAAGAACAAATTCAATTTTACACATAAAAAACTGTATTTTTTAAGGCAATTTTGCCGCCTTGAAATAGAGCACTTGTTTTAAAACCAATTTATGACAATTTTATAAATTTTATTTGAAATTTTAAATTTAATTTTTTAAATAATAATTTTAAAATTATCTTATGGTGATTTTTTTTACTTTCTAGAGAAGTTTTATTTTTTGATAAATCGTGAAAATATTGAATTTTTATTGAAAACTCACTTTTCATCTAAATAATTTATAATTTTAAATTATGTTTTAAATTTGTTTTAAAGTAATAATTTATAGATTATAAATCTATTAATAACATTTATGAAATTATATTAATTTATGTAATGAGGTTTTTTTAAAAAACATTTCATGGTTTTGAACATTTTCACTTTAAAGACTCGCTTTGTCTTCGCGTCTATGAGAATCATTTAAAATTAAATTATGCCACTTATATAATTTTAATTGTAAAACTTTATTCCATATATTGAATAATAATAAATTATAATATCTAATAAGTTTAAACAAATTTTTTACCAAATTGATTACTGAAAGAAGTTAATGTTAATCACAACGATTAAGGTAAAAATTAGTTTACTTAGTGGTTAGTCTTAAAATATATGGCATTAAAATGACCCAATGACCTTCCCAAACCAAGTTTCTGGCCATATTTTGGAAATATACCCTATTTAATAGAAAATTATTCATTATAGGTCTCGTATTAGATAAGGGAGACCTCCTAATAGTGTTTACTTTTTGATATTTACAAGAATGTCACTCCTCCACTATTAAATGGAACTCACTCCCATCTATTATTCACACCACCCAAAACATTTAGATCATCTAAAAACTCCCAAAATCACTCCCAAAATTCCTTATCCTCATCTAATAGTCAATATATTTGGCATAAATCCAACATTAGAAGGAATTAGTGAAAACCTATGGATTATACCCAAAGTAGAGGTAATGTTTTTCTAAAATTATTTTTATTTTATTTTCTTTACAAACCCCTTAAATTATCTAATATCATGAATATATAATATCCTTTTTATCTAAAATACACTAATATTTTTTTATTTTAAGGTTACATCCTAACACTTCACACAATTCCATCAAATGGGTTATGAAATTATTCTTCGTATGTACGGTGGACTAACACCATGTAAACCAATGTCGTTACTTTTTCCATTACCACCTTTTAAGGCTAGGAATAAAGATTTAAATACTATTTAAATATGATATTTATGATTTATTTATTATTATATAATTATAATATAACATGTACCTTCATAGATTCCATTTTTTGGGAATATTATTACGCCATTCATGTGTATGTCGAACTACCACCTCGCGAAGCGATGTGATTCGTCCATGATTTATATGGAATGTATTAAGGATAGTTTTAATAAAAATCTATGAAATTTATTAAATAATAATAATAAAATAATTATAATATAAATATATATTTATATCATTTACTTTTTTCATTCAACACAACAAGAAAATTGAAACAACATTCATTCATATGTATGGCATACCATCTCCATGAATGGTGTATTTTATTTACCATCACAACATTATATGGATTACAATAAAAACATATATATTGAATATATATGATATTCAAATCATGGTTCACAATTTTTAGATTATTATATCATGATCCATGTAAGAGGAAAAAATAAATAACAAGTCAAAACATTCATGAAAAATATGGCAATTAACACACAAAAACAATGAAAATAATGAAATATTATTAGAAAACATGTGATAATATTTAAAAAAGAATAATATATGATATTATAAATATTAATATGCTTCTGTTATAAGTTAATTACATTATTTAAACCCTTATATATGAGTTTAATGTGCTTTCGACCAAAAGAAATTATAAGGTAAAAGATATCATCTCAATTTACATTCCCTTGAGACGTATTTTTTATTATGAACCAATACACATTTATGTGGTGTATATTCTTCCTATTTCACATATAATATCATGAATACTTAATTATTCATGGTATTTTAAGATTCAATTTGAATTATTTCTTCTAAGGGGGTTTTATTTGAAATTACCAAGTGATAAAAGTCATTGTGAAATCTCAATTTATTTAGTGATTATTAACTTTATCTTGAAAAAATCACTTTATTAAAATAATTTTTCATTTTTCATTATATTTATATTAAATATACATATTATTTTGTGATGGATATTAATATTTACTAAACTATATACCATTTTTACATATATATTTTACTTTGAAAGTTATAAGACTAAAAGGGGAAATATTGACAAATTTTTATCCATTACTTATCCATATATTTGATAAGGCACATTGTTTATAAAATAAATTGATTCTATAATATAATAGTAATGATTAAGAAATGAAATAAATGTGTTGGGAAATGTTTAATGAAATCCACTCGGTGCATTGGTAGTGTCATGAGATAAATCAGTTGGTCAAATAAGATGTGTTTTTACCCAGTATGTTTTAAACTATAATGAGTATAAATATTGAAGGTAAAGTTATCATGTGTCTGGGAAACATCTAGTCTGATAATTAATCATTTCCTTCCTTCATTATTCAGTTATTATTATCCATCATATTTTAATAAAGGAAGAAACTCTGAGCTAATAGGGTCAGGGTCATTATAGTCGGTATAAAAGAAAGTTTATTAAAAACATTGGAAACTAGATTTATTAAAACATAGATTAGAGAAAATAACCCTAAGATATACTTTGACAAGAATTATAGAAGAACATCCTAAAGTTTTGTCAAGATATTGATTATGTGGGTCTTCCTAAAAATACATCCTTTTGGGATTCTACAAGTGGATGTGGCCTTATAATAGATGTACATTTGGTTAAAAAATCTAAAATATCATTTTGATCTTGACTCGAGGTTAACTAGGTACATGATAGTGGGCCTTACTATGCACCTAGTTTGACACTCCCATGATATATGCTTATGACAATTCACATTTGTTTTACCAACCATTGTAAAGGATTTTAAAGTAATGATATCCTTTAAAGAAACCAAAGTTAATTATTCTAAGATTAACAATGCCTAAATTTTTAATATATGTTAAGTGTTACACCATATTTGGAACTGTACATTGTGATTTAAAATTCATAATTTAATGAGCTAATCTTGTATATTCCATTGTTTAGAAATAGAACCTGGAAGGAATAATTATATCAATACTCATGGACAATGTAGATATTTCCCTACTGATTAAACTGATATAGTTTGTATTAGAATGGAGAAAATTACGGCTACATTGGTGAATATTAATTATGTTATGAAAAATAACCTTTCTTGGATGGAGAAACCTATTAAACATTGATATTATCCTATACTAGATCACTTTATATGATAGAAGCCCCATAATTTAGTAGGACTACTAATCTAATTGTAGTTGAGAAAGGGATTAAGTATCTAGAGAAGATATTTATATCCTATAAATGTGTTGAAAAATAAAAGGTAACACTTGTAGTGTATTGTCTCAAAGGTGATATTGATCAATGGTAGTCTTTGATGCAGAATACTAGGGAGGCAAAAGAAACAAAACTCATAGAATAGAAGGATTTTAAGGATATATTCTTTGAGAAATATTTCCCTCATGATAAACAAATTAAGAGGAATCAATGGTTCCTTAGATTAAGGGAAGAGGATTAAGTAAGTGCTAGATACTATGAATATACCTTTACAAGGTTATCTAGGTATGTTATGAATTACATATGAAACACAGAGTGCAAGATTGAGCATTTCTTTGAAGGCCTTAAGTCATGTCTCCGAAGTGGACTAGTCTCCAAAAAAAATTCATCATTTGATGAAATAGTTTTATACGCCATCAAAAAAGAGAAGTAATTATAAAGATATTACATATTCAAGTTAAACCCAAAGAATAATAGGTTCTCCTGACACCATGAAAAATGGAATGTATCAATGAAGAAGGGAATGAGGCAATTCCCACCTTGTGATAACTCTGGAAAAATCTTCATGGTAAGTTATTAAAGGGATTGAGATTTTTCATATAAGTATATAGAAAATGGTCATCATGTTAGAGGATTTAAGGGTAATAAGGACAACACATTTTTCATTGTTGCGCCTATAGGGAGATGGGGAACTATGAAAATGAATACCCCATGAATCAAGGGAATCTACCAAATAAGAGAATAAGGGGACATGTTCAAGATAATTTAATCACTACAATTGAGGTAGAAGTACCCAATTATGTGGTGGGAGGTACATTAATCCAATATTTAAATTTTGATAATTCATTATTTGATTCCAGATCATCCCACACTTTTTTATCTATACATTTTCTATGAAAATTAGATATTTCCCTTTTTGATTTAATATAGGAGTTGTCATTAAAAACTCATATGGGTGGTCTCATTTAAAAAAAATATGTGTGGTAAATCCCCATTATAAAACATGAACGTTATTTATTTGTTAACCTTATTATCGTACATATGGTTGAATTTGATATAATATTTAGTATGGATTGGATTTCAAAATATGATGCAGAAATTTATTGAAAGAAGAATGAAATTATGATTTGTGAGGAAGATGTATAATTCATTATCTTTAGAGAATAAAATTCATTAACTGGTTCTTAACTAGATCCACTTGTGGTAACTCAGTTGAATGAAATTATTGGGGAAGAAGAAAAAAAATATCTAGGGATGAATAAGGTAATATTTAAATTGAGGATGTACCTATTGTATAGGAATATATTGATGTACTTCATAAGGAATTACCTATACATCCCATAGAACATGAAGTTTAATTTTATAATGATTTAATCCCTCCTAAAAGACCAATATCAAGGACTCCCAATAGAATGGCCATTGTGCAATTAGTGGAGCTAATTAAACAACTAAAAGACTTGGTTGATAAGGGATTTATTCCCCCTATTGTTTCTTTATAGGGATCCCTTGTTCTCTTTGTTAATAAGAAATATGGATCCATGAGTCTATTAATTTATTATAGGGAAATCAATTCTATTAAGATAAATAACAAGTATCCTCTACCTTGTGATGATGACTTATTCGATCAACTACATCAAGCCCACTGTTTTTCAAAAATTTATCTTGGTTATGGGTATCTATGATTATGAGTAAAGAACTAAGACATTCCAAATACAACTTTTAAAATAAGTTATTGACATTAAAAATTCATAGTAATTCCATTTGGATTAAATAATTAACCCTTTATTTTTATTGATATAATAAACATAATATTCAAGGAATATCATGACATTTTTTCGAGGTATTCATTGATGATATTCTAGCGTATTCTAAAATCTATGAGGACTACTAGAATATCTTTTTAATCATTCTTGATACTATTATAAAGAAATAATTATACGGAAAATTTAGTAAGTGTGATTTTTGTTTTCATGATTTTTCTTTTATTGGCCATATTGTCTCCAAAAATAGAAACTTGATTGATCCTAAAATGGAAAAGGCATTTAGATAATGTCCTATAACAAAGAACATAACAAAGGTACATTGATTCATTGGTTTGGAAGGTTACTATCAGCAATTCATTCATAATTTTTTAGGATTGTCTAACTTGTTAAGAAATATTACACATTAAGGGGTTAAGTTTTTCTGGACAAATGAATGTGAAGAATATTTTTATAAACTGAAGAGGAAATTGGTCAATCAACCGATTTTGACTCTACTATCTCAAAGTGATGGGTTTGTGATATATATTGATGCATAAAATAAGGTACTTGGTTGTGTCCTAATAAAAAATGATAATGTTATTTCATATGCATTAAATAAAACGAAGATTCACTAATAGAACTACCCAACCAAAGATCTTGATTTGGATGTTATGGTATTTGATTTGAAGATATCGATACATTATATCCATTATGATATATACGAAATACGAATGCATCATAAAATCCTGAAAAACATATTTTCAAAAAAAGATAAGAATATGAAACAAATGTGATGGATCAATATACTCAAAAATTATTATTTCTCAATACACTACCAACTTGGGAAAGAAAATAATATAATAGATAAATTGAGTAATAAAGATCATAGAATTCTAACCCAAATGTGGATTGATATGGATCCTATATTCATGGATCTTATAAATATAGATATGGTAATTACTGAAGAATGTGATACATCTATAATTTTTTAAATGATTTCAAACCCTATTTATTATAGAATATAAAGAATTATCAATACAATGGTGATAACATTTATAATAAAATTAAACCTGTGAATGGTGGGAAATTAACTGATTTCATTTATGAATATATTATCCTGATATTTGGGAATAAATTATGCATTCCATCTAATCAAAATCTAAAAATTTAATTGTTGTATGACACTCGTAGCTCAAATTTATCTATACACCCTGGTAGCATAAATATATTTATGGATTTGAAGGAACATTTTTGTTTGGAAAATATGAAGTAAGAAATTTATGATTATGTTTCTTGATGTTTGGTTATTAAAAAAGTTAAATCTGTAAGGCAGCACACCAGAGGAGTCCTATAACCTCTTCTTATTCTTGTGTGGAGATGGGAAGAAAATTCTATGGGATTTTTACTAGGACTACTGCCATAAAGAATGATTCTATATGGGTTATTATTGATCTCCTAACCCTATTTTCATATTTCATCACTATAAGAGAAGGCTTACCTCTTGATTACCTCATAAGGCTCTATATTAATAAAGTTTTAAGACTTAATGAAGCACCTCTATCAATTTTTTATTATCGAGATCTGTGTTTTAATTCAAAATTCTGGAAGAGTCTTTAGAAGGATCTTGATACTAAGCTTCATTTTAACACCGCCTACCATCCTCAAACTGATGGATATCTCAAAATGAAAATTCAAAAAATGGAAGGAATGTGGAGGTAATTATCACTTGAATTTCAAGGTATGTGGGATCAATATTTACCTCTAGTAGATTTCACCTATAATAATAGTTTCCATTCACAAATTCAAATAGTGCCATATAAACCATTATGGTTGGAGATGTCACACTCCAACTCATTGGGATGAAGTTGGTGAAAGGAAACTTGAAGTCCCAGAACGTATTAAAGAGATAACCAAAAAGTTAATGTTATTCAGGCTCACTTTAAATAGGATTAAAGTATGAAAAAATGTTGTGCCAATAATTGGAGGAAATATTTGGAATTCCAAGTAGTAGATTACATTTCAAAAAAGTATATCCATGATAGGGTGTTATGAGGTTTGGTAAGAAATGTAAACTAAGCCTAAGGTAAAAAAGGAACCTTTAAAATTCTTGAAATAATTATATTTATTGGTTATAATTTATTTATGCCTCCAAAACTCTGAAAAGTACATGATTTGTTCCATATATCATTATTAAGGAAGTAAATTCCAAACACAATGCATGTGCTCACCTCTGATGAAATAGATTTTGAACCAAATCTATCATACTATGAATAACCAATCCAAATTCTTGATACCAAGGAGAAAGTATTGATGAATCATAAAACTACTATAGTAAAGGTACAATCGAGATATCAAAAAATGGAGGAAACAACATGGGAACAAGAGGATATTATGTAGAATAACTACCCTCATCAATTTAGAAGGTAATATCTATTAAATTTTAATGATTGAATTTTTTATGGGGGAATAATTTAAGGTAAAAATACATTATAATATTTTTCATTTAGAATAAATTTAATTTTATTGATAGCTTTCAATAAATGCAACGACTTTCTTTGATGGGATACACTATACATAAGACTGAGTTTTATCGAATATTATTAATATTGTCATTTATAATGACTGATAAATAGGAATTTATGAATAGTATTAACTAACATATGGAAATATATGGTTGAATTCATTGGTTACCAATTAATTATAAATGAAAATAAAAACCAATTGAATATAAAGAAAATGGTTTTATTACAAACTATTTTTAGGCGTCCAAAGGATTTTCATCCTAACATATTAAATTAATTACAATTACTAAATAATATGAATAAAATTTATATATTATGTATTCAATAAAAAAATAAAAATTCAACCAATGAATTTTAATGGCATAAAATAAGAACAAATCCAATTTTATACATAAAACACCGTATTTTTTTAAAGGTGGTTTTGTCACCTTTTAATGGATTGACTATTTTAAAAAAAATGACACTTTTATAATTTTTATTTGGAAAAATAGACTTCATTTTTGAAATAGGAATCTCAAAATTATATTAGGGTGAATTTTTGGTATTTTTCTTAGATGTTTCATTTTTGGATAAATAGTGAAAAATACTGAATTTTAATTGAGAACTATCTTTTCATCTAAATAATTTATAATGTTAAATTATATTTTAAATTAGTTTTAAAGTAAAATTAGATCAATTTTACAATTATTAATACAATTTGGGTAATTATAATAATTTTCATATTGAATTTTGATATAAAACATTATAAGCTTTTGAACAATTTCGCTTCAAAAACACATTTTTCCCTCACGCCTACAAGATAAATTTTAAATAAAATTCCATTGGGAATGTGTTTTCTATACAATACTCTAGAAATATTATTTATTTTTATGATAAAAAATACCACTTTTTTCTAATGATATTACTTTAATATTATTTTAGGAAATTATTATTCTTTCCAATATTTATTCTGGAATTACATTCAATCTTTTAATTCACAATGAATATTAATTAAAACATTTGGAATGTGTTTTTATGATTTCTAGAAAAAAATTTCATACCCTAAATTGGTAAGAATAGTACAAGGAATGAACCCTACATTTAGAATAGTATGTATGGATCATCAACCATAAATTTTCCTAAAGGTATGGTTAAAAAACCTCTGGTTTGGATGGAATATTATGTTTGTTAAGAGAAAAAAGTATGGTTAAGGAACCCTACACTTGAGAAATAAATGTACAGTTCATCAACCTTACTTTTAGGATCAACCTTACATTTTCAACCATACATTAGGATAATTAACACTATGTAGTTGAACCCTACGTTTGCTTTTTTGTTGTTTTATGAATGAACCCTATGTTTGACTATTCAATGTCAAATATATAAATTCACAATTTTATCATAGATTTATGCAATGGTCTTGATATATTTAAATATTAGATAAAATCTCATTTAAAACCATTTTAATGGCTCATTTTTATCAATTCAAAGAACCATATTCATCAGAGTAATTCTCTCCTATTGTTTAGGGATTTTACAACACCCCTGATTATTTTTTATTTGAATATTCACGATATATCTTCTTATTTTCTTGGATCTAGAATACCTAAGAAATCTATATTACCTATATATTCTATCTCATTTTCTTTATTAAATATACATTCACACATATGACTATATTCTTATGAATATCTTTTATAGTGTTACTACAAAGAATGATCAACTCTGTTATTTTCAAAATAGAATACACTTTGAAAGTTCAACATATTTTAACCGCGTACTATTGTGAGACTGTTAGTTTTTTTTTTGAAATTTAATATTAAAGATCATTTGTAACCAGGATCACTTCATAGTTATTCATTCTTGAAGACTTAGTTTTCTGAAGAATAAAATCCATATACTGTCAGTTCTTGTTGTTTCAATTATGAAGTCTAACCCGAACCATCAACAAATCAAATATATTTTTATTTATTGGATTATCAACTACTCCTACTCAGATGTGGTTTAATTTTTATCTTCTTGTACTAAAATGTGGATAACCAATTCCATGTAAAATAACCATAAGGCTCTATTTAGCCTTGTTGAAAAGGTGTCAACTACCTATACTCAGTTATAGATTTTAGATCTTATGATATGAGGATATTTTCTAGTGAAATTAACCAAGCTCAGAGAGACAGGATTGGTGGAGTGGACTAGGGGCTATTTGATCCTCAAACAACTATAAAATTGTTGTGTTAATTCTTTCTGTTTATCTATTTCTTATAATTATTAAAGAATATAACATTGTAAATCCACATAAATTATGAAAAGATTTAAAATCCAGAATCTATAGAGTTTTTTTTCAAAGAGACAATTCACCACCACCACCACCACCCAATGTTTTCTGTGTATTATTCCAACATAAAAATTGGTATAAAAGGTGATATCTTTTATAAATATATATAAATATTAAAGATAATAAGTTATATATGATGAATATGGAAATAGAAAATTCAAAAGAAGGTATGTCTATATTTTGTGCTCCATATTTTAATGGTGATAACTATGGATGCAGAAAATCGTGTATGATTATATATATAAAAAATATGGGCTATAAATTCTATTTAAAGATCATCACTCATTATGTGATTTCTAAAAAACTAGAGAATTTGACTGCTAAAATAGAAGCTAAATATGACATCGATTCAAAGGAAATGAATGATATTATCCATAGACTTGGACTTAATGAATTCAATAGATTATTACAATGTTCTACTTCCTATAAGATGTGGAAAAATATTGATGTTTCCTATGAAGGAAAATATAATATCAGACAGATGAGGTATGTTACCACCAAACAAAATTTTTACACAATTAGAATGTTTGATTGTGAAAGCATCGTAAAAACGTATGAAAGGTTAATGGATTTTATCAATAATATTACTCCCTTGGGAGATCCCATCAGTCGATCATATCTAGTGATAAATGTACTAAGAGTACTCCCCTCAAAATGGAATGGCATATCTACATCTTTTCAACAATCATCACATGTCAGGAATTTGATTATGAAAGAATTTATTGGAACATTGATGATGTATAAAGAATAAATTATAGATAAATTAGAATATCACAATATCATAGTAAAAAAGGGAAAACACTACCCTTAAGGTGAAATCTCAAAAGCATAAAAGAAAATAAAAACATGAAGTCCAAAGCAAAAAAATTCAGACTCCTTATATTCTGAAATGGAACTGGCACAAGTGCTATAAAATTTAGAAAATTCGGCGAAAAAAGTGAGGCCTTATAAAATAATTTAAAAGGATAAAAGAGATCCTATATAAGTAAGATTATACAAATGAAAAAATTTGGGTCACATCAGACTAGATTTCCCACAATTGAAAGGTTAAATAATAATGACAGAAAAGTAATATCATAAGAAAACCGATTCCGAAAATAAAGAGAAGAGAGCTATGAAAGATACATGGAGTTTATCTGAAGACTCCATCATCTCCTTAAAATCTAATTCATATAATGTTCTAAAAAATATCAAATCCAATATGTTCTTTATTTCTAGGGATGAAGAAGAGTTACAAATCTATTAATCTTCTACTTCTGACTCTGGAATTTTTTCAAGTATTAAAATGGATTCTTATTATTATACTCTAAAATATAAATATGATTATTTAATAAAAAAGATAAATAATTAAAAAATATAAAAAATATTTTTTTAAGTGAAAGAGCACAATGATAAAATAACATCAAGATCTAATTGAAAAATTCAATTCTTCTACATCAAACTATATTGATCAAAAGAAAAGATAAAATAATTATAAGATGAAGTAGAATATTATGAGATTAATACTCTTGTTTTTAAAGAAGGAGATATGATTATGAATAATATTCTTAGAAATAATGTTATTAAAAGAAAAATATTTCTAATAGTAAGAAAGGGTGGAAAATCAAAATTGTATAAAAATTATTTTGTGACTATTTAAAAAAATGCTACCTATTATTATTTTAGAATAAAAGGTAGTTTTAGAAACTCTTATTTGAGAAATCCTCAAATTAGTTTTTTTTTTAAATGATTTTTTTTATAAAAATATATCTAAAGTAAGTGATGTGAACTATGGAAAAAATAATTAGATCCAGATTCCTTGATCCTTTCTCACTGACACTATTGGACCCAAGAAAATATGGGTATCAAAATAAACACATGTTTAATTGATTTTATTGGGAAAAGGCCACATGAATATAAAATCCTTATGGTATATAGAAATTGGTAGCTCCAGACAAATTATTAGATACTCATCAAATTTCCATACATTGACAAAAATGAATGGAGGTCTAGTTACTTTTGGTGATAATGAAAAAGGAAATATTGTTGGAGTTAGAACTATTGTAGATCAAAATACTATCTCAATCAACAAAGTAATGTTTGTACAGGGGATAAAACCCATCCTAATAAGTATATCTTAACATTATGATGATGGATATATGTTAATTTATCTAACATTTCATGTTCAGTTTTCAAAGACAAACTTCTTAAATTTAGATCACCTAGAACTAAGAATTTTATACTTTGGATCTTAATTTCTTATGTAACAAAAAGTAAACTATTTAAATTCTAAGAAAAATGATTCATGGAATTAGCATAGAATATTTGGTAACTATAATATATATTCTTTATATAAATTATCTAAGAAATGGTTAGTTTCTAATTTACATAGTCTTAAGTTTAAAAATAATAGAATCTATGATGCATGTCAAATCAGAAAACAACACAGATCATATTTCAAATCAGCTAATGAAATTTTTACTTCAAAACCATTATAACTTATCCATATAGATTGGTTTGGACCATCAAAAATAGAAATTTTGGCTGGTAAATTATTTTTTTATGTTTTATTTGATGCTTTTTCTATATTTATTTGGGTTTATTTTCTAAAACTAAAAAGTGAAGTATTCACTGTTTTTGAAATCTTTTGAAAAATTGTTCAAAATGAAACATATTTTAAAATAATTTCATTGAAAAGTTGTCATGGTGGAGAATTTAAAAATCAAGAATTTAATTATTTTTTCTTAAATCTGTGTATTAAATACACCTTCTCTTTACTAAGAACACCTCAACAAAATAGAATTGTTAAAATAAGAAATAAAACTATTCAAGAAATGGAAAGAACTGTGTTGAATGAATACAGTCTTTCTACCTATTTTTGCGAAGAATCTATAAGCACAGCCTACCATGTCATGAATAGAGTTTTAATAAGGCCTATAATTAAAATTACAACTTATTAACTTTATAATAACAGAAAACCTAAAGTAAAGTACTTTAAATTATTTGGATGCAAGGTTTATATCGTGAATACTATGGAAAACCTTGGTAAGTTTCATCCAAAATCTGAAGAATAAATATTTTTAGGATATTCTACTACTTCTAAAGCCTATAAATTTTTCATAAAAATTCATGGATTGTTGAAGAATCGGTTCATGTGAAGTTTGATGAAAAAGACCCTTTTATTAAAGAGAAATATCAAATAGATGAAATTTCAGATTCGTTTGATAACATGATAATTGAAACCTCTAAAACTAATTTTTAAAATGATTTAAATAAAACTTAGTCTAGTTTAGAACAACATGTAAAAGAAGAACATACAAGTTTTTTACCTACACTCTAGAATCTTAAAGAGCCATCCTTTAGAAATAGTTATAGGAGACTTAGATATAGAAATCGGAACTAGAATAAATGTAGGAAATCCAGCTATATTTTAAACCTTTCTATATCAGATAGAACCTAGATCTATTGAATAAGCATTAGATGATGAGAGTTGGATGTTAGATATGCAAAAAAAAACAAAACCAATTCGAAAAAATAAATTTGGAAAATTATTATAAAGACCATCCAGTTACTAATAATTGTAACTAAATATATCTTTAGAAATAAAGAGGATGATCAAGGGATCATAACCATAAATAAATCTATATTAGTTTCCAAATGATATAATCAGGAAGAAGAGATAGGTTATGTTGAAAATTTTTTCCCTATAGCTATATTAGTATCCATTATAATTCGTTTATCCTATACATCTCCTATGAATTTTAAATTATATAATATAGATGTTAAATCTAACTTTTTAAATGAAAATTTAATGGAGGAAGTATATTATGAACAACCCCTGGGGTTTGAAAACACCCATAAACCAAATTCTATTTTTAAACTTACCAAATATCTATATAGTCTTAAAAAAATACCCAGAGCTTAGTATGAAAGATTTAGCTCATTTTTTGGAAAATGGATTTTATATAAAATTAGTAGTTCCTAATCATTTTCAGAAAGATGTTTTTTCAAATATTTTATTATTAAAAATTTATGTTTATGATGTAAATTTTTTTGAACAAATAAAATTATTGTTAATGATTACTCAAATCTAATGAAAAAGAATTTGAAATGAGTATAATGAGACAACTGGATTTCTTTTAAGGATTTTAGATTTATCAAAAAGATTATGGAAATTTTTTAAATCAAAGTAAATATATTATTGATTTATTGAAAAAAATTGGACTTGAAAATAGTAGGACTTATACAACTCCCTTGTGTACTAATATAAAACTTGATTTGGATGATGTTAGAAAATCAGTTGAAAATAAGTTTTATAGAGGTATGATTGGAAGTTTAATTTATATTAGAAATAGAATAAGATACATAATGTTTTTTGTATTCTTATGTGCTATATTTTAAACAAATCAAAAATAATCTCATCTTATTGCTGTTAAAAGAATTTTTAGATATTTAAAAAGAAAAATTTTTCCATATCTTATTTACCCCAAAAATTATGATTTTAATTTCATTTCATATTTTTCTAATGACATTAAATGATATATATTAGATAGAAAATAACCTCAGGAACCTTTGACTTTTAAGGAAAATCTTTAGTATCATGGTCGAGTAAGAAACTACACTCAGTTTCCCTATAAACACCTGAGACAGAATATGTGTCCACTGGAAGTTTTCGTGAAAAAAGTATTGTGGTTGAAACACACTATATTATATTATAGACTAAATTTTAATAATATTCCTATTTTATGTGATAATAAAATCTCTATTAATATTTTTTAAAAACATACAAGTCATTCAAATAAAAATCATATTGATACAAGGCATCATTTTCTAAGTTATCATATTCTTAAAAATGAAATATATTTAAAATTTGTAAACATTGTATATCAATTATCTAATGTTTTTAATAAACCACCTCCTACTACAATATTTGATTTTATTAAATGGATTTAGGTTTATTTAATTTTTAATTAGTTTTTATCAATTTATTTCGATTAAATTTGTTTATCATTTTTATTCGTTTTTAATGTAATTTATTTTAATGTGTTATTTTCATTTTAGAAATATTATTTCATTTATTTCATGAAATTAATTTTACTCATTTTTGTTTTTAAATCACATTTTTTCAAAAACAAAAAATTTAATGACTACCCTACGCAATCAGTATAAGAAACTAGACCATGTCACAATCTATTACAAAACAATTCAAATTTTCTTACACTTTTTTTAAAACATTTTTCCTACAAGAGCCCACCTCTCTCTTCTAATCCCTAGAATATGAAAAACTTCAACCTTTAGATTCATATAAATGATAAAGACCAAGAAAATAGTTAAAGTTGAACCAAGTGATCTGAAGCATCAGTATGTCCCCTTCAAGAAGATTCTTCAAGTAAAATTCATAGATTTTTAATGGTTGTATGAGACAAATATTATACTCAAGAATTCTCATATGTTTCAAGGTTTGGTGTTTTTGTTTAATGAAGAGAGTACATATTTTCATTATGATGTAGAACTGTAGAAGTTTTATAGCAATTTTCAGTTTAGTTTCGAGAAAATAGAAGATATAATATCTTTTCAAATAGAACATAAGAAGTTCTCAATCTCCAAAGTAGAAATTTCTCATATTTTAAAATATCCTCATGAATTATTATTTCATTTTGATCTTAATTCAATTGGAAATAAATATCAAAAATAATAAGACATCATGTCATTTCTTTTTGTATCAAAAAAATTTTGAAATTTTTTGTAAAGGATCTTGAGGAAAACCAAAAGGTTTTGGTAAAATTTATTAAAAATGTTATTGTTCTAAGGGTTGTTGAGATGGGAAAGATTTTGTACCCAGACATGTATATCTTTATTTTGTTCGTTAGTGACATCAATTTGAACATTCCTAAATATATGCAGAGAAATATGAATTATTTTTTCTATTTAGATTTTAGGATTCCATTTTACCCTTATAGACGAATACTTTCTCTTACTTTGTTTAAGAAAATTTTGATTCGTAATATTTATTATTATGTAAAATGTCATCATAGAAATATTTTGAATACTGGTAAGCTAAGAAAATTAGGTTTATTTTAGAGTATAGTAAGAGGTAAGATGATGCTTATTGGTGTGGATGACCAAAAAAATGGATTTTTTACTCAGGGGGAGTAAGGAAACATCAAGTATGTAGGTTCATCTTGTTTAAGAAATAAATAATTTAGAGAATCTAGAATAAAAAGTATTGCTCATCCTAAAAAAATAAAGCTTCAATATGATGATACAGATCTTGATGAAGTAGGTTCAGAAGAAGAAAATTGTGAGGGACTTATCTTAAGACCAAGGAACAAAAAAGAACCCCAACATGAGGATTCGTTGTTAAGATCTAAAAGTGAAACTCATTCAATTAATTTGCAAGAACCAGACCATATTGGGGATCAATAAGAAGAAATTCAAGATCAAGATCTTCAGTTTGTTCCTCAACTATATCACTAGAATGAAACTACTCAATAGTATCAACAAGTTTAGAAATCGATAATTAAAACCATTAAGATCATTGAAATTTAGGTTGTTTCTGTCATTGTTCATTCCATCGAAAGAACTGCATTTATCTTTTGACAAAGGATAGAGGTCTTTGATGGTATGTATTTTTAAAATGATAAGTATGTGGATAAATCTTTAGATATTATGGATGTTGTTTCTCAGTTAAAAAATCTAGATGAAGGAATGTTTGATTACCTAAAAAATCAGATTTAATATCTTGTAATTAAGTTTAACAAGGTTTGGGAGGATAACTCTAGTCTTCAACAATAACTAAAATCTACTAGGAAATATTTAGACTATTTTAAAAATCCACCTTCTTCAAGAATGGGATTAGAATCTATTCAAACTCAACTTTAAGATATCACATAAATAATGGATTATATGATTGAAAACTTCAAAATAATTAGTGTAATAGTGCACCTTTATTAGTTCTACTCGATAATCATAAATATATTTTTGAAACACTCACTTTAAGTGAACCTAATATTAGGCTGTTACTTAATAAGTTCAACGATAATCTATCTCAATTTTTTCAAAAATTAGAGAATCTTCATGACTTCCTAAAATTCAATTTGATTGAAAACTTGGAAGTAAGTCAAGATTTATGAATTTTCATAATGAAATTAGTAGATAATATTTCATAAAGGTTACAAGTTCCGGTGGCAGAATTCAGAGAGATTTTTCAAGCAGCTCAGACTCCACTGAAACCAAAATCAGAAACTGATCCAAACCAAAACCTTTCACCTTCTTCCAAACTTGGTGTTTAAAAATTTTTCCTCAATCCAAAACATGTATTTTATTTTTATAGTTTTTATAAATTAATTTTGATGTTTTGTTATTATGTGCAAGTTTTCAATATTTTATTATATGTCTATCTTTATTTCCAGAACCTAGGTCTTAAATATTCAAACAATACAATATAAATATTCATTTATTGATCTATAAAAAATTGAAAGTGTTTTAATCGTTCATCTTATACTTTTTTTTATATCACAAAAAGGGGGAGAAAATTGGGTAAACATAATAGTAAAATTCAATATTCAAATATTTTTTTCAAAATAGTTCTGTGAAATTGAAATATTGCTTTGATAAAATTAATCATTAAAGAAAAAATTATTTTATTTAAAATATTATTTCTTTAGTGTTTAAATAATACCTTTTTCCGTAAATTATATTTATGGGTTTTGTGATCATCAAAAAGGGGGAGATTTTTTGGCATGTATTGTCTCAACAAAACTCTATAAAACTTATTGATTTTGATGCTCACAAATACCCTTGTTATTTTTCAAATGATATTAATGTAAGTGTATTTCATAAAATTAATATCCTTTTAAATATTTATTCTATAATTTTATTCAATCTTTTAATTTTCAAGGAATATTTTTTAAAGCATCTGGAATGTGTTTTTATGTATTATAGAAACATTATTCATAACCTACATTGGTAAATGTACTATAAGTAATGAACCCAAAGTTCAGAATACTACGTATGAATCATAAACCCTAAATTTTCAGAAAATTATGGTTAAAGAACCTTATATTTGGATAGATACTTATGTTTTTAAGAGAAGAAAGTATGATTAATGAGCTCCATGTAAGTAAGGAACCCTTTGTTTGAGATACATATGTATGGTTCATCAACCATACTTTTATGATCAACCTTATGTTTTCAACATTACTTCCGGATAATGAACACTACATCGTTAAACCCAAAATTTGGAATTTTTTTCATTTTATAAAGGAAACCTATGTTTGACTATTCAACATTAGGGATTTAAATTCACAATCTTATCTGATATTTCTACAACAGACATGAACGGTTTAAAGATCGGATGAAAGCTCATTTACAACCATTTAAAATGCTCATTTTTATTAGTTCAAATAATAGTTTTCATCATAGGAATTATATTCTATTGTTAAGGTAATTTATGACTCCCATGATTATTTTATATTAGAATATTCATGATCTATTATACTATTTTCTTAGATTTGGAATAAAAAATAAGGTTATCTTCTCTATATATTCTATCACACTTTATTTATAAAATATACATTCACACATACAATTGTATTCTTATTATTATCTTTTATCATTGTTATTCAATTAACAATAGACTATTTTATTTTAAAAAGAGTCTAAACTTATAAAGTTCTACATATTTCAACCTCGTAGTGATATAAGACTACGGTTGTTGTTTATTACTATTTAATATTTTAGATCATTTTCAACCAGGATAACTTCAGAGTTATTATTTTTTTGATGAAATTATTTTCTGAAGAATATCCATTTAATTTCAATTTATACTATTTCAATTGTGAATTCCAACCCAAACCATCAACAAATCAAATCTCTTTTGATTTTTTGGAGTATCAACTACTAGTACTCCGTTGTGGTTTAAGTTTCAACTTCTTATACTAATATATAGATAACCTTTTCCCAATAAAAGAACCAGAAGGCTCTATTTAACCTTTTTATAAAGGTTTCAACTACCTGCACTCAGTTTTGGATTTTAGGTCTTATGATAAGAGGACATTTTCTAGTGAAATTCACCATTCTCGCAGAGAGAGCATTGGTTGAGTGGACTAGGGGATCTTTATGCTCGGAACTACTATAAAATTGATGTGTTTACTCTTTCTATTTATCTTATGCTCATACTTATCATAGAAAATAATGATGAATATCTAAATAAATAAATAATATATTTAAAATATATAATCTATAGATATTTTTAAAAAAACACAATTCACCCCCCTCTTATGTTATCTTTTTTTTTTGATTCCGACCAAACAAATTATTTCACTTATGAGAGTTGAGTTTGGAAAAATAGTTTCCATATTTAGAATTAGAATAAATTATAATGTCTAATTAGGTCAACTTAATTTTTTACCAAAGTGATTATTAAAAACATTTAATTCTAATCACAACTATGAAGGCAAAAATGAGTTTATTTAGTGGTTAATCTTGAAAGATATGTAATGAAAATGACCCAAAAACTAACCAAATAAAATTTAATGTATATATTTATACCATATACCTTATTTTTTATAAAATATTTAATTATTGGAGGCACATGAGATACGGGATACCTCCCAATCGGTTTATTTTTTATATTTACAAGAATGTCACTCTACGTCCACTATAAAAGGGCACTCACTGTCCTCACTTATTCACACATCCCAATCCATTTTTATCATCCAAAATATAATAAATTCACCCCGAAACTTCCATCCCCTCATCATATAATCCTTTTATTTGGCATAAATCCAACGTAGGAAGGGGTTAGTGAAAACCAAATTAGGATAGATGAAGAAGAAGTAATGTTTTTCTAAAAGAATTTTTATTTTATTTACTTCTCAAACTCCTTAAATTATTTTATATAATTATTATAAAATACTATAATAATCATAAATATAATAATATCTTGTTATTATATGGTTATGAACTAAAACTTCACAAACATCCATCAAAAGGATTATGAAATCGTTGTTCGTATGTACAGCGGACTACCACCTCACGAATTGATGTCATTTATTTTTCCACTATCACCTTTCAAGGTTAGGAATAATGATAAAAATACTATTTATATTTGTTATTTATGATTTATTTATGGTTATCTAATTATTATATAACACATACCATTACAAATTCCATTTTTTTGGAATATGATAATATCGTTGTGTGTACAGTGGACTAACGCGTCATGAAGTGATGTGATTCGATCATCTCAATTTACATTCCATTGAGAAATATTTGTTATTATACAGTAGTTCACATTAATTTGGTGTATATAATTTCACTTTAACACATAATATCATGAATACTTAATTATTCATGATATTTTAAGTTTCAATTTTAATTATTTCATCCAAGGGGATTTAATTTCAATTTAATAAGTGATATAAGTCATTGTGAAATCTCACTTTCTTTTGAGATTGTTAAATTTCACTTGGAATAATCACTTTTTTATAAAAATATTTTATTTATCATTACATTTATCTTAAATATATATACTATTTTTTTAAGGATGTGATTATTTTCTAAACCGTATACCATTTTTACATATAGTGTTTACTTTGAAATATATTTTATTAACTGGGGAAATATAGATAAATCAATATCCTTTACTCAATAAATATATTTTATAGTGCATTGTTTAGGAATTAAATTGATAATTTTATATATGATGAATGATTTGGGAATTAAAGACATGGGTTTGGTACTGATCAAAGTAATCCCCTCAATGAATCAATAGTCTCATGAGCAAAATCAGTTGGCCAGATTAGATGGGTTTTTACCCTGTATTTTTTAAACTGTCTTGAGGATAGATCTTGATGATAAAGGTATCATGTTCCTAGGAAACATGATGTATTATAATTAAATATTTCCTTAATTTAGTATTCAATTATTATTTCTAAGATATTTGACCTATGAAAAAAACTATAGATGAATTTCATTTTGAGATATTGATTAAATGGAATGTGTGTTAAATTATTTAATTTTACATATTTATTATGAATTATCAAGTTATTTGAATGTAATTTGTGTTCAGTTACTTAACTTTCCATGTTTATTATTAATTATTGACTCAAGATAGCTTCCGCTGTATTTTACCCTTACTAGGTATTTGATTTCACCCTTATTTTGTTTCCTTTTCCTGAGATATAAAGACACATTCTTGGAATGAGTTTCATGGATTCTGAGATTTTAATTTTTTTTATTTATTTTCTTTTTCTAATGTAATATGATTATCATTTATGTAATCTAAAAATAGTTATATTGTTTAGTAATTTGGGATTTGAATCTTGTATTTATACTAATTAAATAAATTAAGTCACCAATTCTAGTCTAATAGTGTTGGGGTCATTACCTTGTGTGAAGCTCCAAAATAAAAAAATATGAAAGTTAGGGTTGGTCATAAAATATTGTACCTTGATAACTCTCATTTCCACCCTATAGTAGAAACTCCATAACATGAAATTGTGTGCATCCTACTCTTCCTCCCCATTGGACCTGCTAACAACCACCACCATGATCTCTATCATCTGTTTCAACGTTATGGTGGGTAAAATCACTAGGTTGGACTCTAATATATCCATATCAACTCAATGGAACCTAATCCAACTATCACTTCCACTAATATGTCCTTAAATGAAAATAATATTTTTAGTGATATATATCTTAAGATTGATTCTTTTATGGGACCCAAGAAAGGTTGGTCACTAATATCCTTAATTTCCATGACTTCCACAATCAAATAACACTAATAAAATTCAACCTATAGATACTAAGGATAAAATAGATCTAAATAAAATTGAAGAATATTTTTTGGACCAACTTACCATTTCTTAAAAACTAAACTACTCTAATATATAATATACTCACTCTCAAATTATTCCCCTTGATAAGTGTTGATTAATTCACTCCAAATATGATCTTATCTATGAAATATACTTTAAATCATCACATTATTCTTATTCACATTTAGAAAGATATGAAATTTAAAAAGAGTTAGCTTATATCTAAGAACATAGCATAGCATCTACCCCAAATGTAGATAACAAGCCTCCTTGTTACAAAAAACAATATGTGTGAAAAAAAATAATTTCCTTAAATTTAATCACAAATTAATAAATAAAAGATCTCGCATACTGAAGGTTTTGAAATTTATACCTCTTTACTTCAATCATTTTGAATGTTATAAATATGACACATTACAACCTTTGAAAATTATCCCATGTAATATTATTCTCCCTCAGCTCCCTATGATACAAAATACAACAGTATTACATTTCTCCTCCCATCTAGAAGATGGTAAATAAAAATATATACTTCATTAGGGAATAGATAATTTTAATGTAGATATTTATCTCCTTCATCATGTTCTTAGACACCAAATCAGAGATTATCCTCCTAATACTTTGCAATATCATGACACAAAAACTCACACAAAATCCTATTCCATATATAATATTATATATCTAATTTTATCTTATATATGTTAACCATATAATCATAACAAAACTAACAAAAAAAATCCACATTTGTATACTGAATACTAGGAATCACTACAAGCATGAAAAAAAACTCTTTGATTGATAGATTATTATATGACCTAATTTTTGAATTTCTACATACCATTTTTTCAGTATAACATGAAATTATCCAACATTATTGGGGAGGGTAGTGAAAAAATTTAAATTTATTCCATATATTAATCTTCTAGTACCTTACAATTATTAAGAATTTCTTGATATAGACTCTCAAACATCAAATAATATTAGTTATTATTCCTCAATATAATATAATGGCGGAAAATTTTTATTAGTGTTCAAAAAAATATAATATTGATTTATATGATGTTTTTGAACTATCATGTTCTATTCAAGATTATAGATGAAATATACCCTAATAGATTGAGGTTAAATGGAATGAACTATATACTTCATGGCCTAAAATATACAACATCACTTGTCACAGTAAGTAAACTATGGATTGAGATTGGTAATAACTTTTTGATGAAATTATTAAGGATTAGGTTGTGTAAAAACATGAAACCTGGAAATTATATGAGAAATAAATGAAAATATAACAAGATTATAATATATATTATTTTTATAACCAAACCAGGGAATAATATTTTTTATGTTGGTGAAATATATATGGGTTACTCCCATGTACAAATAATTACATCATCTATGATTTTTTCCAGTGTAGTTAAATATAATAATCCATTATGTATTTTAGGGTCTAACATGGTTTCGAACACTTTTTATTGTTTTAAATTTGTATCTCCAAAATCTAATAAAATGGATGTTTCATATCACGTTTATATGTTAATCCATTCAATCGAGTAATAAAATTAATGACCTCAGATATTTTCATTGTTTACTATTATAGTGGTCAAAAATATTTATTTCCCTTAACATTGAGTAAGAATATTATGAATACATTTGATTAAGTTATTCCAATGTTGAGAT
Source organism: Viscum album (assembly GCA_963277665.1). Classification (NCBI taxonomy): domain Eukaryota; kingdom Viridiplantae; phylum Streptophyta; class Magnoliopsida; order Santalales; family Viscaceae; genus Viscum; species Viscum album. The sequence goes on along the minus strand of OY728129.1, from coordinate 1,373,014,182 downwards.
AAAATAATCTAATATGATATAACATAACTTTTTATCTCTAACAACATGTTGTAAAACGCATCTAGCCAATTCTATATCCAATTTCATAGGGTTTCCTAGCATCAAAAGTAACTTGGAGTAAAAATAAGTATGTTGTTTCTTAGGATCTTCTATCATAGTTATGGAAAAGATTCTAGAATATTTGAAAATATTCAGGGAAGTGGTCTAGTGATTCCACTCGATGAAATAATTATTTTTATATTTTAGTGACTTACTCCTCAATTAAATAGATTCTAACCAAGTGTTAAATTCATCAAATAATTTATATTAAAATTTTATCCCTTTTAAATAGGAATTCCAAATTTGGATTTCCTATGTAAGATATAAAAGGTAGATCATGGAATAAAATTCATGACACTACATAATGGTGGATATTAATCGTATACTTTATTATATTCCATGATATAATTTTTATATTTTTCTTTTCTAATAATCATGTTGATCAATAATGAGAAATTGGGTCAAAGGATGATAAGAAACCTTATTAATAATTTCATATTCACATGTTACATTGCCAAGATATTTCAATGAATAACGTTGTTACATCTCTTCATATTCATGTTTTGACCTTTTATTTTCATCCTCTAGTGAGTGGGAATCCATAACTTTTGGAACTATAGGATATTATAATATTGAAATTATTTTTCCATTTCCATGTGATTGGATCACTGAGTATTCAATATTTATGTGATCATTGGGTTCCCAGATTCTTTAATTTTCTTTCTATATGGGTGAGAACACCCTCACAAAGTATTTCATCCCTTGCATCTTGTGACTATTTGATAGGGGACCAATTATAATTACCTATACCGAGAAATATATAACTGATTTTATATAATTATTTTCAACTATTATATTTTTTGAATTCAACTAATAGAATAAAAATCATGGATAACATCATCATTAGTAGATAAGGTAGTTTTCATATGTTATCTACATCATCTTCACTATCTATATACTTTTCCTTACCTTTTAAAATATCTTTTATGATATAATAAAGATTAATTCATGGAATTCAATTTTTAGGGTACATTACTTTATGTCCACTAAGATCACTATAGTGGGATAGTTGTATTCTCAAGTTTTTTTTGTGTAACACCCAGTCTAAATAACCCTAACAAAAATAGAGGTGGTTACACTATAAAAAATCATAATTTGGATTAGAAAATGATTTCAATAATGGAGGATGAGATATAAATTCCATATCCACTATTTTATGGGGCTTACATTTTGGTATAAATTTTACAATGGTATTGTGGGTTTTGTTTATTCATGAATTATGGTGGCAGGTATTATTTCTAATAAAATTTTTTATGGGTTATTTTTCTCTTATAAACTGAATGAATGATAATATATTTGGGTAATTATAACTTATTTATCATTTTTTTAGTGTATATTTTACAAGGGGGGTCCATACAAAAATAAGTTCCAACATTTTGTGATTTAGTTCTACCATTGTTGTATAGATAGAATCCTAAAAATCAATTAATATCTCAATATCATTATTCTCCCCTCCTTCTAATGTTGTAAATGGAATGAATATTTTGAGTGGAATGAATAGAATTTTAGTAACTTAGGTTACTTACACCAATGTATAAGTCATTACATGATATACTCACTTTTTACCCATCTCCAAAATTTTATATTAGGGGAGGCCTCCCCAATGAGAAAATAAACTATTATAGAATTATAAATGGAATAATATTTATATAGATTCAACTATATGTGATAAATGGGGATATCATCCAAGAAAAGAGAGTTTTGGTCCACCTATCATCAATTTTTATAAACTCCCTTCATATGATTTGAATATTTTTTATAAAGAATATATTGAGTAGAATGGTATTTTAGTTTCATCTAATGGTTATGGTCTAGGGGGTATATACACATCCTCAATATGCATTTGTATGGACAATTATTTTGTGATTATGTGTTATCAAATGACTAGAATTTATTCCCATAATAGTTCATTCAATATATCATTACATTCAAACCCATTTTAAGAATATGAATTTTTTGATTTGTCTAACCACATGGCATGCTTATCCACTCTTATGTTTCATATATTCATGGTTTTTTCATCATCCATGGACCTACCAAACTCAAGTGGTCTAGTGGAAGCATATACGATGAAGACTGCTCAAGGGAATCTCGGAATTGTATTAAAATAATTACATATAACATTAGAGAATTTACCTGAAGTAGTTTTTATCCAAGGAGTATTTCATAGAAAGGGGGTATCTTTCCTTGTATGAGGTTCCTAGTGATTTTCTAATACTCTATGACATGAGGCAATAAATAGTTTACTCTAGAATATAAGAGAATTAATTATATAATATATTCTCACCCCATGTGCACATATTCTTATATGGGTTTTCAGAATATATATATCACTTTTATATTTATAATCATTCTAGAAAATTTTGGGTTATTCTTTAGTGAACTTTATATTTTTCCATTGATGGCTCTCCCTTTTCCCTAATCTAATAGGTGAACAGACTGATATATGATTATATATAATCATGATATATCATTTCAAGTATCACATTAGTAATAAATTTACATATTTTGAAATTTTGTAATTCATTTTTGTTAGAATACCCATGATGGGTAGTATTGATTCAAAGAGGTAGTCCTCCATAAAAACACAAGTCTATTGAATAGTTTAGGTGAGAAGTTATGGCCTCAAACACATGACTATTTGGAAGCTAGGTCCTAATTACCAATATATCATAGAAAATTCATCATGTCACTATATTAGAAGAATTATAATTGTTGAAAATTGATGTTATAGTATGGGTAACATCCACCCCGTACATGACCATGTTATTATATCCTCAATGTCATATACTACTTTGTTCCCTATCTTGAGCAACTCTTGTTGGAGAATCCATCATAACCTCTACATCTATAGTAGAAGAAGGATTTTGTTGGAAACCATGATGAGTAGGATTCCTCCACATTTACTCCCTCATAGATATATGATATAACAAAATGAAATTTCAAAATAAGATCATTATGTTTGATTGTGTATACAACAGGAAACACTAAGCTTAAATGACACATGAAATTTATTATAAAATGATTGCCATTAAAATGTTATCATTTAATTGGAGAGTATAAATAGGATTAAATACATTATTAATTATATATATGTGGTTCCTTATCAATACAAATTTATTGATTAATTCTCCGTAAATAAGAACAAAAATTTCAATATAGTTATTTTATGGTTAAAAATGTGTTCTCCTCAAAAAACAATTTATTTTAATGCATAAAAAATATAATTAATTTTTTTTATTTTGATAATTTTTTTATAAAAAAACTTCATTTTTTAAATCATTATATCAAAATTATCTTAGGGTGAAATTTTAATATTTTTTGGAAAAACATTGTGTTTTAGTGAATAGTTAAAAATATCAAATTTCTTAAAACTTCCATTTTGTCATCAAATAATGTAATTTAAAGTATGATTATATTTTATATTTGGACATAATGTGAAATATGATCCATTATATTTATAATAATCTAATAAATTTCATTATAGTCCTAAATTTTCATTATTTTTGTACAAATCTATTTTTATGCTTAAAAAAACATTTTTTCTAAAAACATTTTTAAGAGAATAATTACTTTTCAATTAAACTAAATAAAATATATCATAATTAAAAATTATTTCAATGAAATTTATTGATTATATATATTTGTTTCAATTTAAATTCATATAAGGGAGATTATATGTCTTAGAGTTGATGTAATATCATACTTTTCTTGAAAAATGCATTTTCTTCAATACTTTTTCTCGTCAAGAATTTCACGATACTTATAAAATTAATTTATTCCACTTGTGTCTATTTAATTTTTTTAAATGTATTATTTATTTGAAATCATTAAAACTAATATCATTTAATATGGTTAACATAATTTTTTGTTCATATTGAATTGTAAAAACAATAAAAATGTGTCACCATGGTCGAAAGGTAAATTTTGGTATCTTTGTCTAAAACTAAGTGATAAAGATACCATATATCATCATCCAATATTATTGGACAAATTCACCTGTACCAATATCACCTTAGGATTAATATTTAGTTTTTTATGGATCATATTTCCATGAAAGTAACCGATATAATATTTTATGTAAAGAAAAATACAAAATGTCACTCTCTTACTTTAAAATATATCTTATGTGTTCACATAAGGAAAAATGCATGTAGTGAATGAATATTAATGATTATATTTAGAATAATTTAATTATTTTCATGAAGACAATTTATTTGAAATTTATAGTAATTATATAATTACCATAAATGATTAAGCAATGAGACATAATATTCCATCAATTAATAGAAAAATAAAATATAAGAATTTAATAGTATTAAAATGAATATAATAAAAGTGACATATACTTTTACACAAGTTTTATAGATAAATATTACAAATTACATATTTTTTAAAAGGCTATATTTTATTTTTTTTCTTGGTATTGGTGTCTTTAAAGTAAAATTAATTGAATAGTTCCAAAATTGACATTAATGATATTTTTTAATAAAAAATATTTTATTCAATGATTAAAAATTCATATAAATATTGTGTTTAGAAAATTGAGTGTAATATGGTTTAATATATCAATCATGATCCATTTATGGGTATTTTTCAATTTATGATAACATTATTGAATATTTAATATTGTAATAGTTGTTAATGTGGTTAAGATTAAAATTATTTAACTAAGTAGTTAGAAAATGATAAGGTTTGAAAAACCACTTAAATATTGTTATTTTTTGGTATTTAAACTTCATGCTATATTATTTTTTTAATCTTAAGACATTCGTAAGAATTTTGACCATGATTTCCTTTTTTATATTCTAATATTCAATCAAATTTCAAAAGTCCCCTCCCCTCACTTATTAAAGAGATAGTCATCTTGTCTTTTCTGTGCACATAAAAATGATTCATCATGATAAAATCCCTTCCCAAATTCCTTCCATACTTCTCCCACCACCTCCAATAGGCTTTATTGTTATTACAAATCCCTCCTAGAAATGCATTTGGTGTAAACTTAAAGAGGTCACCCAAAAAAGATGTATCATTCTCAGCTAATCTTTTTTTTATTTCATATTACAACTCCTTAAAAAAATGTTTTTTCATAATATTTTTAAATTTTATTGATTTCAAACAATTGATATCAATGTGAAAAGGTAATTTTTTATAATAAATATTATAAGTTTTATTTTAAAGGAATTTTCAATTATGATAACATACTTTGAGGTTACTTAATCCTTACTAGGGATATAATATAATGATACCATACTTATTATATTTTTAGATGTTTTATGATTAGGATGAAATGATTATTATTAAACCCGTTACTCTTCCATGGGTAATGATATGATGAATTGATTAAATGATTATGAAACCCTTTTTTATTCTACAAGTTATGAAATGATGAAATAATTATGAAATACATTTATTTTCATGAGTTATGATATGATTAATTTTGTATGATCTTATCTCTCACATATATATTATTTTCATTATGTGACTACTGGGTCTATTATTATATATTATTCTAATGCATTAGGTAAATATGGATATCTCATGTCATAAATAGCTCTGGAATGCGGAGTTAACCCAGTTCAATGAGGGACTTTGTCAACTATGATTTTCATGGGAGTAAAATATACCTACTATGACAGTTTGGGGATGAACACAATACACTATTATAATCTTGTATATGATCATTGAATACTAATTAACTTATTATATATTCTTATTTTTATGCCACAAACTTTTGTCTTATGTGAATGTTTTTTACTCATGGAACGTTTTTATTGATTCCATTATGATGTTTGTCTTATAATAAGTCGTGATTTATTCCATGAATTTATATTATAATCTTTAATATATAGGGAATGGTTTTTAAATGTTAAACTTATTTTCTCAAAACATAATTCATAAGTTATGATCAATTGATCATTGATATCTCCCTTTTTTATCCTTCTTGAGCATGAGAGCTCACCCGTCCATGTGTTTCCTTTCCACGTGTTATGAAGAAATGTATTAAGTAAAATATTCCTAATAAGGGTGAATATTTTGAAGAACTAAGTGGGACAGAAGGTAGATATCTTATGAAATAGTGGTTTATATATCCATTTTTTCAAAGATACTATAACTATATAGTTTTGGTTTGGATCATCAGGTAATGTAATGAATTTTCATATAATAACATGTAATATCTATATATGAAAAGTATCTACCATTATAGTTTATATTATATAATGGATTATATATCATTGGAAACTATGATGATAACACTTTAGTATAAACCCTTATGATAATCCTAAGTATTGAAGAATGTATCAAGTTATAATAATGAAAGGATTTTTATTATCCTTTAAAGGCATCCCTATCAAGATACTACATGTGGATGTGGTTTTGGAATAGATGTATATATGGTTGATAACCCTCAATATTGGTTATCATTATGGGGAACAGTGAGTACACCCTTACTATGTACCTTGTGTGACAGTCCTGGTGGATATGCTTGGGCCAATACACATTTACATTATTAACAAAAATGAATGATTTGAATAGATTATGAAAATGAATGAGAAAAGGTTAAACTTAAGATTTATTAGATTGAAAAGAAGGTGTCATGATTTAAACATCTTATAATTGAGTATGTGGTTTCCCATTATGATTATTATTTCTCAATATATACCTTTTGGTTTTATTCAATGGTTGTAACCATGATGAATCTTGTTAACACTGCATGTGGTGGAAAATGTGGTGATTATGAGAAACCAATTTTGAAGATGACTTGAAAGAAATATATTGTGATTAATCCTAATTATTTATCATGATATATGATTAAAAACTTACAAAATAACAAACTATTAAAATCACTAAAAAATAAATGGATGTAGTTTATTAAGAGATCATATAGTGCGGTCCATGGATAAAATAAGACTTAATTCTATTCATGCCAGAAATGTTGAATGCGACATATCGACGAATGTTTCAATAGAAGGGGAGATTTTTTATTTGTATAGATATATTTAATAGAGTAATTAATTTCCAAGTAGTTAAATTTATTGTATAAGGGTAAAATATGAATTATCAAATACAATTTTCTAATACAAGGGTTAACTCTAAGACCAAGGAATGATGGTAGGCATGAAAATCATTGAACTTGAAGGATTGATGTGTTTAGTTATTGGTACTTGATAATTATGGTGTAGAAGTATTAAATCAATGACATTTTGGTTATATGGATCATGAAACATCTAAGGATTGTTCTATGGTAGTTTCTCTTTATGGATTTGAAAGAATATGTTGAAAGGGATTGATGACCTATAAAATTTATTTTAAGGTAAGGTGATATTTTATGTAAAACTAATGATTTGGGGAAATATAACACAAACTATATGCCTAATATTGAATCAATAGTGATTATTTTTTATAAATAAATTATTTACATTGATAAAGAAAATTAGTTAGTATTTGTGAACTTGAAAATGAATATTGATTTGGTGATAAAGTAATTTATGATGTAATTCACGAAATTTTTTTATTCAGGGAATATACTTGATAATGTGAGTTTTTATTTATTTAATATAGGTACAGTTAATTTTTAAAGTATTTATCTTTTCATTAAGATTTTATAATGATAAATGTATTGAAATATTAGGTGTGTGACACTAAGACTCGATTAATATTGTTTTGGATATTAATATTATGTTTATTTTCAGAAATTTATTGACCTTATTTTAATATTTTAAAATTATGAATTTGGTCAGATGTACTTTGGAAGGGTTCTAAGGATAAATACTTATTAAATTGATTAAGGTGAACATTTGGTTTTACTATTTAGGTTTTAGAGATTAATATATTATAGTGGATAACTTATTCTATCAATTTTTATTTTATTAAATATATAGAGACATAAAAGAACTTGTAACACTATTTTAGATATTATAATATTTTAAAAATAGTCTTTATACCTTCAGGGAGAAAACATCCTTCTAAGAAATCCATTTATTTTTATTAATAAATGAAGTTCAAATTTATCGAATCACAATGAATCGATGAAATTGTGAATATGATTTAAAAATATTACAAATATATTATGTATTTTTCTCTATATAGAAAGTAAAAGAATACATCAAAATTGATAAAAGGATCATAAAATAAAATTTTATATATTTACATTTATTTCCTATAAATTAATTATATTTTCACCCATCATAGATGTATGGCTTTGATGTCATTAACTTTCTCTTGACCATGTTATCTATCACTTTCTATTAGTCCTTTGGAATTATTTTACTCCTACATATAAATATATTAACATCACATTAATGTTCTCCTTTTTGTAAATAGTGTTTTGTATAATTTTAGATAACTTTTAAATTTCCCATACCCATTTTATAAGAGGTTTTATTAAACCTTTTTATGATACGGGCTTTAAATAAAGGAATTTTCATACATAAAAACCCTTATTTTTAATTTGAAGTTCATATTATAAGGAAACTTTTATTAAATTAAGTGATAATACAACACCTCTATATTTTAAAAGAATAACATTATGTTTGATAGTGTATAAGACATGTAACATCAATCCTAAAAACCTATGAAATATAATACATAAATATGGACGTTATAACCTAGTTATTGAAAAGGAGGGTATAAATAGTATTAATAAAATTATAAAATATATATATAAGGGACCTTTTAAATAATAATTTATTAATTAATTCTTATGAAATAAGCATGAAATTTTTAGTGAAGTCATTTTATGCTTTAAGAAATGTGTTTTCTTTAAAAATGATTATTATTTCTTTTTTGTGCTGAAAAAATAATTACTTTCATACATTATTTGCAATATTATTTTATAAAAAATGATTTATTTTTAAAATAAAAATATAAAAATTATCTTTGGAATAAAATTTTTCATTATTATGAAATTGTTTAAGTGAATAGTGAAAAATTATTGATTTCTGTAAAACATTATTTTCATTTAATTAATTCATGTAATTTAAAGTATAATTATGTTATGTATTTTTCATTAAAGTTTAATATGTTACTTTTTATTTTTAATAATAAAATTAATTTCATTTGAATCATCACTTTACATGATTTGAGTGTAAATCTATTTGTATTCTTAAAATTCATTTTTTCAAAAAGAAATATTAAGTGCTTATTTTTTTCAATTAAATTAATTAAAATAACCCATAATGAAGAATTATTGAAAGGATAATATATATTATATATCTATATATATGGATTCAAATTTATATATGTATGTTTACAAGTCATAGTGTAAATTTAAAATCATCTTTTCATTGACAAATAAATTTTCTTGAAAACCATTTTCCATCGCGTATTGAAGGATAATTATAAAATAATATTTTACCACTAACATAGATTTAATTCGGAAAAAATCAAAATTAGGAATCAATATAATTAATATTATTTAATATAGTTTGTCATGATAATGAATATTAAAACATAAAATGTTTATCACTATAGTTAAAGGTTAAGTCTGGTTAATTTAGTTCATAACTATGTGATAAGACCACCATTTTTCATTTTCAATATTTTTAAACTATTTTATTTAAACTCTTATAACCTTATCCAAAATGTTTATTAGTTTTTAGGACACTTTACCAAGAAGGTAACATCTATAATATTTTATGTAAAAAAAATACAAAATTTCACACTCTTACTTCTAAATATCCCTTATATTTTCACATAGGATAAAAAGAATGTTTTAAATGAATATTATATTTTTTTAGAATAAGGAAATTAATTTCATGATGATAAATTATTTCTAATTTTTAGTAATTATATTATTGTCTCAAATGAAAACACAACACTGATACGGAATTTTTTCAATTAATATAAAATTAAATTAAATTATTTTAAGAGTAAAACTAATAATAAAATTTTAAAAAGATACGGTTATCATTGAATTTTTTAGATTTATATGAAATATAATATATGTTTCAAAATAATATATTTAAATTACATATTTTTCTTTTTATATTCAATGTCAAATTAAATGAATCAGTACAAAATTAAGTGTAATGATATTTTTTAATAAATATTACTATGGAAAATGATTTAAAATTCATAAAAATTTTATCCTTATGCATGTTAATTAAATATTGATAAATATATCAACCATGATCTATTTATGATTCATTTTTCCATTTATTATGTCATTGATAAACCTTTAAGAATGAAATAGTTTTTAATACAATTATGGTTAAAATATGTTAACTATTTGGTTAAACCAGAAGATGAGGTCTAAGAAATCATATAAACCTCTAAAAATATTATATTTTTATCTTATTTATATAGATAACTAGGCTTAAAAAACATGGATATTTTATCATTTTAGATAAATATTCATCACATTACAAAACTACATGCCCAAGGACTATAATAGTTTAGTGTCTTTGGAAACATCCAACAAAATCTTCTAACTCGGTGATAGATCTAAAATATTTCCTAAAAATATCTTCCCCTTTAGAATATCTACATAAAAACATTCTTTATAACCTAGGAAAAGGAAGCATAAGAATGGGTGATCTCATATGTTTAGTAATGGTAAATAATAAAGATATATAATCATAACATGAGAATAAGGGTAAGAGAACATGGAATAACATTTTAATATCATACCCTACATATCAAAGATCATAAACATGAGTTGTGGATTTGAATTAGATATTCATAAGACATTAATCATAAGGGTGATAAATAATCATAAATAAATCATTAACAATATGATCATGTTATATAAGTGTGGCACCATCATAAATAAAGAAAATAATTTCATGTGTCAAGGTTAACTACCAAAACCATTTACATTGTAGATCAGGATACATCTATTTCACATAGTGGATCAAGATGCACTGATATCCCATTGTGTATCAGAACACACATATTTCCCATTATGGATCAGGATACACATATTTCCCATCATGGATTAGGACACACTTGTTTCCCATTGTGGATTAGGACACACATGTTTCCCATTGTGGATCAAGCCCATCGACCTATTAACAATAATTATCTCATGAGATAAAAATCTTTACAAAATTCATTGGAGGGAGATATAGGTCTCACCTATCATATAATAAAATCATATATGCATCCACCACAAGATAATATAACCTGAATTGTATGATGACCCATAAAAATAGATGGGTTTCATAAACATAATATCATAACCCATGAAATGAAAGGGGTATCATAAAAATTTCATCATATCATTACCTATAGAAAATAGATATGTCTCATAATTATATCATCAAAACATAACCCATGAAAAGAGGTGGGATTCAAAAACATATAACCCATGGAAGAGAAATGGGTGTCAGAAACATCATTCCAAAAAAACATAAACCATTGAAGAAAGAACAAGAATGTAATTCTTTATCATATCCCCATTAAATAATAAACTATAATAAATTATGTCATCATATACGGAGAAGTATTTTGATACATCACATAGAACGCAACTTTTCTTTGAAAACTAATTTTTTTAAAATATATAACATTTTAAAAATCATTTTCTTTCAAATCACATTGAAAACATATAAAGGAATCATTAAAAAATAATTTAAAACATTTATAGAGGAAAATATCATTTATCCTTTGATAAATTAATTTTAAAACATAAAACCTTTTGAAAATAAGCTTAAACACTTACAAAAGATGCTAGAAAACATGTTGAAAACCATTTTCCTTAAAAAAATATAAAATAATATTTAAAAAATAAAAAGCAATTATTTGAAAATGAATTGAAAACTTATAAATAATACTTGAAAACATTTTTAAAACCTTTCTAGAAAACATTTTTTTGAAAGAACACAAATTCCTGACCTAAGAGAGTGATAAGGTTAGATTTTCTTAAAAACACTTTATTAATTTTATTAAGCACAAAATAGTGGGAAATTTGTAAAAATACATGAATATATCATGAATAACCATATGATAATAAAATCCATTGGTTTTATTGAGATATTCATCATAATATTTCATTCATATAAGGATACTCATAAACTATCCTGATAAATGGTGAGATTGTAGCAATAAACATTTGCCACTTTGGTAACTTTGAATCATAATACACATGAGGATTAAATTAAATGAATATTACAAAATAATTAAAGAATTATATTTGTGATATTACATGTCAAAGGGTAGTATATACACCCCATAGAAAAATATAGGTTCATAACATGGCATTTATCTCAAAGAAGGAAAATTGTGACAAAAATTAGTTTTTCGATTTGGTAAATTTTGAAATATAAACCCCATGAAAGAAATATAATAAAATGGATATGTGAATTCCCATAAATTTAAGAATAATAATCATAAAATAAATTCATGTGCAGTATATACACCACACAAATAAATGATTGGTGAATAGGGCATAAAGTCTTGTAGAAATAAAAGTGAGATGCGTAAACCCTGACCTTAAGTCTTAAATTTCTTCGTAGACATTCAAACCTACTATATAATAAATATAATTTTATTATAAATATACCACAGAAACATATTCATATATCTAGTACAATATATTATTTTATTATTAATTTATAATACACTTTTATTAATAATTCCTTATTAATGTTATGTTTTGGGTAATATGAGCTTTGTTTTCGTATATGTTTTGACTTTTTATTTTTGATCCACTTATATAGATCATGATTTAAATATTTAAAAAATATAAAACAAGTTATAAATATCATATATATTCAGTATATAAATATTTATAATAATATGCACAAGTTAAAAATATGAAATCAAATACATCGTTCATTGAGACTGTAGGTCATACATACGCATCAACGTTGTTTCTATTTTCTTATCATAATGAAAGAGGGAAAGTAAATGACATATATATATATATATTATAATTAAATTATAATTATTATTTCATATATTTAATATGCATTTAATATACTCATTCTTAATACATTCCATTCAAAGTGTGAACAAATCACATCGCTTTGACGAGGTGATAGTCCACATGTCCACAAACGAAGATATCATATTTACACAAAATGGAAAGCATGAAGATATATTTTATATAATAATTATAGAATAATTAATACATAATAAATATATATATCATATAAAACATAAATCTCACCATTATTTTCTACCTTAAAAGGTGGCAGTGGAAGAACATGCGATATCAGTTCGCAAAATGGTAGCCTACCTTACACATGAATAATGATTATGTGTCCCATTTGATGGAAGTGTGTATGATTGTTGTTTGAAACCATAAAAAACATATAAATATATTTATGAAACTTATTTTATTATATAATCATAAAATAGGAAGATTTGAGTGGGTGAAGAATGAAAATAAAAAGTAAGAGCTTGAGGAAGGATGTTGCCTCTTCTTTGGGTAACTCATTTTCATTTTCACTAAATAACTTTTTTGGTTGGATTTTTGCCCAGATTGAGGCCTAGAAGATAAATTTAGGGAAGCTGGGAGGATATTAGTGTAGGTTTTGTCTAAGAAAAAGGGCTTGAGGGGTGTGAATAATTGAGGGGCTGAGTGTCCTCTATAGTTGAGGAGGATTTGAATTCTTATAAATATAAAAAGGTGAACACTATTAAGAGGTATCCCTTATATCATGTGCTTCCAATAATTGTCCAATTTTGAGACAAGATGGGACTTGGTCGAAATATTTACATCTAACATATTTTTTACATTTTTATAGGTTATTTGGCCACTTAATTTAAAGTTTAACCACTAAGTAATCTGGTTTTTACCTTAATCATTGAAATTAATTTTAATTACGTTCACTAATATTTTTCGTAAAATATTAATTTGAACCTATTAGAAATTATAAAATACTATGATTAAAAATATAGAATCTATTTTTTAAATTTATAATCACAAATTTTGAAGAAATTAATTTAAATTTAATCCCACAGATGGGACGAGACAATGGGTTTTTTCAAGTGAAAAGGTCCAAAAGTTTGAAAATGTTTTTATATCTTATTTCAATGTAAAATTAATTCCAATAACCTAAATTGGATTAATTGATTTGTATTTGATATAATTTTAATTTAATATCATATTAAAATTTAAATTTAATTATATACATAATTTAGACTAAAAAATCTGTTTTGAATTAAAATTCAGTGTTTTCACTATTAATCAAAAAATAAAACTTCTTAGAAAAATACAAAAAATCACCCAAATTAAATTTTGATATTCAGATTTAAAATATAAATTTTATTTTCTCAAATACAAATTATAAAAGTGTCAAAAATACTCTCTAAAATAGTTTCCTTATCAAAATTTGGTAAAATTACCTTTTAGAACAATATGTCTTTTTTATTCATAACATTGGATTTATTTACATATCTTATCTTGAAAAAACAAAAGATAAAATTTAAATAGTTAATTTAATATAATATATGTGTTTATATATATCATTAAAATCATTTATCAAATGTGTTTTGATTAATTTATTAAGGTAAAACTTATTTGATTGCATATATATAGTTTTCCAACAAAATATTACCCATATTTTCAAAAGGGTTTTACTCTCATTTATAGTTAATTGGACACCAAATAATATATATTATATAAATTTTGAAACCATATTTTTATAAATTAATTACTCTTATTCATAACTAATATTTCAAGGGCTAGTTGGTAACTATAATAATAGTTTGATAATGATATTAAGAGCACATTATAGTTTGCTAAAACTACGTCTTGAATGTAAAACAAGCTATCATATGATTTGTGGCCTACCGGATTACACTTCCCCCAATTATGTATCAATTTCAAGATGTATTTCATGTATCACTCATGAGGAATTACATACCAGATACTTCACATGTACTGAACTTAGAGGTGGTATAGCTAGAAGATGTTCTCTCTTATGAGGAGTATCCTGTAAAGATTTTGTACTGGAGAGAAGGTTCTTCTCAACAAGAAAACACACCTTGTCAAATTTTTGTATAGTAACCACAAGTATGAAGAAGAAACTTCTGAACTAGAGGATGCGATGAAGGAGAAGTACCATCACCTGTTTATGTAAAATGAAATTTCTAGGGAAATTTTTCAAAAGAGGGGAAGAATGTAAGGACCCAAACTTTTATCAATGAAATTTATCCATTATTGTAGTAATTTCATAATCAAATAAAATCTCATTAGGATAAAAAATTCCACATCCTACCTAAATAAACTACTATTTGACCTTTAAAAATAAATTTTCCACTTCTGTGATTGGAATTTTGGAAATCTAACATACATGGTTGTGATCAGTAAGATGTTTGGAGTCCGATGGGACAAACTTAATTTTTAGTGAATAATTACATACCCTTATTAATAGTAATGTTACCATTATGAACATTAATATGACCCTTATTAATATTAAATAGTCCAAATGAATAGGAAACTTACCAATGATAGTATAAATAAAATTTATCCATCTTATAAGTGACAATATGATATAATTACATTATAGTGTTGGTACTTTTGTAATTAATGAATATTTAATGATAATATAAAAGAAAATTTATGTTTATAAAATTTATTCATAAAATATTATTTATCTGTCTTATGATTATATGAAAATTTTTTGAGACCTTAGTTAATTTTTCAAAGTGTCAAAAAAGAAATTTTTAATTTTAAAATTTGTATTTTTCAAGTAAATTGTGATTTGAATGATAAATTAAATTAATAATATTTAGAAAATTATTTTTATAAAATAGAGTTAATTTTTGAATTATAAATTTCAAAAAAATGTTTGGGTGAATTTTTGGTATTTTTTAAAATACATGAATTTTGGTGAATAGTGAAATTTGATAATTTACAAAATATGCTAAATAAATGAATTTATGCATCATGCTTGAGTCATGGATGATTTAAATTGCAATTTCTTTGAACTCACATGAACTTATTACTATTTTTAGTCACAATAATCCTCACTATTTCTGGTATTGTGGAGAAATATTAAATTAATTAATATAATATTGAGAAAACCCCTCCCCCCTCTACTATAAATACCACCCCTCACAACTTCATTTCCTCCCACCTCTCAAGCTTCAAGAATTTTTTAAATTTTGAAAAAAAAAATCTTCCCTATACCCTACCCCTCTTCTAGGAGATCTTTTTCTCATCAAAATACCCATCCTAGCTTCCTTATGGAGGATCTCAAGAGGAGGATTCAAGATGTAATTTCTCTATCTCTTTTCTTTCAATTTCCTTTCAAATTTTGTTTCTTCTCTTCTTTTATACCCAACTTATATTATCCAAATTTCATGATAACTCCATTATGATGGATGTACTGTTATTATATCATTTTAATGTAATATTATACATTATACTCTTCCCTCTCTCTATCTCTCATTTTATAAAAATGAAATTGTTGCTCGTGATGTGTTAATTTACCTACATTAGGGGCGTCGCACTTCCATTTTCCTTAAAATCCTTAAAAGAAGTCTATAAAACCATTAAATGGTTGAAAAACGATTTTAATATGTATTTGTTAACCCCTTTTATGTTCTAGAAACAACTTTTTTATATAATACTATATGATAAAACAAAAAATGTTTGTTGTGATCCAAAAATCGCCATAATTAACCTAAAATGATCATCATTAAATTTTAAATAATGATTTATCCACATGGTATATAACATAATTAATTAAAATAAATTTTAAACACATGTAATATCATTAATTAAATTTAATATATGTTCTTTATTTTTATCCATGTTCTACAGGAACATCTATTCATGTGTACAAGTAACCGTTCATGAAAACTAAGAAAAAGAACACTACCAAACAATAAATTTAAACTATATAACTCATCTAAAGGCCCATAAAAGAACATAATGAAACCATAATGAACCATATTCTTGTATAAATTTTTTTTTATTGTTAATAAATTAATATAATGTCATTATACATGACATTAAAGTGAATAAAGCGTTTAGATACAATGTAAGGGGAATTCTGGACCACAACTTTCTTTCTTCAAGTTTTCATATTTCACACCATTTTCAGTATGGATATCCCTTAAAAATTATTTATTCATCATTATCTTAACTTTTATGGGATATACATGTTTTCCACTAGAGTTTATGCCAAACACAATTCTTTCTAAAAAATACATCTTCCAAAAACACACCTTTTACTTCCCACTCAAGGTTGATGGTGCTTGTATAAAGTATGTTATTCCATCTTTCATTTTGGAACCCAAAGTTTATGAATATATGATTTATGAAGTGAAACCCATTCCTTTCCATGGTCTGTTTTATGTTTAATATTGATATATGTTTTATGTGTCATGTAAGATAATGTTAACGTTATGGTGTAATGGGTGCGCTTGGAATTATATAGCACAATGTTGATGTTATGATGTGATGGGTGCGCCTGGAATTACACATCACTCCAATGCATTGGGTAATTTGATTAATCTCAGGAGTTAAATAGAAGTGCACATAAACATTACTCTAGATTTTTTCACAAATATGTGTGGTAGTTAACCACTATGACATAAGTTTCCTTTTATGCATTGCCACATTTAAAGCCTTTTATTAATTCTTCCTATCATGTTTATGATCTTATACCTATGTTATGATAATAATGATTATGCTCACCCCATGTTATATTATCTCAGGTTCTTTTCCTTTTACTGGGATTTTATCTCACCCCTTTGTGATGTATATCCCTTGGTGATTACATATATTAACGAGAACTCAATGTCTAATAAGAATCTAGAGAAGAAGAAATTAAGTAAATGATTATGTTTTATTTTGAAAAAATTATGTTTGGTCCTTGTTTTCCCAAGAAAATAAACCTTTAGATCCTCTTTTTGTAATGATTTTATGTTGTTTATCATTAAAATTATGTAACATTAATGTAAGAAAAGAAGGTTCGCTATAAGGAACAACCTTCCTTTCTCTTTATTGATATGTTTTCCACTATAGAACCCAAACATATTTAGGTTTCTAATGAAATATTAGAGGGATATTTTCCTGCCATTCATAAAGAACAAAAAATCATATACAAACGTCAAATGGGATATGGGTGGAGTCCCTACCTTGGACCTGAAAGGAATAATAGACCCTTCCTCCACATGGTGGCAGACATTTCTAGAAATATCCTCCTATGCTTGGATGAATAGGCTAGGTGACATTGATCTGCCTTGACTCATCCCCAACACAAACTTGAATAAACCAAACACCCTCTCTAAGAGAGAAATTGAGATCTATGGAGAATCCTGACGTTGAAAGATTAAACGGTCCACTTAAAATGAAAGTTTTATTATTTAAAATATATAATCATGGTGGGTTAACAATTACACTATGTGTAACCCTTTTTTTAATCACGGTGGAATCTCTCATTAGGAATGCACTCTTTAATAACTATCTTTAATCGTTACTTTTATGCATTAAATTTTATGAAGGATTATCTTATTAATTGATAACATTATTTTTTACAACTTTTACTATGCCTATAGAGACCGATGTGTAATTCAAAATAATGAATAATGATGAAAATTTTGAAAATAAATGTTTGAAATGATTTATAATTATACAATTTCAAGAGTTATTATTCATATTGAATAATTATAATGAGAAAAACTATGATATGGAATATTATTATTTAAATTTATAAATAGTGAAATCATGAAATGGAAATTAATTGAAATATATTTCAATGATTATATAATCTAAAATATAGATCTAGAAAATTATGAGGGTTCAAAAATATGATTTGAGGGTTAATAAAATGATACAAATTAGTTATTTTAAATTAGTACATATCTTATTTAATATTTTTTTCTGGCGGGAAATTAATTTTTCATTTTAGTTATGAATATTTATGAAGTATTTTAAAATCCACTTTGTTATACCTAGAAACTGGAATGATGAAATGTATCCAAAAAAAGATGATATGTTATGGTGGAAATACATGTTTTTGTATGGTCCATGCTAAACTAAATTGGGGGTTATGATACTCACAATGGAAATTAGAAGATCTATTGTTCAGAATTGAATTTGAAGTTGATGATATTTTTATGGTAATTATGCCTCAACAAAATGGGGTTGTAAAAAAATATACTACTCAAGGACCTTTACAGAAGAGACTAACAAGGGTTGATTTAATTTCTAAATGTATTATGCCTCCTTGGATTCAGGACATCCCATGTATAGTAAAAGTAATTTAGAATAATTTAAATGAGAGGGTTTGAATATAGGATGAATTAAATTTTTCAGTGAAAATATAATATCATATAATATCCAAATTAAACATTTTATTTTTAATTGATAGAGGTGTATATGTGGAAATTAATGGTGACTGATATAAATTTATTTAAACAGGTCTTTTGAAAAAAAAATATATGAGGAGATTATAGAAACATTTTTATTCCTATTATATATAAATTTTATGTGATGTGGAAAATTACACTATAGGATCTAAATTGTCGGAAATATGGTTGGAATCTTATGTGTGTATTTGATGTAATTATATACCAAATATCTAAGGTATCAATTATGGAATTGGTTTTAAAATAAATGGATGATGGGGTTTTAAATATCTTTTTGATCTCTACCAGTAATGTGGCAGTTCTAGTTTGTCATTTGGATGTGTTAGTCATACATAGTCATATATATTATGAAGATGATGATGATTATAGTGTTGATGTTATAGTAATTCATAATGTATATGTGATATGTGGTGATGATGATACAGATTGGGTATTGGGGACTTCCGTGTGGTGCAAACCAAGTAATAGTGGAAAATTACTAGAGTACAAACACAATCCAATCCCTTACATGTTATAATGGGAAGGGTGTGTGGGAAATAAAAAAAAATTAATAGGTTTTCTCTTATAATTTATTAATATAATCAATGTGATTTTCACATTTAAATGAAATTTAAAGTTATTATTATGAATCATTATTTTTAAAAATATTCTTAAAGTGCCCTAAAATTTTAATTTAAATATTATAATAATTATTCTCCGTATTGATGATGATCGTTATACATTGATGGTATTTTTTTTATGTATTATTGGTGCAATAAAATGTAGTTTTTTATTAGTAATAATGTTTTTATTAAGGTTACATTGGATTAACATTGCACATGCCCGTAGTGTATCAGAATAAATAATGTCCATGTAAAATTAAATATATTAATTTTTATGGCCTTTTATGAATTTTTAATGAAATAGAGTTTCCATATAAGGATTTATATTATTCTACGGGAAATTAATGAGTGATCCCAATTGTCTAAGACTAATTAGAAAAAAAACAAAGACAACTTAATATTGATTTAAATCTATATAAGGGTATGTAGAACTTTTATAAGAATAAATAAAATATCTAACTGAATATTTATCATAAAATGGAATCTATGAAACAAACATTTAGCATTTAAATTTTGGTATGATTTTCTTAATTTGTCTACAAAATTGGGGCTAATCATTTCTACAAATAATAAAGTAAGTAAAATAAATATGCAGTCAAAATGATATAAAAAATACGCTAAATGTGTTCTTTGGTTGTGTTTTATGAAAAATATAATGGTGGAATATCATAATAGATTAAAAAATATTTGAAGGTAGCTTAAGGATTTTTCTATGTAGTTAGAGTATTTACCATTATAGAATATTATTTTCACTATTATACATCATCTCCTAACATGACTAGAGCTCATAATATTTATTTAGTGGTAATAGAAAAGTGTTTAAGGGTTATTTGGGGATATCTAAAGCATTATTATGGACTTTATAAGTGTGACCAATGACATGAAAAACTATGTGTCATTATAAATATTAATTATATAATATTCATATTGTATGGGATGGATCTACTGAATAATTATTCATGATTAAAAGATAATGATTTTTCAGTGAAGGGAATTCATAATACTTCATAAGTGTTCATAAGGAATCATATATTACTTCTTGAGGGAATTTTTTCTCGTTTTGAAGGATGATGTCACATCATAATGTTCTTTTAGAATATTTCATTGGTTCTTTCTAGGTAAGGATCACTTGATGAGTCGAAGGAAGCATCATGAAAAATATGGACAATATTTCAATGGATATGCCAAAATGAGGATCGTACCATGAAGAAATATGATGTTACCTAATGGTTTTTGGTCAAATAAAAGTGTTTCTTGTTAAATTCACCTCATACTACATAGAACCATTTTGTGTTGTGATAGGTGTTTGGAACAAAATTTATCAAAATACATTCACTAGAATAAATGAATGATGTAAATGGTATGCATCATGAATTAAATAGGAGTTATTAGGTGATAATTTTTTGGAACTAATATTAATTCCATATAAGATAAAATAATGATATTAATGTGTCTAAATTCATATAAGAAGTATTTTCATATATAACATTTTTAGAGAAGATTAAAATTATAAAGGGGATAGTGAATCCATTATTTAAAGAATATATGTGTTTTAATTAATGTTATTGATAGGATAGTGCATCTAAGGTGTCTACACAGTTTCTCCATTTATAAAAAAATTTAATAAAAACACTTGGTGTCTCATATTATTTAGTAAAATTACAATTTAAGGATCCATTAATTATCCATTTTTGGTGAACATTATAAAATATCATATTTTATATTTATTTTATTCATCACTTCAAATTTTTAGTGATGGATATTGAAAAATATTCCTCTAATATAGTGAACAAGATTTGAATCAGTGATTAATTTACAATTCTCAGTGCATTGAATCAGAACCCCACCAATCTGTTAAAAAATCCAAGTTTCATCATAATGACTCCTCTCCCAAAATTTATGAAGGAAACTGTAAATAATAGAGGGATTAAAATTTTTATAGAAACATTTTCTTACTATAGAAAAACATGTTGAGTCATTAATTTTTCTTATTGGGAATCGGTGTGTTTATAGCTGTTATACAAGGGAGCCCATGTCTCATATAGTGTGTAGAACCCTTAGATTTAGATCTAATAAAATATTATTATTACAACATGGAAGTTAGTTCCTTTGGTGGAGCTATGGATATTCCTAACTATATAATGGTGATGACATGAAAAACATCGCATGAGACATGGAAAATTATACTTAACATATATGAATGTGGATGAATTATTCAAGAGAAAAAATTTTAAATAGTAGTGTAATAAATATGAATGCTTAAGTATGAGCATAAATAAGATATTCGGTGCATTTTTTTAACTAAATAATCCAATAGATGGTCAGGATGGACTTAGAGAAAATAATCATGATTTTAAAATTACCAAAAGGGTAATGAGAATACTAACACTATATTTTAATGAAAATTTATTTTTGATTGATTATAAACAATCCAAATATAATACTTTCGATATTCAACATAGATATCATCTTACCTATGATATGGGAAATCATTACAATATTGATATGCCAAATGGGAATATTAAGGAATTTGGATTTGAGGAAACAAAGAATTTTTAAGTGAAAGAAGAACTTTATTAATAATTTGTTTAAAAATTAATTTCCTTCTATTATTTTTGAATTATTATGTGAAATGAAAATTCAAATGTGGGATTCCACTTTCACACATCTAATGCAGTAATGTGGGGAAACATAAATCCAATTGTTCTAATATATTTCTTGATTATGATGAGGAGGATGAACCTATTAAGATACCTTTCAATATAGTTAAATTTAAGAGAAAAACATGGATTAAATTCATCCGGAAAAAATATTAGTTATCTTATGAAGTGAAAAGATCAAATAAGGGACAAATGAAGGATGTTGAGGACTATAAAGACCACAGTGTTGAAGTTGTTGTAGTTTTTACATACATTATATAAATGGTTGAAAGAGGTGATAAATATGTTATAACCAAATCTAGAGTTAATAATGAATATAAAAATTAGTTATAACTTGTTAAAATTGAATTTTTTAGGTATAAATCTCATAAATATCACTTTTATTCTCATGAATCTATGTTCTACATGCATTAAAAAGAAGAGGAAACATCAAAATTAAAATTAATTGTGGGTAAAAAATAAAATAAAAGATTTATAAACATGTAGAATGGTTTTGATCTAATGCATAAATTTTATGAAATATAATGTATCATTAATATATTAACTAACTTACTGAATGAATAGAATAAGAGATTCAAAGAACTCAAATTTGAATGCATTCTGATACACTAAATTTTTATGATCAATAAAGTGTATTTAATTTTGGAATGACCATGTGGAAATTAATTATTGTAACCTCTTAGGATGTTAATAATACTATTAAGTTCACTTTTGATAAGGTTTCCTTTTTCAAAATGTTTCACAATTTCTTCTTTAATGTAAAATATATTGTCGATCATGATAACATTAAGAATTAAGTTATAGTAATTTCAAAAACCCAAGCATCAACATACCAAAGTATGACTTATTTAAATAGAATTCTAAAGGATATTATTGATCTTGAATGGATAAAAAAGAATACATAAATAATATGGTGTTACTGTAATGGGAAGATATGGTATACCTAATATGACACAAGATATCTAAGTAAGACAACCCAAACAAATATAACATTTGATTAGTGGGATTTATTTAAATTATAATGATGGTAATTTATAAAATTGGACATTAATGAGTATTGAAAACTATAGATTTCACATATCAATAATTGAAAATATTGTATATTGTTTCACCCTTGAATTTTACTAATTATGGATAACTTATAATCTATTGAATTTTCATCAAAAACATTTTCAATTTTTTCTAAATTTTCTAGAGTCTCTTCTCAACACATGGTAATTGGTTATGATAAATGAATATAAATACATACAAAAAATTAAAAATATTATTTTGTATTGAATACAAATTTTTTTTAAAAATCTATCATAAAAACACACTATTAAAAATTAAAAATAAATCAAACTTTAAAAAATTAAAAATTCATTTTTTTGTCATACATCATATATACTATTATAATTAATCATTTTAATAGATTACATTACATAATTTAATTTACACTAAGAATAAAGATAACATCAATAGAATAATTATAATTAATGATAACTAAAATATAATATTGTATACAATTCTCATTTTAAATTATGATTTTAATATGAATTTATGCTTTTAGATGTGTACTGACTAGTCAGGAAGAAACATTATGGTCTATTTTCACATTATTGATGTACTAGTTAAACCCTTAACATCCTTCATAAAGATTATTTTTTATCCATCTGTAATTATTTTTAATTGGTCATGATTTTTAAATTTATCAAAAATGTTATTGAGTATTATATAATATATAAATACCATAAACATTTCTTATATGGTGTATTAATATATCCAAACATCCAAAAGATGAAATATCCAATCGATTATTGAATATTTCAAACATCAATATTATTAAAGAGCCTAGGTATCTCAGCTTTTTTCTAGTGAGAACCACAAATCCAAACTCTCACATGGTCTACTAAAAATGTTCTATAATAAATTGTTTCATCTTGAATATTTTACACTCAATTTATAGAAATAATTCTATGTGTGATTAATGTTAGATTATGTAACAAACATTTTCACCTAAAATGGTGTCTGAATTACTAATTTATCAATACCATTTCATTGAAAAAATATTATAATATAATGATAAATTAATCAATACATATAGTATATTTCAAATCTATATGGATTAGATATAATCAAAATGTGTTGTTTATGGAACAAGTTTCGATGGTTCTAGTGGTTCGTTCACTTATTTTTTCTATTACATTGTTTTCTATAGAATTATTGTTTAATTAAAATAATGAATCATTCTATCCTACAAATTCACTTTCAAAATATTTATATTCTTCATCTCTATTATTTGTTATTTATTAATTTATTAATTAGTAACTAGATGAGTCTCCAAATCAAACCCCATTAAAATTTCCATAATTCTTTTGATGATGAAAAAAACAAAAGTAGTACTTTATCATCTTTGTTAGAAGTCTCGTCCTATTACAAATCATTAAGAAAGGAAACATAGTATATAATATTATGTCTCAAAATATAATGAAATAATAATATTCACTTCAATCATACATAAAATTTCATTTGATTATTTTTTAGTGTTTTCATATAGAATACATCCCTTGAAATTAACAAAATACCTTTGTGTACCCCACATGATGTGTGTTTGATGCAGTTTTGGGGATAAATATTATCAATCCATAACTCACATATACACAAATCCTTATTTAATAACATTATAATTGTAATTTCAAGGAATGAATAGCTTTTTTTCATGTACCTAATAACCCAACCTTGATTTATGGTATGATTATTATGTCTTTGTTACACATTACATATTTCTTTCACTCCTTTTTTATTTTTATATAGTAATAAATAGAAAATGAATATAAATTAAATAGAAAGTTATATAATTTTTGCATATATAAAATTTAACTCAAAACTATTAGCATTATTTTTTTAAATTATGGATTTCCAAAATTCCTAGGGGATGAAACTAAAATATAACACTAATGGGTATTTATTTACTTTCCTATCAACATAACTTATATACACATTGTTTAGTGTTATTCATAAATGGATATGTTCAATTCAAGTAACTTTTTATAAAAAAAATTATTCAAAAATATTTTAAAAAATATATAATCTTTAAAATAATTAAAAAATCAAAGATCGGATGGAATCGCACTTTCTATATTTCTAGACTTGTGGTGCGCTCAATTTTATCTTCCCCTTATATAAGGTTTCCATATTCTTCCTCACCTGTCAATGATAATCTCTTACCTCATTCATTTTCTATCCCTTTCTCTCCCTCCTTCCAAGAAGGCTTTGTCAGTAGATCCAAGTGGTGATAGGACTGATCTTCTTACCTCACAAATATTTACTTCATCATAGTTTACTTTTTTGGACCAGATCTAAGACTCTTACATAGATCTCTTTGGAATTGGTCATTTAGTCATCATTGGGTGACATGATCAGTAGTGTTTACATCATGATGTCATTATAATAGAATCTAGGTGGAATGAGGTGGCATCATATGGTCCTCATAATCAGGTGTTAGGTGGAGAAATAGTGCCCATGGATTTAGTTGATTATGAAGGTGGATTCACGGTGTTGGAGGAGTTAGGAGGACGTATGGAAAAGTCCACTTTACATGGTGACAGTGTCAATTGTTCATAATAAATACATCATGCATGGTGGATGGTGTGTTGATGTTGGCCTTTATTTTGGACTTCACAGAGTTTTATCAACACTAGAAAAAGATAGGTTTGATGGTTGTGGCTTTCTAGATAGATAAAATCGGCATATTATTAAGTATTTGGAGAATCAATTGTAGTTTTCTAGTCATTGGATTATGGTAATTTATTTCTATTGTATGGAGGGATTTTATAGAAGGTGCTCATGTCGTTTATTGGCTATTCTATGGTGGCTTGGTTTATACTGGTGGGTTTTTTAGTGTTTAAATTAGACTAGGGCATTCTGGTCATTTTTTGTGCTTGTTTCTATAAGATTTTTTATTATATGGTGTTAAAATTTCATGGTGATACCTATCTATTTTCACACTGATTTTGGTAGTAAATATTGTACCATGCATTTTTCATTGGGTGGGTATCCATGAAATAGAGATGGGTGTGCTGACACCAATCATTCGGACATATGGCCTCATTGGAAAATGGGAATATAGGAATCATGTCATTAATCTTTTTCAATAATTATTTATGAAAGTTTTTTTTTGAATCAGGTTGAAATTGTAGCAAGTTCTTTACAAAATCCATTATTGAGTGGATCAAAAGAGTGATATTTGTGATGGTACATATCATTTGGTCACCCCCCACCCACACACACATGTTAGTATGGGATAGAGGTGTTCCCTATCATGTTGTGTCAACTAGCATGAAACAATTTATTAGAAGGGAGAGACATGTCACATTCAACTGGAATCATTGTTTCATTTTCTATTAGGGGTGAAAATATGTTTCACTAGTTTTGACAATGACTATTGTTTTCTATTGGTAACTTAGGTCCATGTTCATGTTTTTGGGCCATGTTTCTCTAATGAATTTGTGCCTAAAGTCATATGGTTCTTGTAATGGGTTCTATTATTTTCCATTTATCAAAACGGGTTCTATATTTTTATTCAATAAAGTGGAATAAACCCTCAACCTATTAAAAAAAGAAAAAACAATGAGTATTATCTGATATGATAATAAGTGAATATATTGGAATGTGTAACAATATATTATATAAATTTCGTCTAAAACTACGGCCTTTGTTACAAATACATGACTATTTCAGCTATCTATATCATTTTGGACATTCAATTTGGTACTAACACCAATATTACTAATTTATATTGATCTATTAGGATAAATTTTTTCACTTTGTTCATTACATCCAACCAAGATCTATTTCTACTTACTCATTATTCTCATTACTTTTGAAAAAACCATCACCATTAGCCACTTTTTTTATTACATATTATTTTAAGAAAACTTTTCTTTCTCACGCCTGAGATAAAAAAGATTTTTCCTATCAGGTTGAGTGGTATAATAAGATATATAAGAGCTTTTATAAATCACATGTGATATAAATAATGTAAAATAAATAATAATCTTACTAATTATCAAAATTGTTTATTTATGTGTATCATTTATATAGAATATTCCATCACTAGTTTGTTTTTGATGAAATTTATTTGACATATAAAGTATTATCCTCAAATGATTGACACACAATTTAACATTTTCATTCATTACACAGATCATAAGGACTAAATATCTTTTCCATAATGTTTATCAATGATGTATGATATGAAATTTATAAAAACATTATTGATATACAATATGTTATTGTTAAAATTAAATACACATTAACACAATGATCATATCTATATTTTTATATATTGATATATTTATATATGAAAATAGACATATATATAGATATATTTATGATTATTATTAATAAATATATTCACAAAATATGATAATTATTATATATATACACAAAAAATAAAAAAAAAGTATATATATAATTACACATAACATTATTATCATAAAGGTAAATATATCAACATTTAAATATATATATAATAATAATAATTTATTCAAATATATAATATAAAAAAATAAATATTAGATATAAATATATTATCATATAGACAAACTGGTGCCTCACTCTCTAGGGTCTCTCTTGGGCTCCCAGCTCAGCTCGCCATCTTCCTCCTCATAGGGTTTCTCCCCATCAGCGTTCTTCTGGTCCACTTTTCTTGGTTCTCTCCTCTCTATGATCATTTTTATTGGCTTTGGTCTCTCCAAGTTCTCTCCTCTCCCTATTTCATCTACCTCATCTTTGTGAAGGCATTCTCCAGCCACCTTACATTGCTCTGGCCTCAACCTCTAATGATCCTCTCCAGGTCAGATCCGGAGTGATTGGCACACCAAGGATTTGGGTTAGTATTTTGGAAATTGGGGGCCTCTCAGTGTCTCTAATATTATTAATTTAGGGTTTCATCCCATGTTATCTTTCTTAGGTTCCATTTACTTATAATGGTTCTTTTCGTTTCAATCCCGATCTATTTTTAGGGTATTAGTTTCATTTCTCCCCTATTTTGTTTTCATCTAGTTTTGGGTTCTTTTTTTGTTTTTATGTTTTTTGGTTTTCATCCTCTAGTTTTCTCTCTTTTTCTCATCATGGTTTTGGTGTTTCTTGGTGTTTTTCAGTGGCGCGAGGTTGATGTTTGGGGTTATGGGTTCCTTGGGCGGCTCACTAGTTTTTTGTTGGTACCCAGCCGTGATGGTAGGTTCTAGTGATGGACATGACCATCTTTTTGTTGGTTTGGTGATGAGGCATCTGGTTCTTCAAGGTGTTATACCTTTGGTGTCTCCTCCATGCTTCTAATTCCATCATATTTGGTGGGTTAGTGACATTGACTATGATGTCGACAACATGTTTCTTCTCAGTATCAACGATGATGACTTCTCCTCAGTGATGATGGTCTCTCATGGAGTCTTTCAACGGTGATTCTGGCGGTGCCCTACTATGATGATTATGATGTTCTCAGTGGTGATAGGGGTTTACAGTGGTATAGTGATCTGATGGCTTGGGTGTCATTTTGTGCATCTCGAGGCGATGGTGAGAGTGGCGTGATGATGGCCTATGGCATTTTGATTTTCAAATTTTGAAATGGTTCTTTTAGTGGTGACATTGTGGAGCTTATGTGGGTTTTTCATGTTGGTATATTTTGAGTTTTGAAATAGGTTTCATATTATTGTCTAGGAGAGATAAATGGTTTTGTTTTTTATTTTAAAATTTTAACTCTATAATGGGTGTTTTTTGAGGTTGTGTCTTGATGATGGATGAATGGTTCTGTAGGTTCCCAGTTACCCTCAAAGTGGATTTTCAATAAAAAAATGGATCATAGATATAAATATAATTTTAATAGATAAAACAAAATATTTATAAATATGTAAAACTTCAAATATATATGTGTTTGTATGATTTTTTATAACATATATTTTTAAATATGAATCCAAATAAATGTATAACATAAAAATATTTACATAAATACAAACACACACACACAAATATATATATATATATATCATATATATGGATGTGTGTTTTTGTGATTCCATAGATATAGACACATAAATATTTTTTTTTTGCACGTGTGTACGTATAAGATTTTGAATATGTTGATCCTTATGACACTGATGATAAAGATAATGGTGAGTTGAATGATAAAACCATGCCTCTTATAACTAAAAACTATTTAAGAGGAAGAAGAAAGTATGGAGGTAAACTTCCTCTAAAATGTTTTGACTGTGGTGAAATCATACACTTTTCTATAAATTATCCCAAGAAGAATGTTGGAGAATATCGAGATGATTCTGATGAAAAAACTCCATGAAAGAAGTGGAACAAAATTTATAAAGGAGAAAAGTCATCCAAAAAATCTAAATAGAAGTTTAATAGGAACAAAATAAGTCTATTGAGTAAGAAAGATAAATCAGACTCAACTGAAAACAATTCAATGGAAGTTTAAATTTCAAAAAAAAACTAAAAACCTTCAAGGAAAAAGATGAGAAATCAAAAGATTCCTCGTATATTGAAGATGATGGTGAAGAATAATATAGAGAGTATTAACTCAAAACAAAACTTGTTTCATGTCTTGAGAAAAACAGAACTATTAAGAAATAAAATATATTAATGAATAGATATTGTAAATAATTTTCTGAAGTAATAAAATATGTCATCAAGAAAGATTAATAATGCATTCAGGAGATCTTAAGTTACAAACTAAGAATTTTTGGACATGGAAATATGATTAAAGATCTCAGTAAGAAGTTAACAGCTAAGGAATAAGAAGTTAATAAGTTTCAATAAAAAATTATTGAGTCCAAAATTACCAAGAGGCTGATAAATTAAAATTTCAATAAGGTTTCGAAAGTAAAAGATGAGACTTCTAAAGTTTCTGAGAAATATCGAGTCAAGAATTAGGGGAAATCCTCACCCACCCAAAATAATGTTTCATTTGATTTTTATAACATTTCAGGTTCTGTAAAAAGTATTGAGAAATCATGGGTGGAAAAAGGTTGTGAGAAACCTATTTCATCTACAAAAGATGAAAACCCATACAGGAGGAAATATGGTCAACATCCATAGATTATTAATGTAGGAAGAAGTTATTGACCTCAATAAGGTTTCTATAGAGAAAGATTTTATTTCGATAGAAAATAAATATTTTATGGTTATTACTGGTGTTGTGGAATCTATGGGAATAGGGATTAGAGTTTTTGGCATAAATTTTCACTTCTTGGAATAAGGTTTGAATAAAGATAAACCAATGGTGGTAGAATTATGAGTAACTTTCCTAACTCGTAGGAAGCTAGAAAAGGAAAAACTCAATATGTTAGAAACTTTCCATCAAAAAATAAATATGAATTTCTATAAGAAGATTATGTAATATGTGATGAGGCTAGTCATCATTCTAAATTATATATGACACTCTTTTTAGAATAAGTTTCTTATGGTAAAAAAGAGAAGGAATATAGATAAAACAAAGTTAAAGAATGATTTTTTTTATTGAAATAGATTTAAAATAAAGTAAAAGGAACAAACCATGGATACTTGATAGTGGATTTTCTTCAAATATGATAGGAGATATAAAAATATCGAAACATGTTAAAAGTGATCATGGAGGATAATTCACCTTTGGTAATGATAGTTCCTTTAAAACCATAGGACTTGGAATGAATGAGAATAAAGAAGAAAAGTTTAAATCTAAAAAAAATTATTTTTTGATGGACTAAAACAGAACCTACTAAGTGTAATTCAAAATTGGGATGATGTAAAATAAGTTATCTTTAGAAAATATTATTGTGCTATCAAATTTTTTAAATATGCGGAGGTTATTATAAAAGGATAAAGAACTAGTGGGAAATCTTTCAAATAGAATAATTTAACAAATACAGTTACTTAAGTAGTGAAGATGAAAATAAGTTGTGTCACTAAAGGATTTTCTACCTTGGGTAGAAAAACATGAATAAATTTTTTAAATTTGATGCTATTTGAAACTTTCCAGAGTTGGAAAGATAAGAAGAATATTTTTTTTAACTTTCTAGAAAGATAAGATGACTGAAATAATTCATGAGAGTTTAGATTTAATCTATCAGACCTCTAAATATTATTCATTCCAATTTGTGTGGAATTATAAGACATCAATAAAAAAAGGAGAACTATACTTCATCAATTTTATTAATGATTTCACTCAAATTAAAAACATCATGTTTATGAACAAAATTCATTGGTTGTGTAAATGTTATGGTTTTTTCGAAAATAAGCTGAGAAAGAAATGGGGGTGTATATAAAGATTTTTAGAACAAATATGGGTACCAAATTCACAAGAAATACTTTTGAAATGTATCTAAGAAATCAAGGTATCAAACATCAGTATAGTTCTTTCTATACTCTAAAAAAAATAGAGTATCATAAATAAATAATAGAATTTTTGTGGAAATTGTAAGTAGTATGTTATCAGAATACAAAATTTCAATGTTCTATTGGAAATAAAGTGTTAGTACTACTGTACATGTTCAAAACATATGCTTGTTGAGATCGAAAAACAACATGACTTCTTAAGAAATGTGGTATAACAAAAAAACTTCATTTAAGTACATAAAAGTTTTTATATGTCCTTGTTTACTAAAAATAAAAAATCTTGATCTAGAAAAGTTTGATGATAAATTTGAGAAAGGAATTTTTATAGGTTATTCACAAAATTAAAGAAGTTACAAATGTTGGAACAAACTCTTACATAGGTATGTGTATTTATACAAAGTAAAAGTAATTGAAGATCAAAATTCCTTAACAAAAGTTTTGGACAATGTTGAGGGGGATAAATTAGATATTTCCAATAATAGTTAAAGTGAGTAAAAACATCCTTTCCAAGATTCAGAAGAATAATTTGATGAGAAAAGTTCAGTTGGAAAAGAAACTTTGAAATTCCCTACCTTATAAAAATAATTTGAGAATGAAAATATTCTTGTGAATCAGAAGCCTTCAATTCAAACTAGAATAAAGTTGAGATTATAAAATAAATCTTTAGTAATCTCAAAAGTTGTATCGGGGTCAGTTTCGTAATCTATTAAACACAAAGAATGGTTGGACAATATTAATGTAGAGTTGGATAAAATTGAGAAAACTAAAATATGGGAACTTATTCCACAGAAAAAAAAAATTATTATAAAAATGTGGGTTTACAAAAACAAGTTGAATGGACATAGAGAAGTCTTAAGAAACAAATCCAGTCTTGTATGTAAAGTTTATGCGCAGTTGGAAGGTATGGATTTTGGAGAAAATTTTTCCCTAGTTGAAAGATTAGAAACTATTAGAATGTTTCTATTAGTGGTCATGCAACAAAATTACAAAGTTTATTAGACGGATGTAAATTCATATTTCTTAAATTGTGATATTTAGGAAGAAGTTTACATTGAACAACCTTGTTATTTTGAATTTGATAATGATAAAAATAAGGTTTTTAGATTGAATAAATCCTTGTACGGGTTGAAACAAGACCCATATGCCCTGTATTCAAAACGTTATAGCTATTTAAGAATGTTGAATTTTTTAAAGGAAAGGTTGATAGAAACTTATAAGTGAAATACTTTTAATCGAGAACTCTAATTTTAATTGTTTATATGGATGATATCATTTTTTTTGGAGGAAAAAAAGTTTGTAAAGAATTTTCTGAGGAAATGAAGAAGAATTTTGAAATGTCATTTTTTGGAGAATTAACTGTCATCCTTGGTTTACAAGTTTAAAAAAAATAAAAGTACATTTTCTTATATCAAAAAAATTATGTTAGGGAATTTTTATAGAAGTTCGAGAAGATATAATAGAAATAAGTTTCTACACATACATATGTTATCATGAAGTAGAGTAAAGATGATTCCAGAAAAATTGTGAATAATAAAGACTTTCTGAAGATGATAAGAAGACTACTTTACATTAGAGCCTCAAGTAATGATATTTTTTATGCTATAACTTTGTGTTTAGGTATCAAATTAATCCGAACGAATCAAATATGTTGGAAGAAAAGAGAATTCTAAGGTACGTCAAAGGAACAACTTCTCATGGGTTGCTATAAAAAATAAGTAGAATAATGCCGATTGGGTAGAAGATTTTAATAATAGAAGATAAACATCATGAGGAACATTTTTTCTTGCATGAATGATGCGTGAGTTGGCGTAGTAAGAAAAAAAATTCAGTAACTTTAATCAAAGTTCTATCTAAATATGTTGTAGAAACTCAGGCTTGTACTCAGATGTTTTGGATGAAATTTTAGCTAGAATATTTGAAAGTAAATTTTTCTAAACCATTGAAGATTATTTTTGATAATTAGAGTGAATTTGATCTTTCTAAAAATATTTTCCAACATTAAATATCATAACACATTGATATAATGTCTCACTATATAAAAGATAAAGTTTCTATTGGAGATGTTTTTCTAGAAAATATCTCAAAAAAGTATCAAATTGATGATATATTCACATAGTAAATACTAAAATAATGGTTTGTTTAGTTGAGGATTAAAATTCATGTTCATCTTCCTCTAATGAATTCCTAAATCTCATAAGGATGTCACCCACCATGCGTTATATTATATTGACAAAGGGGGAAATAAAGTAAAAAATTTATACATTGTAAGAATTTTTTAATTATATTTCTTTTATGAATATGAAGTTGTGGTTATTAGATAATGGGGGGTAGGAAAAGAAAACTGAGTGAAAAAGAAAAGTGAAAAAATATAAAAGTGAGTGGTATCTTAACATTGACACAAACTTTTCTTAGCACCAAGGGATTCAATTACTTTAAAAATAATACATTATCTAGTAGTGTGGTGTTGGGAAACTCTCATATGATAAAGGATATGTTTTGGTAAAATTCAGAAAACTTATGTTGTTTACAAAAGTTGAATTGCGAAAATTTTCTAAGAGTTAAAAAACCTGTTAATGAGTGTTGTCAAAAAAATTAAAAGGGGGAGAATGAAGAACCCTTACATTGTTTTTATTTTTTGATAAATCAAATTTTTGTAAAAGAATAATTTTTTTATTTAGGATCAGACCTAGTCTATCGTAATGAGTTTTCATATGAAATATAACATTTTTAGAATATTAATGAATCTAAACAAAAAGAAAGAGAAATGTTTTATCCCTAAGAAAGTTTTTTTTTGGACACATGTTTTCGGACTGAGCAGCATCGAACACCAATGGTTTAAGGAAGATAGAAGCTGGAATTTCTACAAAGTTTTTTATTTGATGAACCACATGATGTTTAATATACATCAGACATAGTTTTTGTTAGAAAGTTAGAATATGTTGAGAGAGGAAGTCTGAATGATGCTGGATATGATGTCTTAAGAAAGTGAATTTAGGAGTTAGAAAATTTTCATACTTTCTAAAGCTAAAATCAGACGATTCTTTAATGGTCATGAAGTTCCCATAAATCATGAAAACTGTCATGATAAAATATTTTGAATAAATAAAGAAATAATAAAGATAATATCAGTTCTAAAAACCTATACATAGAAGATTGGATCCATAAGTTGAAGGAATATAAGTTTTTAGAAAGTCAAAATGAGTTAAAGTTGATGAAGTTTATAGAATTTTAAAGTTTTTGAGTTGAGTTTCCCTTGTAATTACAATTTCATCATAATGAGAATTTCATCATTATCTGGATTACATCATATTGACTTTGAGAAGTAAAGTCAATCAAACTTACTTTGAAGAGCATATTCTGTTTGTAATGTGTAGTCTAAGATAGTAATATCTTAATGATCTAAATATAGTTATGTCATAATGAGATTAAGATGATTAGATCATAATGAAAAGAAAGATCATATTGAATCTGAGAAGCAATATCAGGCTGACCGTAAGAAGGAAAATCAAACTGACACTGAGCAAGATAACTAGTCTAAAGCTGAGAAAGATAATCATATTGAAGATGAGTAATATAATAATACTGATGTTGAGTTAGATAATAATACTAAAGGTGAGTTAGATAATCATACTAAATCAAAGAAAGACAATTAGACTGAAGTTGATAAATATAATCAGACTGAAGCAACGCAAGATAATTGGATTGAAGCTGAGAAAGATAATTGTCTTGAAGAAAAGTTAGTACGTCCGCGAAGACTGATTTTGGATAAATCTTAAGAAGGTTTGAAGAATTAAAATTTGGTATTTAAACATGAGTTCTTTCTAGAGTTTTAAAATTGAGTAAACAATAAAAAAATTGTTTTCCTTTTTTTCTTTTCTTAGTCTACTATAAATAGAAACACACTTCATTCACATTTTTTAACTTTTTTGTGTAAGTGGAGACGGTGGAGCATAGAATAATTTGAGTAAAAGTCTCTTCCACAAAGAGATCTCAATAGAAGGTCTGACTTCATGTTATTTTGTTTACTGTACTAAGAAACATCATTTTTAGAAGATTGTATTGAGTTGATCGGACTGAGGAATATCATATTGAGCTTTTCATTAGAGTTTAAGAAGTGAAAATTGAGAAAGGGAAGATTGTATTGATTCGATCGTACTGATTCAATCAGACTCGGTTCATCAGACTGAAGGCCATTAAACTCATAGTCATTAGAACTATGAAATTTTGTGGAGTAGTTTGAACAAAATATTCATTCCTTTGTTTTGGATCAATTTGTTTATAATAAAATATTTTGAATTGATGGGAGTCAGTATAATATTTCCTATCATGAGATATAATGTGTCTAATGAGATTGGAACAAGTTGTATTCACTAATTCATAATAGTTAATTTTCATAGACCCGTGAGAGTGGCTTTGGAAAGGATATAGGTTCTCACACTGAGGCTGAACCTTATAAATATTATGCACTTTACTTTCTTTCCTATTTGTTCATGCATGGTTATTTATAAAAATATAAAAAGTTTGTTAACTTTAATATATTGAAGGGATTAAGTTTTAAAAAGTGTTAAAACTTATAAAAAGTGAACTGATTCACCCCCACCCCCTTTCAATTGTTATTCAATACTTCAGAAATCCAAAATTCCATCCCCATAGTAGTCTCAATATAGTCATTTACTAAATTCATTGAATAAAAAATAAACCACACTTAGTGAGGAAATTAGTGTTCATATTTTTTGGGGAGATATCCATAGAGAATATGATTATATTACCCGACATGTACATAATTATATTAAACTAAATAAAACTTATATAATTTACTTAGATTTATTTAATAAGATTCTTTAAAACAACCCAATGTCCATTAATTTGACAGAATATGTGAAATAGAATAAAATCGTTAGTTTATTGATCAATATATTTATTAATTAATTTATCATAAAATGAATCAAGAAAGATAAATTCTTATAATGTTTATTTTTTATTATAATCACGTGTTGCAAATGATCTTTTTATTTGATTAATTTATTTATTTTTTAGATTGATTTATTTATTTTAGTCATGTATTTAATGGTATATTGTATAATTATTATTATTAAATAAAAAAAATTGATCTCTAAAACATCCCCCCATCATTTATCGTGGACATTCTTGTCTTTTCCATGATTTTTTCATATAAATATAACCCCTCGGTACCCCTAATTTGAATATGACTATATAGTTGTAAAGTATAGAAATAATAGTTACAAATGATGTTCTAGGACTAGATGTGTGATATATAGAAAAATGTGACAAATAGGAAAATGGTGGATGTTGCAACACAAGCCATGTGAAGGAATCATGAGTTATTTCCCAATGTGTCATGGTTAGTTTACAACACTCTATAAATTAATAAATATATATAACAAATGATCATATCATATACTTATTTTATTATTGATTCATGGTAATTTATTTATTAATTAAATGTGTGGTTTAATTTTTTATTATATAAAATCAATAACATACTACAAATAAAATTACAAGAATGGTTAGATAAAATAAAGTTCATAATATTTAAGTTAGTAGGTAAAATTAATTATTTGTTCCTTTTTTAACATAATGTATTTAAAATATATAAAAATTTTAAAATAGTATATATTATTAATGTAAAATAATGAAAAAAATTGTTTTCCTAGATATAATTAATTATATTAATGTGTTTCATATAAAATAATTTAAAATGATTTAATGAATAAAATGATTTAATTTACCCAAAAGTTTTAAAAATCTATATAAATGTATTATTATGTAATTAAACAGTTCTTATCTCTTCAGTTATAATATAATCATAGATTATATGGAAGAATCATTGTATAAAGAATACTTCATTCTTTTATCCAAACCACATGTTTAATAAAAATAGAAAAATACAAGGATTTATTTTTCATGTTTCTCATCATAAAAAATTATACCAAGTGTGAGATATAAAATAACATTTTTTTATCTCTAATAAAAACTTTTCATATATATGAGTATATAAAGTCCCCATTAGACAACATATGATAACATCGATCAGGTGAATTGGTCATTTTAACACTATTCAAACTCTATCTAGATAATGTTCTATTAGATGATTTAATTATCTCATTTATTCCATCAAGGATTTTAACCAATATTTTTAATTTTACTATGAAAAAATTATAGAAATCTAATTACTATCTATAAAAAATGATTCACCATGTAGATAAGGATTTGATGATTTATTAATCTTCAGCATATATAGTTAATAGAATGAATGGATAGGTTATGAATCCAGTGAAAGAATATATAAAAGAGAAACCTTTTTATCATTATTTAAGAAAATGAATTATCCAAATGGTAGCTAATAACAAAGATACGTTTTTTTAAGGTGGAAATAACAGTTTCAAAAAATGAATTTTACCACTGTGAAGGAGTACATGAATGAATTGGGGGCATTAATTATTGGTTGTAATGTTTTTATTTCTCCTATTTAGTTATTAGATATAGCTTGTGGCCCAAAAATATATTTGATCAAATATTATCAAGAAAATTATTTGGATTATTTTGAGAGAAAACCCAAATATAAATTTAATTATTGTTTATAGTTTGAATTAACCAAATATCCTATTATTAAAAAACCTAAAATATCTATAAAGGCTCAAACATTTGTTCACATGGTTATATATAGATTGTATGTATATGATTTTGGTCGATTCTAAAGCATCATCACTTTTACTTATTATTTTAATATATATATATATATCCTAAATGATGAATAATTTTTCTTTCATAGGAAAATTTAAAGAATTAAAAAATAATGTAGTAAATTGAATTTTTATGAAGAGAAAGAAACCTAATTTTGGTAGGTGTGGATATTATCCTAATAATGAGGTCCTCAATTATCTATTAGTGTATTGAATATTAACACTACTCACAAATCTAAAAACACTTAATTGGAATTGTGTTTGTGAAATGAGGAAATACACCACAATAAATATGCTAGGATTGATGGTGATTCCAGAAAATAATCCATTATATTTTTTTATATATGCATAATAATTAGGTTGATATTGATGAAACTAGGTTCTAACTAAATTAGAAAATATAAACCAATATGATTTATCATGAGAAAATAAATCGATATCATAACATATTTTATGTATAGGGATGTGAAGTGTTTGTTAATGATAATCCTAGAAACAAATTTTCATTATGAGACACAATGATTATCGTAATAAGATATCCTAATGAGATGGTATGATATAATCTATGTGGCCCCTCATATAAAAATTTTATTATGGGAAAACATGGAATGATTATAGAAAGGGTGGAAAGCTTCAATATCTATAGTTGGAGAGAGATTGTCTTTAATAAATTTGATGATAAATATATACAAAATATGGAAAAGGAACAAAATTTACATGATTTATATTGTATTGGTCAACGAGGGATGTTACAGAACTAGTATTATATATTTTTATAATCACCAAGGATAATGATATTTTATTCATTGAGAATGATTTACCCTAATCAAATATGGATGTGGTAAATAACACATAAGTTAAAAATAAAAATATGCAAAAAAAATTAAACCATATTAACTTTACCAAAATAAAAATTTTATTTTGGTAGATCGTTCATTTTCATTGTATCTCATTTTTTATAAATTTTTATTTAAGAAAAAATATATATGGATGTTTAATTAAGTAATTATAAGGGATTATTGGTTCTTAATGGTTATTTATAACATCAAGATATACATTTTGAGAATTAATTTTTCATTAGAAAAAAATTAAATCAATTATAATTCTTCTATCTATAACACCATACATTAATAATGATATTTGGAAGATTGGTGTCAGGCCAACTTTATTAAATGGGAATATTTTTGGATAATACAATATGAAAAAATTATAATTTTTTATTAACACATAGGAATCTAATAAATTATTCAATTTGTGTAGAATCATTTAAGGATAAAAGTGAGTACAATGATAATTGAATATTTTTTCATGATTCCTTAATACAATTTGGTGTCATAGAAAATCAAAATGCACATTTTTTATAAAATATATTTATAAGAGTTATATCATTTTCATAATAAAATATTTTAAGGATATATTATTAATAATAAATAAGAAACTAGTGTTACCATTAGTTAAGACCAAATTAAGTGAATACATCTCCAAAATAGACTTCTGTAAATAAACTTATATAATAAGGATTAATAAATAAGATAATATATCCATGTGGAATCATGAACAATGTGAATTTAAATATATTAATAAGCTATTCAATTGATATAATATGATTTTTTTCCTAGGGATACATGATATTTTTGGCACCTCCTTATTTTAATGCTCACAAATAATGATTATTATGTTCCAAATGAAATAATTTTATGATAGTATATCTTCTTTGTAATAAAAATTAGTTAAGTAAAAACATGATCCTGCCAGAAATTCCACCACCATGCATACTACCACCAGGAATGTTACTGCTAAAAATGCTACCACCTGTCATGCTACCACTAGAAATTCTAACACCAAACATGTGCTTCTTCCAGACATGTGCTACTTCCAGATATGTGCTTCCACCAGACATGTGATACTGCCAGACCTTTGATACCACCATATATGCTACCACTGGTTTGTTCTATTGTTATTTCAGATGATATACCATTGAAAACCATAATTATGGATTGTGATACCATCAATGTTTATATACCACTATTATTCCATCATTTTTGTTTTATCCTTCATTCAAATTTAATTCTTCCAATGGAAAGTTTATGTGAGTTAATATAGACACACTCACGTGGAATTATTAATTATGTTTCTAAACCACTCCATTAATGCATTAAAGACTAATTTATAGGTTTTTTTATTTTCTGTACGGTATGAGGATTCTAAAAATCTTTGTTATACTTCTTCTACTAATGATTTAAATCTACAGAGCTATATATTCTAGATAATTCCCTCATGAATGGGGTTACACATGAATAATGAATACATATGAGTGTAAATGTGTGGAACATACTAAAAAACCAAAACCTCTCATTAATTGAAATAAGATATCTTAGTATAATTTTTTCATAGAATATACTAATAGAAGACAAGAACTATTAAACTCTCTCTTTTTCTAAACCTTCAAAGAAACTTTTTAAAGGTCCTCACCATGATAAATATAAGGAACCTAGAGCTCGTGAAGATACTCAAATTGAAAATCACCACATATTTCTATCACTTATTTTTTTCACTCTCTTTTTATATTTTAATTTCAACAAGTGTGTTGCATTGATCTATTTATTTACACACTGTTTTCTAAGTTTTAAATAGAGTGTACTTGACACACTCTCTCTTCTTTCTTTATCTATATACCCATGAAAATTAGGGAATAGGTTATATATTTTCTATATTTTTTTTATTCCCATGTATAACTATGGTAGAAGCTTTGATCCTAGAAATCATATGTACTATTGTTTTTTAAAAATAAATATAGGTTGTGGATTCAATTATTGTTATAATAATGTTCTTGGTAGTATTTAATTTATAGGTGGAGGGGATTAAGTCTCAACTTAAGACATAACCCCTTGTTTTATTCTAATGTGAGATCATTTGGTTTTGTTTCTAAATTTCAATGTTAAAATTTCATTCATTATTTAAATCTATAAGAAAAATAAAATTTTATATTTAGAATTAACCTGTTTTTAAATAAACTATTTGATTGTTTAAATTGGTTTCAAAAGTTAAAGTGATTTCAAATATTTTTTTAATTAATCCTT
Organism: Viscum album; assembly: GCA_963277665.1. Lineage (NCBI taxonomy): Eukaryota > Viridiplantae > Streptophyta > Magnoliopsida > Santalales > Viscaceae > Viscum > Viscum album. The sequence continues at coordinate 1,372,972,399 of OY728129.1, read as the reverse complement.
AATCTCGCTTTGATAAATATTTTGAAAGATCCCACTTATATCATTATAATTATTTGATTTTATGGGTGTTTTTAATTAACATGGGGTAATTTTAATGTTTTTTTGAAAAAAAATATTTGGGAACTAAATTCACCCCCTCTTTAGTTATTCACTCCGAACAACATTTGGTATCAAAGGCCTTTCAAATATCTTTTCAACTGTGATTCATATATCTATTAAAGATCTTAAATTTTTATCATTTATAAATATAATTATTTATAGATAATGATAAAAAAGAAGGATATTCAACCCATATGGATCTTTATTTTAATGGAAGAAACTATGCTCAGTAGAAAATTAAAATTAAAGTTCATCTTGAAAGCTTGATTTTTGAAATATGGACTATTATTTTAGAAAAATATGAATTACTCAAAACTGATAGAGCTTATTGTAGTAATCCTAATAAGGTATCTTTTTATATTAATTATAAATCCATGAATTATTTATATTGTTCTTTGTTTTATGTGAAATTTAATATAATTTCTGCATGAAATACTAATTTTGAAATTTTGGACAATTTAACTATTTATCATGAAAGAACATATGATGTAAAAGATATGAATTTAAATCCTTATACTACTAAATTTTATAATTTTAATATGATACTCGGTGAGCTTATTTATGATATTTATCTCATGTTTAATAATATTTTAAAAAAAATTATTCACATGGAAAACCAATTTCAGACAAAGATCAAGTGATGCACCTAATAATTTGTTTACCAGAAAGATGGAGAGGAACCTTAGTCTCAATCAAAGAGTAATTTGATGTATGTAAGTTTCCTATCAAGGATCTGATAATGATATAGATGGCGTATGAAGAGAAACTAAAGGTGAATAGATAATAGGAGTACAAACCAAATAGAAATTTTTTGCCATCAAATCTACATCTTCAAAACAAAAGGATTAAATTCATATAGACATATTAATTGATAAGGGCATCATCTACTAAAAGTGGTGAAAAATGGACCACATGGCTATAAGATTAAAATAAAATTACAAGAGAAATTAGTTATTTAATATACCCAGTTTTAAAGGAAAATATGGCCCCATTTGAAATTGAAGAAATTACTAGAATAAAGATTATAATATGAATGAGATAGTTTTCTATGAGTTCAAGTGGAATGGTCATGTTACTGTTAACTATACAAATTTAAAATTAAAGCATAAGTGTGATGGTAATGATAAGAGTTATATGAAATATATGAAAGCAACATGGAGTGATTTAGATGATATCTCAAGTGAATCGGATTCAAGCATATATGATAACCATGATAGAACTACATGGGTTTTATGACAAACACATTCAAGGTATATAATGATTTTCATGTATCTCTTGTCCATATTTATAATTCATCTGAAAATGAATACAATGGTGAGAATATATCTAATGAAGAAATTATTTAATATTAAAATATTATGGAGGATACTTTCAAGGAATTTAATGATATATATAATATTTTAAAGAAAGTGTCATACCATGACTAGTATTTTTAAAACTGATCTTAGTATTGAGAGACATAAAAATGATTAGTTTTTAAAAGAGAACAATGAATTAAAAATATCTAATAAGAAATTAATGAAATATATACAAAGATTTAAAAATATAATAAATAATGTTACCTAGAGTCTTTGAAATTACACTACTCAAATTTACTTACTAGTATAGGCTATTACCCTGGACAAAGGAGAGTTATTTAGAATAAAATTATTCCAGATTCCAGTTCTGAAAAATCATTTACTAGTTTTTATTCTTGTGAAACAAATAGATTTTTTATTTATAAAAGATTAAATTCTTCATTTAGAAAACCTATTAAGAAATATTGGGTTTCTAAAGATTTGTTTACTAGAATTTCTATACCCAAGAAAAATTGGGTACCAAATACATTTTTTGTTTAAAATTTGATTTGCATGAAACTTAATAAAAAATATCCGGTAAGAACTTATGGCACATAAAAAGTGGATATTCCAAACATATTAATACAAATTATTCATGTTTTAAGAGCATGATAAGGTTTATGGTGTACATTTATCTTTTAGTGATGATGATAAAGAAAAAATAATTGGAATTTTTCAAATAAATAACTCTAACATTATTTTATTTTCAAAATTTTTATTTTAATATGGATCGAAGTATAATCTTCTTAGCATCTCATATCTTTGTGATGAAAGTTTTCATGTTAAATTTAAAAATAATTCATGAAATTTCTTTGACTATAAAATTATTTAGTTTTTACTGCTTTATTAATGATAATGTTTATGTTATTAATTCATATTCTTTATTATCTCAAAATATTTCATATCTAAATGCATTTTACAAATAATCTTGGCTCAAACAAAATAGATTATGCCATTGAAATATTCATTCACTTAGAAGGATAACTTGAATGGGTTAGTAAAAGACCAACCTAAACTATAATACCTAAATGATAAAGATTTTAACCCATGTCAAAAAAGGAAACAATATGAAATATCTTTCAAATAAGAGAAGTATGATTCAATTTCTCAACCCCAACAGTGGGTTCACAGGGAATTTTTTGGACCTTCTAGAGTTTCTATCTTAAATGGGAAGAACTTTTTTTATGTTCCCATAGATTAAATTTCTAGATATACTTCGGTATTATTTATAGAACAAAAAAGTGAATCTTTTTTTATTTTACCAAGTATGTTAAATCTCTAAAAAATATTAGTCTGCATATAATTAAGTCTTTAAGAAATGGTCATGGCCATGAGTTTTAAAATCAATATTTTGAATCTGTTTGCTCAAAAATAAAAACGATCATAACTTTTCTATGCTTAGAACTCCATATCTGAATGGTGTATTGGAATATATAAATATAACTATAAAACCCTGATATTATTATGAAATAGATCTTTAAATAATTTGAGTTCTTTAAAAGTCTATGTTGCATGAGCCGCGAAATATTATATGTCAATTATAACCTAGTCATTAAATTGGTGGGAATATATATGAATAACTATTTTATGAAATAAATATAAAATTAAAAATAAATATTAATGAATTTTTATGTTCTTATAAAATGATCTCGTAATTGTTTTAGTAAAGTCACTTTATTGTTTAAAAATAAGTTTTCTTTAAAAATTAGTTTTTCTTCTCTTTAAGAGTGAATATTAATTTCTAGAAGTTCTAGAAAATGTATTTGAATTTTTTTTTTATATTTGAATTTGGAATGAATAAATTATCTTAATACAATTTTATATAATTTTCTGAAAACATTTATATTTTTCAATGAATGGTGAAAATGGTGATTTTTATTTAAAACTGTATTTTCTTTTAAAATATTTACATGGTAAAATTATATTTTGGATTTTTTTTAAATTTTAATAGGTTAATTTTAATTTAAAATAATAAAATTATGGTTTTTTAAAAGTATTTTATACTTTAATTTGTTATAAAAACGTTTTATGTTTAGAAAAGACATTTTTCATAAAACAGTTTTTCATTGCGTTTAACCGGTTTTATTTTAAATTAAACTCAAAAAAAAATTTCATTTTGAACTTTGAAAAATGGATGAAAATTTTGGATTCATAAGGTATAAATTTATTAAATAGGTCCCTTTTATTTTTATCTAATATTAATAGTAACCTTGGTAAATTATGTTACCACGATAAAGGGTAAATTGAGTGATTTAGATTAAAAATAAAATGATAAGGACTCTAAAATGACCCTAAAAATTTCCAAAATCTCATTGGAAAAATAAAATTAGAATATTAACACATAATAATCTAAATTAAGTTGTTTATTATACACTTTTCAATGAAAATGACTTATATAAAATTTAAATCAAGGAATGCCACAAAAGGACATTTTCTTTGTCTTAAATAACCCATATGTGTCCACATGGGGAAAATGTAGGTTAGAAATGAATATAAATGTCCTTTTTTAACTTAAAAAACATATTTTCATAATATAAATTTATCTTTTAATTTTTTGGACACATGAATTAAATTATGCTATATATAATGTTTTATTTAATAAAAATTCAAAGATGTCGTATTCATGTTTTAAATATCATACCATTTTTAATATAGAGTTAACCTAAAGATATATTCTATAATAAATATTATTTTTAAATATAAAATATTTATCTATATCGTGATACTTTATTTATAATTTTTAGTGAATAAAAATTACTTTAAATTCTTACACAACACCGATGCAGTATTTATTTTATTAACAGAATATGAAATAGATGTTATTAAATTTTTTATAAATATATATAATTTTAGATCATTAATGTGATCAATGTATTTTTTATATGACCTTGACCTGTTATGTATGTAATAAAATATTTGGTTCAAAGTTCACTTATTATATTGATATGTTTAAAATTCCAAGCAATGAATAGTTTCAAAATTAAAACTAATAATATCTTATCAAAATAATATTTCATTAAATTATTTAAAAAAATAAAACATTTTTAAAAACTAAAAATAATTATAATATAGTCTAAAAATTTATGAATTTTCATTTATGGTTAAATTTACATCACATAAGTAAAAATTATAACCTTTTAATATTAACTAATTTGTTACCGTAGTTAAAATTAAAATAGATTAACTAAGGGTTAATAAAAATGATAAAGTTTAAAATAATACCAAAACATTTCTAAAACCTATTGGATGATGGGATTACAACCTTATATTGTCTTATATTATAATAGATCTCTATTTTTTGGAATTTGGATATAAAATAAATTTATTATAATTTAATCTTTTGAGAAATTCTAAAAGTGCCCCTCACCACAATTATAAAAGGGCACCTCGTCCCTCACTTCTTCACATCACTTTAAGCCTTCAACATTGGTAAAATCCTATAAATTTCTCTTATAAACTTATATTGAAATATTATAGATTTTTTTTCCTCTCAAAATACCAACACTAGTGTCCCTAAGAAAAGATCTAATGGAACTTCACTGAAGAAGAGGTAATCATCTTTATCGACTCTTTCAAGTTTATTTGTTCTTATAATTCCTCTTCAGGTGTTTTTTAAATTATTAATTAATAAATCAAGAATCGTATCTATTTATAAACTTTATTATTATTATTATTGGAAAACCATATTCCATCTTTTATCTATCCTATGAAAAATAAAAGCATCACGCGTGCATACGTACGGCTTACAATCTCCACGTCACGGTATAATCTATTTTTCATCACTACTTTACTTAGATGGGTATAATTATGGATATAATAGATATAAATGAAAGTTGTAACATGGTATTTAATCTTTAAAAAAGTAATTTACCATCCACTTATTTCCCTTTTAACCATTAAGGGAATGATATCATCGCTCGTGCTTACGTACGGCCTACCATCTCTAGGCCGTGATGTGATCCATTTTCCATGATCACCATTAAAGAATGATTATATAAATGTATATAATGAATAAATATTATATATATTACCTTAATTTAATTTTTTTATATTGGATAATTATATATTATCCAGAATAATCGAGACTTATATGACAAAACATGCATACAATTGAAGCACTTAACACCCAAAAGAAGGATAATAACGAAATATAATTAACAAATGGGTGATAAGATGATATAATAGAATATCATATGATATCATAAATATGAATATTCTTTTATTATAAATTAATAACATTATTTAAACCATTATATAGGAGGCTTAGATATGTATGAATCAAATCAGACCTAAGGTAAGGGTTAATGTCACAATCTCATTTTATTTAGGATTTTTTATATATAAGTATCTATTAGAGAATATTTTTATTCTAAGTCATTATTTCCTAAAAATATTTTCAAAAATAATTTTACTATTCTACTAAAAAAATTTATAGTCATTTTTACCCATTTTTTAATTTTTACCAAATAGTTTGAAAAGAATATTTTTATCATTTTCTAAACAAGGTATTTTGTTTCTTTTCCAGCAAAAGTATAGAAGGAATGTTTTTTAACTTATATGGCATGAGAAACTTTCCCCCCTTCATGACACATTAATTTATTGAAGCTTAATTTATAATATTACAAGGTTAATTTCAATGAAATGGTTTCTTTTATAAATGTGAGGCTCTTTAAAAAGAAGTGATTTTAAAATGGAAATGTTATTTTTCAAGAATTATTTCAGGCAATATTTAAAAATTATTTTCTATCTACGATAACCTTATTTGATGTTATTTATGATTTACGGGGGTTATGATTTAATGATACTATCCTTATTATTTATATAGTTGTTTTATGTTTATAATGGAATGATATTTGTGAAACTTGTTTTTTCTATGGGTTATGTTATGAGAAATTATTATGAAACCTATTTATTTACATGGGTTATGATATGATAATGATTTATGTGAAACACATATGTATGGTTTTCATTATGAGATGGGTGGTACATATATATCCCTCTAATTCATTGGGTAAACATTTATATCTAAGGATATAGATAGTACTGGAACTAGGATTGAACTCTATTCAGTAATATAGGACTAGAACAGGAAGTAAACCCGGTTCAGTAATACAGGGCAAGAACAGGGAATGAACCTAGTTTATTAAATGAATTTTTCCACTCTGATGGTCGTGGAAATAAACCATGGATAATATGGAAGTGATTTTATATTATTATGTGTATTCCACAAATCCATGTCATATGTTATACTTTGATGTAATTTTTTTTGATTCTTTTTGAACTTTAATGATTTATTCCATGATTAAATATCATAATTATTGATATAAATAATGTGATTTTAAAAAGTTATGTTCATATTCTTATACCCTTATTCTTATTTTACCTCCCATGTTACCCTTAATTAGAATCTCATCTCACCATTTTATTATGTTTCTTTTCCTTGGTTTATAAAGAATTTTTTTAGGTAGGAGTATGAAAGGGGAATATCTTTTTGGGAAACATTGAAGATATTTCACCAAACTAGAAGTTTGTCTTCCAAGTTTCCAAAGGAACTACACTATTATAGTCCTTGAGTATATGTTTTTGTAATGTAATGAATATTCGTCTAAAAATATGTAATTTAAATTTATGAAAACCCTGGGTCATTATAATAACCCTTCTATAATTTTCTTAGATCGTGATCAATGAGTATGAATTACTTGTTTATTTTTTGGAAGAAGCTATGAAAAAAAAATTACATAATTAATATAGTTTCAATAAAACTTTTCTTAAATAGAAATCCATATGAATTATGTAATGGTAAAAAACAAAAGGAAAATTAAATTGTAGTTTTTGGTTGCAAAATATTTCTTCTTAATACTAAGGATAATCATGACAAGCTTCCTTCCAAGAGTGATAAGGAATTTTCTTTGGTTATTCAACTTCTAGTAAATCATATAGGTTGTATAATAGAAGAACAAGGATTGTGGAAGAATTTATTCATGTAAAATGTGATTAAATAGATCCACATGACACTAATTCCCCATTATACAACCTTAATTATGATATATAAAATATGAATATCAATATCAAACCTTCTGAAAATTATGATAAACAGCCATAAAAATCATTCAGTTCTGAGGAACAACCTATACCTGAACCTATAGAAGACTATGTGATTTCTGTACATTATTTTCCTAGAACTATTATGACTCATAGATACCATCCTCTAGATACGTTGGTTGGAAATCTAGATATAGGTACGCAAAATAGAGCTTCTATTTTAAATCAGGTTGAACATCTTGTCACATCTTGAACCTAAGAACATCAATGATGCAATTAATGACGAATTGTGGGTGATGGAATTACAAGAATAACTTTATAAATTCTAATGGAATAGAGTTTTGGAAATAATATTTAGAACTAAATACACTCTAACTATTGGAAATAAGTCGATTTTAGAAATAAAGTTGATGAGTTAGGAACTATAGTCAAAAATAAACCTTTATTAGTTGCACAAGGATAAAGTCCAAAAGAGGGTATTGACTATGAGGAATCTTTTTCATGATTGGATACACATGAAGCTATTATAATACTACTTTCTTATATATCACATTTCGATTTAAAACTATATAAAATGGATTTCAATAGTGAATTCTTAAATGGTTATATAGTTGATGATGTTTTAGTTGAACAACCACTTGGATTTACAAATCCTCATTTTCTAAATAAATTATTTAAATTAATAAAATCTTTATAAAGTTTAAAATAAGATCCTAAATATTGGTATGATATGATCATATCTTTTATAATTTATAATGGTTTTTAAAAAGAAATCTCTTACCATTCTCTTTCTTTAAAAATAATTTCAAAAGATGTTTTTTTGGTAAAAATTTAGGTTGATGATGATATTTTTTGATCTTCTAGAAAATCTTTGTGTACTGATTTTTCAAAAATGATGAAAAGTGTTTTTAAAATGAGTTTAATGGGGGAACTAAAATTCTTTCTTGGTTTTTATATTTTTAAAAATAAATATGGAATTATTTTAAATCAATATAAGTACACTAATTATCTTCTAAAACATTTGGGTTTGGATAGCACTAAAAGTAGAGATACACCCATGAGTACCATCTTTAACTAGATCTTGATGAAACTAAAATGATATTAGATCAAACCAATTATAGAGGAATGATTAAAATCTCATTATTCATAACTTCTAGCTAGATAGATATTATGTTTAGTTTGTGTATGTGTTTCTGTTTTCTAGGAAATCCTTAGGAATCACATTTAATTTCTGTTAAATGATTTTTAAAATACCTTAAATATAAATCCAATTTAGGACTATTCTATCCTAGAAGACAAGAATTTGATTTAGTAAGTTATTCAGATGTAGAATTTTGTGTATTTAAATTATATTGAAAAAGAACCTCTCGAACATGTCACCTTTTGGGAAAGTATCTAGTATCTTGGTTTTGTAAAAAGTAAGATTTTGTTGCACTATCTGCTGTTAAGGCTGAGTATATAGATGTATGAATTTATTGTGCATAGATTTTGTAGATGAAACACACATTTCAAAATTATGGATATCAATTCAGATAGGTCCCTGTAAATTGTGAGAGTACCAGTGTGATAAATATTTCCAAGATTCTGGTTTCTAATTCTAGGAAAAATCATATAGATGTAATACATTACTTTTTGAGATACCATTTCCAAAAAAATTGATATAACTCTTGAATTAATAGAAACTGAACATCAACTTGATGATATTTTTATAAATAACTTAAATTATGAGATATTTAACTATATAAAAAATTATATAGGTATAATAAAGTTTGGTCAATCCATTATCTTAGAATATCCACTGTTGAAAGATCCGTTGTTGGAAGATCCACCATTGGATGATCCTCTATTAAAATATCCACCATTAGAAGATCCACTGGTGGATGATCCACCATTGGAAGATCCACCATTAGAAGATTCACCATTGGTGATCCACAATTGGAGGTCCACCATTGGTGATCTACTGTTGGTGGTCCACCGTTGGTGCTCCACTATTAGTGATCCACCGTTAGAGTGGTCTATCATTCATGAAATATTTATTATTATTATTCAATATATAATTTAAAGCTATAACTCTATATATTTTGAATATATCCCTCAGGTGTAGGGTTACACTCACATACTGAATACATATGAGTGTGAAAGTGTGGAAAATACCAAACCACCAGAAACCTTTATATAGTAAATTAAGATATCTAAGTATCCATTTTTAAAATAATTTATATATAGAAAATAAGAAATCAATGACTCTCTAATTTCCTATAATTTTAGAGAAACTTATTCAAGCTCCTCACCAAGACAAATATGAGGAACCTTAATCTTAAGAAGCTATTTTGAGTGATAAACAATATAAATTTAAATATCTTATCATTTGATCGCCCTATTTTTGTTTTAATTTAGAGCATTATGTTGTATTTCATAGTTTATCTACACACAATATCTTATGCGCTTTAACTTGAGTGTTCTTAACAAGCTATCTCTAATTTATGTATCTGTATACCCATGGAAACTATGGAAGAGACATTTTGTGGCATTTATTTTTTTATTCCCATATATAACTATGGAATAGGTTTTAATCCTATATAGCATGTGTGGCTTTTTATAAAAACTTAATCCATGTTGTGGATCTGTTATCTTTTAATAATCTTCGTAGTAGTAAGTGCTTTCCATGTGGAAGGGATTAAGTATCATCTTGGGACCAAACCCCTTATTTTATTCCTATATGTGATATTTTGGTTTGTTTTTAAATTTCAATGTTAAAAATGAATTTCATTTATTGGAATATATAAAAATAACTTCTACTTTGATAGTTAGTCTTAACCTGTGTTTATATAAATGATTTTATTAAGTAAATTGATTTCAAAAGTTAAATTGATTTCAAATATTATTTTAGTTGATCCCTAATACCGATTTTAGAATTATTTTGAAAGATAAAGGTTATATTATTCTACTATTTTGATTAAATAGGAATTTTTAATAAACATGGGGTATTTTTTGAAGTTTTTTTAAGAGAAATGTTTTATTGAGAACTCAATTCACCCCCTCTTAAGTTACTCACTTCGTCCAATAGATATCAATTTCATAAATAATTTCAAGTAACCCCAGATAAATAGTACATAAATATATCAACAAGCTCCTTATTTATATATTAAATTTCTCAAATAGTTTCATAACCCAAATATTGAGATGTTTTCTTTCATGGTGATTAGCTACAAAAACATCTTATTTTACTATACTTGGGAACATTTAATCATATGCAAATTTAAAACTCATTTGTTTTATGTGGTGCATATAATTTCCCTTTGAAATTTTATATCATGAATATCCTTCTTTTCATGATATTATAAATTTTATTTTATTTTATTCTTTCATGGGGCTTATGATTCTATATTACCAAAGTGGTAATGGTTTTATGATATAATCTCATTTTTTATTGGTATTTTTTATGATTATACTCCCAATAATGACATATTATTATATAAATCTCAAGAAACTCTTGAATGGTATACTCCATTTTGTTATTTCATTAGAATACAAGTGTTCCCTTTATTTTCCTTTCTTTATGTAATCAAAAGTTCAAAAGAATGTTTTTGATAAAAATCATCTTTATTTTTATCTTTGGTTCAAAAACTATTTTTCTTCCAAAATTATGTTTTCTTAAAAAAATAAAAACATATTTCTTCTATAAATTATTTATAAAATACATTTTCACCCATCTTTGACATTTTACAAAATGTTCTGAAAGGAATCTTCATGTAATTTTATAAACAATTCTCATTTGTCTTTTACAAAAAAATGTAAAAGAAATATTTGTCCTAATATGTACGTCATAAACCAGATTTACCTCCATCATTACCATTATTTTCTTTAAATATTACTTTATAAATTTTCATGGTTATTTTCATAGAAAATTATTCTCAAAATATTTTATGAATTTTTATTTTTAAAATTTTGTTTTCAAATAAAAGTTATTTTCCTAAAGAAATGTTCCAAGTGATCTTCCATAATCATTATTCGTATAGAAATCCTTCGATGTAGTTATGCTATTATGAGGATATGAGAAAAGGATACTGGTATTATTCTTTCTCTAAATGGTTTATCTTGACGATATATTTATGAATCTCATTTCTCTTCAACGAGTTATACCATGATTAAATTCTTATGAACCTTCCAATTTTTCCACAGGTTATGATATAATGAGATAATGAAATGATTATGAAACCTATATCTTTTACATAGGTTATGATATGATGAAATTTTTATGAAACCCATTTCATTTCATTGGTTATGATATGATGAAAGTTTTATAATCTTGTGACATGTATAAATATGATTTTCATTATATGATGGGTGGGACCAATATCTCCCTCCAATTCATTGGATAAAGATGGATAACTCATGAGTAAATATTTTGTGTATGAACCAAATTACTTGTTCACAATGTTATATATAAACCTAATTTTGTTTTCAAAATGTTATGTGTGAACCTAATTGCATGTTCATGATGTTATACATAAACCTAATTATATGTTCACAATATTATGCGTGAACCTGATTACATGTTCACAGTTTTAGTCATGGAAGTGTCTTTCATGTCCATAATGTTATGCATGGACCTGGTTATATGTCCATAAGTATATTTGTGGGACTTATTTCTTGTCCATAACTTAATGAGTAGACTTGTATCTATTTATACATGTTCACAATGTTATAATTTTATGTGTATACCATAATTCCATACCTTTTGCCAATTTTATGCTCTCTTGGATTATATTTTTGATTTATTTATGATTCATGTCTTTTGAACTTCCAATATTTATGTCATAACTAAAGATTATGATCTTTTATATGAATTTTATGGTTTTAAAATATTATAATCATATTCTAATACCCTTATGTTCATTTTATGATCTTATATCTACTTTTTTACCATTACTGAGAATCTAAACTCTCCCTTTATTATGTTTCCTCTACCAAGGAAATGAAGAAAGGTTTTAAGTAGGGTATGTTTGTGAAGAGTAATAAAGGGGAATATCTTTATAGTAGATTTTGAAGATCATTCAACAAATTAGAATAATGCATACCTAGTATCTAAAGACACTAAATTATTAAGCTACGTGGGCATGTGTTTTTTGTAATGTATTGGATATTCATCTAAAAAGATGTTATATCTATAAATGAAAATCTCAGGTTAATATAGTTTGTATTAGAGGAATGGTTTAGTTAGCCTTTGGAAACTATGATGATAAAACTTTAGTGAAATCCCTAGGTATATTTCTAAGGATATTTCTAAGGATGTCTCTAAGGATAAGTATAAGGATGAGTCATAGTATAGGAAAATGTCCTATAATTTTGGTAAAGGATAGAGTAGGTGGAATACAATAAATCACGTCTCTATCAAGATACTACAAGTGGATATATCTCTAGTACAGAGGTACATATAGGTAAAAAATCTAAAAAGGGTGCATTGAGATGGACTCAATCATCACCTTGTGCACGAAAATAGTCCATGTTGCCCACGTGGTTTGACACTCCTAGGGGATTTGTTTTAGAAATTAAAAAACTCTTTATAAACCATCATAAAGGACTTAAATAGATGATGGTGATATATGACCTAGTATAAACCTGAGGTTTTATAGATTAAAAATAATGTGTCATGATTTAGAAATCCTATAATTGATTTTTCATGATTACATGGTTTTCCACTATGATTAGTGTTTCTCACACGATTCTTTTTGGTTTTAGTCAGTGGCAGGAACCAGAAGAAGTTGGGTTAACATTGAATGTGATGGAAATTTTTTTGTTGAGCACCCAAATGGGATAATGACTGGAGGGAAGGATATTATGATTATTCCTAATCCGTTATCATAGAACATGATTAACAACATACACCTTAACCAACTCTCAGACTCACCAAAGAAGAAAAGGATAAAGTTTACTAAGATTTTAGGTAGTGGAGACCATGGAGTAAAGAAGATTTGGTTTTCTATATATCAATAATGTGGGAAGAATCACTCAAGGAAATATCTCATAAGGATGAGAAGATGTTTTGGTTGTTGAAAACAAGGACATGAGGCAAGTAACACAAAAGGAAAAAATGAAATGTTTGGTTAACATAATGGATGGGAATAATTGTCTCTCTATGTTATCATTGAATTTTGAATGTTTTAAATGTGTAAAGTATGGGCATTATATAAATCGATGTCCTAAGAGAAAATATTATAAATAGAATTAGAAATATTGTAAGAGTAGCTATTTTATTGTTTATGATGAAGAGACTATGAATGACATATGAAAATAAAGAGGTATTAAAGAATAAGATAATGAAACCTAGTTAATGTCCTATAGATAAGGTGGAATAATTGATGTGTTTATGTATTGGAATTCCATAATTATGAATATATATAAGGATTGTTTGTACAATTTGTTCATTAAGGATTTTTAATAATATGTTGAATGGTACTAATGATCTATAAAATTTATTTAATGGTAAGGTGATACATTATGAAACACACATTTTTAAGAAAATATATCCCTTAATATATTTTTGATACTAGGATAATTATGTTTGGATAAATAGATGGTTGATATGGATAAATTAAATTGGATATCATTTATTTCATTAGAAATAGTTAATGATTTGTTGACAAAGTGGTTTATATTATCACTGATGGAGTTTACAGTATTTTTGGATTCAAGGAATATAACCAATAATCTATTTTTTATTTAATGAATAAGGAGGAATGTAAGTTTTCAATAAGGTTTTATGGTGATTTAGGTTAATAAAATGCTTCAATGGAATACATGATAAAGGTATTCATATATTTGGTATATGATAATAAAGACCCACTTTTGGATATATGGGGGATTAATGTTAAGTTTATTTTGAGAAATTTAGTGGCCTTATTTATAAATTATGATTTTTTAAGGGTTATAAGGTTAACAATTTATGAAATTGTTTATGTTTAACTTTGGATGAGGTTTTATAGATTAATGTATTACTTCGTCATATGATGATTTATCTATATTAGATAACTAGTTATAACTATTTTTGTGGTGATAGCTAGGGATAGAGGTAGTAAATAACCACTCTATTATAAATTTTGGGATCCACTAGAGCTTCAGTCATAAAAAAATCATCTTCATTTCTTGGAGTAAGAGATGAAGTGGAAATTGATCTAAGACCAACCAAAGGATTAAATTGTGCTTATGATACAAAGGAAAGTTAATCCCTAGGTATATCAGTCCCTTTGAAATTATTGATCATATCAGGATGGTAGACTATTGGTTGGAACTTACAATAAACATCTCATGTGTTCATGATCTGTTTCATGTACCTCTCCTAAGAAATTACATACATGATCCTTCATGAAAACTGAACTCAGAGGTCATACCGCGGTAGCTTAATCTTTCTTATAAGGAATAATTTGTTTAGATTATAGATCATACAGAGAAATTTCTATGAAACAATACCACTAACCAAAAAAATATTTTTTGGTGAAACCAACAACTTGAGTAAGCTATGTGGGAACTTGATGATCTAATGAGGAAGAAGTATCCTCATTTTTTTCTACAGAAGTGATGAATTTTGAGGGTGAACTTCATTTTAAGGGGTGTAGAATGAAACACCCCAATATTTTGTGAAATATTTTTTTCATAATAATTTAATATTTTAAATTTTTTTCATTACATGCAACAACATTTTTATCTTTCATTATAGGTAATACTAATTTTATCTTGTATTACATGAAACACTAAGTTTAAATGAAACATGAAATACTATTAAATTATTGTTATCTAAAACGATAGTTATCTATTAGACCTCAGAATAGTGGCCAAGAATATGACTAACTAAATTATGAAAATATATGGTTTACCCATGTATATAAAATTAATTATTTGGTGACAAATTAATAATAAATAAAAATAAAACAAATTTAAAAATACGGGAAATCATTTTCTAAAAAACTATTTTTATGAGAGAAAAAAATGTGTTTCACCTTAAAAAAATAAAAAACTCACTTTTGTTGAATTATTTTATTGAAATTTATATATTATATATTAAATAAAATTTTAAACATTCATCTTTGTGTTTTCTATATAAGAGATAATAATAGATACAATTTTATCCTTTAAAATGTATTTTTATAAAAAACAATTTAGTTTCCTTTTGTGCACTCATTTTAAAACTAATTTGAAACCGTAAGTGATACTAATTGGAAAAATAAATTTCATTCATGAAATTTTAATTTCAAAATTATCTTAGGGTTAATTTATTCTAATTTTCTAAATATATTAATTTTTTGATGGATAGTGAAAAATACTAAATTTTAATTAAACATTTCTTTTTCATTTAAATTGTTTACAAAGTAAAATAATATTTTATATAGGATTTAAATTAAATTTATTTTAATTATATGTCTATTAATAAAATTTAGGTCTTTTTAATCCTTTTTATACTTAATTTTGATATAAATACTTTGTAAACTGGGGAACATTTTCTCTTTGAAACCATGCTTTTTCGCCATGTCTATGGGGTTAATTTTAAATTTAATTTTTCCACTTATATAAACTGAATTTGGAAAGTATATTCAATATTTGTAATCATTATAATTTAAATTATAAAATAATTTCAACTTAATTTTTGACCAAAATGAATCTTGAGAATGGTAAAAATTAATTATCATGGTTAAGGTAAAAATGGGTTTTATCAGGGGTTAAATGAAAATTATAAGGGTTAAAATCACCTAAAAACTTGTCTAAAATATAATTTATATCCTTATTTATAAAATAAAATCTCTCATTCTCTAGAATATTCCATTTTAAATCCATGTGGTAAATTAAAAACATTGGTAACCCTTTTTCTTTTCAAAACATATAAGTGTGCCACTCACCTCACTTATAAAAGGTCACCCCCTTTCCTCTTCTATTCACACCTTCGAACCACTTCAGATTATAAAATACCAAAAAAAATAACTTCCCAACTTCTCTCCTCTCATCTTATAATCCTTGTTTTTTGGTAAAAAACCAACCTAATAAGGCTTTTAGTGAAATTCTAAGGAGGTTACCCGATGAAGAAGAGGTCTGAATGTGTACAGAGGAAGTGGAGACTTAAGGTAAGGTATTTATAGCCTCTTTTATTTGTATGAGACATATGAAAATACACCACTCATTTATTTTATTTTTTGGTTTATATTTCCCCTTTTACATGTTATATCATTAATATCCTTAATTTCATGATATTCTATGTTTCATTCAATATTATTATTTCATGGAGCTTATGATTCTATGTTACCAATGTGGTAATGGTTTTATGATACAATATCATTGTTTATCAATATTGTTTATTATTGTGGTTATAATGAGGAAATATTATGATATATATATAAAGAAACATAATAATTTTCTTCTCTTATGATTATTTCATGAGAATACTTGTTTTCCCTTCATTTTTTTCTCTTTATGTAATCAAGAGTTCAAAAGAATGTTTTTAATAAAAATCATTTTTATTTATATCTTTGTTTGAAAAAAAAAATATTCCAAAACAATATTTTCTAAAAACAAATTTAAAAAAATTATCCAAATGATTTATTAAAGACTTTTTTACCCATGTTTTACTGTTTAAAAAATGTTTTTAAATGGATCTTCATTTCATTTTCTAAATAATTCAAATTTAGATTTTAGTAAAAATGTGAAAGGAATAATTGTTTTAACATGTATTTCATAAACATAATTTCACTCTATTATGAAAATTATTTTATTTAAATCTTCCTTTATATTCTTTCATAATTATTTTTAATCAAAAGTATTTTCAAAAGTTTTATGAATTTTTAGTTTTAAATATTTATTTTCAATGAAAAGTCATTTTCCTCAAGAAGTGTTCAAAGTGATCTTTCAAAATCATTCTCTATATAAGATGATATTCTTTGATGTAACTTGTGGTTTAATAGGTTTATCATCCAAGGATACTATTATTATTCTTTTTCTAAATGATTTCTTATGACAAGATTTTTTATGAAACCTGTTTTACTTCCACGGGCTATTCCATGACAAAATTATTAAGAAACCCACTTCTTTTTTCATGGGTTATGCTGTGATGAAGTGATGAAATTATTATGAAACCTATCTCTTTTCCATGGGTTATGATACGATAAAATGTTTATGAAATCCATTTCATTTGATGGTTTATGATATGGTGGATTTTTTATGATCTTGTGGCACACATACTTTGATTTTCATTGTGTGAAGGTTGGGACATATATCTCCCTCCAATGAATTGGATAGAGATAGAAAACTCATGAGTAAATATGTTATGCGTAAACTTGATAACATGTTCGTAGTTTTATGTGTGAACTTGATTACATTTTTACAATGTTATGCATGAACCTGATCACATGTTCATAATTTTATGTGTGAACCTGATTACATGTTCATAATGTTATGTGTGAACCTGATTATATATTCACAGTGTTATGTATGGACCTATATTTCATGTTCATAATGTTATTCTTGGGCCTAGTTTCATATCCATAAGTCTATGTGAGGCTCTGATTTCATTTTTTAACAAAATTGGTGAAACTATCTCTATTTATACATGCTCACAGTATTATTAGCTCATGTTTATGCCATAATTCCATGTCTTATGTCAATATTGTGCCCTCTTGGATAATGTTATTTTATTTTATTATGATTCATTTACTATGAATTACCAATCATTTTTCATGACTTTATATTATGATATTTTATATTAAAGTCATGGTTTTATAGTGTTATACTCATGTTTTTATACTCTTATGTTCATGTTATGCTTATGTATCTCCCTTTTAAACCCTTACTGAGAATCTAAGATCGCCCTTTATTATATTTCCTTTACCCATGTTATGAATAAAGGTTTTAAGTAGGATATGTTTGGTAATATTACTAAAGTGGAATAACTTTTTGGGATATGTTGAAGATATTTCTCTGAATTAGAAGATTGTGTACCAAGTCTCTAAAGACACTAAAATATTACGGTCCTCAGGCATGTGTTTTTGTAGTGTATTGGATGTTAATATAAAAATATATAATATCTATGTATGAAATTCATGGGTCAATATAAGAGGATATGTTTTAATACATTTGAAAATAGAACCTAAATTTAAAAGAGGAAAACATGTCTCAATAGATCGATGTACATGTGATCTAAAATGATGTTGAAAAATTAAAATTCTTGAACAAAATGTCATTTGAGGTTTATACTTATCTAAGGGATAATAATGACTCTCACACTAATGAGTTAGAATATATTTCAATAAGTTTGGAAAATATTAAATTTATTCCATAAATAAGAACCTTGATTAAAAATAAATCCACAAATTGAAGGAAAAAAATAAGAACCTGTAACTCACATGATAAAATTTGTCAAGGAAAATAAAATGTTATAATAATAAAAGGTTATGGTTAAAAATTAACTTATTCATATGAACTCAAAGATAAAATAACAAAATTTATTGATGTAAAAACTCCCTAGAATAGTGGAGGAATATTTTTCCAATAAGAATACACCCATGAAAGATATGGAGTCTTAGCTTGAGAAAAAAATAAAAAACGATCCATTGATTTTAAGAGATAAATGTAGAAAAAAATCAAGTGGAATAATTAACTTCCAAGGGTAAGACAGTTATTTTTTTTCAACTACTATTTTATTATCCTTTGGTATGAGATAATTAAATGACGAACAAGTATGTTGTTTGGTATGGGAAGCGTGAGAAGATTAGTATGTCCCAAAGATCATGTTCCATAGGAAAACCTAGACTTATCTATGATGAAACCCCTCTAAGGAATGATATGGATAGATCCATGGAAAATCTAAAAAAAGTAAAATTGAGGAGTTAGAAATATATTAAATAAGGTACCTATAAAATTTAAGAACAATTATATGAGTTATAGAGGAAATTGTGGAGACATGTTCTTTTATTGTGGAATGCATGGACATATTTCTAATTTTTTTTGAAGCATTATAATATATTAACTACTGTGAATTTTAATTATATTTTAAAAAATTAATTTAAAAACAATAAAAAGGAATTTATATAAATTTTTCCAATAATTCATACCATTCTAATCATGTCTATAGTTTAAACTTTAAGGGGAATTTTGCTGGTGTGAAATGAGAAGACCGATTCATGCTTAATGATAAATCAATTCCTTTGAGAAATATATTTCATAGGTTTGAAAAAGAATTACCAAATTCTAAAATTTTATTGAAAAAGAGTTTAAAATATAATATTGAACTAAAAATTTCTTGGGGGGACAAAAAATAAGATTTGGAAACAAGAAATAAGATCACTTATTGTATAAACTAGAAGTGATCATGTGAAGTAAGTTCCATATAGAAATCTATTTCTTAAAGAGTGTAATAATTATTATAGGGAAAAATAAAGAATCAAGAAGTTTTAGATAAGTAAATTCCAATGAATGATGTAATGAGACATCCATGATGGTAACTCTATCTAAGGAAGAGCATGTTGTGATTTGGTCTATGAAGAAAATAAGAAGCCTAAGAAATTTGAAAATAAGAGGGATTCTATCAAAATCAATCCAAATCAGAATATATACTCCAAATTGAAAGAAAAATGGAATTTTGTGGTCTATATTGAGTCACCATAATCCTTAAATTAAGGAATCTCTAGGTTCCCTCTACCCATGTATTTAAATATAGTTATCAAATTTTCAAATAATTTTTGGTTTTTAGAGAGATATGATCTATGGGGATGTTTTATCAAGTGATGAAAGTATTATTTTGAAATGATATAATGTTCCACTTTAACAAAGAAGTGTAAAGAGGGATATATTATTTTATCTTTAATTTATAGAACAAGATTCAATAAAAAGAATTATGGAAATACAAATTCTTTTCACAAGTAGTATCAATGATCCAATTAAGGTGTTCATGTCAGAATCACTTATCATTAATTGTTATTAATCCTTGAATATTTAAGAAGGTATATTACAATATTAGTAATAATAAAATGGTATTCATTCTTTATCTTTGTTATTATATTAAGTGGTATCTACTAATTATTTTCTAGATATCAAAGGTTTCTACTAATGGATGACTCTAAATCTATATATTTTTTCTATATTAAATGATGGTGATAAGATTTATGGGGGTTTTAGAGGTTAAGATTGAAATTTGGAAACCCCATAAAACAATTACAAACACCTGGTTATAAAGGAACAAGTTTGAGGCAATAATTGGAATCAGTTTCAACAATTAATATCATTTTTGGTGTATATATAATATTTTCAAAAGAATTATGATATGACTCATAAACTATGTGATTAATATTTATTCACTAATGGTTTGTTGAAAGTTTTATTGGGTTCATAGGTGGAGTTCCTTTGTATAATATGAGAATTTTGATTGCTTGTATCTTATATAAGTAAGTGAAGTGAAAAATATATAAGTGATGATATTAGTTTAATATCTTTTTTCATATACTAATATCTAACTGAGTAGGCATGGAGATTTATTTTAGGTCTCATTATCAAGTGATAAGATCACTCACTAAAAGAATTTAAAAATGAAACCATGGTTAAGATGTTTTGGGATATTAAAAGTAAAATTTGAAGTTTCATTTAGAATTTGGTTTCAAGAAATTGGTATCAGTTGGGATGTAACTAGAAAGTTTATATCCATGAATTTTATTTCAAGGGGAGGATCTAGACCTTATAAATTTTATAATAGGACTACACTAAGTTAGTAAAAGCTTCATTTATTATTACCCATGAATAAAAATTGGTATTATACAACGTGGTATCAAATGATGTCCCCAAAGAATCTTTTAAGTGAAGGGTTTTCAAAGTGGAATTAGATGAGTTTACTAGGGAGTATCAAATTGAGTGGTATTCTCTCATGGGAAGATAATCTATGGTAATATTTATGATAAGTAAAATAGTTCAAGTGGAAGGATTTTAATTTTATGTCATGGTTGGATAAAAAATATCATGAATCTATGATGAATACACAAAAGGGGGGAATCTTTCCAAAACCATAAAAAAGGAGAATAAGTTTTACCAACCCTTGTAGAGGTAGAAGAAATCATTTTATTTCTTATAAAATAATTGTATTCAATAGTGAGGGTATTTTCTACAAAGGAAATTATAATTTATTCATTGTGATAGGTGTTTCCAAAAAATAAAAAACAAGAGATATTTCTCATCCATTTGGGGATTGTTTAGTGGATAGTGTTGGATTTATTATAAATATATTAAAGGTAGTGGGTTTGTGGTTAATAGATATTGAAGATGTTGTGTTGTATCTGTTATCAACACTAAGTGGTTTTTTTTAAAGGTTTTTGTTTCCAAAGTGATGAAGGTCAAGAAGGAGATATTGTAGATATGTTTTCAAAACAGAAATAAAGATATGATGACATTGGTAATGGAGTTACAAGTTCAAGATAAAGTATTATATTTATATAGGATGGATTTTGGTGAGGAACATGATATAAAAGGTGAGGTTTAGGCCTTGTGATGATTTATTGGTCACTCTATAGACATTAGCATCACATCATGAGGGAGTAGTCCTAGAAAATTGAGATATTCTTTCAAGAAACAATGTAAGAATCCTTCATGTTGAGAACACATGTGTTGCACTATGACTAGGTGGTATAAGGTTCTTTCCTTTAAGAGATTTAATTTTTAATGTTACATGTTTTGGATAATATGTTTCTACATGAAGGTGATTGAACTATATTTTGGTGGCGTTGTCTATATGAAGGCCACACTATAGAACAAAGTTCCACACCATGATAGTCCAAGTGAAGGATTTGGTGCTTATGGTGTATAAATACCATGCCATGAGTAGGATCATGTTATGACTAGATCTAGTAGTAGTTCAGTGTCTTGTTTAGAAGAGGCTCAAGCTGTGAAACATCAGATTCCATCATGACTAGATCAAGGTAAAATTAAATGGTTTTTTTATTTGAGGGTTTCTTCGTGAATAAAATGTTCATGCCATGAAGTGAGGCTTGGACAGACTATAGAAGTTTTGTCAAGGTGCATGTAGTCATTTCCTAACCCGAATTTCACTAAATAGTTCCCCAAGACAGTGGGTCACATGGCCTCAATCGTATCTTCCAAAATTCTAGAGACTTTCGACTAGTAGTGAGGTCCTAGGGTGTTTCTATGGGGATAATATACCCTCATGTTAGAGTGTAGTACAGTAGTAGTAAACATATCTAAAAATAATTAAAGTAGTAAATCATCTAGATAAAAGATAAAAAATCCAATACATGAATATATAACAATTCTAGAAGTAATCTCATATACAAAATGATGTGTCATTTCATGTCTCTATAAATCATCCAAAATAGGTATATATGAATCAGTGCATTACATGTATCAAAATACCAAAAAGAACAAAATGAATTATCCCATCTAGCATCACAAGCCTCATCCAAGTAATGTGATCCCCTACCCCTAATCATAGTATAAAGTCAAGAATCAAACTATGGGTTCTTTCCATAGTCCCTACCTACATCCATGAAGTTTTTTTAGGTACCCAACAACAGCCCGAATAGGGTAGGAGATAACACTCAGTAGGCCACCAACAACGGTGTCTATAAAAAATCTAGTCTGTGAAATAAAATATAAGAAATGAAACATATAATAGATATAATAGTCTTGAAAGTAAAGTGAGAATCTTAAGTGGTATTATCTAGACTACCATGGATCCCTACAAACAATACTTATCTTCTATAATAAAAAAGCTATGAAAACAAATAAACAATTCACCATGTCTAGTAAAATAAATGTAATATGATACCCATACCTAGGCTATCTATAAAACATGAAAAAACACCCACTAAAGTCATTCTGTATAACCAAGAAAATTTACCATGTCCATTCTATATAATTAACTCAACCACAATGACCTCGTCATGTAATTAGAAGTGTCAGACCATGAAGGGCCACATCTAAGGTATAGAAGACCAAGGAATCGTCGTCGAGTCCCATGACTATCTCAATGGAAACTCAATAAGACCTACATGGAGTCTAAGGATCATTTTAATAGAACATATCTAATATGGGTCCAAGTAACTCATATCCAAGGGGTAGAAAGTCCCAAGGCATGCTACAGAATCAAGACCAAAGGAGAAATCTCATCCAATGAATCCACTACCATTATCAAGATACATGGAAGTAACATACATGGAATCTAATGGAATCATTATCTAAGGTAAACCAACCAAGGAATCCACTACTATATCAATTCATCACATTCATTCATCAATTCACATTCCATAACTTTCCATGAGATTATCCAAATCATATAACAATTTACATTTAAACAGTTAAACAATTCACATCATGTATAACATGGGTAAGGATGAAAACATGTCCTATTCATATCAAAAAATTCAATTTAATTCATTAAGTGATTCCTCTAACTAGGCAAGAACACACACAACCCACAAGTGGTATAATAATAGGAAAAAGAAAAGGTACACCCTATGGGTGGACTAGGATGGGGAAACAACCTCCAAGAAACTCAAAGGAACTAGTGGGAATCCCAAATAGGTTCCAATTTAGTTAATTCAAGCATTTAATAAATTAATGGGTGCCTCCAAAAAGTCTGGAACATGGTATAATAAAAACTATTCATATAAATCATCAAACCCCAAGGGAAAGGTATAGACCACCTACCGCAGGTCTGTAGTAGATCACTCGACCAGTACCAACTTTTAATTTGATATAGATCAGAATAAAAATGAATAAAAAACAAAAAACCTATAAATATTTCATATTATCTTGCACCTCAAAAACTCTAATGATAGAAATTCAATTTAATAACTGAATAAGATGATCAAATAGATTTCTAATGTGAATACAATGAGATCAACAGTGTTTGATTCCAAGTTTGGATGGAGAAATAGGATCATAATCTTCCAATTTATCTCA
The DNA here is from genome assembly GCA_963277665.1 of Viscum album. Lineage (NCBI taxonomy): Eukaryota > Viridiplantae > Streptophyta > Magnoliopsida > Santalales > Viscaceae > Viscum > Viscum album. The sequence continues at coordinate 1,372,947,980 of OY728129.1, read as the reverse complement.
AAGGATCTCCCCACGCCTCATGGATCCAAAAAAGAAAGAAATGAATAATAGGTTTATGTTATAAAACAATTTAAGGGGAAAATGGTAATTTTCCAAAAAAATACTAGTTCAGATGGTTTGGAAGCATAGTTGGCCAAACCATACACCAATCATGCATTGTTCACTATGCTAAAGGTAACCTAACATAGTTAGTGCACACAGTGTTACTAACCATGTGCAACCCATGTCTCATCCATTATAAAATGCTACAGAGGCCCTTTCATAGGTGTGCACCTCCTTCTATATAGTTTCCTCAAATTGTGTCGGCTCTGTTAGACCTTAGTCCAGGCCTTCCATGGTTAGAGTAATCATGCGGCCTATCCCGTATGATTTATCCTAACCATGTGTCCTGCCTTGTTTATCCAAAAAGTTTTTCTCTAGGTTCCGAACAAGCCCCAGACACACCTGATAGAAGAATGACCTCATTCAGAGCTCACATTAGGCCATAAATAATCGTTTAAACCAAAAAAAAAGTTTTATAACTCATAGAAAAAACCAGGATCATTAAATATTCCCCCTTAAAGAAATTCGTCCCTAAATTTCACTCTCATAGGTTCTCAAGAATTATCTTAGAATCACTCAAGACACTAGGAATTTACATCGGCCACCCTCTCCCAAGTCTCATCATGTAAACGGACATATGTTTCCATAACGCCCATACTAGAGGAACTAACCAGACTTGGAGAACCTTCATTCTCCTATTAATGATATGAATAGGATTATCCTTGAAGTATTCATCAACCTATAACTCAACCTCATCAGGATGAAAACCATGAGATGGGTCTGAATGATAGAAGTATAGTTGAGATAAATAGAAGATGTTATCCATGGATCGATACCTCTGAGTTAACTGAAACTGATAGGATACTATCCTGATTCTGTCCAGAATCTTGAATGGCCAAATATATCATGGTGAAAGTTTACCCTATATCCTAATTTGTCTATGTCCCAAACTCACAGAGACATGTAAAAATACAAAATCCCCAACCTCGAACTCTATAGTTCATCGATGGAAATTGGCATATGATTTCTATCTAGACTATGTAGTATCCATCTAATTCTTAATCAAATGGACCTTATTAGAAGGCTCCTACATGATATGTGGTGCTATTAAAGCTTCTACACCTATCTCTAACCATCACAGGGAAGAACAGAATGGTCTACTGTACAAATCCTCATAAGGTTTCATCTATATTATTAACTAATAAATATTATTGTATGTGAACTCAAACAAGTGTATATTCCACTCCTAAGATCCCCAAAAATCTAAGACACATGATCTCAAAATTTCCTCAAGATCCTAGATAATACACTCTAACTGGCCATCATTCTAAGGGTAGTATGTTGTGCTCAGAAGAATTTGTGTACCTAACACTCTCTGCAAACTCTATCAGAAACAATATGTAAACTCAGAGTCCCTATCTGAAAATATAATATGAGGTACCTCATTAAGTCATAATATCTCATGGATATATAACCTCCTAATATCATCCACATTTAAGGTCTTCCTAATTAGAATAAAATGAGTAACATTCATGGTCATATCAACAACAATCCAAATAGCATAACTACCTAAAGGAGACCTCAGAAAATTGGTCACAAAATCCATTGAAAAATCATCCCATTTACTCTCAAGAGTGGGTAACTACTGAAAAATATTGGCTGGATATTGATGATCCACCTTCACCCACTGACAACTGGAATACCTCCTAACAAAACCAGCTACCTCATGTTTTATCCCCATCCACCAATACTGGAAATCTAAATCATGATACATCTTGGTAACTCTGGGATACTCTTCCCAAACTAAGGTATGAAAATATTATATCATCTCAGCACATAAGTCCACTAAAACCCAAAAATTACCATGTATATGAAAAATTTCATCCTCACCTACTGTCTAACTAGTAGGTGGGTCCTCGCCTACCACACTCTCCTATAGGACTAGGACCTTTGAATCTGAAAGGTGTCTCATTCTCACTTTATCTAGAAGAGTAGAGGTCACATCCAAAGAAGAAACAAAGATCTCCCCCTTACCATCATGTACCTTCAAGTGTATCTTTGAAAATAAGGCCATTAGATGACACTCTCTACTAGCCTTATGGACTACCTGTATCAGAGTCCTCCTTCTCAGTAAATCGCCCACTACATTACCTTTACTAGGCATATAGGCAAGAAAAAAGTCAAAAGACTGTAGATATTCAACCCACCTTCACTACCTCAAATTTAAATCACATTGTGTAAATATATACTTGAGAATTTTTTGGTCTGTGTACACTTCAAAATTCTCTCCTGGTAAATAATTTCTCCAACTATGAAAAACATGAAAAACTATAGCTAAATCAATATCATGCATCGGGTAGTTTCTCTCATGTGGCATCAACTGACGAGACCCATACACCATGAATCTATCTCCATATATCATAAGTACTCTCAACCCAATAACTGATGCATCACAGTATATAGTATAGCTCCTACCCATCTCTAGTAGAATTGGGACCAGAACTAAAGTTAGTCTCCCTTTCAACTCTTGAAAGGATTTCACACGGGTATCTTTCCATAAAAACTTCACACCCTTCTTAGTTAATCCCATAAGTGGTGGTGATAAGCATCATCAGTCTTGTATAAAATGCCTATAATATCTATCTATCCCCAAGAAACTCCGTATATAAAAGTTACTCTTGGGATTCTTTTGGGAAACTATAGCTCTCACCTTATCTGGATCAACTGCTACTCCTGTCTCTAAGATTATATAACCCAGTAAGTGAATATTATCCATCTATAAGTGGAACTTTGGGAGATTAGAATATAAATAATGATCTCTTAGTGTATCCAATACAATATCCATATATTTGTAAAGGTCATGTTGATTATGATAATACCCCAATATATCATCCATGAATACAACCAAAAATGAATCCAGATAAGGATGTATAACTCAGTTCATTAGTTCCTTGAAAACCGTTGGCTCATTTGTGATACAGAATAGTATAACCAAATACTCATATAGATTATACCTTTTATGAAAGTTTGTACGAGTTATGTCTATAGTATGAACACGCATCTGATAATAACCTGATATCAAATCAATTTTCAAGAACACCTGAGCTCCTTGAAGTTGATCAAAAATTTCATCTATCTTTCGAAAGAGATACCGGTTATTAACTATCAACTGGTTCAATTTTCAGTAATCCATATATAGCCTAATGGTAACATCCTCCTTTTTCACAAAAACAATTGGTGAACCCCATGGAGAAGTATTGGGTCATATAAACCCCTTTGCCTCAAAGTCTTTTAGCTGACTCTTGAGCTCCTCCAACTATGTAGTGTCCATCCTATAAAGAGTAATGAATATTAGTGAATTTCGTGGAACTTTTTTAATAGATAAGTACACATATCTCTCAAGAGGTGAACCTAAAAATTTATCTAGTAAAACATCCCTAAATTGATCATTCACTGGATAGAAATATTCCTGACGCTGTCCCTGATCATCCATATACAAACTAGCAATCTATGTTGTCATCCTACCTATCCAATGATGTTCTGATCTAGCTCATCTCACTTGTACATCTCATTCACCCCTGTGAACAAAAACTCTACCCTATGGTGGTGTGAAGGTCACCCTCCAGTGATAGAAATAAATAAAGTATAGATAAGCAACTAGCTGTTCTATACTGAGTATGATGTCAAACCCTATCATAAGAAGGAAAAATAGATCCCAAATGAAGTCACACCCACCAATATCAAGGGGGAACTCCCTACATTGGCATACAACTGCCGTTTGGATTCCCAATGGATTATCAAGTTTCATAATTCCCTCATAAAAGTCAACAACATGACTAAGGATTTACAACACAAATGAAAATATAAAAGTGGAAGATTGACCTATATCAAAAAGAGAAGATACAAGAGTAGAGGCTACTGATATCATACCTCTCACCATATATGGACCATCACTGTGATCCTTAGGGATAGGCTATACAGAATATATATGGGATGAACTGTGACTTAGTGAAACAAACTCACTACTCGTAGTAGGCCCACTCTGTTGACAAGGTGCAACGGGTGTCTGACTGCCTCATCCACGATTACCACCTCATCCTAATTGATAGGTACTACTCCAGCTCCCATACTAACATGGAGCTATATAACCCACTCTTAAACCTAGAGTTGGAGATTACCCTCTTTTGCTAACTGATAGAGGCAAGGTCCTATAAAAATGTTGTATATGACCCATGCTTCCACAAACTCAGCACTCAATAGGGTCCCGGTAACACTAATTCCTCACATGTCCTCATCTTCCACACTAATGATAGAAAAATACCCTACCAGCACTAACAGTTTAGCTAGTACTCAACTCACAAGAAGCCTAAAAATGTTGCTTCCTTCTAATTGAAGCTCAACCACTAGGCTGAGAGACTACACCGCTATACTTTTCTCCCCCATCTTCCCCCGGGTTCTAATCTATAATCAACACCTTATTCACTATCTCGGTAATAGAGTTCAACCTAAACATGTCGTACTATGATCAAATGGAATTTCTAAGACCTTCCTCTAATTGTCTCACCCTTGATACCTCATCGAAAAGATATATCGACACAAAACACTGCATCTTTATAAATCATTCCAAATATTCCAGAATCGTCATCATTCCCTACTGAAGATGTGTAAAATCACTGTCCCTTTCAACTCTTTGGGTATCAAGAAAAAATTATTCATATAATATGGTTTATAAATTAACCCAAACCATGTCTCCCAGCCTTTCATCCTAGTTCAAAACATCCAACCAGTGCTTTGTTGCACCCCAAAGCATATAGGTCACATGCTTCACTATCCTCTCAGATGGTGTCTCTAGATGATCTAAAATCAACAACTTAATATCAAGCCATAGCTCAGCAGCCTATGGACCACCCTCCCCTAAAAACATGGGATGATTCTATAGGTGTAACATATGCATCAGCTCTTCTATAGATGAGGCAAGCTATAGTGATCCCTAAAAAGTCCACATAGAGCACATAAAACTATCACAAAACTATTCCTTGACACTTGTATATATAAAAACTACCAATGCATCAACTAGAAATATATAAGGATAAACTATTATCCCATGGGCTACATCCCCTAGAGCATGGTCGTCGACACCCTCCTGGTGTATGAATGGAGGTCATCGTGGTGGTATGTATATATAATACCAAACGCAGGCCTTAAAAATTTCAATAATAAAATTATCATAGTTTAAAACATAGGAAAGGTCAAAACCTTCCTATAAATAGGTTTTACCCCTATTCCTACTCTTAAATCTAGGACTAGGTAAAAATAATAGTCATAAATGGAACTAGATACACAGCCTACTACCCACTAAAAAGTTGGGTCTAGGTGAGGTTATTTGTTTTACCAATTTAATTTCCATTTGAATTCATATTCATATCACAATTATCATTAAATGGTTGAAACAAATTATTCACCACTTCTGATACATAAGGGATCATACACCTCATGAACTGAAATATGGCATCCAACAAATCCATACCATAACAAGTTCCAATCCATGTGACCAATGTTCCATGACTTAGTGTGCCATAGTTGACCACTTAGGGAGTCTGATGTAGCCTAATCAGGAAAAGGATATTTAGGTTATGACATGAACTCAAAGTATCAACTATAATTTCCCCAATTTCCTTTACAAATAATTTATCAAACTACTGGTATATCACACAAGGCACATATCACAAGTTATGCAGTCAAACAATGCATCCTATATGGAATGGCATAATGCATGGCCTGTGAATCTTATAAAGTGCCAAAAATTATGAATGATATGAAAACCCTCATATCATCATGCAATAAATAAATCCATATTCAAAAGGAACAACAAACAATAAGTGCATCACCCAATGGTAGAATCATATCAACTAGAATAGGCACAATCAATAAAAACATGTTTCGTTCCCAAAAAATTGGATTTTTCCTATACGTGGGTGAGCTACTCCCAAGAACAACTCATTACCAAATTAAAAAACCTTCTTATTCCATGTCAATGATCCCAAAATAGTAAGACATCTAGAAAATAAAAGTTCTCTTATACCACTTTATAACATCCCAACCTGGATGCCACCAAACAGTGCCCCAATCTAGTGGGTCACATGGCCTCATGCACATCTCCCCAAATCCTAAAGAATTCCGACTAGAAGTGAGGGCCTAGGGTGTGTCTGTGGGGAGACTATTCCCTCTTGTCAAAGTATAGTACAGTAGTAGTAAACATATCAATCAATAGTGGACGTATAAAATCATTCAAACATAAGACAAACATCCAAGACAGGAATATATAATAATATTCGATGTAATCTCATATAAAAAATGATGTGTCATGTCATGTCTCTACAATGCATATAAAACAGGTACATATACATCAATACATTACATGTATCAAAATAATAAAAATAATAAAAATAATTACCCTGGATAATATGATGAGCCTTGACTCAGTCCTATTCTCCCATACTTCTAAGAATATTACAAATTCAAGCATTGAATTGTGGGCGCTTTCCCCAATACCTACCTGCATACATGAAGTCTATCTGGGTACCAACATCATCTTGAATAGGGTGTGAGATAACACTTCATGTTCCACCACCAATGGTGTCTGTAAAATATACAGGCTATGAAATACAATCTAAGTGGTGCAACGTATAACATATATGACATGATGTAAAATAAGGATTCTGCTATGATGTGTTGGTTCTCTATACAAAGTGATTCCCCACTATCTCATCCATATAAAACCTCACTAGAGAATTCACAACACCAAACTCCCTAATTTTTAACAAATATATTGAAATCAAAAAATGATCCACAATCACAAAAGTAAATTCATTACCCTATGGAATTAGGGTAAATTTTTGATGAAATTAATTAAGATGTCATCCTAATTCTACTCAGTGACATAAAATGGATCCAAATGACTTCCTAGAACAATATTATTTTCCTTTAAATACTATTTGATAACATATAGTAAGGATAAATCTTCTAATTTTCACATCATACATAACAACTACAAATTACTTCATGAAGCATAACAAATCTGGGATATACTAGGATGTAATTCTAGGTGTGAGTTATAAAAACATTATGAACCACCATTGATAATAATTATGATAAAAAAACATTCCAAAAAATTATATATGATGTTTATTATTATTATCCCATCCATTATGAGTGTCTCCAAGATTATTTAATCATGTGTCACCCCAATATCTAATTCTATAAATAAATATTTCTCTAATGACTTCATCAAAGATGATTTCACTATAATTTTGTATGTGTATCCACTACCTACATCCATATCCTTATCATGATGCTTTACAAGAAAATCCACTATCATAATCTATGATTCTCTATTATCTAAAAAATCATCTCCCTGTGATATTCTAGACTATTCACTAGAAAGTAAATTCCCATTCCCTGAGGTGTAGAAAATATTATTGTTGTAGTCCTATAAAAAATCCATTGACCTCTGAAAATGTATATATAGATTCAACATAAAGAAAATATACCTCATGATCTTCTGATTTTTAGAGATCTTAAACTATTCATTGAGAAGATTATGTCTCAGTAACTTTAGAGAAAACACTTATTCCACCAACATGAGGTCATGGGTTGCATTGTTATACTCACCAATAAGTTAATTTATGCTCCTATATGAGATTTATAGTTCACTTTTATATCACAAAACAACCAAAATAAATATGAGTAACATCACAAAAAACCTCAAACATCACTCAACCCTCTATAAATTAAGGGATATGAGAACTACTAAACTACACCATTAGATAGTTGAAATATTCCTGGCATAATTCAATCCATGTAAAATCAAATCCTTCTAAATTAGATTCTATCAATGTTGATAAATTTTTTATGATATAGTATAATGACATTTAATAATATCCCATGGGACAAAAGAAATTATAGAACACTACAATATTCCCCTATGTTGTATAAGGAAAAGATAAAAAAATCATCGATTGATCAACTACTTATCCCAATAGGGACACCATGTTCCTATGAAAATGAATATGTTTCTTCTAGAACATTCACTTGGAAAAACTTCCACATATTCAATGGTGATAATGGACTTTCCTAATATCCCTTCAATTATCTACATGCTTCTTATATGAATTTGAGTACTTGAGCATGCTACTATTGAGAATTACCAAAATCTGATATGGTAACTCAAATATCATAGATTTCAAGAGTATAATGAAAAAAATGGGGTATTTATAACTGTGAACAAAATAATTATAGGATCTAATATTATATTATGAAACTATAATACATGAATAAGTATATTGTCCTCATTCACTCTCATCTAATAATATTGACACTATAGATTATTCATCAAAAACTAGTGAGTTCGCTCAAGTGAATAAAAAAAATTACATATTCTTTGATGGGGATAATAGTTCATTAATATAACTTGATTCAGTATCAAGTTATCTATACACAACATTATAGAACTATCCACCTTCTTAGTGAATAATAAAAGATAAACTAGTTACAATAAAATGATATAGTTGAAACCCTTATTCAAAAAATCATAAATATGGATCATAAAATCCCATTATACTAATGTTCTAAACTAATAATAAAATATATAAATCATAGGTCCAATATAGAACAACACTTTCCCAAGCATGATATCACATTAAAGAGGTATTATCACAACATCTTCTTGGAAAAAATTACATAAATATTTGATTTGTCCAATAAATACCACCACATATTCCTATAAAAACCCTAAAAATAAAATTTCATTAATAGGAAATATAGTATATGAATACAAACATCACATCTGATAATCCCTCTCATGGAAAATTTCATGCACACTGACCTTCCATCACTTAAAATGTAAACATCCTCTAGAATAAATCATTGAATCTATGACCAAAAAAATGAATTTATTTCATAGATGACATTGTATGTTTTTATGTATAGGAAGATTAAATTCTTAATAATCTCATGTTATCCTAACATTATCTTACATCAATTTAATGAATCAATAAATATTTTCTGACCTCTACTTGTCATAGTCAACACTAGGGGATCTTGAAGCCTATCTAAAATGACATCCAACTTACTGACCATGGTGGATATATTAATGTTGTTCATAATTTCTCAATAAATTAAAATGTATTCCTTTTATAATAAATTTAATTTTTTCTATAGCTTGCAGTACGTTAAACAATGACTCACTACTGGAAAATGTACCTATCCCCACGGTTTTCACCAAAACCGTGGGGATAGACCCCCCCTATACCCACGGTTTTGGAAAACCGTGGGTATAGGTGAATTTTGATGACCTATACCCACGGTTTGCCAAAACCGTGGGTATAGGGGGCTCTATCCCCACGGTTTTGGCAAACCGTGGGTATAGGTCATCAAAATTCACCTATACCCACGGTTTTCCAAAACCGTGGGTATAGGGGGGGTCTATCCCCACGGTTTTGGTGAAAACCGTGGGGATAGGTCTGGGATAAAATACCTATACCCACGGTTTTGAAAAACCGTGGGTATAGGTCATTTTTGTGTCCGCGGGAAATTTTTTTTTTCCGCGGGAAGGAATTTTTATTTTGGCGGGAACCCTATACCCACGGTTCTTCCCTCTATACCCACGGTTTTTATAACTATATTTAACTAAATAGATATATATATACATATATGTGAAGTTAGGGTAGTGGTTAGACGCGGTGTTTGCAGCGAAGAGGTTGCGGGATCGAAACTCGGCGCCTGCATTATTTTAGGACCTATACCCACGGTTTTGAAACCGTGGGTAAAAGCCATTGAAACCGTGGAAATTCTCTATGTTTCGGTGACACGGTGGCAGGACACCTATACCCACGGTTTTCCAAAACCGTGGGTATAGGCTGGGGACCTATACCGACGGCGTTCCAGCCCGCGGTTCCCAAAACCGTGGGTATAGGCTATACCCACGGTTTTGGAGGCTATACCCACGGTTTTGAACCGTGGGTATAGGCCGTTTTTCCAGTAGTGACTTTTTCAATGGTTTGTGCTACCAGCAAGACCAAGTTTATCAAATACTATTAATATTATCACTCAAAATGACTGATAAGTTACTAGTTATTAATAGTATTAACTAAACAATGAAAATATATGGATTAATTAATTTGTTAAAAATAAATTACAAATGAAAATAAAAACCAATTGAATATAAAGGAAATGTTTTTATAAAAAAATATTTTTATGCACCCAAAGGCATTTTATCCTAAAATATTAAATTATTTACTTTTAGTGAATGATCATAAGTAAATTTATATATTATATATTCAATAAAAAACATAATTTAATCTAATTTATTTTATGGTCATATCATAAGAACAAATTCAATTTTACACATAAAAACTGTATTTTTTTAAGGTAGTTTTACCGCCTTGAAATAGAGCACATGTTTTAAAACCAATTTATAACAAATTTATAAATTTTATTGGAAAAGTTAAATTTAATTTTGTAAATAATAATTTTATAATTATCTTTTGGTGAATTTTTTTTACTTTCCAGAGAAGTTTTATTTTTTTATGAATAGTGAAAATATTGAATTTTTATTGAAAACTCACTTTTCATCTAAATAATTTATAATTTTAAATTATATTTTAAATTTGTTTTAAAGTAATAATGTATATATTATAAATCTATTAATAACATTTAAAAAATTATATTAATTTTTATATTGAAGTTTTTTTTAAAAACATTTCCTGGTTTTGAACATTTTCACTTTAAAGACTCACTTTGTCGTCGCGTCTATGAGAAACATTTTAAATTAAATTCTGCCACATATATAATTTGAATTTGTAAAACTTTATTCCATATATAGAATAATAATAAATTATAATGTCTAATAAGGTTAAAATAATTTTTTACCAAATTTATTAGTGAAAAAATTTAATGTTAATCACAACGATTAAGGTAAAAATTAGTTTACTTAGTGGTTAGTCTTAAAAGATATGGCATTGAAATGACCCAACGACCTTCCAAAACCAATTTTCTAGCCATATTTAGGACATTAACCCTATTTTATAGAAACTAATTCATTATAGGTCCCATATTAGATAAGGGAGACCTCCTAATAGTGTTTACTTTTGGATATTTACAAGAATGTCACTCCTCCACTATTAAATGGAACTCACTCCCATCGATTATTCACACCTCCCAAGACATTTAGATCATCTAAAAACTCCAAAAATCAATCCCAAAATTCCCTACCCTCATCTAATATTCAATATATTTGGCATAAATCCAACATTAGAAGGAATTAGTGCAAACCTAAGGAGTATACCCAATGTATAGGTAATGTTTTTCTAAAATTATTTTTATTTTATTTTCTTTACAAACCCCTTAAATTATTTTATATCATGAATATGTAATAACCTTTTTATCTAAAATACACTAATATTTTTTTATTTTAAGGTTACATTCTAAAACTTCACACAATTCCATCAAATGGGTTATGAAATCATTCTTTGTGTGTACGGTGGACTACCACCATGTGAACTAATGTCATTACTTTTTCCATTACCACCATTTAAGGCTAGGAATAAAGATTTACATACTCTTTAAATATGATATTTATGATTTATTTATTATTATATAATTACAATATAACATGTACCTTCATACATTCCATTTTTTGGGAATATGATTACGTCATTCATGTGTATGTCGAACTTCCACCTCGCAAAGCGATGTGATTCGTTCATGATTTATATGGAATGTATTAAGGATGGTTTTAATAAAAATCTATGAAATTTATGAAATAATAAATATAAAATAATTATAATATACATATATATATATCATTTACTTTTTTCATTCAACACAACAAGAAAATCGAAACAAAAATCATTCATACGTATGGCATACCATCTCCATGAATGGTGTATTTTATTTACCAACACAATATTATATGGATTTCACTAAAAACATCTATATTGAATATATATGATATTTAAATCATGGTTCAAAATTTTTATATTATTATATCATGATCCATGTAAGAGGAAAAAATAAAGAACAAGTCAAAACATTCATGCAAAATATGGAAATTAACACCCAAAAACAATGAAAATAATGAAATATTATTAGAAAACAGGTGATAATATGTAAAAAAGAATAATATATGATATTATTAATATTAATATGATACTGGTATAAGTTAATAACATGATTTAAACCCTTATATATGAGTTTAATGAGCTTTCGTCCAAAAGGAATTATAAGGTAAAAGATTTCATCTCAATTTACATTCCCCTAAGACTTATTTGTTATTATGAACCAATTCACATTTATGTGGTGTATATGATTCCTATTTCATATATAATATCATTAATACTTAATTATTCATGGTATTTTTTACATATATTTTTTACTTTGAAAGATATAAGACTAACAGGGGAAATATTAATAAATTTTTATCCAATTCTCATCCATATAAATGATAAGGCACATTGTTTATAAATTAAATTGATTCTATAATATAATATTAATGATTAAGAAATGAAATAAATCTGTTGGGAAATGGTTAATGAAATCCACTCTGTGCATCGTTAGTGTCATGAGTTGAATCAATTGGTCAAATAAGATGGGTTTTTACCCAGTATGTTTTAAACTATATTGAGTATAAATATTGATAGTAAACTTATCATGTGTTTGGAAAACATTTATTCTGATAATTAATCATTTCCTTACTTCATTATTCAGTTATTATTATCTATAATATTTTAATAAAGTAAGGTAGAAACTCTGATCTAATAGGGTCACATTCATTATAGTCAGTATCAAAGAATGTTTATTAAAAACATTGGAAACTAGACTAATTAAAACATAGATTAGGGAACATAACCCTAAAATATACTTTGAGAAGAATTATAGAAGAACATCCTAAAGTTTTGTCAAGATAGTGATTATGTGGGTATTCCTAAAAATACATCTTTCTCTGTATTCTACAAGTGGATGTGGCCTTATAATAGATGTACCTTGGGTTAATAAATCTAAAATATCATTTCGATCTTGACTCGAGGGTAACTAGGTACACGACAGTGGGCCTTACTATGCACCTAGTTTGAAACTCCCATGGGATACGCTTATGACAATTCACATTTTCTTTACAAAACATTGTGAAGGATTTGAAAGTAATGATATCCCTAAAGAAACCAAAGTTTATAATTCTAAGATTAACAATGCCGAAATTTTTAATATATGTTAAGTGTTACACCATATTTGGAACTGTAAATTATGATTTAAAATTCATAATTTAACGACCTAATATGGTATATTCCATTGTTTAGAAATAGAACCTGGAAGGAATAATTATATCATTACTCATGGGCAATGTAGATATTTCCCTACTGATTAAACTGATATAGTTTGTATTAGAACGGAGAAAATTATGGCTATATTGGTGAATTTTAATTAGGGTATGACAAATAACCTTTCTTGGATGGAGAAAACTATTCAACATTGATATTATCCTATACTAGATCACTTTACATGATAGAAGCCCCATTATTTAATAGAACTACTAATCTAATTGTAGTTGAGAAAGGGATTAAGTATCTAGAGAAGATATTTATATCCTAGGGATGTGTTGAAAAATAAAAGGTAACCCTTATAGATTATTTTATCAAAGGTGATATTGATCAATGGTAGTATTTGATGCAGAATACTATGGAGGAAAAAGAAAAAAAATCATAGAATATAAGGATTTTAAGGATAACTTCTTTGAGAAATATTTCCCTCATGATAAACAAATTAAGAGGAATCAATGGTTCCTTAGATTAAGGGGAGAGGATTAAGTAAATGCTAGATACTATGAATCTACCTTTACAAGGTTATCTAGGTATGTTATGAATTACATATGAAACACAGAGTGCAAGATTGATCATTTCTTTGAAGGCCTTAAGTCATGTCTCTGAAGGAGACTAGTCACCAAAAAAAATTCATCATTTGACGAAATAGTTTTATACTCCATCAAAAAAGAGAGTTAATTATAAAGATATTACATATTCAAGGTAAACCCAAAGAAAAATAGGTTCTCCTAACACCATGAAAAATGGAATGTATCAATGAAGAACGGAATGAGGCAATTCCCACCTTGTGATAACTGTGGAAAAATCTTCATGGGAAGTTATTAAAGGGATTGAGATTTTTCATATAAGTATATAGAAAATGGTCATCATGTTATAGGATTTAAGGGTAATAAGGAAAACACCTTTTTCAGTGTTTCACCTATAGGGAGATGGGGAACTATGAAAATGAATACCCCATGAATCAAGGGAATCTACCAAATAAGAGAATAAGGGGACATGTACAAGATAATTTAATCACTGCAATTGAGGTAGAAGTACCCAATTATGTGGTGGCAGGTAAATTAATCCAATATTTAAATTTTAATAATTCCTTATTTGATTCCAGATCATCCCACACTTTTTTATCTATGCAGTTTTCTATGAAAATTAGATATTTCCTTTTTTGATTTAATATAGGAGTTGTCATTAGAAACTCATAAGGGAAGTCTCATTTAAAAAAAATATGTGTGGGATATACCCATTATGAAATATTAACGTTATTTATTTGTTAACCTTATTATCGTACCTATGGTTTAATTTTATAAAATCTTTAGTATGGATTGGATTTCAAAATATGATGCAGAAATTTATTGAAAGAATAATACAATTAGGATTTGTGAGGAAGATGTGGAATTCATTATCTTTAGATAATAAAATTCATTATCTGGTTCTTAACTAGATCCACTTGTGGTAACTCAGTTGAATGAAATTATTGGGGAAGAAGATAAAAAAATATCTAGGGATGAATAAGGTAATCTTTAAATTGAGGATGTACCTGTTGTATAGGAATATATTGATGTACTTCATAAGTAATTACCTATACATCCCATAGAACATGAAGTTTAATTTTATAATTATTTAATCCCTCTTGAAATACCAATATCAAAGACTCCCTATATAATGGTCATTTTGGAATTAGTGGAGATAATTAAACAACTAGAAGATTTGGTTGATAGGGTTTTTATTCACCCTACTGCTTCTTTATAAGGATCCCTTATTCTCTTTGTTAATAAGAAATATGGATCCATGAGTCTATTCATTGATTATAGGGAAATCAGTTCTATTAAGAAAAATAACAAGTATCCTCTACCTTGTGATGATGACTTATTCGATCAACTACATGAAGCCCAATATTTTTCAAAAATTTATCTATGTTCTGGGTATCACCGATTATGAGTAAAGAAGTAAGACATTCCAAATACAACTTTTAAAATAAGTTATTGACATTAAAAATTCATAGTAATTCCATTTGGATTAAATAATTAACCCTTTATTTTTATTGATCTAATAAACATAATATTCAAGTAATATCATGACAGTTTTTTGAGGTATTCATTGATGATATTCTAGCATAATCTAAAATCTATGAGGACTATTAGAATCGCTTTCTAATCATTCTTGATACTATTATAAGGAAATAATTATACGGAAAATTTAGTAAGTGTGATTTTTGTTTTCATGAAGTTTCTTTTTTTGGCCATATTGTCTCCAAAAATAGAAACTCGGTTGATCCTAAAAAGGAAAATGCATTTAGAGAATTTCCTATAATAATGAACATAAAAAAGGAACATTGTTTCACTGGTTTGGAAGGTTACTATCAGTAATTCATTCATAATTTTTTAGGATTGTCTAACTTTTTAAGCAAGATTACACTTTAAGGGGTTATGTTTTTCTGGACAAATGAATGTGAAGAATATTTTTATAAACTGAAGAGGAAATTGGTCAATCCACCGATTTTGACTCCACTGTCTCAAAGTGATGGGTTTGTGATATATATTGATGCATAGAATAAGGTACTTGGTTGTGTCATAATACAAAATTATAATGTTATTTCATATGCATAAAAGAAATCGAAGATTCACTAATAGAACTACCCAACCCAAGATCTTGATTTGGAATCTATGGTATTTGATTTGAAGATATCGATATATTATATCCATGGTGATATATGTGAAATATTAATGCATCATAAAATCCTGAAAACATATTTTCAAAAAAAGAGAAGAATATGAAACAAATGTGATGGATCAATATACTCAAAAATTATTATTTCTCAATACACTACCACCTTGGGAAAGAAAATAATATAATAGATAAATTGAGTAATAAAGATCATAGAATTCTAACCCAAATGTGGATTGGAATAGATCCTATATTCATGGATATTATAAATAGAGATATTGGAATTACTGAAGAATGGGATACATCAATCATTCTTTAAATTATTTCAAACCCTATTTATTATAGAATATAAAGAATTATCAATACAATATTGAGAACATTTATAATAAAATTAAAACCGTGAATGGTGGGAAATTAACTAATTTCATTTATGAATATGGTATCCTGATATTTGGGAATAAATTATGCCTTCCATCTAATCAAAATCTAAAAATGGAATTGTTGTATGACACTCGTAGCTCAAATTCATCTATACACCCTAGTATTATAAATATGTTTATGAATTTGAAGGAACATTTTTGTTCGGATAAGATGAAGTAAGAAATTTCTAATTATGTTTCTTGATGTTTGGTTATTGAAAAAGTTAAAGTTGCAAGGCAACACCCCAGAGGAGTCCTATAACCTCTTCTTATTCTTGTGAGGAGATGGGAAGAAAATTCTATGGGCTTTTTACTAGGACTACACCCATAAAGAATGATTCTATATGGGTTATTATTGATCTTCTAACCCTATTTTCATATTTCCTCACTATAAGAGAAGGATTACCTCTTGATTACCTCATAAGGATCTATATTAATGAAGTTTTAATACTTTATGAAGCACCTCTATCAATTGTTTTTTATCGACAACCAGGTTTTAATTTGAAATTCTCGAAGAGTCTTTATAAGGATATTGATATTGAGCTTCATTTTAACACTGCCTACCATCCTCAAACTGATGGACAGTCCAAAATGACTATTCAAAAAATATATGGAATGTGGAGGTAATTCTCACTTGAATTTCAAGGTATTTGAGATCAATATTTACCTCTAGTATATTTCACCGATACTAATAGTTTCCATTCACATATTCAAATAGTTCCATATGAACCATTATGGTTGGAGATGTCGCACTCCAACTCGTTGGGATGAAGTTGGTGAAAGGAAACTTGAATTCCTAGAACTTATTGAAGAGATAACCAAAAAGTTAATGTTATTCAGGCTCTCTTTAAATAGGATAAAAGTATGAAAAAAATTTGTGCCAATAATTAGAGGAAATATTTGGAATTCCAAGTATTATATCACATTTCCTAAAAGTATATCCATGATAGGGTGTTATGAGGTTTGGTAAGAAATGTAAACAAAGCCTAATGTAAAAAAGGAACCTTTAAAATTCTTGAAATAATTATATTTATTGGTTATAATTTATTTATCCCTCCAAAACTCTCATAAGTACATGATGTGTTCCATATATCATTATTAAGGAAGTAAATTCCAAACACAATGCATGTGCTCACCTCTGATGAAATAGATTTGGAACTAGATCTATAATACTATGAATAACCAATCCAAATTCTTGATACTAAGGAGAAAGTATAAATGAATCATACAACTCATATAGTAAAGGTATGATGAAGATATCAAAAAATGGAGGAAACAACTTGGGAACTAGAGGATATTATGTAGAATAAATACCCTCATCTATTTAGAAGGTAATATCTATTAAATTTTAATGATTGAATTTTTTTATGAGGGAATAATTTAAGGCAGAAATACATTATAATATTTTTCATTTAGAATAAATTTAATTTGATTGATAGCTTTCAATAAATGCAACAATGACTTTCTTTGATGGAATACACTATACATAAGACCGAGTTTTATCGAATATTATTAATATTATCATTTATAATGACTGATAAATAGGCAATTATGAATAGTATTAACTAACATATGAAAATATATGGTTGAATTCATTGGTTAACAATTAATTATAAATGAAAATAAAAACCAATTGAATATAAAGAAAATGGTTTTATTACAAACTATCTTAAGGCTTCCAAAGGATTTTCATCCTAACAGATGAAATTAATTACAATTACTAAATCATATTAATAATGTTTATATATTATGTATTCAATAAAAAAATTTAAAATTCATCCAATGAATTTTATGGGCATAAAATAAGAACAAATCCAATTTTATACATAAAACACTATATTTTTTTAAAGGTGGTTTTGTCACCTTTTAATGGATTGACTATTTTAAAACAAAATTTTGACACTTTTATAAATTTTATTTGGAAAAATAAACTTCATTTTTTTTATAGGAATCTCAAAATTATATTAGGGTGAATTTTTGGTATTTTTCTTAGATGTTTCATTTTTGGATAAATAGTGAAAAATACTGAATTTTAATTGATAACTAGTTTTTCATCTAAATAATTTATAATGTTAAATTATATTTTAAATTAGTTTTAAAGTAAAATTAGATCAATTTTAAAATTATTAATACAATTTTGGTAATTATAATAATTTTCATATTGAATTTTGATATAAAAATTTTTAAGCTTTTGAACAATTTCACTTCAAAAACACATTTTTCCCTCATGTCTACAAGATAAATTTTAAATTAAATTCCACTGGGAATATGTTGTCTCAACAATAATCTATAAATATTATTGATTTTTATGATCAAAAATAAAATTTTTTTCTAATTATATTACTTTAATATTATTTTAGGAAATTAGTATTCTTTCCAATATTTATTCTGGAATTACATTCAATCTTTTAATTCACAAGGAATATTAATTAAAGAATTTGGAATGTGTTTTTATGTTTTCTAGAAACAATTTTCATACCCTAAATTGGTAAGAATAGTATAAGGAATGAACCCTACATTCAAAATAGTATGTATGGATCATCAACCATAAACTTTCATAATGGTATAGTTAAAAAACCATAGGTTTGGATGGAACATTATGTTTGTTAAGAGAAAAAAGTATGGTTAAGGAACCCTACATTTGAGAAATAAATGTACGGTTCATCAACCTTACTTTTAGGATCAACCTTACATTTTCAACCATACATTCAGATAATTAACACTATGTAGTTGAACCCTACATTTGGTTTTTTGTTGTTTTATAAATGAACCCTATGTTTGACTATTAAATGTCGGATATTTAAATTCACAATTTTATCATAGATTTATGCAATGGTCTTGATATATTTAAATATCAGATAAAATATTATTTACAACCATTTTAATGGCTCATTTTTATCAATTCAAAGAACCATATTCATCAGAGGAATTCTCTCCTATTGTTTAGGGATTTTACAACTCCACTGATTATTTTTTATTGGAATATTCACAATATATCTTACTATTTTATTGGATCTAGAATACCTAAAAAATAAATATTACCTATATATTATATCTCATTTTCTTTATGAAATATACATTCACACATATGACTATATTCTTATGAATATATTTTATAGTGTTACTGCAATGAATGATCAACTCTGTTATTTTTAAAATAGGATACACTTTGAAAGTTCAACATATTTCAAACTCGTACTGTTGTGAGACTATTCGTGTTGTTCGTTCAAATTTAATATTGAAGATCATTTGAAACCAAGATCACTTCATAGTTATTAATTCTTGAATACTTTGTTTTCTAAAGAATAAAATCCATCCACTGTCAGTTTTTGTTGTTTCAATTATGAAGTCCAACCCAAACCATCAACAAATCAAATATATTTTGATTTATTGGAGTATCAACTACTCCTACACAGTTGGGGTTTAATTTTTAGCTTATTGTAATAATATGTGGATAACCAATTCCATGTACAATATCCATAAGGCTCTATTTATCCTTTTTGTAAAAGTTTTAACTACCTATACTCAGTTATAGATTTTAGATCTTATGATATGAGGATATTTTCTAGTGAAATTAACCAAGATCAGAGAGATAACATTGGTGGAGTGGACTAGGGGATATTTGATCCTCAAACAACTATAAAATTGTTGTGTCCATTCTTTCTGTTTATCTATTTCTTATAATTATTACAGAATATAACACTGTAAATCCGCATAAATCATGAAAAGATTTAAAATCAAGAATCTATAGAGTTTTTTTTTTCAAAGAGACAATTCACCACCACCACCACCACCCAATGTTGTCTTTTTATTATTCCAACCTAAAAATTGGTATAAATGGTGATATTTTTTATAAATATATATAAATATTAAAGATAATAAGTTATATATGATGAATATGGAAATGGATAATTCAAAAGAAGGTATGCCTATGTTTTGTGATCCTTATTTTAATGGTGATAACTATGGATGCTGAAAATCATGTATGATTATATATATGAAAAATATGGGCTTTAAATTCTATTTAAAGATCATCACTCCTTATGTGATTTCTAAAAAACTAGATAATTTCACTACTAAAATAGAAGCTAAATATAACATTAATTCAAAGGAAATGAATGATATTATCCATAGACTTGGACTTAATGAATTCAATAGAGTATTACAATGTTATAATTCCTATAATATGTGGAAAACTATTGATGTTTCCTATGAAGGAACAGATAATATCATATAGATGAGGTATGTTAACACCAAAATAAATTTTTACACCATTAGAATATTTGATTGTGAAATCATCATAAAAACATATGAAAGGTTAATAGATATTATCAATAATATAACTTACTTGGGAGATCCCATCAGTCGATCAGATCTAGTGACAAATGTACTATGAGTACTCCCCTCAAAATGGAATGGCATATCTATATATTTTCGACAATCATCACATGTCATGAATTTGATTCTGAAGGAATTTATTGGAACATTGATGATGTATAATGAATAAATTAAAGATAAATTAGAATATCACAATATTATAGTAAAAAAGGGAAAACATTACCCTTAAGGTGAAATCTCAAAAGCATAAAAGAAAATAAAAACATGAAGTCCAAAGAAAAAAATTCAGACTCCTAATATTCTAAAATGGAACTGGAACAAGTTGATATAAAATTTAGAAAATTCTATGAAAAAATTGAGGCTTCATAAAATAATTTAAAAGGATAAAAGAGATCCTATATAAGTAAGATGATACAAATGAAAAAATTTGGGTCACATCAGACTAGATTTCCAACAATTGAAAGGTGAAATAAAGACGACAGAAAAGTAATATCATAAGAAAACTGATTCCAAAAATAAAGTGAAGAGAGCTATGAAATATACATGGAGTGTATCTAAAGACTCCATCATCTCCTCAAAATCTAATTCATAGAATGTTCTAAAAATATCAAATCCAATATGTGCTTTTTTTCTAGGGATGAAGAAGAGGTACAAATCTATTAATCTTTTACTTCTGACTCTAGTATTTTTTCAAGTATTAAAATGGTTAATTATTATTATACTCTAAAATATAAATATGATTCTTTAATAAAAAACATAAAAAATTAAAAAATATACAAAATATTTTTTTAGGTGAAAGAGACACAATGCTAAAATAACATCAAGATCTAATTGAAAAATTCAATTCTTCTACATCAAACTATATTGATTAAAATAAAAGATAAAATAATTATAAGATGAAGTATAATATTATAAGATTAATACTCTTGTTTTTACAAAAGGATAAATGATTATGAATAATATTCTTGGAAATAATGTTATTAAAAGAGAAATATTTCTAATAGTAAGAAAGGGTGGAAAATAAAAATTGTATAAAAATTATTTTGTGACTATTTAGAAAAATGCTACCTATTATTATTTTAGAATAAAAGGTAGTTTTACAAACTGTTATTTAAAAAATCCTCAAATTAGTTGTTTTAAAAAGGATTTTATTTATAAAAAAATATCTAAAGTAAGTGATATGAATTATGGAAAAACTAATTAGATCCGGATTCCTTGATCCTTTCTCACTGACACTATTGGACCCAAGAAAATATGGGTATCAAAATTAACACATGTTTAATTGCTTTTATTGGAAAAAAGCCACATGAATAGAAAATCCTTATGGTATATAGAAATTAGTAGCTTCAAACACATTATTGGAGACTCATCAAATTTCTATAAATTGACTTAAATGAATGGAGGTCTAGTTACTTTTGGTGATAATGCAAAACGAAATATTGTTGGAGTTAGAACTATTGGAGATCAAAATACTATCTCAATAAAAAAAGGAATTTTTATACATGGGATAAAACAGATCCTAATAAGTATTTCTCAAAATTATGATGATGGATATTATGTTAATTTCTCTAACATTTCATTTTAATATTTTAAACACAAACTTCTTAAATTTAGATCACCTATAACTAAGAATTTTATACTTTGGATCTTAATTTTTTATGTAACAAAAAGTAAACTATTTAAATGCTAAGAAAAATGATTCATGGATCTAGCATAGAATATTTGGTAACTTTAATATATATTCTTTATATAAATTATCTAAGAAATGGTTAGTTTTTAATTTACCTAGTATTAAGTTTAAAAATAATAGAATCTATGATGCATGTCAAATCAGAAAACAACACAGATCATCTTTCAAATCAGCTAATGAAATTTTTACTTCAAAACCGTCATAACTTATCCATATGGATTTGTTTGGACCATAAAAAATAGAAAGTTTGGCTAGTAAATTATATGTTTATGTTTTATTTGATGATTCTTTTATATTTACTTGAGTTTATTTTCTAAAACTAAAAAGTGAAGTATTCACTATTTTTAAAATCTTTTGAAAAATTGTTCAAAATGAAAAATATTTTAAAATAATTTCATTGAAAATTAGTCATGGTGGAGAATTTAAAAATCAATAATTTAATTCTTTTTTCTGAAATCTGTGTATTAAATACACATTCTCTTTACTAAGAACACTTCGACAAAATAGAATTGTTAAAAGAATAAATAAAACTATTCAAGAAATGGAAATAACTATGTTGAATGAATACAGTATTTCTACTTATTTTTGTGAAGAATCTATAAGAACAGCATACCATGCCATGAATAGATTTTTAATAAGTCCTATAATTAAAAGTATAACTTATTAACTTTGGAATAACAGAAAACCTAAAGTAAAGTACTTCAAAGTATTTGGATGCAAGGTTTATATCTTGAAGGAAATCCTTTGTAAGTTTGATCCAAAAGCTGAAGAATAAATATTTTTAGGGTATTATACTACTTCTAAAGCCTATAATTTTTTTATAAAAATTCAAGGATTGTTGAAGAATCATTTCATGTAATGTTTGATGAAACAGACCCTTTTATTAAAGAGAAATATCAAATAGATGAAATTTCAGGTTTGTTTGACAACATGAGAATTGAAACCTCTAAAACTAATTTTTAAAATGATTTAAATAAAATTTAGTCTAGTTTAGAACAACATGGAAAATAAGAACATACAATTTTTTTACCTAGACACTCTAGAATCCTAAAGAACCATCCTTTAGAAACAGTTATAGGAGACCTAGATATAGAAATCAGAACTAGAATAAATGTAGGAAATCTAGCTATATATTATACATTTCTATCTTAGTTAGAACCTAGATCTATTGAATATGAATTAGATAGTGAGATTTGGATGTTAGATATGAAAAAATAACAAAACCAATTCAAAAAAATAAATTTTGAAAATTATTATAAAGACCATCCAGTTACTAATAATTGTAACTAAATAGATCTTTAGAAATAAAGATGTTGATAAAGGTATCATAACCAATATTAGTTTCAAAATGATATAATCAATAAGAAGAGATAGGTTATGTTGAAACGTTTTTCCCTATAGCTATATTAGAAGCTATTAGAATCCTTTTATCTTATACATCTCATATGAATTTTAAATTATATAATATGGATGTTAAATCTACCTTTTTAAATGAAAAGTTAATGGAGGAAGTATACGATGAACAACCCCTGGGTTTTGAAAACACCCATAAACCAAATTCTATTTTTAAACATACCAAATATCTCTATAGTCTTAAACAAATACCCAGAGCTTGGTATGAAATATTAAGCTCCTTTTTTTTGGAAAATGGATTTTATATAAAATTAGTAGATCCTAATAATTTTTTGAAAACAATTTTTTCTAATATTTTATTAGTAAAAATTTATGTTTATGATGTAATTTTTTATGAACAAATAAAAATATTGTTAATGATTACTCAAATCTAATGAAAAAGAATTTGAAATGAGTATAATGGCCTAACTGGATTTCTTTTAAGGATTTTAGAATTATCAAAAATATTATGGAAATGTTTTAAATCAAGGTAAATATATTATTGATTTGTTGAAAAAATTTGGACTTGAAAATAGTAGGACTTATACAACTCCCCTGTGTACCAATATAAAACTTGATTTCGATGATGCTAAAAAATCAGTAGAAAATAAGTTTTATAGAGGTATGATTGGAAGTTTAATTTATCTTACAAAAATAAAATGATACATAATGTTTTTAGTATGCCTATGTGCTAGATTTTATACAAACCCAATATAATCTCATCTTATTGATGTTAAAAGAATTTTTAGATATTTAAAAAGAACAATTTTTCAATATGTTATTTAACATAAAAAATTATGATTTTAATTTAATTTAATATTTTGATACTGACTTTAAAGGCTATATATTAGATAGAAAATAACCTCAGGAACCTTTCACTTCTATGGAAAATCTTTAGTATCATGGTCGAGTAAGAAACAACACTCAGTTTCCCTATAAACACCTAAGACAGAATATGTGTCCACTGGCAGTTTTCGTGAAAAAAGTATTGTGGTTGAAACACACTATATTATATTATAGACTAAATTATAATAATATACTTATTTTATGTGATAATACAATTTCGATTAATATTTCAAAAAAACTATAAGTCATTCAAATAAAAATCATATTGATATAAAGCATCATTTTCTATGTTATCATATTCGAAATATATTTAAAATTTGTAAACACTGAATATCAATTAGCTAATGTCTTTAATAAACCACTTCCTACTGCAATAATTGATTTTAATAAATGGAGTTAGGTTTATTTAATTTTTAATTAGTTTTTATCAATTTATTTCGATTAAATTTGTTCATCATTTTTATTCGTTTTTAATCTAATTTATTTTAATGTGTTATTTTCATTTTAGAATTATTATTTCATTTATTTCATGAAATTAATTTTACTCATTTTAGTTTTTAAATCACATGTTTTCAAAAACAAAAAATTTAAAGACTACCCTACATAATCGGTATAAGAAACTAAACCATGTCACAATCTATTAGAAAACCCTTCAAATTTTCTTACTCTTTTTTAAAATTATTTTTTCTACAAGATCCCACCTCTCTCTTGTAATCTCTAGAATATGAAAAACATCAACCTTTAGATTCATATAAATGATTAAGACCAATAAAATAGCTAAAGGTAAACCAAGTGATCTGAAGCATCGGTATGTCCCCTTCAAGAAGATTCGTCAAGTAAAATTCATAGATTTTTAATGGTTATATGAGAAAAATATTATACTCAAGAAAGATTGTATGTTTCAAGGTTTGGAGTTTTTTTAATGAAGAGAATACAGATTTTCATTATGATATAGAACTGAAGAAGTTTTATAGCAATGTTCATTTTAGTTTCGAGAAAATAGAAGATATAATATCTTTTCAAATAGAACATAAGGAGTTTTCGATATCCAAAGTAGAAATTTCTCAAATTTTAAAATATCCTCATGAATTATTATTTCATTTTGATCTTAATTCAATTGGAAATAAATATCAAAAAACATAAGACATCATGTCATTTCTTTTTGTATCAAAAAAATTTTGAAAATTTTTGTAAAGGATCTTGAGGCAAACCAAAAGGTTTTGGTAAAATTTATCAAAAACTTTTATTGCTCTAAGGGTTGTTGAGATGGGAAAGATTTTGTACCAAAACATATATATCTTAATTTTGTTCGTTAGTGACATCAAGATGAACATTCCTAAATATATGCAGAGAAATCTGAATTATTTTTTCCATTTAGAGGTAAGGATTCCATTGTACCATTATAAACGGATACTTTCTCTTATTTTCTTAAAGAAAATTTTGATTCAGAATATTTATTATTATGTAAAATGTAATCATAGAAATATTTTGAATACTGGTAAGCTAAGAAAATTTGTTTTATTTTAGAGTATAGTAAAAGGTAAGATGATGCTTATTGGTGTGGATGACAAAAAAATGGATTTTTTACTCAAGGGTAGTAAGGAAACATCAAGTATGTTGGTTCATCTTGTTCAAGAAATGAGGAATTTGGAGAATCTAGAATGAAAATTTTTGCTCATCCTAAAAAAATAAAGCTTCAATATGATGATACAGATCTTGATGAAGCAGGTTTAGAAGAAGAAAATTGTGAGGGACTTCTCTTAAGACAAAGGAACAAAAAAGAACCCCAACATGAGGATTCGATGTTAGGATCTGAAGATAAAACTCATTCAATTCATTTGCAAGAACCAGACCATACTGAGGATCAATAAGAAGAAATTCAAGATCAAGATCTTTAGGTTGTTCCTCAACTATATCACTAGAATGAAACTACTCAAGAGTATCAACAAGCTCAGAATCGATAATTGAAACCATTAAGATCATTGAAATTTAGGTTGTTTCTCTCATTGGCCATTCCATCGAAAGAACTGCATTTATCTTTTGACAAAAGATAGAGGTTGTTGATGGTAGGTCTTTTTAAAATGGTAAGTATGTGGATAAATCTTTATATTTTATGGAAGTTGTTTCTCAGTCAAAAAATCTAGATGAAGTAATGTTTGATTCCCTAAAAAATCAGCTTGAAGATCTTGTAATTAAGTTTAACAAGTTTTGGGAGGAGAAATCTAGTCTTTAACAATAACTAAAATCTACTAGGAAATATTTAGAAGATTTTAAAAATTCATCTTCTTCAAGAATGGAATTAGAATCTATTCAAACTCAACTTCAAGAATTTAGAGAAAATTCTATGTCAAACACAGATTTTGATGTGTTTAATAGAGTGATGATAGATCTGTTTGGAAAACTAAAATAACAATTTGCCTCTAAAATAGATTTTGAAGATTTTAAATGGTACTTGGGACGTTAATTTGAATCAATCAAGGGGAGTTTCAATCAGTCCGGATCTTCTACCTATGCACCTCAAATGTCACCATATCTGATTATAATATTTCAAGATATCACATCAAAAATGGATTATATGATTAAAAACTTCAAAATAATTAGTGTAATAGTGCCCCTTTATCAGTTCTATTGGATAATCAAAGATATATGTTTGAGAAACTCACTTCAAGTGAACCTAATATTAGGCTGTTACTTAATAAGTTCAATGATAATCTATCTCAGTTTTTGCAAACATTAGAGAATCTTCATGAATTCCTAAAATTCAATTTGATTGAAAACTTGGAAGTAAGTCAAGATTTATGAATTTTCATAATGCAATTAGTAGATAATATTTCAGAAAGGTTACAAGTTCCAGTGGCAGAATTGAGAGAGATTTTTCAAGCAGCTCACACTCCACAAAAACCAAAATCAGAAATTGATCCAAACGAAAACCTTTCACCTTCTACCAAAATTGGTGTTTAAACCTTTTTTCTCAATCCAAAACATCTATTTTATTTTTATAGTTTTTATAAATAAATTTTTATGTTTTGTTATTATGTGCATGTTTTTAATATTTTATTATATGTCTAAATCTATTTCCAGAACCTAGGTCTTATATATCAAAATAATACAATATTAATATTAATTTATTGATCTATAAAAAAATTAAAGTGTTTTAATCGTTTATCTTATACTTTCTTTTTTATATCACAAAAAGGGGGAGATAATTGGGTAAACATAATAGTCAAATTCAATATTCAAATATTTTTTCAAAATAGTTCTGTGAAATTGAAATATTGCTTTGATAAAATTAATCATTAAAGAAAAAATTGTTTTATTTGAAATATTATTTCTTTAGTGTTTAAATAATACGTTTTTCCATAAATTATTTTTATGGGTTTTGTGATCATCAAAAAGGGGGAGATTTTTTGGCATGTATAGTCTCAACAAAACTCTATAAAACTTATTGATTTTGATGCTCACAAATACCCTTGTTTTTTTTCTAATGATATTAATTTAAGTGTATTTCATAAAATTAATATCCTTTTAAATATTTATTCTAGAATTTTATTCAATATTTTAATTCGCAAGGAATATTTGTTAAAGCATTGGGAATGCATTTTTATGTATTATGGAAACATTGTTCATAACCTATATTGGTAAACGTACTATAAAGAATGAACCCAAAGTTCAGAATAGTATGTATGAATCATCAAACCTACATTTTCAGAAAATTATGGTTAAAGAACCTTATATTTGGATAGAACTTTATGTTTCCTAAGAGAAGAAAGTATGATTAATGAGCTCTATGTAAGTAAGGATCCCTATGTTTGAGATACAGATGTATGGTTCATCAACCTTACTTTTATGATCAACCTTATGTTTTAAACATTACTTTCAGATAATGAACACTACATAGTTAAACCCTAAATTTGGAAAAAAAATCGTTTTATAAAGGAACCCTATGTTTTACTATTCAACATTAGAGATTTAAATTCACAATTTTATTTGATATTTCTACAACAGTCTTGAAAGATTTAAAGATTGGATGAAATCTCATTTAAAACCATTTAAAATGCTCATTTTTATTGATTCAAATAATAGTTTTCATCATAGGAGTTATATTCTATTGTTAAGGTAATTTATGAATCCCGTGATTATTTTATATTTGAATATTCATGATCTATTAGACTATTTTCTTTGATTTAGAATACCAAATAAAGTTATCTTGTCTATATATTCTATCACATTTTATTTATAAAATATACATTCACGCATACAATTGTATTCTTATTATTATATTTTATCATTGTTCTTCAATTAATAATAGACTATTTTATTTTAAAAAGAGTCTAAACTTATAAAGTTCTACAGATTTCAACCTCGTAGTGATATAGGACTACGGTTGTTGTTTATTGCTATTTAATATTGTAGATCATTTGAAACCAAGATTACTTTAGAGTTATTATTTTCTTGAAGACATTATTTTCTAAAGAAGATCCATTTAATTTCAGTTTCTATTATTTCTATTGTGAATTCCAACCCTATCCATCAACAAATAAAATCTCTTTTGATTTTTTGGAGTATCAACTACTAGTACTCAGTTGTGGTTTAAGTTTAAACTTCTTATACTAATATGTAGATAACCAGATCCCAATAAAAGAACCAGAAGGCTCTATTTAGCCTTTTTTTAAAGGTTTCAACTACCTTCACTCGATTTTGGATTTTCGGTCTTGTGATAAGAGGACCTTTTCTAGTGAAATTCACCATTCTCACAGAGAGAGCATTGGTTGAGTAGACTAGGGGATCTTTGTGCCCTGAACTACTATAAAATTGATGTGTTCATTCTTTCTATTTATCTTATGCTCATACTTATCATAGAAGAGAATGATTCATATCTAAATAAATAGAAAATATATTTAAAATCCATAATCTATAGAGATTTTTAAAAAAACACAATTCACCCCCCCTATTATGTTGTCTTTTTTTATTATGACCTAACAAATTATTTCACTTATGATATTTGAATTTGGAAAAATAGATTCCATATTTTTTAATTAGAATAAATTATAATGTCTAATTAGGTCAACATAATTTTTTACCAAAGTGATTATTAAAAACATTTAATGTTAATCACAACTATTAAGGAAAAAATGAGTTTATTTAGTGGTTAATCTTGAAAGATATGTAATGAAAATGTCCCAAAAACTTACCAAAACCAATTTGATGTCTATATTTATACCTTATACCCTATTTATACCTTATACTAATATGTCTTAAAGTTGATGCAATATCATACTTTCCTTGAAAAATGCATTTTCTTCCAAACTTTTTCTCATCAAGCATTTCACGATGCTTATAAAATTAATTTTTTCCACTTTTGTCTATTTAATTTTTTTAAATGTATTATTTAGTTGAAACCATTAAAACTAATATCATTTAATAAGGTTAACATAATTTTTTGTTCATATTGAATTGTAAAAACAATAAAAATGTGTCACCAAGGTCGAAAGGTAAATTTGGTATCTTTGTCTAAAACTAAGTGATAAAGATACCATATATCATCATCCAATATTATTGGAAAAATTAACTTGTACCATTATCACCTTAGGATCAATATTTAGTTTTTTATGGATCATATTTCCATGAAAGTAACTATATAATATTTTATGTAAACAAAAATACAAAATGTCACTCTCTTACTTTAAAATATATCTTATGTCTTCACAAATGGAAAAATGTATGTAGTGAATGAATATTAATGATTATATTTAGATTAATTTAATTATTTTCATGAAGATAATTTATATCTAATTTATAGTAACTATATAATTACCATAAATGATTAAGAAATGACACATAATATTCCATCAATTAATAGAAAAATAAAATTTAAGAATTTAATAGTATTAAAATTAATAAAATAAAAGTGTCATATACTTTTATACAAGTTGTATTGATACATATGAAAAATTAAATGTTTTTTAAAAGGGTATATTTGATTTCTATTTTGGTATTGGTGTATTTAATGTTAAATTAATTGAATAGTTCCAAAATTGGCATTAATGATATTTTTTAATAAAAAAATTTATTCAATGATTAAAAATTCATATAAATATTGTGTTTAAAAAATTGAGTGGAATATGGTTTAATATATCAGTCATGATCCATTTATGGGTATTTTTTCAATTTAGGATAACATTATTTAATATTTAATATTGTAATAGTTGTTAATGTGGTTAAGATTAAAATTATTTAACAAAGTAGTTAAAAATGATAAGGTTTGAAAAACCACTTAAATATTGTTATTTTTTTGTATTTAAACTTCATGCTATAGTATTTTTTAATATTAAGACATTCTTAAGCATTTTGACCATGATTGACCTTTTTATATTCTAATATTTAATGAAATTTCAAAAGTCCCCTCCCCTCACTTATAAAAGAGATAGTCATCTTGTCTTTTCATTGCACAAAAAAATGATTCATCATGAGAAAATACCTACCCAAATTCCTTCCTTACTTCTCTCACCACTTCCAATAGGATTTATTTTTATTATAAATCCCTCCTAGAAATGAATTCGGTGTAAACTTAATTAGGTCACCCAAAAAAAGATGTATTATTCTCAGCTAATATTTTTTTGTTTTATTTCATCTTATAGCTCCTTAAGATCTTATTCAACCATGATGATAATGTAAATCAGTATCTCATATATTTTGAAATTTTTTAATTTTAATTTAATTCCATATATCTATATTCTCTTCCATCAAATGTGAAATTAATTCTTCATTCATGTTTATGGGGGAATACCACCTTATGAACCGATGTAATTTATTTTCTATAACCAGCACTCATGGATGATTTTAATGATGCATTTACTATATATATATATATATATATATATATATATATATCTGTGTGTGTGTGTGATAAAAAAGATATATTTATCATTCTATAATTATAATATATTATATAATTTCTTACCTTTCCATTCTTTTAAAAATGATAATGTCGGTTGTGTGTGTGTCTAGATTACTACCTCTACAAAGCAATGTGTTTCATTTTTCATAACCACATAACATAAATTCTATATATAAGTGTATGAAAAGAAATAATATGATATATATATATATTATAATGAATGTTATTTTTTTATAATAATGATTATGATCTTTATATCCTGATTGATGAAAAATGGAAATGTTACTCATGTATACGTATGACTTACCATCTCTAAATTTGGTAGTTTAGTTCATATTCTATAACCATATTTAAATTTTGGATTAAAAATTTTTATTGATGTAAAATAATTATTATTATTTCATTATTATTATTCTTCATATGATTTAATAATGTCTTCTTTTACCATATTCAACTACCAAAGTCATTTTTTACATGTGAACTTAATATGATCAAACCTTCTGATGTGTCAGATTAAGTAATTGAATACAAAATTACATTAAATAAATAAAAATGAATAATAAAAATTAAATATATTTATAAGAATGTAAAAACATACATATGTTTATTATTCAAGATGTTAATGAATGTATTTGATACCTGAGGTATGGGGTTTTATAAATCAATTTTTTTCAGTGGGTTATATTACCTTTTTGTTGACTAAATTTTCCCTAGATTATGTGTGTAATTAATCTGATTATTTTATTTATTAGTTACACTTATTTGATTTTTATTTAAAATTATTAATCACAATCACTTCATTTATTAGTTGAAACATCAATTTTATGATCTTTTTAAGGGTTTAGTGTCTCAAATTGTCTTCTTTGGGCAATATGTTATCTTACGAACCTATCTTATTATATGAGGTGTTTATATAGAACCATTTTAAATAATATATCATGAATATCATTATGTTAATTATTAATAATGTTTCATTTTAATTTATTTTTATATGAGGCTTATGATTCAAAATTTACCAAACTGATTTGGTTTTATGTTATAATCTCATTTTTATCTAGATTATTTGTAGTTAAATTTCTAATGAAAAATTTTCATAATATATATATCAAAAATCTCATGAATCATCTTATCCAATAGTTATTTCTAGATATAAAATTATTTCTTCACAATTTCATCTTTATAATTACTCATGACAGTAAATGAATATTTTTAAGGAAAATCAAAAATTTTCTATCTTCGATAAAATTTAATTTTTACTCCTTGATTTTTTTTCTAAATAAGTTTTCAGGATTGTTTATAATATTTCCAAATGATAATTTAGTTTATTTTTTACCCATTTAGAATTTTAAAAAAATTATGGAATGTTATTGACTTTTTCCAACTGGGATATTTTGTGACATTTTACAAAAAATGAATGGAATCATTTTTTTTCAACTTATATAACATGAATGGAATCTCCTGACTCATTACCCACTCAAGGAATTGAAGATTACTTTATATGTTTCTAATTTTTTTCAAAAAAAAATTCATAATATATTTAAATTTTATTGATTTCAAACAATTGATATCAATGTGGAAAGGTAATTTTTCATAATAAATATTATAAGTTTTCTTTTAAAGGAATTTTCAATTATTATAACATACTTTGTGGTTACTTAATCCTTACTAGGGATATAATATAATGATAACATAGCTATTATATTTTTAGATGTTTTATGATTATGATGAAATGATTATTATTAGACCCATTACTCTTCCATGGGTAATGACATGATGAATTGATTAAATGATTATGAAACCCTTTTATTTTCTACAAGTTATGAAATGATGAAATAATTATGAGATACATTTCTTTTCATGAGTTAAGATATGATAAATTTTGTATGATCTTATCTCTCACATATATATTTTTTTCATTATGTGACTAGTGGGTCTATTATTATATATTCCTCTAATGCGTTAGGTAAATATGGATATCTCATAGCATAAATAGGGCTGGAATGCAGAGTTAACCCAGTTCAATGAGGGACTTTATCAACTATGATTTTCATGGGAGTAAAATATACCTACTATGATGGGTTGGGTATGAACACAATACACTATGATAATCTTGGATATGATCCTTGAATACTAATGAACTGATTTTATATTCTTATTTTTATGCAACAAACTTATGTCTTATGTGAATGTTTTTCACTCATGGATCTTTTTTATTGATTCCTTTATGATCTTTGTCTTATAATAAGTCATGATTTATTCCATGAATTGATATTATAATATTTCATATATAGGTAATGGTTTTTAAATGTTAAACTTATTTTCTCAAAACATTATTCATAAGTTATGACCAATTGATCATTAATATCTCCATTTTTTACCCTTATTGAGCATTAGAGTTCACCCTTCCATGTGTTTCCTTTCCACATGTTATAAAGAAATGTATTAAGTATAATATTCCTAAGAAGGGTGAATATTATGAAGAACTAAGTGGGACATAAGGTATATATATTATGAACTAGTGGTTTATATATCCATTTTTTCAATGATACTATAACGATATAGTTCTAGTTTGGATCTTCAGGTTATGTAATGAATATTCATATAATAACATGTAATATCTATATATGAAAAGTATCTATCATTATAGTTTATATTATATAATGGATTATATATCATTGGAAACTAGTTTGATAACACTTTAGTATAAACCCTTATAATAATCCTAAGTATTGAAGAATGTACCAAGTTATAATAATGAAAGGATTTTTATTATCTTTTAAAGGAATCCCAATCAAGATACTACATGTGGATGTGGTTTTGGAATAGATTTATATATGGTTAATGACCCTCAATATTGGTTATCATTAGGGGGAACAGTGAGTACACCCTTACTATGTACCAAGTGTGACAGTCCTGGGGGATATGCGTAGGACAATACACATTTTCATTATTAAAAAAAATGAATGATTTGAATAGATGATGATAATGAATGAGAAAATGTTAAAATTAAGATTTATTAGAGTGAAAAGAAGCTGTCATGATTTAAACATCTTATAATTGATTATGTGGTTTTCCATTATGATTATTGTTTCTCAATATATACCTTTTG
Organism: Viscum album; assembly: GCA_963277665.1. Lineage (NCBI taxonomy): Eukaryota > Viridiplantae > Streptophyta > Magnoliopsida > Santalales > Viscaceae > Viscum > Viscum album. Next base: position 1,372,913,212 of record OY728129.1, on the reverse strand, counting down.
GTTTTATTCAATGGTTGGAACCATGATGAATCTTGTTAACACTGCATGTTGAATGCGACATATCGGGGAATGTTTCAATAAAAGGGGAGATTTTTTATTTGTATAAATAGATTTCATAGAGTAATTAATTTCCAAGAAGTTAAATTTATTATATAAGGGTAAAATATGAATTATCAAATACAATTTTCTAATACAAGGGTTAACTCTAACACCAAGGAATGACGGTAGCCATGAAAATCATTGAACTTGAAGGATTGATGTGTTTAGTTATTGTTACTTGATAATTATGTTGTATAAGTATTAAATCAATGACATTTTGGTTATATGGATCATGAAACATCTAAGTATTGTTCTGTGGTAGTTTTTCTTTATGGATTTGAAAGAATATGTTGAATGGCATTGATGACCTACAAAATTGATTTTAAGGTAAGGTGATATTTTATGTTAAACTAATTATTTGGGGAAATATAACACAAACTATATGCCTAATATTGAATCAATACTGATTAGTTTGGATAAATAAATTATTTACATTGATAAAGAAAATTGGTTAGTATTTGTGACCTTGAAAATGAATAGTGATTTGGTGATAATTTAATTTATGATGTAATTCACGGCATTTTTTTATTCAGGGAATATACTTGATAATGTGAGATTTTATTTATTTAAAACAGGTACAGTTAATATTTTAAGTATTTATCTTTTTATTAATATTTTATAGTGATAAATGTATAGAAATATTTGGTGTGTGACACTAAGACTCCTTTAATATTATTTTGGATATTAATATTAAGTTTATTTTTTGAAATTTATTGACCTCATTTGAATATTTTAAAATTATGAATTTGGTTAGATGTATTTTGGAAGGGTTTTAAGGATAAATACTTATTGAATTGATTAAATTGAACATTTGGTGTTACTATTTAGGTTTTAGAGATTAATATATTATATTAGAAAACTTATGCTATCAATTTTTCTTTTCTTAAATATATAGAGACATAAAAAAACTTGTAAAACTATTTTAGATCTTATAATATTTTAAAAATAATTTTATACCTTCAGGGATAAAACATCCTTCTAAGAAATCCATTTATTTTATTCATAAATGAAGTTCAAATTTATTGAATCACAATGAATCGATGAAATTGTGAATATGATATAAAAATATTACAAGTATATTATGTATTTTTCTCTATATAGAAAGTAAAATAATACATCAAAATTGAGAAAAGGATCATAAAATTAAAATTTTATATATTTACTTTTATTTCCTATAAATTAATTCTATTTTCACCCATCATAGATTTATGGCTTTGATGTCATTAACTTTATCTTGACAATGTTATCTATAACTTTTTATTAGTCCTTTATAATTAGTTTACTCCTACATATAAATATATTAACATCAAATTAATGTTCTCCTTTTTGTAAATAGTGTTTTGTATAATTCTAGATAACTTTTTAATTTCCCATTCCCTTTTTATAAGAAGAAGTTTTATTAAACTTGTTAATGATACGGGCTTTCAATAAAAGAATTTTCATACATAAAAAACCTTGATTCTTAAGATGAAGTTCATATTATAAGGAAAAGTTTATTAAATTAAGTGATAATAAAACACCTCTATATTTTAAAATAATAACATTATGTTTGATAGTGTATATTACATGTAACATCAATCCTAAAAAACCTATGAAATATAATATATAAACATGGACGTTATAACCTAGTTATTGAAAAGTAGGGTATAAATAGTATTAAGAAAATTATAAAATATATATATAAGGGTCCTTTTAAATAATAAATTATTAATTAATTCTTATGAAATAAGCATGAAATTTTCAGTGAAGTCATTTTATACTTCAAGAAACGTGTTTTATTTAAAAATGATTATTATTTCTTTTGTGTGCTGAAAATATAATTACTTTCATACATTATTTGAAATAGTATTTTATAAAAAAAGATTAATTTTTTAAATAAAAATATAAATTTTAGCTTTGGAATAAAGTTTTGGATTATTATGAAATTGTTTAAGTGAATAGTGAAAAATTATTGATTTCTGTAAAACATTCTTTTCATTTAATTAATTCATGTAATTTAAAGTATAATTATGTTATGTATTTTTCATTAAAGTTTAATATGTTCCATTTTATTTTTAATAATAAAATTAATTTCATCTGAATTATCACTTTACATGATTTGAGTGTAAATCTATTTGTATGCTTAAAATTCATTTTTTCAAAAAGAAAAATTAAGTGCTTAATTTTTTCAATTAAATTAATTTAAATAACCCATAATGAATAATTATTGAAAGGATATTATATATTATATATCTATATATATGGATTCAAATTTATATATGTATGTTTACAAGTCATAGTGTAAATTTAAAATCATCTTTTCATTGAAAAATAAATTTTCTTGAAAACCATTTTCCATCGCATCTTGAAGGATAATTATAAAATAATTTTTTACCACTAACATAGATTTAATTTGGAAAAAAATCCAAATTAGTAATCAATATAATTAATATTATTTAATATAGTTTGTAATGATAATGAATAGTAAAACAGAAAATATTTATCACTATAGTAAAAGGGTAAGTCTGGTTAATTTAGTTCATAACTATGTGATAAGACCACCATTTTTCATTTTAAATATTTTTAAACTATTTTATTTCAAATATTATAACCTTATCCTAAATGTTTATTAGTTTTTAGGATAATTTTCCATGAAAGTGACATCTATAATATTTTATGTAAATAAAAATAAAAAATTTCACACTCTTAAATCTAAATATCCCTTATATTTTCACATAGGATAAAAAGAATGTTTTAAATGAATATTATATTTTTTTAGAATAATGAAATTAATTTCATGATGATAAATTATTTCTAATTTTTATTAATTATATTATTATCTTAAATTCTATCGCAACACTGATACGGAATTCTTTCAATTAATATAAAATTAAATTAAATAATTTTAAGAGTAAAACTAATAATAAAATTTTAATAAGATAGGGTTATCCTTGAATTTTTTAGATTTATATGACATATAATAGATGTTTCAAAATAATATATTTAAATTACATATTTTTATTTTTCTCTTCAATGTCAAATTAAATTAATCAGTACAAAATTAAGCGTAATGATATTTTTTTAATAAATATTACTATCGAAAATGATTTAAAATTCATAAAAATTTTATCATTATGCATGTTAATTAAAGATTGATAAATATATCAACCATGATCTATTTATGATTCATTTTTTCATTTATTATATCATTGAAAAACCTTTAATAATGAAATAGTTTTTAATAAAATTATGGTTAAAATATGTTAACTATGTGGTTAAACCAGAAGATGAGGTTTAAAAAATCATATAAAACTCTCTAAATATTATATTTTTATCTTATTTATATATATAACTAGGCTTAACATACATGGATACTATATCATTTTAGATGAATATTCATCACATTACAAAAATATATTCCCAAGGACTATAATAGTTTAGTGTCTTTGGAAACTTCAAACAAAATCTTCTAACTCGGTGAAAGATCTTAAATATTTCCTAAAAATATCTTACCCTTTAGAATATCTATATAAAAACTTTCTTCATAACCTAGTAAAAGGAAGCATAAGAATGGGTGATCTCATATTTTTAGTAATGGTAAATAAAGAAGATATATAATCATAACATGAGAATAAGGGTAAGAGAACATGGAATAACATTTAAATATCATACGCTACATATCAAAGATCATAAACATGAGTTGTTGATTTAAATTAGATATTCATAAGACATTAATCATAAGGGTGATAAATAATCATATATCAATCATTAACTATAAGATCATGTTATATAAGTGTGGCACCATCACAAATAAAGAAAATAATTTCATGTGTCAAGGTTAACTACCAAAACCATTAACATAGTAGATCAGGATACATCTATTTCACATAGTGGATCAAGATGCACCTATCTCTCATTGTGTATCAGAACACACCTATTTCAAATTATGGATCAGGACACACCTATTTCCCATCATGGATTCGTACACACTTGTTTCCCATTGTGGATCAGGACACACATGTTTTCCATAGTGGATCAAGCCCATCGATCTATTTACAATCATTATCTCATGAGATATAAATCTTTACCAAATTCATTGGAGGGAGATATAGGTCTCACCTATCATATAACAAAATCATATATGCATCCACCATAAGATTATATAACTTGCATTGTATCATAACCCATAAAAAGAGATGGGTTTTATAAACATCATATCATAACCCATGAAATGAAAGGTGTATCATAAAAATTTCATCATATCATTACCTATGGAAAATAGATATGTCTCATAATTATATCATCAAAACATAACCCATGAAAAGTGGTGGGATTCAAAAACAAATAACCCATGGAAGAGAAATGGGTGTCAAAAACATCATTCCATAAAAACATAAACCATTCAAGAAAGAACAAGAATGTAATTCTTGATCATATCCCCATTATATAATAAACTATAATAAATTATGTCATCATATACGGAGAACTATTTTGATACAACACATAGAACACAACTTTTCTTTGAAAACCTATTTTTTAAAATATATAACATTTTAAAAATCATTTTCTTTTAAATCACATTGAAAACATATAAAGGAATCATTAAAATATAATTTAAAACATTTTTAGAGGAAAATATCATTTATCCTTTGATAAATTATTTTTTAAACATAAAACCTTTGGAAAATAAACTTAAACACTTACAAAAGATGCTAGAAAACATTTTGAAAACCATTTTCCTTAAAAAAAAAAAAAAATTTAAAAAAATTAAAAAAATTATTTGAAAATAAATTGAAAATTTATAAATAATACTTGAAAACATCTTTAAAACCTTTCTAGAAAACATGTTTTTGAAAGAACACAGATTCCTGACCTAAGAGAGTGATAAGGTTAAATTTTCTCAAAAACACTTTATTAATTATATTAAGCACAAAATAGTTGGAAAATTGTACCAATACATGAATATATCATGAATAACTATAGGATAATAAAATTCATAGTTGTTATTGAGATATTCATCATAATATTTCATTTATATAATGATACTCATAAACTATCCTCATAAATGATGAGATTGTAGCAATAAACATTTACCACTTTGGTAACTTTGAATCATAATACACATGAGGAATAAAATTAAATGAATATTAAAAAATAATTAAAGAATTATATTTGTGATATGACATGTAAAAGGGTATTATATACACCCCATAGAAAAATATAGGTTCATAACATGTCATGTATCTCAAAGAAGGAAAATTGTGACAAAAATTACTTTTTCGATTTGGTAAATTTTGAACTATAAACCCCATGAAAGAAATATCATAAAATGGATATGTGAATTCCCATAAATTTAAGTATTATAATCATAAAATAAATTCATGTGCATTATATACACCACACAAATAAATTATTGGTGAATAGGGCATAAAGTCTTGTAGAAATAAAAGTGAGATGCGTAAACCCTTACCTTAAGCCTTAAATTTCTTCATACACATTAAAAACTCCTATATAATAAATATAATTTTATTATAAATTTACCACAGAAACATATTCATATATCTAATGCAATATATTATTTTATTATGAATTTATATTACACTTTTATTAACAATTCCTTATTAATGTTATGTTTTGGGTAATATTTTCTTTGTTTTTTGTATATGTTTTGACTTTCTATTTTTGATCCACTTATATAGATCATGATTTAAATATTTAAAAAATATAAAACAAGATATAAATATCATATATATTCAGTATATAAATATTTATAATAACATTCACAAGTTAGAAATATGAAATAAAATACATCGTTCATTGAGACGGTAGGTCATACATATGCATCAATGTTGTTTCTATTTTCTTATCATAATGAAAGAGGTAATGTAAATGAAATATATATTTATATATATATATATATTATAATAAAATTATAATTATTATTTCATATATTTAATATTTATTTAATAAACTCATTCTTAATACATTCCATGCAAAGTGTGAACAAATCACATCGCTTTGACGAGGTGATAGTCCACATGTCCACAAATGAAGTTATCATATTTACACAAAATGGAAAGCATGAAGATATATTTTATATAATAATTATATAAGAATGAATACATAATAAATATATATATATATATATCATATAAAACATAAATCTCACCATTATTTTCTACCTTAAGAGGTGGTAATGGAAGAACGTGCGATGTCAGTTCGCAAAATGGTAGCCTACCATACACACAAATGATGACTATGTATCCCATTTTATGGAAGTGTCTATGATTGTTTTTTGAAGCCTTAAAAACATATAAATATATTTATGATACTTATTTTATTATATAATCATGAAATAAGAAGAGTTGAGTGGGTGAATAATGAAAATAAAACGCAAGAGCTTGTGGAAGGATGTTGCCTCTTCTTTGGGTAACTCCTTTTTGTTTTCACTAAAGAACTTCATTGGTTGGATTTATGCCCATATTGAGGCCTATAAGATGAATTTAGGGAAGCTGGGAGGATATTTGTATAGGTTTTGTCTGAGAAAAAGGTCTTTAGGGGTGTAAATAATTGAGGGGTTGAGTGTCCTTTAAATTTGGGGAGGAGTTGAATTCTTATAAATATAAAAAGGTGAACACTATTGAGAGGTATCACTTATATCATGTGCTTCCAATAATTGTCCAATTTTTATACAATATGGGACTTGGTCGAAATATTTACATCTAACATATTTTTTACATGTTTATAGGTTATTTGGCCACTTAATTTAAAGTTTAACCACTAAGTAATCTTGATTTTACCTTAATCATTGAAATTAATTTTAATTACTTTCAATAATATATTTCATAAAATAATAAGTTGAAACTATTATAAATAATAAAATACTATGATTAAAAATATAGAATCCATTTTTTAAATTTATAATCACAAAATTTGAAGAAATTAATTTAAATTTAATCCCATAGATGGGACGAGACAATGGGTTTTTCAAGTGAAAAGGTCCAAAAGTTTGAAATTGTTTTTATATCCTATTTCAATGTAAAATTAATCCCAATAACCTAAATTGTATTAATTGATTTTTATTTGATATAATTATACTTTAATACCATATTAAAATTTAATTTAATTATATACATAATTTAGACAAAAAAATCAGTTTTGAATTCAAATTCAGTGTTTTCACTATTAATCAAAAAATGAAACTTCTCAGAAAAATACAAAAAAATCACCCAAATTAAATTTTGATATTCAGATTTAAAATATAAATTTTATTTTATCAAATAAACATTATAAAAGTGTCAAAAATACTCTCTAAAATAGTTTTCATATCAAAATTTGGTAAAATTACCTTTTAGAACGATATATCTTTTTTATTCATAACATCAAATTTATTTACATATCTTATATTAAAAAAACATAAGATAAAATTTAATTATTTAATTGAATATAACAAATGTGTTTATATATATCATTAAAATCATTTATCAAATGTGTTTTGATTAGTTTATTATGGTAAAACTTATTTGATTGCATATATATAGTTTTCCAACAAAATATTACCTATATTTTCAAAAGGGTTTTACTCTCATTTATAGTTAATTGGCCACCAAATAATATATATTATATAAATTTTGAAACCATATTTTTATAAATTAATTACTCCTATTCATAACTACCATTTCAATGGTCAGTTGGTAACTATAATAATATTTCAATAATAATATTAAGAGCACATTATAGTTTGGTAAAACTATGTCTTGAATGTAACACAAGCTATCATAGGATTCATGGCCTATCAGCTTAAAATTCCCCCAATTATGTCTCAATTTCAAGATGTATTTCATGTATCACTAATGAGTAATTACATACCAGATCCCTCACATGTACTGAACTCAGAGGTGGTATAGCTAGAAGATGATCTCTCTTATGAGGAGTAGCCAGTAAATATTTTGTACATGAGAGAAGGTTCTTCGCAACAAGAAAACAAACCTTGTCAAATTTTTGTAGAGTAACCATAAGTATGAAGAATAAACTTCTGAACCATAGGATGCGATGAAGGACAAGTACCATCACCTATTTGTGTAAAATGAAATTTCTAGAGAAAATTTTCAAAAGGGGGGAAGAATGTAAGGACTCAAACTTTTATCAATGAAATTTATCCATTATTTTAGTAATTTCATAATAAAATAAAATCTCATTAGGATACAAAATTACAAATCCTACCTAAATAAACTACTATGTGACCTTTAAAAATAAATTTTCAACTTCTGTGATTGGAATTTTGGAAATCTGACATACATGGTTGTGATCAGTAAGATGTTTCGAGTCCGATGGGACAAATTTAATTTTTAGTGAATAATTACATACCCTTATTAATAGTAATATTACCATTATGAAAATTAATATAACCCTTATGAAAATTAAATAGTCCAAATGAATAGGAAACTTACCAATGATAGTATAAATAAAATTTATCCATCCTATAAGTGACAATATGATATAATTACATTATAGTGTTAGTACTTTTGTAATTAATGAATATTTAATGATAATATAAAAGAAAATTTATGTTCATAAAATTTATTCATAAAATATTATTTATCTTTCTTATGATTATATGAAAATTTTATGATACCTTTGTTAATTTTTCAAAGTGTCAAAAATTCAATTTTTAATTTTAAAATTTTTATTTTTCAAATAAATTGTGATTTTAATTATAATTTCAATTAATAATATTTAGAAAATTGTTTTCATAAAATGGATTTCATTTTGGAATTATAAATGTCAAAAAAAGGTTAGGCTAAATTTTTGGGATTTTTCTAAAATACATGAATTTTAATGAATAGTGAAATTTGCTAATTTACAAAATATGCTAAATAAATGAATTTATGCATCATGCTTGAGTCATGGATGATTTAAATTGCAACTGTTTTAAATTCACATGAACTTATTACTATTTTTAGCCAAAATAATCCTCACTATTTCTTGTCTTGTGGTGAAATATTAAATTAATGAATATAATATTGATAAAACCCCCCTCCCCTCCACTATAAATACCACCCCTCACAACTTCATTTCCTCACACCTCTCAAGCTTCAAGAATTGTCTAAATTATGAAAAAATATCTTCCCTATACCCTCCCCCACTTCTAGGAGATCTTGGTCTCATCAAAATACCAATCCTAGCTTCCTTAAGGAGGATCTCAAGAGGAGGATTCAAGAGGTAATTACTCTATCTCTTTTCTTTCAATTTCCTTTCAAATTTCATTTCTTTTCTTCTCTTATACTCAACTTATGTTATCCAAATTTCATGATAACTCCATTATGATTGATATACTGGTATTATATCATTTTAATGTAATATTATTCATTATACTCTTCCCTCTCTCTCTCTCTTTATAAAAATGAAATTGTTGCTCGTGATGTGTTAATTTACCTACATCACGGGCGACGCACTTCCATTTTCCTTAAAATCCTTAAAGGATGTCTATAAAACCATTAAATGGTTCAAAAAATATTTTAATATGTATTTTTAACCCCTTTTATGTTATAGAAACAACTTTTTTATATAATACTAAATGATAAAATAAAAAATGTTTGTTGTGATCCAAAAATCACCCTAATTAACCTAAAATGATCATCATTAAATTTTAAATAATGATTTATCCACATGGTATATAACATAATTAATTAAAATATATTTTAAACTCATGTAATATCATTAATTACATTTAATATAAGTTCTGTATTTTTATCCATGTTCTACAGGAACATCCATTTATGTGTACAAGTAACCGTTCATGAATACTAAGAAAAAGAACACTACCAAACAATAAATTTAAACTATATAACTCATCCAAAGGACCATACAAGAACATAATGAAACCATAACGAACCATATTAATGTATAAAATGTTTTTTAATTGTTAATAAATTAATATAATGTCATTATACATGACATTAAAGTGAATAAAGCTTTCAGATACAAGGTAAGGGGAATTCTCGAACACAACTTTCTTTCTTCAGGTTTTCATATTTCACACCATTTTTAGTATGGATATCCCTTAAAAATTATTTGTTCATGATTATCTTAACTTTTATGGGATATACATATTTTCCACTAGAGTTTATGTCAAACACAATTCTTTCTAAAAAAACACATCTTTCAAAAACACACCTTTTACTTCCCACTCAAGGTTGATGGTGCTTGTATGAAGTATGTTATTTCATCTTTCATTTGGGAACCCAAAGTTTATAAATATATGATTTATGAAGTGAAACCCATTCCTTTCCATGGTTTTTTTTATGTTCAATATTGATATATGTTTTATATGGCATGCAGGATAATGTTAACGTTATGATGTGATGGGTGCGCCCATAATTATAAAGCACAATGTTGATGTTATGATGTGATGGGTGCGCCTATAATTACACATCACTCCAATTCATTGGGTAATTTGATGAATATTCGAAGTTAAATAGAAATGCACATAAACATTATTCTATATTTTTCACAAATATTTGTGGTAGTTAACCACTGGGATATAAGTTTAATTTTATGCATTGCCACATTTCAAGCCTTTTATTAATTATTCCTATCATGTTTATGATCTTATACCTATGTTATGATAATAATGATTATGCTCACCCCATGTGATATTATCTCAGGTTCTTTTCCTTTTACTGGGATTTTATCTCACCCCATTGTGATGTATATCCCTAGGTGATTACATATATTAACAAGAACTCAAGGGATAATAAGAAGCTTGAGAAGAAGAAATTAAGTAAATGATTATGTTTTATTTTGAAAAAATTATGTATGGTCCTAGTTTTTCCAAGAAAATAAACCTTTGGATCATCTTTTTTTAATGATTTTATATTGTTTATCATTAAACTGATGTAACATTAATGTAATAAAAGAAGGTTCACTATAAGGAACACACTTCCTTTATCCTTATTGATCTGTTGTCCACTATAGACCCCAAAAATATCTAGGTTTCTAATGAAATATTAGAGGGATATTTTCCAACCATTCAAAAAGAACAAAGAATCAAATATAAACGTCAAATGGGATATGGTTGGAGTCCCTACCTTGGACCTAAAAGGAATAATAGACCCTTCCTCCACACGGTGATATACATTCCTAGAAATATCCTCCTATGCTTGGATGAATAGGCTAGGTGACATCGATCCGCCTTGACTTATCCCCCACACAAACTTGAAGAAACCAAACGCCCTCTCTGAGAGAGAAATTGAGATCCATGGAGAATCATATCATTGAAAGATTAAACAGTCCACTTAAAATGAAATTTTTTTTATTTAAAATATATAATCTTGGTGGGTTATCAATTCGACAATGTGTAACCCTTTTTTTAATCATGGTGGAATCTCTAATTGGGAATGCGCTCTTGAATCACTATCTTTAATAATTAATTTTATGCATTAAATTTTATGAAGGATTATCTTATTAATTGTTAACATTGTTTTTGACTACTTTTTTCATGCCTATAGAGACCGATGTGCAATTCAAAATAATGAAGAATGATGAAAATTTGGAAAATAAATGTTTGAAATGATTAATAATTATACAATTTCAGTAGTTATTATTCATGTTGAATAATTATAATGAGATAAACTATGATATGGAATATTATTATTTAAATTTATAAATAGTGAAATCATGAAATGGTAATTGATTGAAATATATTTCAATGATTATATAATCTAAAATTTATAGAGCTAGAAAATGATGAGGGTTCAAAAATATGATTTGAGGGTTAATAATATGATACAAATTAGTTGTTTTAAATTAGTACGTATCTTATTTAATATGTTTTTCTGGCGGGAAATTATTTTTTCATTTTAGTTATGAATATTTATTAAATATTTTAAAATCCACTTTGTTATACCTAGAAACTAGAATGATGAAATGTCTCCAAAAAATAATGATATGTTATGGTGGATCTACATGTTTTTGTATGGTCTATGCTAAACCAACTTGGGGGTTATGATACTCAAAATGGAAATTAGTATAGCTATTTTTGAGAATTGAATTTGAAGTTGATGATACTTTTATGGTAATTATGCCTCAACGAAATGGGGTTGTAAAAAATCTACTACTCAGGGACCTTTACAGAAGTGACTAACAAGGGGTGATTTAATTTCTAAATGTATTATGCCTCCTTGGATTCAGGACATCCCATGTATAGTAAAAGTATAATTTAGAATAATTTAAATGAGAGGGTTTGAATATAGGATGAATTAAATTTTTCAGTTAAAATAAAATATCATATAATATCCTAATTAAACATTTTATTTTTAATTGATAGAGGTGTATATGTGGAAATGAATGGTGACTGATATAAATTTATTTAAACAGGTATTTTGAAAAAAATTATATGAGGAGGTTATAGAAACATTTTTATTCCTATTATATATAAATTTTATGTGATGTGGAAAATTACACTCTATAATCTAAATTGTTGAAAAATATGGTGGGAATCTTATGTGTGTATTTGATATAATTATATACTAAATATTTAAGGTATCTGTGGTGGAATTGGTTTTAAAATAAATGGATGGTGGGGTTTTAAATCTCTTTTTGATCTCTACCAGTAATTTGGCAGTTCTAGTTAGTCATATGGATGTGGTTGTCATACATAGTCATATATATTATGAAGATGATGATGATTATAGTGTCGATGTTATAGTAATTCATAGTGTATATGTGATATGTGGTGATGATGATACAGATTGTGTATTGGGGACTTCCGTGTGGTGCAAACCAAGTAATAGTGGAAAATTACTAGAGTACAAACACAATCCAATCCCTTTCATGTAATAATGGTAAGGGTGTGTGGGAAATAATAAAAAAATTAATAGGTTTCTCTTATTATTTATTAATATATTCAACGTGATTTTCACATTTAAATGAAATTTATTGTTATTATTATGAATCATTATTTTTGAAAATATTCTTAAAGTGCCCTAAAATTTAAATTTAAATATTATAATAATTATTCTCTGTATTGATGATGATCGTTATACATTGATGGTATTTTTTTATATATTATAGGTGCAATAATGTGTATTTTTGTATTATTAATCAAGTTTTTAGTAAGGTAACATAGGATTAACATTGCACATGTCCATGGTGTATCATAATAAATAATTTCCATGTAAAATTAAATATATTAATTTTTATGGCCTTTTATGAATTTTTAATGAAATGGAGTTTCTATGTAAGGATTTATATTATTCTATGGGAAATGAATGAGTGTGACCAATTGTGTAAGACTAATTAGAAAAAAACAAAGACAACTTAATATTGATTTAACTCTATATAAGGGTATATAGAACTTTTATAAGAATAAATAAAATATCTAATTGAATATTTATCATAAAATGGAATCTATGAAACAAAAATTTAGCAATTAAATTGTGGTATGATTTTATTAATTTGTCTACAAAAGTGGGTCTAATCATTTCTACCAATAATACAGTAAGTCAAATAAATATGCAGTCAAAATGATATAAAAAATACGCTAAAGGTGTTCTTTGGTTGTGTTTTATGAAAAATATAATAGTGGAATATCATAATAGATTAAAAAATATTTGAAGGTAGCTTAAGGATTTTTCTATGTAGTTAGAGGATTTACCATTCTAGAATATTATTTTCACTATAATACATCATCTCCTACCATGACTAGAGCTCATAATATTTATTTAGCGGTAATAGAAAAGTGTATAAGGGTTATTTGGGGACATCTAAAGCATTATCAAGGACTTTATAAGTGTGACCAATGACATGAAAAACTATGTTTCATTATAAATATTAATTCTATAATATTCATATTGTATGGGATGGATCTACAGAAGAATTATTCATGATTAAAAGATAATGATTTTTCAGTGAAGGGAAATTCATAATACTTCATAAGTGTTCATAAGGAATCATATATTACTTCTTGAGGAAATTTTTTCTCGTTTTGAAGGATGATGTCACATCATAATGTTCTTTTGGAATATTTCATTGGTTCTTTATAGGTGAGGATCACATGATGAGTATAAGGAAACATCGTGAAAAATATGGACAATATTTCAATGGATATTCCAAAATAAGGATCGTACCATGAATAAATATGATGTTACCTAATGGTTTTTTGTCAAATTAAAGTGTTTCTTATTAAATTAACCTCATAATACATAGAACCTTTTTGTGTTGTGATAGGTTTTTGGAACAAAATTTATCAAAATACATTCACTAGAATAAATGAATGATGTAAATGGTACACATCATGAATTAAATAGGAGTTATTAGGTGATAATTTTTTGGAACTAATATTCATTCCATATAAGATAAAATAATGATATTAATGTGTCTAAATTCATGTTCATGAAGAAAATATTAGGTCACATGGTGAATAATAATTTTTCAAATTAACATTATATATAGTTGGAAAAAATGTTTATATTTTCAATCAAATTGTTTTGGGTCAACATGGAATTAATTTCACATGATTGTCATTATAAAATCACATTGTACTTAGCGTATCATTAATTCTAAATTAATTAGTATGAATTAATCCATGTTTCTCGAATAATAATTTGATGCATATCAGATCAAAAACATTATTAAGGAAGAAATTAAGGTATTGTAAAAATAAGGATCTTGGAATATAGCATGATATCTGAATTTTATAGTGAAAAGGAATAAATATATGTTTTCTTATATGAATGATGAAAGTTTTTTAAATATAAATGTGATACATAAGGTCCTCTAGATGTTGTTTATTATGATTTATTTTCATCTTCTGAATTTTTTCAACAATATATAAGAAGTATTTTCATATATTACATTTTTAGAGAAGATTAAAATTATAAAGGGGATAGTGAATCCATTATTTAAAGAATATATGTGTTTTAATTAATGGTATTGAGAGGATAGTGCATCTAGGGTGTCAACACAGTTTCTCCATTTTTTAAAATTTTTAATAAAAACACTTTTTATCTCATGTTATTCAGTAAAATTACAATTGAAGGATCCATTATTTATTCATTTTGGGTGAACATTGTAAAATATCATATGTTATATTTATTTTATTCATCACTTCAAATTTGTAGAGATGGATATTGAAAAATATTCCTCTAATAGAGTGAACAAGATTTGAATCAGTGGTTAATTTACAATTTTCAGTGCATTGATTCAGAACCCCACCAATCTATTAAAAATCCAATTTTCATCATAAAGACTCCTCTCCCAAAATTTATGAATGAAACTATAAATAATATGGGGATTAAAATTTTTATAAAAACATTTTCTTACTATAGAAAAACATGTTGAGTCATTAATTTTTCTTATTGGGAATCAGTGTGTTTATAGCTATTATACAAGGGATCCCATGTCTCATATAGAGTGTAGAACCCTTATATTTAGATCTAATAAAATTGTATTATTACAACATGGAAGTTAATTCCTTTGGGGGAGCTATGGATATTCCTAACTATATAATGGTGATGACATGAAAAACATCACATGAGACGTGGAAAATTATAATTAACATATATGAAGGTGGATGAATTATTCAAGAGAAAAATGTTTTAATTATAGTGTAATAAATATGAATGACTAAGTATGAGCATAAATAAGATATTCTGTGCATTTTTTAATCAACTAAATAATCCAATAGATGGTCGGGATGGATGTAGAGAAATTAATCATGATTTTAAAATTACCAAAAGGGTACTGAGAAGACTAACACTATATTTTAATGAAAATTTATTTGTGATTAATTATAAACAATCCAAATATAATACATTGGATATTAAACATAGATATCTTCTTACCTATGATATGGGAAATCATTAAAATATTTATATTCCAAATGGGAATATTAAGGAATTTGGATTTGAGGAAATAAAGAATATTTAAGTGAAAGAAGACCTTTATTAATAAGATGTTTAAAAATTAATGTCCTTCTATTATTTTGGAATTATTATGTGAAATAAAAATTCAAAGGTGGGATTCCACTTTCACACATCTAATGCAATAATGTGTGGAAACATAAATCCAATTGTGCTAAGATATTTCTTGATTATGATGAGGAGGATGAACCTATTAAGATACCTTTCAATATAGTTAAATGTAAGAGAAAAACATATATTAAATTCATCTGGCAAAAGTATTAGTTATATTATGAAGTGAAAAATAAAATAAGGTACAAATAAAGGATGTTGAGGACTATAAAGACATTAGTGGTGAAGTTGTTGTAGTTGTTACATACATTCTATAAATGGTTGAAAGAGGTGATAAATATGTTATAACAAATTCTGGAGTTAATAATGAATATAAAAATTAGTTATACCTTGTTAAAATTGAATTTTTTAGGGATAAATATCATAAATATCACTTTTATTCTCATGAATCCATGTTCTACATGCATTAGAAAGAAGAGGAAACATCAAAATTAAAATTAATCATGGGTAAAAAATAAAATAAAAGATTTATAAACATGTAGAATGGTTTTGATCTAAGGCATATATTTTATGAAATATAATGTATCATTAATATATTAACTAACTTATCGAATGAATGGAATAAGAGATTCAAAGAACTCAAATTTGAATGATTTGTGATACACTAAAAGTTTTTTTATCAATAAAGTGTATTTAATTTTAGAATGACCATGTGTAAATTAATTATTGTAACCTATTAGGATGTTAATAATACTATTAAGGGAACTTTTGAGAAGGTTTCCTTTTTCCCAATGTTTCACAATTTCTTCTTTAATGTAAAATATATTGTCGATCATGATAACATGAAGAATTAAGTCATAGTAATTTCAAAAACCCAAGCATCAACATCCCAAAGTATGACTTATTTAAATAGAATTCAAAAGGATATTATTGATCTTGAATGGATAACAAAGAATACATAAATAATATGGTGTTATTGTAATGGGAAGATATGGTATACCTAATATGACACAAGATATCTAAGTAACACAACCCAAAAAAATATAACATTTGATTAGTGGGGTTTATTTAAATTATAATGATGGTAATTTATAAAATCGAACATTAATGAGTATTAAAAACTATAGATTTTACATATCAATAATTGAAAATATTGTATATTGTTTCACCCTAGAATTTTACTAATTATGGATAACTTATAATCTATTGAATTTTCATCAAAAACATTTTCAATTTTTTCTACATTTTCTAGAATCTCTTCTTAACACATGGTAATTGGTTATGATAAATGAATATAAATACATAAAAAAAATTAAAAATATTATTTTGTATTGAATACAATTTTATTTTAAAAATCAATAATAAAAACACACTATTAAAAATTAAAAATAAATCAAACTTTAAAAAATTAAAAATTCATTTTTTTATC
Organism: Viscum album; assembly: GCA_963277665.1. Taxonomy (NCBI): domain Eukaryota; kingdom Viridiplantae; phylum Streptophyta; class Magnoliopsida; order Santalales; family Viscaceae; genus Viscum; species Viscum album. The sequence goes on along the minus strand of OY728129.1, from coordinate 1,372,895,731 downwards.
ATACAACATATATACTATTATAATTAATCATTTTAATAGATTACATTACATAATTTAATTTACACTAAGAATAAAGATAACATCAATAGAATCATTATAATTAATAATAACTAAAATATAATATTTTATACAATTCCCATTTTAAATTGTGAGTTTATTATGAATTTATGTTTTTAGATGTGTACTGACTAGTCATTAAGAAACATTACGGTCTATTTTCACATTATTGATGTAGTAGTTAAACCCTTAACATCCTTCATAGAGATTATTTTTTATGCATCTATAATTATTTTTAATTGGTCGTGATTTTTAAATTTATCAAAAATGTTATTGAGTATTATATAATATATAAATACCATAAACATTTATTATATGGTGTATTAATATATCCAAACATCCAAAAGATGAAATATCCAATCGATTATTCAATATTTCAAACATCAATATTATTAATGAGCCAAGGTATCTTAGCTTTTTTCTAGTGAGAACCACAAATCCAAACTCTCACAAGGTCTACTAGAAATGGTCTATAATAAATTGTATCCTCTTGAATATTTTACACTCAATTTATAAAAATAATTCTATGTGTGATTTATATTAGATTATGTAACAAACATTTTAACCTAAAATGGTGTCTGAATTACTAATTTATCAATACCATTTCACTAAAAAATATTAGAATATAATTATAAATTAATCAATACATATAGTATATTTAAAATCTATATGGATTAGATATAATCAAAATGTGTTGTTTATGGAACAAGTTTTGATGGTTCTAGTGGTTCGTTCACTTATTTTTTCTCTTACATTATTTTCTATAGAATTATTGTATAATTAAAATAATTAATCATTCTATCCTACAAATTCACTTTCCAAATATCTATATTCTTCATCTCTATTATTTCTTATTTATTCATTTATTAATTAGTCACTAGATGAGTCTCTAAATCAAACCCCATTAAAATTTCCATAATTCTTTTGATAATAAAAAAACAAAAGTGGTACTTTATCATCTTTGTTAGAAGTCTCGTCCTATTACAAATCATAAATAAAGGAAACATAGTATATAATATTATGTCTCAAAATATAATGAAATAATAATATTAACTTCTATCATACATAAAATTTCATTTGATTATTTTTTAGTGTTTTCATATAGAATACATCCCTTGAAATTAACAAAATACCTTTGTGTACCCAACATAATGTGTGTTTGATGCAGTTGGGGGGATAAATATTATCAATCCATAACTCACATATACAAAAATCATTATTCAATAACATTATATTTATAATTTCAAGGAATGAATAGGTTTTTTTCATGTACCTCATAACCCAACCTTGATTTATGGTATAATTATTATGTCTTTGTTACACATTACATATTTCTTTCACTCCTTTTCTATTTTTATATAGTAATAAATAGAAAATGAATATAAATTAAATATAATGTTATATAATTGGTGCATATATAAAATTTAACTCAAAACTATCAACATTATGTTTTTAAATTATGGATTTCCAAGATTCCTAGGGGATGAAACTAAAATATAACACTAATGGGTATTTATTTACTTTCCTATCAACATAACTTATATACACAGTGTTTAGTGTTATTCATAAATTACTATGTTCTATTGAAGTAACTTTTTATAAAAAAATATATTCAAAAATATTTAAAATAATATATAATCTTTAAAATAATTAAACAATCAAAGATTGGATGGAATCACACTTTATAGATTTCTAGACTTGTGGTGAGCTCGATTTTATCATCCCCTCATATAAGGTTTCCATATTCTTCCTCACCTATCAATAATGATATTCTACCTCACTAATTTTATATCTCTTTATCTCCCTCCTTCCAAGAAGGCCTTGTCAGTAGATCCAAGTGGTGATAGGACTGATCTTCATACCTCACACATATTTACTTCATCATAGTTTACTTTTTTGGACCAGATCTAAGACTCTTACACATATCTCTTCGGCATTGGTCATTCAGTCATCATTGGGTGACATGATCAGTAGTGTTTACAACGTGAAGTCATTATAATAGAATCTAGGTGGAATGAGGTGGAATCATATGGTCCTCATGATCGGGTGTTAGGTAGAGAAATGGTGCCCACGGATTCAGTTGACTATGAAGGTGGATTCACGGTGTTGGGGGAGTTAGGAGGACGTGTGGCAAAGTCCACTTTTCATGGTGATAGTGTCAATTGTTCATAATAAATACATCATGCATGGTGGATGGTGTGTTGATGTTGGCCTTCATGTTGGCCTTGACAGAGTTTTATCAACACTAGAAAAATACAGGTTTGATGGTAGTGGCTTCCTAGATGGACAAAATCAGAATATTATTAAGTATTTGGAGAATCAATTGTAGTTTTCTAGTCATTGGATTATGGTAATTTATTTCTATTGTATGGAGGGATTTTATAGAAGGTTCTCATGTCGGTTTTTGGCTATTCTGTGGTGGCTTGGTCTATACTGGTGGGTTTTTTAGGTTTTAAATTAGACTTGGACATTCTGGTCATTTTGTGTGCTTTTTTCTATAAGATTTTTTATTATATGGTGTGAAAATGTCATGGTGATACCTATCTATTGTCACATTGATTTTGGTAGGCAATATTGTACCATGCATTTGTCATTGGGTGGGTATCCATGAAAGAGAGATGGGTGTGCTAACACCCATCATTCATACATATGTCCTCATTTCAAAGTAGGAATATAGGAATCATGTCATTGATCTTTTTCAATAGTTATTTATGAAAGATTTTTTTGTGAATCAGGTTGAAATTGAAGCAAGTTCCTTACAAACACCGTCATTGGGTGGCTCAAAAGAGTGATATTTGTGATGGTACATATCATATGGTCACCATCCCCCCACACACACACACACAAGTTAGTATGGGATAGAGGTTTTCTCTATCATGTTGTGTCAACTAGAATGAAACAATTTATTAGAAGGGGGAGACATGTCACATTCAATAGGAATCATTGTTTTATTTTCTATTGGGGGTGAAAAGATTTTTCACTAGTTTTGACAATGAATTTTGTTTTCTATTGGTAACTTAGGTCCATGTTCATGATTTTGGGCCATGTTTCTCTAATGAATTTGTGCCTAAAGTCATATAGTTCATGAAATAGGTTCCATCATTTTCCATTTATCAAAATGGGTTCTATATTTTTATTCAATAAATTGGAAGAAACCCTCAACCTATTAAAAAAGAAAAAACAATGAATATTATCTAATATGATAATAAGTGAATATATTGGAATGTGTAACAATATATTATAGAAATTTCCTCTGAAACTACGGCCTTTATTACAAATACATCACTATGCCAGCTATCTATATCATTTTGGACATTCAATTTAGTACTAACACCAATATTACTAATTTATATTGATCTATTAGGATAAATGTGTTCACTTTGGTCATTACACCCAACCAAGAGTTATTTTTACTTACTTATTATTCTCATTACTTTTGATAAAACCATTATCATTAGCCACTTGTTTTATTACACATTATTTTAAGAAAACTTTTCTTTCTCACACCTGAGATAACAAAGATTTTTTCTATCAGGTTGAGTAATATAATAAGTTATATAAGAACTTTTATAAATCACATGTGATATAAATAATGTAAAATAAATAATAATCTTACTAATTATCAAAATTATTTCTTTATGTGTATCATTTATATAGAATATTCCATCTCTAGTTTGTTTTTGATGAAATTTATTTGACATATAAAGTATTATCCTCAAATGATTGACACGCAATTTAACATTTTCATTCATTACACAGAGCATAAGAACTAAATATCTTTTCATTAATATTTATCAATGATGTATGATATGAAATTTATAAAAACATTATTGATATACAATATGTTATTATTAGAATTAAATACACATTAACACAATGATCATATCTATATTTTTATATATTGATATATTTATATATGAAAATAGACATATATATAGATATATTTATGATTATTATTAATAAATATATTCACAAAATTTGACAATTATTACATATATACACACAAAATAAAAAAAAGTATATATATAATTACACATAACATTATTATCATAAAGGTAAATATATCAACATTTAAATATATATATATAATAATAATAATAATTTATTCAAATGTATAATATAATAAAAATAAATATTAGATATAAATATATTATCATATAGGAAAACTGGTCCCTCACTCTCTAGGGTCTCTCTTGGGCTCCCAGCTCAGCTCGCCATCTTCCTCCTCCTAGGGTTTCTCCCCAGCAGCGTTCTTCTGCTCCACTTTTCTTGGTTCTCACCTCTCTATGATCATTTTTCTTGGCTTTGGTCTCTCTAGGTTCTCTCCTCTCCCTATTTCATCTACCTGGTATTTGTGAAGGCATTCTCCAGCCACCTTACATTGCTCTGGCATCAACCTCTAATGCTCCTCTCCAGGTCAGATCCGAAGTGATGGGCACACCAAGGATTTTGGTTAGTATTTTGGCATGTGGGGGCCTCTCAGTGTCTCTAATATTATTAATTTAGGGTTTCATCCCTTTTTATCTTTCTTAGGTTTCATTTACTTATAATGGTTCTTTTCGTTTCAATCCCGATCTATTTTTAGGGTATTAGTCTCGTTTCTCCCCTATTTTTTTCATCTAGTTTTGGGTTCTTTTTTTGTTTTTATGTTTTTTAGGTTTCATCCTCTAGTTTTCTCTCTTTTTCTCATCATGGTGTTGGTGTTTCTTGGTGTTTGTCAGTGGCGCGAGGTTGATGTTTGGGGTGATGGGTTCTTTGGGCGGCTCACTAGTTTTCGGTCGGTACCCAAACGTGATGGTAGGTTCCGGTGATGGACATGACCATCATTTTGTTGGTTTGGTGATGAGGCATATGGTTCTTCAAGGTGTTATACCTTTGGTGTCTCCTCCATGATTCTGATTCCATCATCTTTGGTGGCTCAGTGACATTGACTATGACATCGACAACATGTTTCTTCTCAGTATCAATGATGATGACTTCTCCTCAGTGATGATGGTCTCTCATGGAGTCTTTCAATTGAGATTATGGCGGTGCCCTACTATGATGATTATGATGTTCTTGGTAATGAGATGGTTTTATAGTGGTACAGTGATCTGATGTCTTGGGTGTCAGTTTGTGCATCTCGAGGTGATGGTGAGAGTGGCGTGATGATGGCCTATGGAATTTTGATTTTCAAATTTTGAAATGGTTATTTTAGTGGTGACATTGTGAAGCTTATGTGGGTTTTTCATGTTGGTATCTTTTGAGTTTTGAAATAGGTTTCATATTATTGTCTAGGAGAGACAAATTTTTGTGTTTTTTATTTTGAAATTTTAACTCTATAATGGGTGTTTTTTGAGGTTTTGTCTTGATGCTGGATGAATGGTTCTGTAGGTTCCCAGTTACCCTCAATGTGGTTTTTCAATAAAAAAATGGATTTTAAATATAAATATAATTTTAATAGATAAAAAAAACATATTTATAAATATGTAAAACTTCAAATATATATGTTCTTGTATGATTTTTTATAACATATATATTTAAATACGAATCCAAATAAATATATAACAAAAAAATATTTACATAAATACATACACACACACACACAAATATATATATGTATATATATCATATATATGGATGTGTGTGTTTGTGATTCCTTATATATAGACACATAAATATATATATTTTTTGTGAACGTGTGTACATATATATAGATATTTCTATATATATTAAAATATATATATATATATATATATCATATTTTGGATTATATTTTTAAAAGTTTGGGTCGAAGCCTCTTTTTATAATGAAATGAAATACCTCTTTCACTATGGGTAAAGGGAGTCCCGTTATATGATGTTAATATTAAATTAATTTACCATGTAGTTTTGTTATAGTAATCTAATTTTACACATATAATTTCCAATAATTAAGACTTTTTGGATAAAAAACTTTTTCACTAATTCCAATGTTGTTCACACATGGAAATTTTTATGAAAGGGTGGTCATAAGGATATACCAAAAAATAAAAAATCCTAATGTTTTTTTTGTAATTTGATTATTATATACTCAATAGTTTTTATTAAATATTTCACTGGAGAAAATTCTTAATGTTTTTTATAAATCATGTTTGTATGAATGAAAGCCATGATAACATATTCTCTTTGTAAGGTACCATTTTTTAGGTGCATTATAATTGATATAACACTTATTGAATGGTCAAAAAATATTTTCACCCTTCAAATTTAATTGTGGAAGATATATTTGACACATTAATGAAATGAAATATTGGATAAAATTTGAATAACCTTTGTGATGTTTTTGTTTTTAACAAACATTGTATTTTTTAACAACTAAGATTTTGGTAAAAGAATGTTTTTGCTATTCAAGATTGAACATAGGCCATCATAATGAGTTTTAATATGAAAGCTAAAAGTTTCATTCTATTTATGAATCTAAACATAAAGGGAGAGAAATTTGTAATCCTTAAGAAAGTTGTTTTTCATACACAAGTTTTCAGACACAGGTTTTCAGACTGAGCAGCACTAGATGCACAAGGTGTAAGGAAGATGGAATATGGAAGTTCTATAGAGTTATTGATTGGATGCACCACGTGATTTTGAATATCCATTGGACACGGTTTTTGTTAGAAATTTAGAATCTGGTGAGAGATGAAATCAAAATGATGCTGAAGAGGATGTTATAATAAATTTAAGTCAGGTGATAGACATTTTTCATACTTACTAGACCTAAAATTATAGGTCTCTTTTTTGGTCATGAAGTTCTCACAAATAATGAAAACTATCATGATAAAATATTTTAAAAAATGAAGGAATCGTAAAGACATTATCAGTTCTAAAAACTTAGACATAGAATATTAGATCGTTAAGTAACTAGCACAGAAGTTTTTTATCATGTCTAAATGAGTTAATATGGATGAAGTTTTAATAATTTCAAAGTTTCTATGTAGAGTTTCTATAATAATTATAATTTCATCATAATGATAATTCCATCATAATAAGGATTCTATCAGACTGAATCTGAGAAAGAAATTCAATTAGACTAACTCAGAATAGGATAGTCAGATTATAATGAGAAGGGAATGATAGTCAAATCATAATGAGCTGAATATAGTTAGATTATAATGAGATGTAAATGATCATGTCATAATAAGAAGGAATATCAGACTAACTCTAAGAAGGAATATTATACTAACTCTGAGAAGTAACATTGTATAGACTCTAAGTAAGATAATATGAATGAAGCTAAGAAATATAATCATACTAAAGTTGAGCAGGATAATCATACTAAAGCTAATAAAGATAATCAGAATGCAGCTGATCAAGATAATCTTACTAAAGCTAAGCAAGATAATCAGATTGAAGCTGAGAAAGATAATCATGATGAATCTGAGAAAGATAATCATACTGAAGAAAATTTAGTATGTTTAAGAAGACTAATTTTAGATAAATCTTTAGAATCTTTGAAGAAGTCAAAGTTATAGTATAAATGTGAGTGTTTTTTGATGTTTTTGAAATTTGAGTAAGAGGGAAATGTTTTCAGTTTCCCACATTTTATTTTTTGACTCACCTATAAATGATTGAAAACTTCATTCACATTTTATGACTTTTCACGTTACCATAAAAGGTGGAGTGATGAATAATTCAAGTGAAATTTCCTTCTGGAAATATATCTCATTATAATTACAGTCTTCATGTTTTTTTGTTTACCAGACTGAGAAACATAGTTTTGGGAAGATCATATTGTGTTGATCAAACTGTGGAAGATTGAAATGATTTTTTCAGAAGAGTTTAAGAAGTAAATATTGATAAAGGGAATATCATATTGATTCGATCATACTAATTCAATCATACTGGTTTCATCGGACTAAGGGTTATTGGACTCATGGTCATCAGACCCAGGAACTTTTGTAGACCAGTTTGAACAAAGTCTTCTTTCTTTTTTTATCTCAATTTTTTATAAGAAAAAGTTGTAAACTAATGGTATTCAATATAATATTTCCTATTATGATATAAAAGGTGTCAAATGGGAGTTCTAACAAGTTGTATTTACTTATTCATAATACTGAATTTCCATAGAACCAAGGGAGTGGTTGTGGTAGGGATGTAGGTTTTCACACTAAGACCAGACCCTATAAATATCATGTGCTTTGCTTTCTTTCATATTTTCTCATGCATAAGAACTATAAAAATAAGATAAGATATGAACTTTAAGATTTTATAGGGGTTATATTTTAAAAACTTTTGAAACTTATAAAAAGTGAACAACCGATTCAACCCCCCCCCCCCTTCTTGGTTGTTATTCGGTCCATTGGAACTTAAATTGGTATCAGATACCAAATTCCCTTTTTGAATCCTTATCATAGATAATGTAAATTCCTTAAATAGGATACTCATTCCAATATTTAATGGAAAAATTATTATTTATGAGAAAATAGGATGATTCTCTATCTCCTATGTCTTGGTTGGAAGTTGTTGATGGTGCTATAATTGGTTTTCCACCTATTGAGAAAGATTCCCTGATGTCTCTTATTGATAATAGAAATATCAAAGTTGATGAAAATCTATAAATTGTATACTTATGTCCTTATCAAAAAACTATTACATGAAGGTTGTGGGTATAAAAACGTCAAAGAGTATGTAGGAAAATATGGAAATTATTTTCGAAGGGAATACTAAAGTGAAGGAAGAAAAATTAAAAATCTGGAATAGTAAATATAATGTTAATAGAATGAGAGATGAAGAAACTATTGATGAATACTTCACCAGATTAAATAAAATTGTTTTCAATGTCCTGGGATTTAGAGATGTTCTGTAAGATTCTATAATTGTGAATAAATTTATGAGAAACTTTCCAGACATGTTTGATTCCAAAATTTCTTCTTTAGAAGATACGAATGATTTATCTCTAGATGGATTTCATAACTTTATTGTTTATTATGGAATTAGTAAAGATATTATGTTCAAAAATAATATTAAATACGGAATAGATTTTGATGCCATGAGAAAAATGAAAATATAAGATGTTGAATATGTTGATCATTACGATACTGATGATAAAGAGAATGATGAGTTGAATGATAAAATCATGCCTCTTATAACTAAAAACTGTTGAAGAGGAAGAGGAAAGTATGGAGGTAATCTTCCTCTAAAATGTTTTGAGTGTGGTGCAATCAGACACTTTTCTATAAATTATCCCAAGAATAATGTTGGAGAATATCGAGATGATTCTGATGAAAAAACTCAATGAAAGAAGTGGAACAAAATTTATAAAGGAGAAAAGTCATCCAAAAAATATAAATATAAGTTTAATAGGAACAAAATAAGTATTTTTAGTAATAAAGATGAATCATACTCAACTGAAAACATCTCATTGGAAGTTTAAATTTCAAAAAAAATTAAAAACCTTCAAGGAAAAAGATGAGAAAGCAAAAGATTCCTCATATAGTGAAGAAGATGGTGAAGAATAATATAGAGAGTATTAACTCAAAACAAAACTTGTTTTATTTCTTGATAAAAACAGAACTCTTAAGAAATAAAATAGATTAATGAATAAATATTGTAAATAATTTTCTGAAGGAATAAAATATGTCATCAAGCAAGATTAAGAATTCATTCATGAGATCTTAAGTTACAAACTAAGAATTGTTGGACATGGAAAGATGATTAAAGATCTCAGTAAGAAGATAATATCTAAGGAAGAAGAAGTTAATAAGTTTCAATAAAAAATTATTGAGTCCAAAATTACAAAGAGGAAGATAAATTAAAATATCAATAAGGTTTCGAAAGTAAAAGCTGAGACTTCTAAAGTTTCTGAGAAATATCGAGTCAAGAATTAGGGGAAATCCTCACCCACCCAAAATAATGTTTCATTTGATTTTTCTAACATTTCAGGTTCTGTAAAAATTATTGAGAAATAATGGGTGGAAAAATGGTATGAGAAACCTATTTCATCTATAAAAGATGAAAACCCGTATAGGAGGAAATATGGTCAACATCCATAGATTATTAAAGTAGGAAGAAGTTATCGACCTCAACAAGGTTTCTATAGAGAAAGATTTTATTTCAATAGAAAATAAAGATTTCATGGTTATTACTGATGTTGTGGAATCTATGGGAATAGGGATTAGAATTTTTGGCTTAAATTTTCACTTCTTGGAATAAGGTTTGAATAAAGATAAACCAATGGTGAAAGAATTATGAGTAACTTTCATAACTCGTAGGAATATAGAAAAGGAAAAACTCAATATGTTAGAAACTTTCCATCAAAAAATAAATATGAATTTCTATAAGAAGATTATGGAATATGTGATGAGGCTAGTCATCACTCTAAAATATATATGACACTCTTTTTAGAATAAGTTTCTTATGGTAAAAAAGAAAAGGAATATGGATAAAAAAAAGTTAAAGAATGATTTTTTTTTTGTTGAAATAGATTTGAAATAAAGTAAAAGGAACAAACCATGGATACTTGATAGTGGTTTTTCTTCAAATATGACAGGAGATATAAAAATATCGAATCATGTTAAAAGTCATCATGGAGGACAAGTCACCTTTGGTGATGATAGTTCCTTAAAAATCATAGGACTTGGAATGGATGAGAATGAAGAAGACAAGTTTACATCTAAAAAAGTTTTATTTTTTGGTGGACTAAAACATAACTTACTAAGTGTAATTCAAAATTGTGATGATGGAAAATAAGTGATCTTTAGAAAATATTATTGTGTTATCAAATGTTTTAAATATGGGGAGGATATTATAAAAGGATAAAGAACCAGTGGGAATCTCTTCCAAATAGAATAATTTAAGAAATCCAGTTACTTAAGTGGTGAAGATGAAAATAAGTTGTGTCACTGAAGGATTTTCCACCTTGGGTAGAAAAACATGAATAAAATTTTTAAATTTGATGCTATTTAAAACATTCCAGAATTGAAAAGATAAGAAGAAGATGTTTTGTAACTTTCCAGAAAGGGAAGATGACTGAAAAAATTCATGAGAGTTTAGATTTAATCTATCAGACCTCTCAATCTTATTCATTCCAATTTATGTGGAATGATTAGACATCAATAAAAAAAGGAGAATTATACTTCATCAATTTTAGTAATGATTTCACTCAAATTAAAAACATCATGTTTATGAACATAATTCATTGGTTGTGTAAATGTTAAGGTTTTTTCAAAAAGAAGCTGAGAAAGAAATGGGGGTTTATATAAAGAATTTTATAACAAATAATGGTACCAAATTCACAAGAAATACTTTTGAAATGTATCTAAGAAATCAAGGTATCAAACATCAGTATAGTTCTTTCTATACTCTACAAAAAATAGAGTATCATAAATAAATAATAAAATTTTGGAGGAAATTGTAAGAAATATGTTATCAGAATACAAAATTTCAAAGTTCTATTGGAAATAAAGTGTTAGTACTACTATACATGTTCAAAAAATATGCTTTTTGAGATCAAAAACCAACATGACTTCTTATGAAATGTGGTATAACAAAAAAACTTCATTTAAGTACATAAAAGTTTTTAGAAGTCCTTGTTTACTAAAAATAAAAAATTTGGATCTGGAAAAGTTTGATGAGAAATTTGAGAAAGGAATTTTTATGTGTTATTCACCAAATGAAAGAAGTTACAAATGTTGGAACAAACTCTTACATAGTTTGGTGTATTCAAACAAAGTGAAAGTAATTGAAGATCAAAATTACTTAACAAAATTTTTGGACAATTTTGAGGGGGATAAATTAGATATTTCCAATAATAGTCAATGTGAGTAAAAACATCCCTAAAAAGATTCAGAATAATAATGTGAAGAGAAAAGTTCTGTTGTAAAAGAAACTTTGAAATTCCCTATCTTATAAAAAGAATTTGAGACTGAAAATATTCTTGTGAATCAGAAGCCTTCAATTCAAACTAGAATAAAGTGGAGATTATAAAGTCAATCATTAGTCATCTCAAAAGTTGTATCGGGGTCAGTTTCATAATCTATTAAACACAAAGAATGGTTGGATAATATGAATGCAAAGTTGGATAAAATTGAGAAAAATAAAATATGGGAACTTATTCCATAGACAAAAATAAAAAATTTATTATAAAAATATGGGTTTACAAAAACAAGTTGAATGGATATAGAGAATTCTTAAGAAACAAATCCATTCTTGTATGTATAGGCTATGCACAGGTGGAAGGTGTGTATTTTGAAGAAAAATTTTCCCCATTTGAAAGATTAGAAACCATTAGAATGTTTATATTAGTGGTCATGCAACAAAATTACAAAGTTTATTAGATGGATATAAATTCATATTTCTTAAATGGTGATATTTATGAAGAAGTTTACGTTAAACAACCTTGTGATTTTCAACTTGATAATGATGAAAATAAGGTTTGTAGATTGAATAAATCCGTGTACGGGTTGAAACAAGACCCACATGCCTTGTATTCAAAACTTTATAACTATTTAACAATGTTGAATTTTTTTAAAGGAAAGGTTGATAGAAACTTATATGTGAAATATTTTGAATCGAGAACTCTAATTGTAATTGTTTATATGGATGATATAATTTTTTTTCGGAGGAAAAAAAGTTTGTAAAGAATTTTATAAGGAAATGAAGAAGAATTTTGAAATGTCATTGTTTGGAGAATTAACTGTCATCCTTGGTTTACAAGTTTAAAAAAAATAAAAGTACATTTTCTTATATAAAAAAAAGTATGTTAGGGAATTATTATAGAAGTTTGGGAAGACAGAATAGAAATAAGTTTCTACACATACATATGTTATCATGAAGTAGAGTAAAGATGATTCCAGAAACATTGTGAATAAGAAAGACTTTCTGAAGATGATAAGAATTATACTTTAAATTACAGTCTCAAAGAATGATATTTTTTATGCTGTGACTTTGTGTATAGGTATCAAATTAATCCGAATGAGTCAAATATGTTGGAAGAAAAGACAATTATAACATATGTCAAAGGAACAACTTCTCATGGGTTGCTATAAAAAAAATAAGTAGAATAATGTTGATTGGGTAGAAGATTTTAATAATCGAAAATAAACATCATGAGGAACATTTTTTCTTGCATGAATTATGTGTGAGTTGGCATAGTAAAAAAAATCAGTAACTTTAATCAAAGTTCTATCTGAATATGTTGTAGAAACTCAGGCTTGTACTCAGATGTTTTGGATGAAATTTTAGCTAGAATATTTGAAAGTAAATTTTTCTAAACAATTGAATATTATTTTTGATAATTATAGTGAATTTGATATTTCTAAAAATATTTTCCAACATTAAAGATCATAACACATTGATATAATTTTTCACTTTATAAAAGATAAAGTTTCTATTTGAGATGTTTTTCTAGAAAATATCTCAAAAAAAGTATCAAATTGATGATATATTCACAGAGGAAATGCTAAAATAAAGGTTTGTTTAGTTGAGGATAAAAATTCATGTTCATCTTCCTCTAATGAATTCCTAAATATCATAAGGATGTCACCCACCATGCGTTAGATTATATTGACAAAGGGGGAAATAAAGTAACAAATTTATACTTTATAAGAATTTTTTAATTATATTTCTTTTATGAATATGAAGTTGTGGTTATCAGATAATGGGGGATAGTAAAAGAAAACTGAGTGAAAAAGAAAAGTGAAAAAATATAAAAGTGAGTGGGATTTTATCTTAACATTGACACAAAATTTTCTTATCACCAAGGGATGTAATTCCTTTGAAAATAATACATTATCTAGTAGTGTGGTGTTGGGACACTCTCATCTGATAAAGGATATGTTTTGGTAAAATTAAGAAAACTTATGTTGTTTACAAAAGTTGAATTGTGAAAATTTTCTAAGAGTTGAAAAAGCTGTTAACGAGTGTTGTCAAAAAATACAAAGGGGGAGAATGAAGAACCCTTATGTTGTTTTTATTTTTAACAAAGTTTTTTTATTTCTTGATAAATAACATTTTTGTAAAAGAATAATTTTGTTATTTAGGATCAGACCTAGTCTATCGTAATGAGTTTTCATATGAAATCTAAAATTTTTAGAATATTTTTTAATCCAAACAAAAAGACAGAGAAATGTTTTATCCCTAAGAAAGTTTTTTTTTGACACATGTTTTCGGACAGAGCAGCATCGAACACCAAAGGTTTAAGGAAGATAGAAGCTAGAATTTCTAAAAAGTTTTTTATTGGATGAACCACATGATGCTTAAGATACATTAGACATAGTTTTTGTTAGAAAGTTAGAATATGTTGAGAGAGGAATTCCAAATGATGCTGGATATGATGTTTTAAGAAAGTGAATTTCAGAGTTAGAAATTTTTCATACTTTCTAAAGCTAAAATAAGACGATGCTTTAATGGTCATGAAGTTCTCATAAATCATGAAAACTATCATGATAAAATATTTTGAATAAATAGAGAAATCCTAAAGATAATATCAGTTCTAGAAACCTAGACATAGAATATTGGATCCATAATTTGAAGGAATAGAAGTTTTTAGAAAGTCAAAATGAGTTAAAGTTGATGAAGTTTGGAGAATTTCAAAGTTTTTGAGTGGAGTTTCCCTTGTAATGAAAATTTCATCATAATGAGAATTTCATCATTATGTGGAATACATTATACTGACTTTGAGAAGTAAATTCAATCAAACTAACTTTGAAGAACATATTCTGTTCGTAATGTGTAGTCTTAGACAGTAATATCTTAATGATCTAAATATAGTTAGGTCATAATGATCTGAGGATGATTAGATAATAATAATAAGGAAGATCATATTGAATCTGAGTAGAAATATCAGGCTGAATTTAAGAAGGAAAATCAGAGTGACACTGAGCAAGATAACTAGAATAAAGCTGAGAAAGATAATCATATTGAAAATGAGTAATATAATCACACTGATGTTGAGTTAGATAATAATTCTGAAGGTGAGTAAGATAATCATACTAAATAAAATAAAGATAATTATAATGAAGTTGATAAAGATAATCAGACTGAAGTTGAGCAAGATAATTGGACTGAAGCTAAGAAATATAATTGTCTTGAAGAAAAGTTAATATGTCCGAGAAGACTGATTTTGGATAAATCTTAAAAATGTTTGAAGAATTAAAATTTTGTGTTTAAACATGAGTGCTTTCTAGAGTTTTAAAATTGAGTAAACAATAAAAAAATTGTTTTCCTCCTTTTCTTTTCTTAGTCTCCTATCAATAGAAACACACTTCATTCACATTTTTTAACTTTTTTGATCAATATATTTATTAATTAATTTTTCATAAAATGAATCAAGAAAGATAAATGCTTATAATGTTTATTTTTTATTATAATCACGTGTTGCAAATGATCTTTTTATTTGATTAATTTATTTATTTTTTAGATTGATTTATTTATTTTAGTCGTGTATTGAATGGTATATTGTATAATTATTATTATTAAATAAAAAAAATATGATCTCTAAAACATCCCCCCATCATTTATCATGGACATTCTTGTCTTTCCCATGATTTTTTCATATAAATATAACCCCTCGGTACCCCTAATTTGAATATGATTATATAGTTTTAAAGTATAGAAATAATAGTTACAAATGATGTTCTAAGACTATATGTGTGATATATAGAAAAATGTGACAAATAGGAAAATTGTGGATGTTGCAACTCAAGCCAATTGAAGGAATCAGGAGTTATTTCCCAATGTGTCATGGTTAGTTTACAACACTCTATAAATTAATAAATATATATAACAAATGATCATATCATATACTTATTTTTTTTTATTGATGCATGGTTATTTATTTATTAATGAAATGTGTGGTTTAATTTTTTATTATATAAAATCAATAACATACTACAAATAAAATTACAAGAATGGTTAGATAAAATAAAGCTCATAATATCTAACTGAGTAGGAATGGAGGATTATTTTATTTTGCATGTTTCTCATCAGAAAAAATTATACCAAGTGTGAGCTATAAAATAACATTTTTTATCTCTAATAAACACTTTTCATGTATATAAGTATATAAAGTCCCCATTAGACAACATATAATAACATCGATCAGGTGAAATGATCATTTAACACTATTCAAACTCTATCTAGATAATGTTCTATTAGATGATTTAATTATCTCGTTCATTACATCAAGTTTTTTAACCAATATTTTTAATTTTACTAAGAAAAAATTATAGAAATCTAATTACTACCTATAAAAAATGATTCACCATGTAGATAAGGGTTTTATGATTTATTAATCTTCACTCTATATAGTTAATAGAATGAATGGATAGGTTATGAATCAAATGGATGAATATATAAAAGAGAAACCTTTTTATCATTCTTTAAGAAAATGAATTATCCAAATGGTAGCTAATGAGAAAGATACAGTTTTTTTAAGTTGGAAATAACAGTTGCGAAAAATGAATTTTACCACTTTGAAGAAGTACATGAATAAATTAGGTGCATTAATTATTGAGTGTCAGGTTTTTATTTCTCCTATTTAGTCATTAGATATATCTTGTGGCCCAAATATCTATATTAAAAATAATGATACCACTTATATTTTATATTTATATTGAATATAGAGAGGGTATTTGACCTATCATGGGAGATAGAATTTTTGTGATGGCAATAACAGTTGTTGATGTAAATGATTTTAGTTTTTAATAACATTTAAAAAATCCCTAATATAACTAAAAACATCATTCTTTCATCAGTTTTAAACATAGTTTAATTTTAATTAATTTTTCCTATAAAATTATGATTCTTTTATACTAATATAATATATTATAGAATGGAACATCCAAAATGTATATTTAAATTCTAAAATTAGAAAACCATGAATTGTTAAATGATTAAGAATAATATTCAAATGACTCAAATTTAAACTATTTATGGAATTAATGGAATGGACTTCTAAACAAAATATACTTGATCAAATATTATCAAGAAAATTATTTGGATTATTTTGAGATAAAACCCATATATAAATTTAATTATTGTTTATAGTTTGAATTAACCAAATAACCTATTATTAAAAAACATAAAAATATATAAAGTCTCAAACATTTGTTCACATTGTTATATATAGATTGTATGTATATGCTTTTGGTCGATTCTAATACATCATCACTTTTACTAATTATTTTAATATATATATATATATCCTAAATGATGAATAATTTTTCTTTCATAGAAAAATTTAAAGAATTAAAAAATAATGTAGTAAATTGAATTTTAATGAAGATAAAAAAAACTTCATTTTGGTATATGTGGAGATTATCCAAATAATGAGGTCCTCAATTATCTATTAGTGTATAGAATATTACCACTACTGACTAACCGAAAAACACTTAATTGGAATTGTGTTTGTGAAAGGAGGAAATACACCACAATAAATATGCTAGGATTGAGGGTATGATATAATCTATGTGGCCCCTCATATAAAAATTTTATTATGGGAAAACATGGAATGATTATAGAAAGGGTGGAAAGCTTCAATAACTATAGTGGGAGATAGATTATATTTAATAAATTTGATGATAAATATATCCAAAATATGGAAAAGGAACAAAATTTACATGATCCATATTGTATTGGTCAACCAGGGATGTTACAGAACTAGTATTGTATATTTTTATAATCACTAAGGATAATGATATATTATTCATTGAGAATGATTTAACCTAATCAAATATGGAAGTGGTAAATAAAACATAAGTTAAAAATGAAAATATGCAAAAAAAATTAAACCAGATTAATTTTACCAAAATAAAATTTTTATTTTGGTAGATCATTCATTTTCATTGTATTTCATTTTTTATAAATTTTTATTTAAGAAAAAATATATATGGATGTTTAATTAAGTAATTATAAGAGATTATTGGTTCTTAATGGTTATTTATAACATAAAGATATATATTTTGATAATTAATTTTCATTTGAAAAAAATTAAATCAATTAGAATTCCTCTATCTATAACACCATACATTAACAATGATATTTGGAAGATTGGTGTCAGTCCCACTTTATTAAATGGGAATATTTTTGGATAATCCAATATGAAAAAATTATAATTTTTATTAACACATAGGAATCCAATAAATTCTTCAATTTTTGTAAAATCATTTATAGATAAAAGTGAGTACAATGATCATTGAATATTTTTTAATGATTCCTTAATACAATTTGGTGTCATAGAAAATAAAAATGCTCATTTTTTTATAAAATATTTATAAGAGTTACATCATTTTCATAATAAAATATGTTAAGGATATATTATTAATAATATATAAGAAACTATTGTTACCATCAGTTAAGACCAAATTAAGTGAATACATCTCCAAAATGGACATCTGTAAATAAACTTATATAATAAGGATTAATAAATAAGATGATAGATCCATGTGGAATCATGAACAATGTGAATGTAAATATATTAATAAGTTATTAAATTGATATAATATGATTTTTTCCTAGGGATACATGATATTTTTGGCACCTCCTTATTTTAATGCTCACAAAGAATGATTATTATTTTCCAAAGGAAGTTATTATTTTATGATAGTACATCTTTTTTGTAATAAAAATTAGCTAAGTAAAAACCTGATACTGCCAGAAATTCCACCACCAAGCATACTACCACCAGGAATGTTACTGCTAAAAATGCTACCACCTGTCATGCTACCACTATAAATTTTACCGCCAAACATGTGTTTCTTCCAGACTTGTGTTACTTCTAGATATGTGCTTCCACCAGACATATGATACTTCCAGACTTTTGATACCACCATATGTGCTACCACTGGTTTGTTCTATTGTTATTTCAGACGATATACCATTGAAAACCATACTTATGGATTGTGATAACATCAATGTATATATACCACTAGTATTCAATCTTTTTTGTTTTATCCTTAATTCAAATTTAATTATTTTAATGGAAAGTTTATGTGAGTTAATGTAGACACACTCACATGGAAGTATAAATTATGTCTCTAAACCACTCCATGAATGCATTAAAGACTAAGTTATAGGTTTTTTGATTTTTTTATGGTATTAGGATTCGAAAAATATTTATTATACTTCTTCTACTAATGATTTAAATCTATAGAGATATATATTCTAGATAACTCCCTCATGCATGGGGTTACATATGCATAATGAATACATATGACTGTAAATGTTTGGAACATGCTAAAAAACCAAAACCTTTCATTAATTGAAATAAGATATCTTAGTATAATTTTTTCATAGAATCTACTAATAGAAAACAAGAACCATTAAACTCTATCTTTTTCTAAACCTTCAAAGAAACTTTTTAAAGGTCCTCACCATGATAAATATAAGGAACCTAGAGCTTGTGAAGATACTCAAATTGAAAATCACCACATATTTCTATCACTTATTTTTTTTCTCTCTTTTTATATTTTAATTTCAAGAATTGTGTTTCATTGATCTATTTATTTACACACTATCTTCTAAGTTTTAACTAGAGTGTTCTTGACACACTCTCTCTTCTTTCTTTATCTATTTACCCATGAAAATTAGGGAATAGGTTATATATTTTCTATATTGTTTTTCTTCCCATGTATAACTATGGTAGAAGATTTGATCCCATAAATCCTATGTACTATTGTTTTATAAAAATAAATATAGGTTGTGGATTCAATTATTATTATAATAATGTTCTTGGTAGTATTTGATTTACCGGTGGAGGGGATTAAGTCTCAACTTAAGACAGAAACCCTTGTTTTATTCTAATGTGAGATCTTTTGGTTTTGTTTCTAAATTTCATTGTTAAAATTTCATTCATTATTGAAATCTATAAAAAAATTAAAATTTTATATTTTGCCTTAACCTGTTTTTATATAAACTTTTTGATTGTGTAAATTGGTTTCAAAAGTTAAAGTGATTTCAAATATTTTTTTAATTAATCCTTGATCTCTCTTTGAGAAATATTTTGAAAGATACCACTTATATCATTATAATTATTTGATTGTATGGGTGTTTTTAATTAACATGGGTTAATTTTAAAGTTTTTTTGAAAAAAATAATTTTGAACTAAATTCACCCCCTCTTGAGTTATTCACTCCAAACAACATTTGGTATCAAAGGCCTTTCAAATATCTTTTCAAGTGTGATTCAATTATCTATTAAAGATCTTAAATTTTTATCATTTATAAATATAATTATTTATAGATAATGATATAAAAGAAGGATATTCAACCCATATGGCTCCTTATTTTAATGGAAGAAACTATGCACAGTGGAAAATTAAAATGAAAGTTCATCTTGAAAGCTTGATTTTTGAAATATGGACTATTATTTTAGAAAAATATGAATTACTCAAATCTGATAGAGCTAATTGTAGTAATCCTAATAAATTATCTTATTATAATAATTATAAATCCATGAATTATTTATATTGTTCTTTGTTTTATGTGAAATTTAATATAATTTCTGCATCAAATACTAATTTTTAAATTTTGGATAATTTAACTATTTATCATGAAATAACATCTGATGTAAAAGATATAAATTTAAATACTTATACTATTAAATTTGATAATTTTAATATGATACCCTATGAGCTTATTCATGATATTTATCTCACATTTAATAAGATTAAAAAAATTATTCACATAGAAAACCAATTTCTGACAAAGATCAAGTGATGCACCTAATAAGATGTTTACCAGAAAGATGGAGAGGAACCTTAGTCTCAAGCAGAGAGTAATTTGATGTATGTAAGTTTCCTATCAAGGAGCTGATAATGATATATATGGTGTATGAAGAGAAACTAAAGGTAAATAGGGAATAACAGGATAAACCAAATAGAAATTTGTAGCCTTCAAATCTACATCTTCAAAACAAAAGGATTAAATTCATATAGACATCTTAATTGATAAAGGAATCAGCTACTAAAAGTGGTGAAAAATGTACCACATGGATAGAATATTAAAAAATTATATAAGAGAAATTAGTTATTTAATAAACCTAGTTTTAAAGGAAAATATATCCATTGGAAAATACACCATTCGAAGATCCACCATTGGTGATCCACAATTGGAGGTCCACCATTGGTGATCTACTATTGGTGGTCCACCGTTGGTGCTCCACTATTAGTGATCCACCATTAGAGTGGTCTATCATTCATGAAATATTTATTATTATTCTTCAATATATAATTTAAATCTATAACTCTATATATTTTGAATATCTCCCTCATGTGTAGGGTTACACTCACATACTGAATATATATGAGTGTGAAAGTGTGGAAAATACCAAACCACCAGAAACCTTTATATAGTAAATTAAGATATCTAAGTATTAGTTTTTAAAATAATCTATATATAAAAAATAAGAACACTATGACTCTCTAATTTCCTGCACTTTTAGAGAAACTTATTCAAGCTCCTCACCAAGAAAAATATGAGAAACCTTAAGCTTAAGAAGCTATTTTGAGTGAGAAACAATATAAATTTAAATATCTTATCATTTGATCTCTCTATTTATGTTTTAATTTAGAGCAGCATGTTGTATTTCTTAGTTTATCTACACACAATATCTTATGTGCTTTAACTTGAGTGTTCCTAACACGCTATCTCTAATTTATGTATCTGTATACCCATGGAAACTATGGAAGAGGTCTTGTGTGGCCCTTATTTTTTTATTCCCATGTATAACTATGGAATAGGTTTTAAGCCTATATAGCATGTGTGTTTTTTTATAAAAACCTAACCCAGGTTTTGGATCTGTTATCTTTTAAATAATCTTCTTATTAGTAATTTATTTCCATGTGGAAGGGATTAAGTATCACCTTGAGACCAAACCCCCTGTTTTATTCCTATATGTGACATTTTGGTTTTTTTCTAAATTTCAATGTTAAAAATGAATTTTGTTTATTGGAATATATAAAAATAACTTCTACTTTGATAGTTAGTCTTAACCTGTGTTTATATAAATGATTTCATTAAGTAAATTGATTTCAAAAGTTAAAGTGATTTCAAATATTATTTTAATTGATCCCTAATACCGATTTTAGAATTATTTTGAAAGATCAAGGTTATAATATTCTACTATTTTGATTAAATAGGAATTTTTAATTAACATGGGGTATTTTATTGAAGTTTTTTTAAGAGAAATTTTTTATTGAGAACTCAATTAACCCCCCCCCCCCTCTTGAGTTACTCACTCCGTCCAATAGATATCAATTTCATAAATAATGTTAAGTGACCCAAGATAAATAGAATATAAATATATATTCAATCTCATTATTTATAGATTAAATTTCTCAAATAGTTTCATAACCCAAATATTGATATGTTTTCTTTCATGGTGATTAGCTACAAAAACATCTTATTTTACTATACTTGGGAATATTAAATCATGTGAAAATTCAAAACTCGTTTGTTTTATGTGGTGCATATAATTTCCCTTTGAAATTTTATATCATGAATATCCTTCTTTTCATGATATTATAAATTTTATTTTATTTTATTCTTTCATGGGGCTTATGATTCTATGTTACCAAAGTGTTAATGGTTTTATGATATAATCTCATTTTTTATTTGGATTTTTATGATTATACTCCCAATGATGACATATTATTATCTAAATCTCAAGAAACTATTGAATTGTATACTCCATTTGGTTATTTAATTAAAATACAAGTGTTCCCATCATTTTCTTTTCTTTATGTAATCAAAAGTTCAATATATTGTTTTTGATAAAAATCATCTTTATTTCTATCTTTGGTTGAAAAATAATTTTTCTTCCAAAATTATGTTTTCTAAAAAATTAAAAAACATATTTCTTCTATAACTTATTTATAAAATACATTTTTATCCATCTTTGACATTTTATAAAATGTTATGAAAGTAATCTTCATGTAATTTTATAAACAATTCTCATTTGTCTTTTACAAAAAAATGTGAAAGAAATATTTTTCTTAATATGTACGTCATAAACCAAATTTACCTCCATGATGACCATTATTTTCTTTAAATATTCCTTTATAAATTTTCATGGTTATTTTCATATAAAATTATTTTAAAAATATTTTATGAATTATTATTTTTAAAATTTGATTTTCAAATAAAAGTTATTTTCCTAAATAAATGTTCCAAGTGACCTTCCAAAATCATTATTCGTATAGATATCCTTTGATATAGCTTATGCTTTTCTGAGGATATGATAAAATGATACTAGTTTTATTCATTCTCTAAATGGTTTATCTTAACGATATATTTATGAATCCCATTTCTCCTCAACAGGTTATACCATGATTAAATTCTTATGATCCTTCATATTTTTCCACAGGTTATGATATGATGAGATAATGAAATGATTATGAAACCTGTATCTTTTACATAGGTTATGATATGATGAAATTTTTATGAAACCCATTTCATTTCATGGGTTATGATATAATGAATTTTTTATGATCTTTTGAAACCTATACATATGATTTTCATTATATGATGGGTGGGACCTATATCTCCCTCCAATTCATTGGATAAAGATGGATAACTCATGAGTAAATATTTTGTGTATGAACCTAATTACTTGTTCACAATGTTATACATAAACCTAATTATGTTTTCAAAATGTTATGTGTGAACCTAATTTCATGTTCATGATGTTATGCATAAACCTAATTATATGTTCACAATATTATGCATGAACCTGATTACATGCTCACAGTTTTATTCATGGAACTGTCTTTCATGTCCATAATGTTATGCATGGACCTGGTTATATTTCCATAAGTTTATTTGTGGCACTTATTTCTTTTCCTTAACTTAATTAGTGGACTTGTATCTATTTATACATGTTCACAATGTTATAATTTTATGTGTATACCACAATTCCATGCCTTATGCCAATTTTATTCTCTCTTGGATTATATTTTTTATTTATTTATGATTCGTGTCTTTTGAACATCCAATATTTATGTCATGACTCAAGATTATGATATTTTATATGAAGGTTATGGTTTTAAAATATTATAATCATGTTCTCATACCCTTATGTTCATTTTATTCTCTTATATATCCTTTTTTTACCATTAATGAGCATCTAAACTCTCCCTTTATTGTGTTTCATTTACCAAGAAAATGAAGAAAGGTTTTAAGTAGGGTATGTTTGTGAAGAGTAATAATGGGGAAGCTCTTTATAGTAGATGTTGAAGATATTTCACCAAATTAGAATAATTTGTACCTAGTCTCTAAAGACACTAAATTATTATGCTACGTATGCATGTGTTTTTTGTAATGTATTAGATATTCATCTAAAAAGATGTTATATATATAAATAAAAATCTCAGGTTTATATAGTTTGTATCAGAGGAATGGTTTAGTTAACCTTTGGAAACTATGATGATAAAACTTTAGTGGAATCCCTAGAGATATTTCTAAGGATATTTCTAAGGATGTCTCTAAGGATAAGTATAAGGATGAGTCAAAGTATAGGAAAATGTCCTAGAATTTTGGTAAAGGATATAGCAGGTGGAATACAATAAATCACGTCTCTATCAAGATACTACAAGTGGATATATCTCTCTTAAAGAGGTACATAGAGGTAACAAATCTAAAAAGGTTGCATTAAGATGGACTCAATCATCACCTTGTGCACGAAAATAGTCCATGTTGCACACGTGGTTTGACACTCCTAGGGGATATGTTTTGGAAATTCAAAAACGCTTTATGAATCACCATAAAGGATTTAAATAGATTATGGTGATAGATCACCTAGAATAAACCTAAGGTTTTATAGATTAAAAATAATGTGTCATGATTTAGAAATCCTATAATTTATTTTTCATGATTACATGGTTTTCCACTATGATTAGTGTTTCTCACACTATTATTTTTGGTTTTAGTCAGTGGTAGGAACCAGAAGGAACTGGGTTAACATTGAATGTGATGGAAATTTTTTTGATGAGCACCCAAATGGGATAATAACTAGAGAGAAGGATATTATGATTATTCCTAATAAGTTTTCATAGAACATGATTAACAACATGCACCTTAACCAACTCTCAGACTCACCAAATAAGAAAAGGATAAAGTTTACTAAGATTTTAGGTAGTGGAGACCATGGAGGAAAGAAGATTTGGTTATCTAAATATCAATAATGGGGGAAGAATAACTCAAGGGAATATCTCATAGGGATGTGAAGATGTTTTGGTTGTTGAAAAGAAGTACATGAGGCAAGTAACTTAAAAGGAAAAAATGAAATGTTTGGTTAACATAATGGATGATAATAATTGTCTCTCTATGTTATCATTGAATTTTGAATGTTTTAAATGTGTAAAGTATGGGAATTATATAAATCTATGTCCTAAGGGAAAATATTATGAAGGTAATTAGAAAGATTGTAAGAGTAACTATTTTGCTGTTTTTGATGAAGATACTATGAATGACATATGAAAAGAAAGAGGTATTAAAGAATAAGATGATGAAACCTAGTTAATGTCCTATGGATATGGTGGAATAATTGATGTGTTTATGTATTGGAATTCCATAATTATGAATATATATAAGGATTGTTTGTAAAAAATTTTCATTAAGGGTTTCTAATAATATGTTGAATGGTACTGATGATCTATAAAATTTATTTAATGGTAAGGTGATACATTATGAAACACACATTTTTAAGAAAATATATCCCTTAATATATTTTTGATACTAATATAATTATGTTTGGATAAATAGATGGTTGATATGGATAAATTAAATTGGATAGCATTTATTTCCTTAGAAATAGTTAATGATTTGTTGACAAAGTGGTTTATACTATCACTGATGGAGTTTACAGTATTTTTGGATTTAAGGAATATAACCAATAATATATGTTTTATTTAATGAATAAGGAAGAATGTATGTTTTTAATAAGGTTTTATGGTGATTTAGGTTAATAAAATTCTTCAATGGATTATATGATAAAGGTATTCATACGTTTGGTATATGATAATCAAGACCCACTTTTGGATATATGGTGGATTAATGTTAAGTTTATTTTGAAAAATTTAGTGGCCTTATTTATAAATTTTGAATTTTTTAAGGGTTATAAGGTTAAAAATTTATGAAATTGTTTATGTTTAATTTTGTATGAGGTTTTGTAGATTAATGTTTTTTTTTGAAAAGTGATGACATGATGATGATTTTATAGATTAATGTATTACTTCATCATATGTTGATTTATCCATTTTAGATAACTAGTTATAACCATTTTTTATAGTGATAGCTAGGGATATAAGTAGTAAATAACCACTCTATTATGAATTTTGGGATCCACTAGATCTTACTTCATAAAAAAATAATATTCATTTCTTGGAGTAAGAGATGAAGTGGAAATTGATTGAAGACCAACCAAAGGATTAAATTGTGCTTATGATACAAAGGAAGGTTACTCCCTAGGTATATCAGTCCCTTTGAAATAATTGGTCATATCAGGATGGTAGACTATTGGTTGGAACTTACAATAAAC
Source organism: Viscum album (assembly GCA_963277665.1). Classification (NCBI taxonomy): domain Eukaryota; kingdom Viridiplantae; phylum Streptophyta; class Magnoliopsida; order Santalales; family Viscaceae; genus Viscum; species Viscum album. The sequence continues at coordinate 1,372,869,188 of OY728129.1, read as the reverse complement.
ATCTCATGTGTTCATGATCTATTTCATGTACCTCTCCTAAGAAATTACATACATGATCCTTCACATAAACTGAACTTAGAGGTCATATTGTGGTATCTTAATCTTTATTATAAGGAATAATTGGTTTAGATTATATATCATACAGAGAAATTTCCATGAAACAAGACCACTCACCTAAAAAATATTTTATGGTAAAACCACCATGTTTTGTAAGCTATGTGGGAACCTGATGATCTAATGAGGAAAAATTATCCTCAGTTTTTTCTACAAAAGTGATGAATTTTGAGGGTGAGCTTCATTTTAAGGGGTGTAGAATGAAACACCCCAATATTTTGTGAAATATTTTTTTCAGAATAATTTAATATTTTAAATTTTTTTAATTAAATGCAACAAAAATTTTATCTTTCATTATATGCAACACTAATTTTAACTTGTATTACGTGCGACACTAAGTTTAAATGAAACATGACATACTATTAAATTATTGTTATCTAAAACGATAGTTATCTCTTAGACCTCATAATAGTGGCCATGAATATGACTAAATAATTATGAAAATATATGGTTTACCCATGTATATAAAATTAATTCTTTGTTGACCAATTAATCATAAATAAAAATAAAACAAATTTGAAAATACGGGAAATCATTTTCTAAAAAACCTATTTTTATGAAAAAAAATGTGTTTCACCATAATAAAATAAAAAACTCACTTTTGTTGAATTATTTTATTCAAATTTATATATTATATATTAAATAAAATTTTAAACATTCTTCTTTGTGTTTTCTATATAAGAGATAATAATAGATACAATTTTATCCTTAAAAATGTTTTTTATAAAAAACAATTTAGTTGCCTTTTGTGCACTCATTTTAAAACTAATTTAAAACCTTAAGTGATATTAATTGGAAAAATAAATTTCTTTCATGAAATTGTAATTTCAAAATAATCTTAGGGTTAATTTATTCTAATTTTCTAAAAATATTAATTTTTTGATGGATAGTGAAAAATACTAAATTTTAATTAAACATTTGTTTTTCATTTAAATTGTTTATAAAGTAAAATAATATTTTATATTGGTTTTAAATTAAAATTATTTTAATTATATATATATTAATAAAATTGAGGTCATTTTAATCCTTTTTATATTGAAATTTGATATAAAAACTTTGTAAGCTTTGGAACATTTTCTCTTTGAAACCAAACTTTTTCATCATGTCTATGGGGTTAATTTTAAATTTAATTTTTTCACTTATATAAACTGAATTTGGAAAGTATATTCAATATTTTTAATCATCATAATTTAAATTATAAAATAATTTCAACATAATTTTTGACCAAAATGAATCTTCAGAATAGTAAAAACTAATTATCATGGTTAAGTTAAAAATGGGTTTTATCAGGGGTTAAATGAAAATTATAAGGGTTAAAATCACCTAAAAAATTGTCTAAAATATAATTTATATCCTTATTTAGAAAAAAATATCTCATTCTCTATAATATTCCATTTTAGATCCATGTGGTAAATGAAAAACATGGGTACACCTTTTTCTTTTCAAAACTTATAAGTGTGCCACTCACCTCACTTATAAAAGGTCACCCCCTTTCCTCTTCTATTCACACCTTCAAACCATTTCAGATTAGAAAATACCAACAAAAATCACTTCCCAACTTCTCTCCTCTCTTCCTATAATCCTTATTTTTTTGAAAAAAAACCAACCTAGTAAGGATTTTGGTGAAATCCTATGGAGGTTACCCGATGAAGAAGAGGTTTGAATGTGTACAGAGGAAGTGGAGACTTAAGTTAAGGTAATTATAGCCTCTTTTATTTTAATGAGACATATGAAAATCCACCACCCATTTATTTTATTTTTTGTTTTATACTTCCCCTTTGACATGTTATAGCATTAATATCCTTAATTTCATGATATTCTATGTTTCATTTAATATTATTATTTCATGGATCTTATGATTCTATGTTACCAATGTGGTACTGGTTTTATGATACAATATCATTGTTTATCAATATTGTTTATTATTATGGTTTTAATAATGAAATATTATGATATATCTCTAAAGAAACATAATAATTTTCTTCTCTTATGATTATTTCATGAGAATACTTGTTTTCCCTTCATTTTATTCTTTTTATGTAATCAAGATTTCAAAAGAATGTTTTTAATAAAAATCATTTTTATTTATATCTTTGTTTGAAAAATAATTTTTATTCCAAAACCATGTTTTCTAAAAAAATTAAAAAAATTATCTAAATGATTTATTAAAGACATTTTTACCCATGTTTTACTTTTTACAAAATATTTTTAAATGGATCATTGTTTCATTTTCAAAATAATTCACATTTGGATTTTAGTAAAAATGTGAAAGGAATAATTGTTTTAACATGTTTGCCATGAACATAATTTCACTCTATTATGAAAATTATTTTATTTAAAGCTTCCTTTATATTTTTTCATGATTATTTTTAAGCAAAAGGGTTTTCAAAAAAATTTATGAATTTTTAGTTTTAAATATTTATTTTCAATGAAAAGTTATTTTCCTCAAGAAATGTTCAAAGTGATCTTTCAAAATCATTCTCTATATAAGATGATATTCTTTGATGTAACTTGTGGTTTAATAGGGATATTATCCAAGGATACTATTATTATTCTTTTTCTAAATGATTTCTTATGAAAATATTTTTTATGAAACCCATTTTACTTCCATAGGTTATACCATAACAAAATTATTAAGAAACCCACATATTTTTCATGGGTTATGCTGTGTTGAAATGATTAAATGATTATGAAACCTATCACTTTTCCATGGGTTATGATATGATAAAATGTTTATGAAATCCATTTCATTTGATGGTTTATGATATGATGGATTTTTTATGATCATGTGGCACACATACTTTGATTTTCATTGTGTGAAGGTTGGGACCTATATCTCCCTCCAATGAATTGGGTAGAGATAGATAACTCATTATTAAATATGTTATGCGTAAACCTGATTACATGTTCATAGTTTTATGTGTAAACTTGATTACATTTTTACAATGTTATGCATGAACCTGATCACATGTTCATAATTTTATGTGTGAACCTGATTACATGTTCATAATGTCATGTGTGAACCTAGTTATATATTCACAGTGTTATGTATGGACCTATCTTTCATGTTCATGATGTTATTCTTGGGCCTAGTTTCATCGCCATAAGTCTATGTGAGGGTCTGATTTCATTTTTTTAACTAAATTATTGAACCTATCTCTATTTATACATACTCATAGTGTTATTAGCTTATGTTTATTCCATAATTCCATGTCTTATGTCAATGTTATGCTCTTTTGTATCATGTTATTTTATTTTCTTATGATTCATTTATTATGAATTACCAATCATATGTCATGACTTGATATTATGATATTTGATATTAAAGTCATGGTTTTCAAGTGTTATACCTATGTTTTTATACTTTTATGTTCATGTTATACTTATGTATCTCCCTTTTGTACCCTTACTGAGAATCTAAGATCACCCTTTATTATATTTCCTTTACCCATGTTATGAATAAAGGTTTTAAGTAGGTTATGTTTGGGAATATTACTAAAGTGGAAGATCTTTTTGGGATATGTTGAAGATATTTCTCTGAATTAGAAGATTGTGTACCAAGTCTCTAAAGACACTAAAATATTACGGTCCTCAGGCATGTGTTTGTGTAGTGTATTGGATGTTAATCTAAAAATATATAATATCTATGTATGAAATTATTGGGTCAATATAAGAAGATATGTTTTAATAGATGTGAAAATAGAACCTGAAGTTAAAAGAGGAAAACATGTCTCAAGAGATCGATGTACAAGTGATCTAAAATGATGTTGAAAAATTGAGATTCATGAACAAAATTTCACTTGAGGTTTATACTTATCTAAGGGATAATAATGACTCACACACTAATGAGTTAGAATATATTTCAAGAAGGTTGGAAAATATTAAATTTATTCCATAAAGAATAACCTTGATTAAAAATAAATCCATAAATTGAATGAAAAATGTAAGAACCTGTAACTCACATGATAAAATTAGTCAATGAAAATAAAATGTTATAATAATAAAAGGTTATCCTTAAAAATTAACTTATTCATATGAACTCAAAGATGAAATAACAAAATTTAATGATGGAAAAACTCCCTAGAATAGTGGAGGAATAATTTTACAATAAGAATACACCCAAGAAAGATATGGAGTCTTATCTTGAGAATAAAATAAAAAAAGATCCATTTATTTTAAGAGATAAATGTAGCAAAAAATCAAGTGGAATAGTTAACTTCCAAGGGTAAGAGAGTTATTTATTTTGTTTTCTGACTACTATTTTATTATCCTTTGGTATGAGATAATTAAATGACGAATAAGTATGTTGTTTGGTATGGGAAGCGTGAAAAGATTGGTATGACCCAAAGATCATGTTCCATAAGAAAACCTAGACTTATATATGATGAAACCCCTCTAAGGAATGATATGGATAGATCCATGGAAAATCTAAAAAAAAGTAAAATTGAGGAGTTAGAAATATATTAAATATGGTACCTAAAAAATTTAAGTACAATTATATGAGTTATAGAGGAAATTGTGGAGACATTTTCTTTTATTGTGGAATACATGGACATATTTCTAGTTTTTGTTTTTGAAGCATTAGAATATATTAACTACTATGAATTTTAATTATATTTTAAAAAATTAATTTAACAACCATAAAAATGAATTTATATAAATTATTCCAATAATTCATACCATTCTAATCATGTCTATAGTGTAAACATTAAGGGGAATTTAGCTGGTGTGAAATGAGAAGACTAATTCATGCCTAATGATAAATCTATTCCTTTGAGAAATATATTTCATAGGTTTGATGAAGAAGAACCAAATGCTAAAATTTTATTGAAAAAGTGTTTCAAATATAATATTGAACTAAAAATTTCTTAGGGAGACAAAAATAAGTTTTGGAAACAATAAATAATATCACTTGTTGTAGAAACAAGAAGTGATCAATGGAAATAAGTTCCATTTAGAAATCTATTTCTTAAAGAGTGTAATAATTATTATATGGAAAAATAAATAATCAAGAAGTTTTAGAGAAGTAAATTCCAATGAATGATGTAACGAGACATCCATGATGGTAAATTTATCCAAGGAAGATCATGTTGTGATTTAATCTATGAAGAAAATAACAATCCTAAGAAATTTTAAAATAAGATGGATTCTATCAAAATCAATCCAAATCAGAATATATACTCCAAATTTAAAGAAAAATGGAATATGGTGGTCTATATTGAGTCACCATAATCCTTAAATTGAGTAATCTCAAGGTTCCCTCTTCCCATGTATTTAAATATAGTTATCAAATTTTCAAATACTTTTTAGTTTTTAGAGAGATACGATCCATGGGGATGTTTTATCAAGTGATGAAAGTATTATTTTTAAATGATATAATGTTCCACTTTAACAAAGAAGTGTAAAAAGGGATATATTATTTTATATTTAATTTATAGAACAAGATTCAATAATAAGAATTAGGGAAATAGAAATTCTTTTCACAAGTAGTATCAAAGATCCAATTAAGGTGTTCGTGTCAAAATCACATATCATTAATTTGCATAAATACTTGAATAGGTATATTACCATATTAGTAATAATAAAATTGTATTCATTCTTTATTTATGTTATTCTATTAAGTGATATCTACTGATTATTTTCTAGATATCAAAGGTTTCTACTAATGGATTATTCTAAATCTATATATCTTTTCTATATAAAATTATGGTGACAAGATTTATGGGGGTTTTAGAGGTTAAGATTGAAATTTGGAAACCCCATCAAACAATTACAGACACCTGGTTATAAAGGAACAAGTTTGAGGCAATAATTGGAATCAGTTTCAACAATTAATATCATTTTTGGTGTCTATAAAATATTTTCAAAAGAATTATGATATGACTCATAAACTATGTGATTAATACTTATTCACTAATGGTTTATTGAATGTTTCCTTGGGTTCATAGGTAGAGTTACTTTGTATAATATGAGAATTATGATTATTTGTATCTTATATTAGTAAGTTAAGTGAAATATATATAAGTGATGTTATTAGTTTAATATCTTTTTTCATATACTAATATCTAACTGAGTAGGAATGGAGGATTATTTTATTTTGCATGTTTCTCATCAGAAAAAATTATACCAAGTGTGAGCTATAAAATAACATTTTTTATCTCTAATAAACACTTTTCATGTATATGAGTATATAAAGTCCCCATTAGACAACATATAATAACATCGATCAGGTGAATTGATTATTTAACACTATTCAAACTCTATCTAGATAATGTTCTATTAGATGATTTAATTATCTCATTAATTCCATCAAGTTTTTTAAAAAATATTTTTAATTTTACTAAGAAAAAATTATAGAAATCTAATTACTACCTATAAAAAATGATTCACCATGTAGATAAGGATTTTATTATTTATTAATCTTCAGCCTATATAGTTAATAGAATGAATGGATAGGTTATGAATCAAATGGATGAATATATAAAAGAGAATCCTTTTTATCATTCTTTAAGAAAATGAATTATCCAAATTGTAGCTAATGAGAAAGATACAGTCTTTTAAGGTGGAAATAACAGTTGCGAAAAATGAATTTTACCACTGTGAAGAAGTACATGAATAAATTAGGTGCATTAATTATTGAGTGTCAGGTTTTTATTTCTCCTATTTAGTTATTAAATATATCTTGTGGCACAAATATCTATATTAAAAATAATGAGACCACTTATAAAAAGTTTATTATGGGAAAACATGGAATGATTATAGAAAGGGTGGAAATCTTTAGTATCTATAGTGGGAGATAGATTATCTTTAATAAATTTGATGATAAATATATCCAAAAATATGGAAAAGGAACAAAATTTACATGATTCATATTGTATTGGTCAACCAGGGATGTTACAGAACTAGTATTGTATATTTTTATAATCACTAAGGATAATTATATATTATTCATTGAGAATGATTTACCCTAATCAAATATGGAAGTGGTAAATAACATATAAGTTAAAAATAAAAATATGCAAAAAAAATTAAACCAGATTAATTTTACCAAAATAAAATTTTTATTTTGGTAAATCATTCATTTTCATTGTATTTAATTTTTTATAAATTTTTATTTAAGAAAAAATATATATGGATGTTTAATTAAGTAATTATAAGGGATTATTGGTTCTTAATGGTTATTTATAACATAAAGATATATATTTTGATAATTAATTTTCATTAGAAAAAAATTAAATCAATTAGAATTCCTCTATCTATAACACCATACATTAACAATGATATTTGAAAGATTGGTGTCAGGCCCACTTTATTAAATAGGAATATTTTTGGATAATCCAATATGAAAAAATTATAATTTTTTATTAACACATAGGAATCCAATAAATTCTTCAATTTGTGTAGAATCATTTAGGGATAAAAGTGAGAACAATGATCATTGAATATTTTTTCATGATTCTTTAATACAATTTGGTGTCATAGAAAATAAAAATGCTCATTTTTTTCTAAAATATTTATAAGAGTTACATCATTTTCATAATAAAATATGTTAAGGATATATTATTAATAATAAATAAGAAACTAGTGTTACCATCAGTTAAGACCAAATTAAGTGAATACATCTCCAAAATGGACATCTGTAAATAAACTTATATAATAAGGATTAATAAATAAGATGATAGATCCATGTGGAATCATGAACAATGTGAATGTAAATATATTAATAAGCTATTAAATTGATATAATATGATTTTTTCCTAAGGATACGTGATATTTTTGGCACCTCCTTATTTTAATGCTCACAAAGAATGATCATTATTTTCCAAATGATGTTATTATTTTATGATAGTACATCTTTTTTGTAATAAAAATTAGCTAAGTAAAAACCTGATACTGCCAGAAATTCCACCACCAAGCATACTACCACCAGGCATGTTACTGCTAAAAATGCTACCACCTATCATGCTACCACTAGAAATTTTACCGCCAAACATGTGTTTCTTCCAGACTTGTGTTACTTCCAGATATGTGCTCACACCATACATGTGATACTGCCAGACCTTTGATACCACCGTATGTGCTACCATTGGTTTGTTCTATTGTTATTTCAGATGATATACCATTGAAAACCATACTTATGGATTGTGATACCATCAATGTTTATATACCACTAGTATTCCATCATTTTTGTTTTATCCTTCATTCAAATTTAATTCTTCCAATGGAAATTTTATGTGAGTTAGTATAGACACACTCACGTGGAATTATTAATTATGTCTCTAAACCACTCCATGAATGCATTAAAGACTAAGTTATAGGTTTTTTGATTTTTTGTATGGTATGAGGATTCGAAAAATCTTTATTATACTTCTTCTACTAATGATTTAAATATACAGAGCTATATATTCTAGATAACTCCCTCATGCATGGGTTTACACATGCATAATGAATACATATGAGTGTAAATGTGTGGAACATACTAAAAAACCAAAACGCTTCATTAATTGAAATAAGATATCTTAGTATAATTTTTTCATAGAATCTACTAATAGAAAACAAGAAATATTAAACTCTATCTTATTCTAAACCTTCAAAGAAACTTTTTAAAGGTCCTCACCATGATAAATAAAAGGAACCTAGAGCTCGTGAAGATACTCAAATTGAAAATCACCACATATTTCTATCACTTATTTTTTTCTCTCTCTTTTTATATTTTAATTTTAAGAATTGTGTTTCATTGATCTATTTATTTACACACTATCTTCTAAGTTTTAACTAGAGTGTGCTTGACACACTCTCTCTGGTTTCTTTATCTATTTACCCATGAAAATTAGGGAATAGGTTATATATTTCCTATATTGTTTTTCTTCCCATGTATAACTATGGTAGAAGCTTTGATCCCAGAAATCCTATGTACTATTGTTTTTTAAAAATAAATATAGGTTGTGGATTCAATTATTGTTATAATAATGTTCTTGGTAGTATTTGATTTACAAGTGGAGGGGATTAAGTCTCAACTTAAGACAGAAACCCTTGTTTTATTCTAATGTAAGATCTTTTGGTTGTGTTTCTAAATTTCATTGTTAAAATTTCATTCATTATTTAAATCTATAAAAAAATTAAAATTTTATATTTTGACTTAACCTATTTTTATATAAACTTTTTTATTGTGTAAATTGGTTTCAAAAGTTAAAGTGATTTCAAATAGTTTTTTAATTAATCCTTAATCTCGCTTTGAGAAATTTTTTGAAAGATACCACTTATATCATTATAATTATTTGATTGTATGGGTGTTTTTAATTAACATGGGGTAATTTTAAAGTTTTTTTGAAAAAAATAATTGGGAACTAAATTCACCCCCTCTTGAGTTATTCACTCCGAACAACATTTGGTATCAAAGGCCTTTCAAATATCTTTTCAAGTGTGATTCAGTTATCTATTAAAGATCTTAAATTTTTATCATTTATAAATATAATTATTTATAGATAATGAAATAAAAGAAGGATATTCAAACCATATGGCTCCTTATTTTAATGGAAGAAACTATGCTTAGTGGAAAATTAAAATGAAAGTTCATCTTGAAAGCTTGATTTTTGAAATATGGACTATTATTTTAGAAAAATATGAATTACTATAATCTGATAGAGCTAATTGCAGTAATCCTAATAAAGTATCTTATTATAATAATTATAAATCCATGAATTTTTTATATTGTTCTTTGTTTTATGTGAAATTTAATATAATTTCCGCATGAAATACTAATTTTGAAATTTTAGATAATTTAACTATTTATCATGAAAGAACATATGATGTAAAAGATATGAATTTAAATCCTTATACTATTAAATTTTATAATTTTAATATTATACTAGATGAGATTATTTATGATATTTATCTCACATTTAATAAGATTAAAAAAAATATTCACATGGAAAACCAATTTCTGACAAAGATCAAGTGATGCACCTAATAAGATGTTTACCAAAAAGATGGAGAGGAACCTTAGTCTCAATCAGAGAGGAATTTGATGTATGTAGGTTTCCTATCAAGGAGCTGATAATGATATATATGGTGTATGAAGAGAAACTAAAGGTAAATAAGGAATAGGAGGATAAACCAAATAGAAATTTGTAGCCTTCAAATCTACATCTTCAAAACAAAAGGATTAAATTCATATAGACATCTTAATTGATAAAGGCATCAGCTACTAAAAGTGGTGAAAAATGGACCACATGGATAGAAAATTAAAAAATTATACAAGAGAAATTAGTTATTTAATAAAACCAATTTTAAAGGAAAATATGGCCACATTTGAAATTGAAGAAATGACTAGAATAAAGATTATAATATTAATGAGATAGTTTTCTATGAGTTCAAGTGGAATGGTCATGTTACTGTTAACTGTAAAAATTTAAAATTAAAGCATAAGTGTGATGGTAATGATAAGAGGTGTATGAAACATATGAAATCAACATAGAGTGATTTAGATGATATCTCAAGTGAATCTGATTCAAGCATATATGATAACCATGATAGAATCTCATGTATTTTATGACAAACACATTCAAGGTATATAATTTATTTCCTGTATCTCTTCTCTATATTTATAATTCATCTGAAAATGAATACAATGGTGAGAATATATCTAATGAATAAATGATTGAATATTATAATATTATGGAAGATACTTTCAAGGAATTTAATTATATATATAAGATTTTAAAGAAGTGTCATACCATGACAACTAGTTTTAAAACCGATCTTAGTATTGAGAGACATAAAAATGACTAGTTTTTAAAAGAGAATAATGAGTTAAAATATCTAAAAATAAATTACTGAAATATCTACAAAGATTTAAAAATAGAATAGATAATTTTACCTAGAGTCTTGGAAATTACACTACTCAAATTTACTTACTAGTATAGGCTATTACCCTGGACAAAGGGGAGTTATTTAGAATAAAATTATTCGTAATTCCATTTCTGAAAAATATTTTACTAGTTTTTATTCTTTTGAAACAAATAGATTTTTTATTTATAAAAGATTAAATTCTTCATTTAGGAAACCTATTACGCAATATTGGGTTTCTAAAGCTTTGTTTACTATCATTTCTATACCCAAGAAAAATTTGGTACCAAATAAATTTTTTGTTTAAAATTTAATTTGTAGGAAACTTACTAGAAAATATCCAGTAAGAACTTATGGCACCTAAAAAGTGGATATTCTAGACATATGAATACAAATTATTCATGTTTTAAGAGCGTGATAAGGTGTATGGTGGAAATTTATCTTTTGGTGATGATTCTAAAGAAAAAATAATTGGAATTTTTCAAATAAATAACTCTAACATTATTTTAATTTCTAAATTTTTATTTTAAGATGGATCAAAGTATAATCTTCTTAGCATCTCACAGCTTTGTGATGATGGTTTTCTTGTTAAATTTAAAAATAATTCATGAAATGTCTTTGACTCTAAAGTTATTTAGTTTTTACTGCTTTAATAAATGATAATGTTTATGTTATTAATTTATATTCTTTATTATCTCAAAATATTTCATATCTAAATGCATTTCACAAATAATATTGGCTCAAACAAAATAGATTATGCCATTGAAATATTCATTCACTTAGAAGGATCACTTTAATGGGTAAGTAAAAGAACAACCTAAACTATAATCCCTAAATGATAAAGTTTATATCCCATGTCAAAAAAGGAAACAATGTTAAATATATTTCAAAAAAGATAAGTAAGTTTCAATTTCTCAACCCTAAGATTGGGTTCACATGGAATTTTTTGGACCTTCTAGAGTTTCTATCTTAAATGGGAAGAACTTTTTTTATGTTCCCATAGATGAAATTTCTAGATATACTTCGGTATTATTTATAGCACAAAAAAGTGAATCTTTTTTTTATTTTACCAAGTATGCTAAATCTCTAAAAAATATTAGTGGGCATATAATTAAGCCTTTAAGAAATGATCATGGCCATGAGTTTTAAAATCAATATTTTAAATCTGTTTGCTCAAAAATAGAAACAATCATAACTTTTCTATGCCTATAACTCCATATCTGAATGGTGTATTGGAATATATAAATATAACTATAAAACCCTGATATTTTTATGAAATGGATCTTTAAATAATTTGAGTTCTTTAAAAGTCTATGTTGCATGAGCCGCGAAATATTATATGTCCATTATAACCCAGTCATTAAATTGGTGGGAATATATATGAATAACTATTTTGTGAAATAAATATAAAATTAAAAAAAAATATTAATGAACTTGTAAGTTCTTAGAAAATTATCTAGTAATTGTTTTAGTAAAGTCACTTTATTGTTTAAAAATAAGTTTTCTTTAAAAATTAGTTTTTCTTCTCTTTATGAGTGAATGTTAATTTCGAGAAGTTCTAGAAAATTTATTTGAAAAATTTTATTTCATTTTTGAATTTTTAATGAATAAATTATCTTAATATTATTTTATATAATTTTTCTAAAAACATTTATATTTTTCAAGGAATGGTGAAAATACTGATTTTTTTATTAAACTGTATTTTCTTTTAAAATATTTACAAGGTAAAATTTTTTTTTGGATTAGTTTTATATTTCAATTGGTTAATTTTTATTTAAAATAATACAATTATGGTTTTTTAAAAGGATTTTATACTTGAATTTATTATAAAAACATTTTATGCTTAAAAAGGACATTTTTCAGAAAACAGTTTTTCATTCCGTTTTATCGGTTTTATTTATAATTAAATTCAACAAATTTTGCATTTTGAACTTTAAAAAATAGAAAAAAAAATTGGATTCATAAGTTATAAATTTATTAAATAGGTCCCTTTTATTTTTATCTAATATGAATAGTAACCCTGGTAAATTATGTTACCACAATAAAGGGTAAATTTAGTGATTTAGGTTAAAAATAAAATGATAAGGACTCTAAAATGACCCTAAAATTTTCCAAAATCTTATTAGATGAATAAAATTAGACTATTAACATATAATAATCTAAATTAATTTGTTTATTATATACTTTTCAATGAAAATTACTTATATAATATTTAAATCAAGGAATGCCACAAAAGGACATTTTCTTTGTCTTAAATAACCCATATGTGTCCACATGGGGAAAATATAGGTTATGAATGAATCTAATTGTCCATTTTTAACTTAAAACATATTTTAATGATATAAATTTATATTTTAATTTTTTGGACACATGAATTAGATTATGATATATATAATATTTTATTTAATAAAAATTCAAAGATGTCGTATTCATGTTTTAAATATTGTACCATTTTTAATATAGGGTTAACCTAAAGATATATTCTATAATAAATATTATTTTTAAATATAAAATATTTATCAATATAGTGTTACTTTATTTATAATTTTAAGTGAATAAAAAATTACCTTAAATTCTTACACAACATTGATGCAGTATTTATTTTATTAATGGAATATCAAATAGATGTTATTACATTTTTTAAAAATATATATAATTTGAGATCATTAATGTGATAAATGTATTTTTTTGATGAACTTGACATGTTATGTATGTAATAAAATATTTGGTTCGAAGTTTACTTATTATATTGATATTTTTAAAATTCCAAGTAATGAATAGTGTCAAAATTGACACTAATAATATCTTATCAAAATAATATTTTATTAAATTATTTTAAAAAATAAAACATTTTTAAAACTAAAAATAATTATAATATAGTCTAAAAATTTATGAATTTTCATTTATGGTCAAATTTACATCACATAAGTAAAAATTATAACCTTTTAATATTAACTAATTTGTTACCATAGTTAAAATAAAAATAGATTAACTAAGGGTTAATCAAAATGATAAAGTTTAAAATAATACCAAAACTTTTCTAAAACCTATTGGATGATGGTATTACAACCTTATATTGTCTTATATTAGAATATATCTCTATTGTTTGGAATTTGGATATAAAATAAATTTATTATAATTTAATCTTTTGAGAAATTCTAAAAGTACCCCTCACCTCAATTATAAAAGGGAACCTCCTCCCTCACTTCTTCACATCACTTTAAGCCTTCAACATTGATCAAACCCTATCAATTTCTCTTATAAACTTATATTGAAATATTATAGATTTTATTCCTCTAAAAATACCAACCCTAGTGTCCCTAAGAAAAGATCTAATGGAACTTCACTGAAGAAGAGGTAATCATCTTTATCGACTCTTTCAAGGTTATTTCTTATTATAATTCCTCTTCATGTGTTTTTTAAATTATAAATTAATAAATAAAGAATCGTATATATTTATATATTTTATTATTATTATTATTGGAAAACCATATTCAATATTTTATCTGTCCTATGAAAAATAAAAGCATCGCACGTGAATACGTATGGATTACCATCTCCATGTCATGGTATAATCTATTTTTCATCACTACTTTACTTGGATGGGTATAATTATGGATATAATAGATATAAATGAAAATTATAACATGATATTTATTCTTTAAAAAAGTAATTTACCATCCACTTCTTTCCCTTTTCACCATTAAGGGAATGATATTATCACTCGTGCTTACGTACGGCCTACCATCTCTAGGACGTGATTTGATCCATTTTTCGTGATCACCATTAAAGAATGATTATATAAATGTATATAATGAATAAATATTATATATATTTGAAAGTGCGGCCGATTGTCGCCTATCGACCGTTCAAGGTTCCGGTGCTCTGCTAATGTGTATAGCAGCACTCGGGTCGAATCCTCGGCGATGACACTTTGTGATAGTCGTTTGTTTTTAGTTGATTGTATTTTGATTAGAGGGGTTTGTTTGCAGAGCTTAATTGAAATGATTTATGGATGATGTTTGATTTACCAAATTGATAAAGATTGGGGTGAGTTCATTATTGGGGAGTTAAGCATGTGATATCCTTGAGCCTTACTTTGTATTTCATTAAATTGACACCCATGTCATAAGTTGACGTTGATTGGAATTCCTAAGTGTGAAGACTTTAATCAAAGCCTTAACATAACTTAGGGTTCTAATATCAATCAAAACTTATTTATGGTAGTGTATTTATGGTTCAAATAATCCATGGAAACCACTCGTTAAACAAAACATATCATTAATCCATGACATATTAAGTTTAACATACACAATATTAATTTAAAGAATACTCATCGAGCAAAACTCTCAATCACTTAACATCCCCGAATTATAACTCACACCAATGAGAGATTTACTCATCCATTTGGATGTTTAATATTCTGGTTAAAATAATTATGATGATAAATTAATAATAGAATAAAAATAAAGGGATTAGAAAAGAGTCGTACGTTGACACACACACACGAACGATGATGATAATTAAAAACGGATTTTCGATTGAATGAGGAAGCAAAAGAAGGGAAGAGGATTCAACTGAATTTAAACTATTTTAAGAACATAAATATTAAACTACATAATGTGGATGAGAATAAGAGATATTGAATATGTAACTTTCATTAAAACATAATTACAAAGAAACAGAATTACAAGATTACAAAAATGAAGAACACAAAAGTAAGTGAAAACAAAGAGAGGAGGAAAGGTCTCTCAAGTGAAAACTTGAGTATGTCAGGTCCTCCCAAGCCTTTGGAAAATCTTTGTTCATTCCAATATTATCTCCTCTTTTCTGAAATGCCAACCCCTCTCAAGGAGAGAAGGGGAAAGTATTTATAGCCCAAGGAGTGGACTGTTTGCATTCCCAATCTGTCCCTCCACTTGAATCGCCAATTTGGCTTTTCATACAGCCGAATCTTAAAATATCTACTTCTTAAAAGTTGTAGAAAATAATGTTTTCCGACTACTCTCAAAATTTAGAGTCATTTGAACATAAGGAGAAAAATTTATGGCCGGTTTATTAAACAAGGTTAAACTGTCCATTTCAATTCAGTATTTTTAAAGTCCATAATGTGAAAGGGTTTTTGAATATGAATATGCCTTCAAATCCGAATGTTTTATTCAACAAAGTCGGCCGTCTATATCTCCTATTTCATAATGAAAAATATCCGCTCGATTTGATGCTTACATCATGAGATATGTCATGCATACTATACTGATTTTAATTCTCGACCAGAATGGTGGGCTGGACTTCAAAGCTTTATTTGGGCCCCTTGTACTTGGATTTGAGCCTTGAAATTTTTATCCAAGATGACATGTAGTGTCCCCCAAATTATGGTGGAGAGTTAATGTTTTTGGACGTCTTTATTGATCCCAGTAAATCAATCTTCAAGGCTGGTCCCGTTTGTTCATAGATTCTTTGGTCTTGTTTGTGAGGACCATATGACCCTTCAAATGGAAGAATTGGATCATGGTTCCTTCTAATGAAATGTTGTATATTGAAAGGAGAATCCTAAAAAACAGGAACCACACAATCTGGATCAGTATAGTGACAGTTATTATTAAAACATTAAACTGACTCAATTGTACTACTTCTAAAAATGCTCAAAAATTATACTTAATATTAAAACATTAATATTTCACACAAATTATGCACATTTCATATAAAATAAGTAACGGGGGAATATAATAAGTCATGAAAATATTAATAACATCAATATTACCTTAATTTAATTTTTTATATTGGATAATTATATATTATCCATAATAATCGAGACTTATATGACAAAACATGCATACAATTGAAGCAGTTAACACCCAAAAGAAGGGTAATAACGAAATATAATTAACAAATGGGTGATAAGATGATATAATAGAATATTATATTATATCATAAATATGAATATTCTTTTATTATAAATTAATAAAATTATTTAAACCATTATATAGGAGGCTTAGATATGTATGAATGAAATGAGACCTAAGGTAAGGGTTAATGTCACAATCTCATTTTATTTAGGATTTTTTATATGTAAGCATCTATTAGAGAATATTATTATTCTGTGTCATTATTTCCTAAAAATATTTTCAAAAATAATTTTACTGTTCTACTAAAAAAATTTATAGTCATTTTTACCCATTTTCTAATTTTTACCAAATAGTTTGAAAAGAATATTTTTCCACTCTGATGGTCTTGGAAATAAACCATGACTAATATGGAAGTGATTTTCTATTATTATGTGTATTCCACAATTCCATTTCATATTTTATAATTTGATTAAATTTTTTTTGATTCTTTTTGAACTTTTATGATTTATTCCATGATTCAATATCATAATTATTGATATGAAGAATGTGATTTTCAAAAGTTATATTCATATTCTTATACCCTTATTCTTATTTTACATCCCATGTTACCCTTAATTAGAATCTCATCTCACCATTTTATTATGTTTCTTTTCCTTGGGTTATAAAGAATTTTTTTAGGTAGGAGTATGAAAGGGGAAGATCTTTGTGGGAAACATTGAAGATCTTTCACTAAACTAGAAGTTTGTGTTCCAAGTTTCCAAAGGAACTACACTATTATAGTCCTTGAGTGTGTGTTTTTTGTAATGTAATGAATATTCATCTAAAAATATGTAATTTCCATTTATTAAAACCTGGGGTCATTATAATAACCCTTCTAGAAATTTCTTGGATCTTGATCAATGAGTATGAATTACTTGTTTATTTTTTGGAAGAAGCTGTGAATACATTTTTTTACATAATTAATATAGTTTCAATAAAACTTTTCTTAAATATAAATACATATGAATTATGTAATGGTAAAAAAAGGATAATTAAATTGTAGTTTTTTGTTGAAAAGTCTTTCTTCTTAATACTAAGGATAATCAGGACAAGCTTCCTTCCAAGAGTGATAAGGAATTTTCTTTGGTTATTCAACTTCTAGTAAATCATATAGGTTGTATAATAGAATAACAAAGATTGTGGAAGAATTTATTCATGTAAAATGTTATTAAATAGATCCACATGACACTAATACCCCATTATACAACCTTAATGATGATATATAAAATATCAATATCAATATTAAACCTTCTGAAAATTATGTTAAACAGCCATAAAAATCATTCAGTTCTGAGGAACAACCTCAACCTGAACCTGTAGAAGACTATGTGGTTTCTATACATTATTTTCCTAGAACTATTAGGACTCATAGATACCATCCTCTAGATATGTTGGTTGGAAATCTTGATATAGGTACGCAAAATAGAGCTTCTATTTTAAATCAGGTTGAACATCTTGTCACATCTTGAACCTAAGAACATCAATGATGCAATTAATGACGAATTGTGGGTGATGGAATTACAATAATAACTTGATAAATTTTAATGTAATAGAGTTTTTGGAATAATATTTAGACCTAAATACACTCTAACTATTTGAAATAAGTGGATTTTTAGAAATAAAGTTGATGAGTTAGGTACTATAGTCAAAAATAAACCTATATTAGTTGTACAAGGATAAAGTCCAAAAGAGGGTATTGAATATGAGGAATCTTTTTCATGATTGGATACACATGAAGCCATTATAATACCACTTTCTTATATATCACATTTCAATTTAAAATTATATAAAATGGATTTCAATAGTGAATTCTTAAATGGTTATATATTTGACGATGTTTTAGTTGAACAACCACTTGGATTTACAAATCCTCATTTTCTAAATAAATTTTTTAAATTAATAAAATCTTTATAAAGTTTAAAATAAGATCTTATATATTGGTATGATAGGATCATATATTTTATAATTTATAATGGTTTTTAAAAAGAAATCTCTTATCCTTCTCTTTCTATAAAAATAATTTCAAAAGATGTTTTTTTGGTAAAAATTTAGGTTGATGATACTATTTTTGGATCTTCTAGAAATTCTTTGTGTACTGATTTTTCAAAAATGATGAAAAGTGTTTTTAAAATGAGTTTAATAGGAGAACTAAAATTATTTCTTTGTTTTTATATTTTTAAAAATAAATACGGAATTATTTTCAATCAATATAAGTACACTAATTATCTTCTAAAACATTTGGGTTTGGATAGAACTAAAAGTAATGATACACCCATGAGTACCATCTTTAATTAGATATTGATGAAACTTTAATGATATTAGATCAAACCAATTATAGAGGAATGATTAAAATCTCATTATTCATAACTTCTAGCTAGATAGATATTATGTTTAGTGTGTGTATGTGTTTCTATTTTCTAGGAAATCCTTAGGAATCGCATTTAATTTCTGTTAAATGATTTTTTAAATACCTTAAATATAAATCTAATTTAGGACTATTCTATCCTATAGGACAAGAATTTGATTTAGTAAGTTATTCAGATGTATAATTTTGTGTATTTAAGTTATATTTAAAAATAACCTCTGTAACATGTCACCTTTTGGGAAAGTATCTAGTATCTTGGTGTAGTAAAAAGTAATATTTTGTTGGACTATCTACTATTGAGGATGAGTATATAGATGTATGAAATTGTTTTGAATAGATTTTGTAGATGAAACACACATTTCAAAATTATGGATATTAATTCAGATAGGTCCCTGTAAATTTTGAGAGTACAAGTGTGATAAATATTTCCAAGATTCTGGTTTCTAATTCTAGGAAAAATCATATTGATGTAATACATAACTTTTTGAGATACCATTTCCAAAAAAAATTGATATAACCCTTGAATTAATAGAAACTGAACATCAACTTGATGATATTTTTACAAATCACTTAAATTATGAGAGATTGACCTATATCAAAAATTATATAAGTATAATAAACTTTGGTCAATCCATCATCTTAGAATATCCACCATGAAAAGATCCACCGTTGGAAGATCCACCATTGGATGATCCTATATTAAAATATCCACCATTAGAAGATCCACTGGTGGATGATCCACCATTGGAAGATCCACCATTTGAAGATCCACCATTAGAAGATCCACCATTGGTGATCCACAGTTGGAGGTCCACCATTGGTGATCTACTGTTGGTGGTCCACCGTTGGTGCTCCACTATTAGTGATCCACCATTAGAGTGGTCTATCATTCATGAAATATTTATTATTATTCTTCAATATATAATTTAAATCTATAACTCTATATATTTTGAATATCTCCCTCATGTGTATGGTTACACTCACATACTGAATACATATGAGTGTGAAAGTGTGGAAAATACCAAACCACCAGAAACCTTTTTATAGTAAATTAAGATATCTAAGTATTATTTTTTAAAAGAATCTATAGATAGAAAACATGAACACTATGACTCTCTAATTTCCTGCACTTTTAGAGAAACTTATTCAAGATCCTCACCAAGAAAAATATGAGAAACCTTAAGCTTAAGAAGCTATTTTGAGTGAGAAACAATATAAATTTAAATATCTTATCATTTGATCTCTCTATTTATGTTTTAATTTAGAGCATCATGTTGTATTTCTTAGTTTATCTACACACAATATCTTATGTGCTTTAACTTGAGTGTTCCTAACACGCTATCTCTAATTTATGTATCTGTATACCCATGGAAACTATAGAAGAGGTCTTGTGTGGCCTTTATTTTTTTATTCCCATGTATAACTATGGAATAGGTTTTAAACCTATATAGCATGTGTGTTTTTTTATAAAAACCTAATCCAGGTTGTGGATCTGTTATCTTTTTAGTAATCTTCTTATTAGTAATTTATTTCCATGTGGAAGGGATTAAGTATCTTCTTGAGACCAAACCCCCTGTTTTATTCCTATATGTGATATTTTGGTTTTTTTCTAAATTTCAATGTTAAAAATTAATTTTGTTTATTGGAATATATAAAAATAACTTCTACTTTGATAGTTAGTCTTAACGTGTGTTTATATAAATTATTTCATTAAGTAAATTGATTTCAAAAGTTAAAGTGATTTCAAATATTATTTTAATTGCACACGTGGTTTGACACTCCTAGGGGATATGTTTTAGAAATTCAAAAACTATTTATGAATCACCATAAAGGATTTAAATAGATTATGGTGATAGATCACCTAGTATAAACCTAAGGTTTTATAGATTAAAAATAATGTGTCATGATTTAGAAATCCTATAATTTATTTTTCATGATTACATGGTTTTCCACTATGATTAGTGTTTCTCACACTATTCTTTTTGGTTTTAGTCAGTGGTAGGAACCAGAAGGAACTGGGTTAACATTGAATGTGATGGAAATTTTTTTGATGAGCACCCAAATGGGATAATGACTAGAGAGAAGGATATTATGATTATTCCTAATAAGTTTTCATAGAATATGATTAACAACATGCACCTTAACCAACTCTCACACTCACCAAATAAGAAAAGGATAAAGTTTACTAAGATTTTTGGTAGTGGAGACCATGGAGGAAAGAAGATTTGGTTTTCTAAATATCAATAATGTGGGAAGAATAACTCAATGAAATATCTCATAGGGATGCGAAGATGTTTTGGTTGTTGAAAAGAAGGACATGAGGCAAGTAACTTAAAAGGAAAAAATGAAATGTTTGGTTAACATAATGGATGAGAATAATTGTCTCTCTGTGTTATCATTGAATTTTGAATGTTTTAAATGTGTAAAGTATGGGCATTATATAAATCGATGTCCTAAGGGAAAATCTTATGAAGGGAATTAGAAAGATTGTAAGAGTAACTATTTTGCTGTTTTTGATGAAGATACTATGAATGACATATGAAAATAAAGAGGTATTAAAGAATAAGATGATGAAACCTAGTTAATGTCCTATGGATATGGTGGAATAATTGATGTGTTTATGTATTGGAATTCCATAATTATGAATATATATAAGGATTGTTTGTACAATTTTTTCATTAAGGGTTTCTAATAATATGTTGAATGCTATTGATGATCTATAAAATTTATTTAATGGTAAGGTGATACATTATGAAACACACATTTTTAAGAAAATATATCCCTTAATATATTTTTGATACTAATATAATTATGTTTGGACAAATAGATGGTTGATATGGATAAATTAAATTGGATAGCATTTATTTCCTTAGAAATAGTTAATGATTTGTTGACAAAGTGGTTTATACTATCACTGATGGAGTTTACAGTATTTTTGGATTAAAGGAATATAAAAAATAATCTATGTTTTATTTAATGAATAAGGAAGAATGTATGTTTTCAATAAGGTTTTATGGTGATTTAGGTTAATAAAATTCCTCAATGGAATATATGATAAAGGTATTCATACGTTTGGTATATGATAATCAAGACCCACTTTTGGATATATGGTGGATTAATGTTAAGTTTATTTTGAGAAATTTAGTGGCCTTATTTATAAATTTTGAATTTTTTAAGGGTTATAAGGTTAAAAATTTATGAAATTGTTTATGTTTAATTTTGGATGAGGTTTTATTTATTAATGTTTTTTTTTTGAAAAGTGATGACATGATGATGATTTTATAGATTAATGTATTACTTCTTCATATGATGATTTATCCATTTTAGATAACTAGTTATAACCATTTTTTATGGTGATAGCTAGGGATATAAGTAGTAAACAACCACTCTATTATGAATTTTGGGATCCACTAGATCTTATTTCATAAAAAAATAATATTCATTTCTTGGAGTAAGAGATGAAGTGGAAATTGATTGAAGACCAACCAAAGGATTAAATTGTGCTTATGATACAAAGGAAGGTTAATCCCTAGGTATATCAGTCCCTTTGAAATAATTGATCATATCAGGATAGTAGACTATTGTTTGGAACTTACAATAAACATCTCATGTGTTCATGATATGTTTCATGTACCTCTCCTAAGAAATTACATACATGATCCTTCACATAAAATGAACTTAGAGGTCATATCACAGTAGCTTAATCTTTCTTATAAGGAATAATTGGTTTAGATTATAGATTATACAGAGAAATTTCCATGAAACAAGACCACTCACCTAAAAAATATTTTATGTTAAAACCACCATCTTGTGTATGCTATGTGGGAACCTGATGATCTAATGAGGAAAAATTATCCTCAGTTTTTTCTAAAAAAGTGATTAATTTTGAGGGTGAGCTTCATTTTAAGGGGTGTAGAATGAAACACCCCAATATTTTGTGAAATATGTTTTTCAGAATAATTTAATATTTTAAATTTTTTTCATTAAATTCAACAAAATTTTTATCTTTCATTATATGCAACACTAATTTTAACTTGTATTACATGCGACACTAAGTTTAAATGAAACATGACATACTATTAAATTATTGTTATCTAAAACGATAGTTATCTCTTATACCTAATAATAGTGGCCATGAATATGACTAAATAATTATGAAAATATATGGTTTACCCATGTATATAAAATTAATTCTTTGTTAACCAATTAATCATAAATAAAAATAAAACAAATTTTAAAATACGGGAAATCATTTTCTAAAAAACCTATTTTTATGAGAGAAAAAAATGTGTTTCACCATAATAAAATAAAAAACTCACTTTTGTTGAATTATTTTATTGAAATTTATATATTATATATTAAATAAAATTTTAAACATTCATCTTTGTGTTTTCTATATAAGAGATAATAATAGATACAATTTTATCCTTAAAAATGTTTTTTATAAAAAACAATTTAGTTGCCTTTTATGCACTCATTTTAAAACTAATTTGAAACCTTAAGTGATATTAATTGGAAAAATAAATTTCTTTCATGAAATTGTAATTTCAAAATTATCTTAGGGTTAATTTATTCTAATTTTCTAAAAATATTAATTTTTTGATGGATAGTGAAAAATACTAAATTTTAATTAAACATTTTTTTCATTTAAATTGTTTATAAAGTAAAACAATATTTTATATTGGTTTTAAATTAAAATTATTTAAATTATATACATATTAATAAAATTTAGGTCATTTTAATCCTTTTTATATTGAATTTTGATATAAAAACTTTGTAAACTTTGGAACATTTTCTCTTTGAAACCATACTTTTTCATCATGTCTATGGGGTTAATTTTAAATTTAATTTTTCCACTTATATAAACTGAATTTGGAAAGTATATTCAATATTTGTAATCATCATAATTTAAATTATAAAATAATTTCAACTTAATTTTTGACCAAAATGAATCTTTAGAATAGTAAAAACTAATTATCATGGTTAAGGTAAAAATGGGTTTTATCAGGGGTTAAATGAAAATTATAAGTGTTAAAATCACCTAAAAACTTGTCTAAAATATAATTTATATCCTTATTTAGAAAATAGAATCTCTCATTCTCTATAATATTTAATTTTAGATCCATGTGGTAAATGAAAAACATGGGTACACCTTTTTCTTTTCAAAACTTATAAGTGTGCCACTCACCTCACTTATAAAAGGCCACCCCCTTTCCTCTTCTATTCACACCTTCAAACCATTTCAGATTAGAAAATACCAACAAAAATCACTTCCCAACTTCTCTCCTCTCTTCCTATAATCCTTATTTTTTTGAAAAAAAACCAACCTAGTAAGGCTTTTGGTGAAATCCTAAGGAGGTTACCCAATGAAGAAGAGGTTTGAATGTTTACAGAGGAAGTGGAGACTTAAGTTAAGGTAATTATAGCCTCTTTTATTTCTATGAGACATATGAAAATCCACCACTCATTTATTTTATTTTTTGGTTTATACTTCCCCTTTGACATGTTATAGCATTAATATCCTTAATTTCATGATATTCTATGTTTCATTTAATATTATTATTTCATGGATCTTATGATTCTATGTTACAAATGTGGTAATGGTTTTATGATACAATATCATTGTTTATAAATATTGTTTATTATTATGGTTTGAATAATGAAATATTATGATATATCTCTAAAGAAACATAATAATTTTCTTCTCTTATGATTATTTCATGAGAATACTTGTTTTCCCTTCATTTTCTTCTTTTTATGTAATCAAGAGTTCAAAATAATGTTTTTAATAAAAAACATTTTTATTTATATCTTTGTTTGAAAAATAATTTTTATTCCAAAACCATGTTTTCTAAAAAAATTAAAAAAATTATCCAAATGATTTATTAAAGACATTTTTACCCATGTTTTAGCTTTAACAAAATGTTTTTAAATGGATCTTTGTTTCATTTTCTAAATAATTCACATTTGGATTTTAGTAAAAATGTGAAAGGAATAATTGTTTTAACATGTATGCCATGAACATAATTTCACTCTATTATGAAAATTATTTTATTTAAAGCTTCCTTTATATTTTTTCAAGATTATTTTTAAGAAAATTGATTTTCAAAAAAATTTATGAATTTTTAGTTTTAAATATTTATTTTCAATGAAAAGTTATTTTCCTCAAGAAATGTTAAAAGTGATCTTTCAAAATCATTCTCTATATAAGATGATATTCTTTGATGTAATTTGTGTTTTAATAGGGATATTATCCAAGGATACTATTATTATTATTTTTCTAAATGATTTCTTATGACAATATTTTTTATGAAACCCATTTTACTTCCACAGGTTATACCATGACAAAATTATTAAGAAACCCACTTATTTTTCATGGGTTATGCTGTGATGAAATGATGAAATTATTATGAAACCTACCACTTTTCCATGGGTTATGATATGATAAAATGTTTATGAAATCCATTTCATTTGATGGTTTATGATATGATGGATTTTTTATGATCATGTGGCACACATACTTTGATTTTCATTGTGTGAAGGTTGGGACCTATATCTCCCTCCAATGAATTGGGTAGAGATAGATAACTCATGAGTAAATATGTTATGCGTAAACCTGATTACATGTTCATAGTTTTATGTGTAAACTTGATTACATTTTTACAATGTTATGCATGAACCTGATCACATGTTCATAATTTTATGTGTGAACCTGATTACATGTTCATAATGTTATGTGTGAACCTAGTTATATATTCACAGTGTTATGTATGGACCTATCTTTCATGTTCATGATGTTATTCTTGGGCCTAGTTTCATCGCCATAAGTCTATGTGAGGGTCTGATTTCATTTTTTTAACAAAATTATTGAACCTATCTCTATTTATACATACTCACAGTGTTATTAGCTTATGTTTATTCCATAATTCCATGTCTTATGTCAATGTTATGCTCTTTTATATCATGTTATTTTATTTTCTTATGATTCATTTATTATGAATTACCAATCATATGTCATGACTTGATATTATGATACTTGATATTAAAGTCATGCTTTTCAAGTTTTATACTTATGTTTTTATACTCTTATGTTCATGTTATACTTATGTATCTCCCTTATGTACCCTTACTGAGAATCTAAGATCGCCCTTCATTATATTTCCTTTATCAATGTTATGAATAAAGGTTTTAAGTAGGTTATGTTTGGGAATATTACTAAAGTGGAAGATCTTTTTGGGATATGTTGAAGATATTTCTCTGAATTAAAAGATTGTGTACCAAGTCTCTAAAGACACTAAAATATTACGGTCCTCAGGCATGTGTTTGTTTAGTGTATTGGATGTTAATCTAAAAATATATAATATCTATGTATGAAATTCTTGGGTCAATATAAGAGGATATGTTTTAATAGATTTGAAAATAGAACCTGAAGTTAAAAGAGGAAAACATGTCTCAAGAGATCGATGTACAAGTGATCTAAAATGATGTTGAAAAATTGAGATTCATGAACAAAATTTCAGTTGAGGTTTATACTTATCTAAGGGATAATAATGACTCTCACACTAATGAGTTAGAATATATTTCAAGAAGGTTGGACAATATTAAATTTATTCCATAAATAATAACCTTGATTAAAAATAAATCCATAAATTGAATGAAAAATTTAAGATCCTGTAACTCACATGATAAAATTAGTCAAGGAAAATAAAATGTTATAATAATAAAAGGTTATCCTTAAAAATTAACTTATTCATATGAACTCAAAGATGAAATAACAAAATGTAATGATGGAAAAACTCCCTATAATAGTGAAGGAATAATTTTCTAATAATAATACACCCAAGAAAGATATGGAGTCTTATCTGGAGAATAAAATATAAAAAGATCCATTGATTTTAAGAGATAAATGTGGCAAAAAATCAAGTGGAATAATTAACTTCCAAGGGTAAGAGAGTTATTTATTTTGTTTTTTGACTACTATTTTATTATCCTTTGGTATGAGATAATTAAATGACGAACAAGTATGTTGTTTGGTATGGGAAGCGTGAAAAGATTGGTATGACCCAAAGATCATGTTCCATAAGAAAACCTAGACTTATATATGATGAAACCCCTCTAAGGAATGATATGGATAGATCCATGGAAAATCTAAAAAAAAGTACAATTGAGGAGTTAGAAATATATTAAATATGGTACCTACAAAATTTAAGTACAATTATATGAGTTATAGAGGAAATTGTGGAGACATGTTCTTTTATTGTGAAATA
The DNA here is from genome assembly GCA_963277665.1 of Viscum album. Classification (NCBI taxonomy): domain Eukaryota; kingdom Viridiplantae; phylum Streptophyta; class Magnoliopsida; order Santalales; family Viscaceae; genus Viscum; species Viscum album. The sequence continues at coordinate 1,372,841,709 of OY728129.1, read as the reverse complement.
CATGGACATATTTCTAGTTTTTTTTTAAGCATTAGAATATATTAACTACTATGAATTTTAATTATATTTTAAAAAATTAATTTAACAACCATAAAAAGGAATTTATATAAATTATTCCAATAATTCATACCATTCTAATCATGTCTATAGTGTAAACTTTAAGGGGAATTTAGCTGGTGTGAAATGAGAAGACTAATTCATGCCTAATGATAAATCTATTCCTTTGAGAAATATATTTCATAGGTTTGATGAAGAAGAACCAAATGCTAAAATTTTATTGAAAAAGAGTTTCAAATATAATATTGAACTAAAAATTTCTTAGGGAGACAAAAAATAAGATTTGGAAACAAGAAAGAAGATCACTTGTTGCAGAAACTAGAAGTGATCAATGGAAATAAGTTCCATTTTGAAATCTATTTATTAAAGAGTGTAATAATTATTATATGGAAAAATAAAGAATCAAGAAGTTTTAGAGAAGTAAATTCCAATGAATGATGTAACGAGACATTCATGATGGTAAATTTATCCAAGGAAGATCATGTTGTGATTTAATCTATGAAGAAAATAACCAGCCTAAGAAATTTTAAAATAAGATGGATTCTATCAAAATCAATCCAAATCAGAATATATACTCCAAATTTAAATAAAAATGGAATATGGTGGTCTATATTGAGTCACCATAATCCTTAAATTGAGTAATCTCTAGCTTCCCTCTTCCCATGTATTTAAATATAGTTATCAAATTTTCAAATAATTTTTAGTTTTTAGAGAGATACGATAAATGGGGATGTTTTATCAAGTGATGAAAGTATTATTTTGAAATGATATAATGTTCCACTTGAACAAAGAAGTGTAAAAAGGGATATATTATTTTATCTTTAATTTATAGAACAAGATTCAATAATAAGAATTAGGGAAATAGAAATTCTTTTCACAAGTATTTTCAAAGATCCAATTAAGGTGTTCGTGTCAAAATCACATATCATTAATTGGTATAAATACTTGAATAGGTATATTACAATATTAGTAATAATAAAATAGTATTCATTCTTTATTTATGTCATTCTATTAAGTGATATCTACTTATTATTTTCTAGATATCAAAGGTTTCTACTAATGGATGATTCTAAATCTATATATCTTTTCTATATTAAATTATGGTGACAAGATTTATGGGGGTTTTAGAGGTTAAGATTGAAATTTGGAAACCCCATCAAACAATTAGAGACACCTGGTTATAAAGGAACAAGTTTGAGGCAATAATTGGAATCACTTTCAACAATTAATATCATTTTTGGTGTCTATAAAATATTTTCAAAAGAATTATGATATGACTCATAAACTATGTGATTAATACTTATTCACTAATGGTTTGTTGAATGTTTGCTTGGGTTCATAGGTGGAGTTCCTTTGTATAATATGAGAATTATGATTATTTGTATCTTATATAAGTAAGTGAAGTGAAATATATATAAGTGATGTTATTAGTTTAATATCTTTTTTCATATACTAATATCTAACTGAGTAGGAATGGAGGATTATTTTATGTCTCATTATCAAGTGATAAGATCACTCACTAAAATAATTTAAAAATGAAACCATAGTTAAGATGTTTTGGGATATTAAAAGTAAAATTTGAAGTTTCATTTAGAATTTAGATTCAAGAAATTGGTATCAGTTGGGATGTAACTAGAAAGTTTATATCCATGAATTTTATTTCAAGGGGAGGATCCTAGACCTTATAAATTTTATAATAGGACTACATTAAGTTAGGAAAAGATTCATTGATTATTACCCATGAATAAATATCTGTATCATACAACATGGTATCAAATGATATCCCCAAATAATCTTTCAAGTGAAGGGTTTTCAAAGTGGAATTAGATGAGTTTACTAGGGAGTATCAAATTGAGTGGTATTCTCTCATGGAAAGATAATCTATGGTAATATTTATGATAATTCAAATTTTTCAAGTGGAAGGATTTTAATTTTATGTCATGGCTGGATAAAAAATATCATGAATCAATGATGAATACACAAAATGGGGGAATCTTTCCAAAACCATAAAAAAGGAGAATGAGTTTTCTAACCCTTGTAGAGGGGGAAGAAAGCATTTTATTTCTTAGAAAATAATTGTATTCAACAGTGAGGGTATTTTCTACAATGGAAATTATAATTTATTCATTGTGATAGGTGTTTCTAAAAAATAAAAAACAAGATATATTTATCATCCATTTGGGGATTTTTTAGTGGATATTGTTGGATTTATTATAAATATATTAAAGGTAGTGGGTTTTTGGTTAATAGATATTGATGATGTTGTGTTGTATCTGTTATCAACACTAAGTAGTTTTTGTTTTAAAGGTTTTTGTTTCCAAAGTGATAAAGGTCAAGAAGGAGATATTGTAGATATGTATTCAAAACAGAAATAAAGCTATGATGACATTGGTCATGGAGTGACAAGTTCAAGAAAAAGTATTATATTTATAGATAATGGATTTTGGTGAGGAACATGATACAAAAGGTGAGGTTTAGGCCCTGTTATGATTTATTGGTCACTCTATAGACATTAGCATCACATCATGAGGGAGTAGTCCTAGAAAATTGTGATATTCTTTCAAGAAACAATGTAAGAATCATTCATCTTGAGAACACATGTTTTGCACTATGACTAGGTGGTATAAGGTTTATTCATTTGAGAGATTTGATTTTTAATGTTACATGTTGCGGATAATATGTTTCTACATGAAGGTGATTGAACTATATTTTGGTGGTGTTTTCTATATGAAGGCCACACTATAGAACTAAGGTCCACACCATGATAGTCCAAGTGAAGGATTTGGTGCTTATGATGAATAAATACCATGCCTAGAGTAGGATCATTTTATGACTAAATCTAGTAGTAGTTCAGTGTCTTGTTTAGGAGAGGCTCAAGCTGCGAAACATCAGATTCCATCATGACTGGATCAAGGTAAAATTCAATGGTTTTCTTATTTGAGGGTCTCTTCGTGAATAAAATGGTCATGCCATGAAGTGAGGCTTGGACAGACTATAGAAGTTTTGTCAAGGTGCATGTTGTAACGTCCTAAAGCGAATGCCACTAAATAGTGCCCCAAGATAGTGGTTTACATGGCCTCAATCATATATTCCAAAATTCCAGAGACTTTCAACCAATAGTGGGGTCCTAGGGTGTTTCTGTGGGGAGAATATACCCTCATGTTAGAGTGTATCATAGTAGTAGTAAACATATCTGACAATAATGAAAGTAGTAAATCATCTAGATAAAAGATAAAAAATCCAAGACATGAATATATAACAATGCTAGAAGTAATCTCATATACAAAATGATGTGTCATTTCATGTCTCTATAAATCATCCAAAATAGGTATATAGGAATCAGTGCATTACATGTATCAAAATACCAAAAAGAACAAAATGAATTATCCAATCTAGCATCACAAGCCTCATCCTAGTAATGTGATCCCCTACCCCTAATCATAGTATAAATTCAAGAATCAAACTATGGGTTCTTTCCCTAGTCCCTACCTACATACATGAAGTTTTTTTGGGTACCCAACAACAGCTCGAATAGGGTGGGAGATAACACTCAGTAGTCCACCAGCAATAGTGTATATAAAAAATCTAGTCTATGAAATTAAATATAAGAAATGAAAAATATAATAGATATAATAGTCTTGAAAGTAAAGTGAGAATCTTAAGTGGTGTTATCCAGCCTACCATGGATCCCTACAAGAAATACTTATCTTCTATAACAAAAAAGCTATAAACACAAATAAAAAATTCACCATGTCTAGTAAAATAAATGTAATATGATACCCATACCTAGGCTATCTATAAAACATGAAAAAAGACCCACTAAAGAAATTCTGTATAACCAATAAAATTTACCATGTCCATTCTATATAATTAAGTAAACCACAATGACCTCGTCATGTAATCAAAAGTGTCAGACCATGAAGGGCCACATCTAAGGTATAGAAGACCAAGGAATCCTCCTAGAGTCCCATGAGTATCTCAATGGAAACTCAATAAGACCTACATGGAGTCTAAGGATCTTTTCAATAGAAAATCTCTAATGTGGGTCCAAGTAAGTCATATCCAAGGGGTAGAAAGTCCCAAGGAATCCCACAGAATCAAGACCTAAGGAGAAATCTCATCCAAGGCATCCACTACCATTATCAAGATCCATGGAAGTAACATCCATGGAATCTAATGGAATCATGATCTAAGGTAAACCAACCAAGGAATCCACTACTATGCCAATTCATCACATTCATTCATCAATTCACATTCCATAACTTTCCATGAGATTATCCAAATCATATAAAAATTTACATTTAAACAGTTAAACAATTCACATCATGTATAACATGGGTAAGGATGAAAACATGTCCTATTCATATCAAACAATTCAATTTAATTCATTAAGTGATTCCTCTAACTAGTCAATAACACACACAACCCACAAGTGGTATAATAAAAGGAAAAATAAAAGGTACACCCTATGGGTGGACTAGGATGGGGAAACAACCTCCAAGAAACTCAAAGGAACTAGTGGGCATCCCTAATAGGTTCCAATTTAGTTAATTCAAGCATTTAATAAATTAATGGGTGCCTCCAAAAAGTCTAGAACATGGTATAATAAAAACTATTCATATAAAACGTCAAACCCCAAGGGAAAGGTATAAACCACCTACCGCAGGTCTGTAGTAGATCACTTGACCAGTAACAACTTCTAATTTGATATAGATCAGAATAAAAATGAATAAAAAACAAAAAACCTAAAAATAGTTCATATTATCTTGCACCTCAATAACTCTAATGATATAAATTCAAATTAATAACTGAACAAGATGATCAAATAGATTTCTAATGTGAATACAATGAGATCAACAGTGTTTGATTCCATCTTTTGATGGAGAAATAGGATCATAATCTTCCAATTTATCTCAAAGGATCTCCCCATGCCTCATTAATCCAAAAAATAAAGAAATGAATAATAGGCTTAAGTTATAAAACAATTTAAGGGGAAAATGGTAATTTTCCAAAAAAATACTAGTTCACATGGTTTGGAAGCATATTTGGCCAAATCATACACCAATCATGCGTTGTTCACTGTGTTAAAGGTAACCTAACATAGTTAGTTCACACAGTGTGACTAACCATGTGCAACCCATGTCTCATCCATTATAAAATTCTACAGAGGCCATTTCATAGGTTTGCACCTCCTTCTATATAGTTTCCTCAAATTGTGTCGGCTCCGTCAGACCTTAGTCTAGGCCTTCCATGGTTAGAGTAATCACGCGGCCTATCCCATGTGATTTCTCCTAACCATGTGTCCTGCCTTGTTTATCCAAAAAGTTTGGCTCTAGGTTCCGAACAATCCCCAGACACACCTGATAGAAGAATGACCTCATTCAGAGCTCACATTAGGCCATAAATAATCATTTAAACCAAAAAAAAGTTTTATAACTCATAAAAAAACCAGGATTATAAAATATTCCCCCTTAAAGAAATTCATCCCTAAATTTGACTCTCATAGGTTCTCAAGAATCATCTTAGAATCACTCAAGAAACTAGGAATTTACATCGGCCACCCTCTCCCAAGTCTCATCATGTAAACGGACATATGTTTCCATAACGCCCATACTAGAGGAACTAACCAGACTTGGAGAACCTTCATTCTCCTATTAATGATATGAATAGGATTCTCCTTGATGTATTCATCAACCTATAACTCAACCTCCTCCGGATGAAAACCATGAGATAGGTCTGAATGATAGTAGAATAGTTGAGATATATGGAAGATGTTATCCATGGATCGATACCTCTGAGGTAACTAAAACTGATAGGATGCTATCCTGACTCTGTCCAAAATCTTAAATAGCCAAATATATCATGGTGAAAGTTTACCCTATATCCTAATTTTTCTATGTCCCAAACTCGCGGAGACATGTAAAAATACAAAATCCCCAACCTTGAACTCTAGAGTTCATCGATGGAAATTGGCATATGATTTCTATCTAGACTATATAGTATCCATCTAATTCTTAATAAAATGGACCTTCTTAGAAGGATCCTACATGATATGTGGTGCTATTAAAGCTTCTACACCTATCTCTAACCATTACAGTGAAGAACAGAATGGTCTACTGTACAAATCCTCATAAGGTTTCATCTGTATTATTAACTAATAAATATTATTGTATGTGAACTCAAACAAGGGTATATTCCACTCCTAAGATCCCCCAAAATTTTGGACACATGATCTCAAAATTTCTTCAATCTCCTGGATAATACACTCTAACTAGCCATCATTCTGAGGGTAGTATGTCGTGCTCAGAAGAATTTGTGTACCTAACACTCTCTGCAAACTCTATCAGAAACAATATGTAAACTCAGAGTACCTATCTGAAAATATAATATGAGGTGCCTCATGAAGTCATACTATCTCATGTATATATAACCTCCTAATATCATCCACATTTAAGGTCTTCCTAATCAGAATAAAATGAGTAACATTCATGTTCATATCAACAACAATCCAAATAGCATAACTACCTCAAGGAGACCTTAGAAAATTGGTCACAAAATCCATCAAAAAATCAACCCATTCCCTCTCAAGAATGGGTAACTACTGTAAAATATTGGCTGTATATTGATGATCCACCTTCACCCACTAACAGATGGAATACCTCATAACAAAACCAGCTACCTCATGTTTTATCCTCATCCACCAATACTGGAAATCTAAATCATGATACATCTTGGTAACTCTGGGATACACTGCCCAAACTAAGGTATGAAAATCCTATATCATCTCCTCACATAAGTCCACTAAAACCCAAAAATTACCATGTATATGAAAAATTTCATCCTCACCTACTGTCTAACTAGTAGGTGGGTCCTCACCTACCACACTCTCCTATAGGACTAGGACCTTTGAATCTGAAAGGTGTCTCATTCTCACTTTATCTAGAAGAGTAGAGGTCATATCCAAAGAAGAAACAAATATCTCCCCCTTACCATCATGTACCTTCAAGTGCATCTTTGAAAATAAGGTCATTAGATGACACTCTCTACTAGCCTTATGTACTACCTATATCAGAGTCCTCCTTCTCAGTACATCGCCCACTACATTACCTTTACTAGGCATATAGGCAAGAACAAAGTCAAAAGACTGTAGATATTCAACCCTCCTTCACTACCTCAAATTTAAATCACATTGTGTAAATATATACTTGAGAATTTTGTGGTCTGTGTACACTTCAAAATTCTCTCCTGGTAAATAATTTCTCCAACTATGAAAAACATGAAAAACTATAGGTAAATCAATATCATGCATTGGGTAGTTTCTCTCATGTGGCATCAACTGACGAGACCCATACACCATGAATCTATCTCTCTAGATCATAAGTACTCTCAACCCAATAACAGATGCATCAAAGTATATAGTATAGCTCCTACCCAGCTCTAGTATAATTAGGACTAGAACTAAATTTAGTCTCCCTTTCAACTCTTGAAAGGATTTCACACGGGTATCTTTCCATAAAAACTTCACACCCTTCTTAGCTAATCCCATATGGGGTGGTGATAAGCATCATCAGTCTTGTATAAAATGCCTATAATATCTATCTATCCCCAAGAAACTCCGTATATAAAAGTTACTCTTGGGATTCTTTTGGGAAACTACAGCTCTCACCATATCTGGATCAACTGCTACTCCTGTCTCTAAGATTATATAACCCAGTAAGTGAATATTATCCATCTATAAGTGGAACTTTGTGAGATTAGAATATAAATAATGATCTCTTAGTGTATCCAATACAATATCCATATATTTGGAAAGGTCATGTCGATTATGATAATGCACCAAGATATCATCCATGAATACAACCAAAAATGAATCTAGATAAGGACGTAGAACTCAATTCATTAGTTCCATGAAAACTGCTCGCTCATTTGTGATACAGAATAGTATAACCAGATACTCATATAGATTATACCTTTTATGAAAGGTTGTACGAGTTATGTCTATAGTATGAACTCGCATCTGATAATAACCTGATCTCAAATCAATTTTCAAGAACACCTAAGCTCCTTGAAGTTGATCAAAAATTCCATCTATCTTTGGAAAGGGATACCGGTTATTAACAATCAACTAGTTCAATTTTCATTAATCCATATATAGCCTAATGGTAACATCCTCCTTTTTCACAAAAAAAAATTGGTGAACCCCATGGAGAAGTATTGGGTCATATAAACCCCTTTTCCTCAAAGTCTTTTAGCTGACTCTTGAGCTCCTCCAACTATGTAGTGGCCATCCTATAAAGAGTAATGAATATTAGTGAATTTCGTGGAACTTGTTTAATAGATAAGTACACATATCTCTCAAGAGGTGAACCTAAAAATTATTCTAGTAAAACATCCCTAAATTGATCATTCACTGGATAGAAATATTCCTGACGTGGTCCCTGATCATCCATATACAAACTAGCAATCTATGTTGTCATCCTACCTATCCAATGATGTTCTGATCTAGCTCAGCTCACTTGTACAACTCATTCACCCCTGTGAACAAAAACTCTACCCTATGGTGATGTGAAGTTCACCCTCCAGTGATAGAAATCAATAAAGTATTGATAAGCAACTATCTATTCTATACTGAGTATGATGTCAAACCCTATCATCAGAAGGAAAAATAGATCCCAAATGAAGTCACACCCACCAATATCAAGGGGGAACTCCCTACATTGGCATACAACCTCCGTTTGGATTCCCAATGGATTATCAAGTATCATAATTCCCTCATAAAGGTCAACAACATGACTAAGGATTTACAACACAGATGAAAATATAAAAGTGGAAGATTCACCTATATCAAAAATAGAAGATACAAGAGTAGAGGCTACTAATATCATACCTCTCACCATAGATAGAACATCACTTTGATCCTTAGGGATAGGATATACAGAATATATATGGGCTGAACTATGACCTAGTGAAACAACCTCACTACTCGTAGTAGGCCCACTCTGTTGACTAGGTACAACGGGTGTCTGACTGCCTCATCCACGATCACCACCTCATCCTAATTGATAGGTACTACTCCAGCTCCCATACTAACATGGATCTATATAACCCACTCCTAAACCTAGAGTTGGAGATTACCCTCTTCTGCTAACTGATAGAGGTAAGGTCCTATAAAAATGTTTTATATGACCCATGCTTCCACAAACTCAGCACTCAACAGGGTCCCGATCACACTAATTCCTCACATGTCCTCATCTTCCACACTAATGATAGAAAACTACCCTACCAGCACTAACGGTTTAGATAGTACTCAACTCACAAGAATCCTAAAAATGTCGCTTCCTTCCAATGGAAGCTCAACCACTAGGCTGAGAGACTCCACTGATATACGTTTCTCCCCTATCTTCCCTCGGGTTCCAATCTATAATCAACACCTTATTCACTATCTCGATAATAGAGTTCAACCTAAACATGTAGTACTTTCATCAAATGGAATTTCTAATACCTTCCTCGAATTTTCTCACCCTTGATGCCTCATCGACAAGATATATCGACACAAAACACTGCATCTTTATAAATCATTCCAAATATTCCAGAATCGTCATCATTCCCTACAGAAGACGCGTAAAATCACTGTCCCTTTCAACTCTTGGGGTATCAGGAAAAAATTATTCATATAATATGGTTTATAAATTAACCCAAACCATGTCTCCCAGCCTTTCATCCTAGTTCAAAACATCCAACCAGTGCTTTGTTTCACCCCAAAGCATATTGGTCACAAGCTTCACTATCCTCTCAGATGGTGTCTCTAGATGATCTAAAATCAACAACTTAATATCAAGCCATAGCTCAGCAGCATATTGCCACCCTCCCCTAAAAACATGGGATGATTCTATAGGTGTAACATATGCATCAGCTCTTCCATAGATGAGGCAAGCTATAGTGATCCCTTAAAAGTCCACATAGAGCGCATAAAACTATCACAAAACTATTCCTTGACACTTGTATATATATCAACTACCGATGCATTAACTAGAAATATATAAGGATAGACTATTATCCCATGGACCATATCCCATAGAGCATGGTCGTCGACACCCTCCTGGTGTATGAATGGAGGTCATCATGGTGGTATGTATATATAATACCAAACGCACGCCTTAAAATTTTCAATAATAAAATTATCATAGTTTAAAACATAGGAAAGGTCAAAACCTTCCTATAAATAGGTTTTACCCCTATTCCTACTCTTAAATCTAGGACTAGGTAAAAATAACAGTCATAAATGGCACTAGATACACAGCCTACTACCCACTAAAAAGTTGGGTCTAGGTGAGGTTATTTGTTTTACCAATTTAATTTACATTTGAATTCATATTCATATCACAATTATCATTAAATGGTTGAAACAAATGCTTCACCACTTCTGATCCATAAGGGATCATACACCTCATGAACTGAAATATGGCATCCAACAAATCCATACCATAACAAGTTCCAATCCATGTGACCAATGTTCCATGACTCAGTGTGCCATAGTTGACCACTTAGGGAGTCTGATGTAGCCTAATCAGGAAAATGCTATTTAGGTTAAGACATGAACTCTAAGTATCAACTATAATTTCCCAAATTTCCTTTACAAATAATTTATCAAATAGCAGGTATATCACACAAGGCACATATCACAAGTTATGCAGTCAAACAATGCATCCTATATGGAATGGCATAATGCATGGCATGTGAATCTTATAAAGTGCCTAAAATTATGCATGATATGAAAACCCTCATATCATCAGGCAACAAAGAAATCCATATTTAAAAGGAACAACAAACAACAAGTGCATCACCCAGTGGTAGAATCATATTAACTAGAATAGTCATAATCCATAAAAACATGTTTTGTTCCCAAAAAATTGGATTTTTCCTATACATGGGTTAGCTACTCCCAAGAACAACTCATTACCAAATTAAAAAACCTTCTTATTCCATGTCAATGATCTCAAAATAGTAAGACATCTAGAAAATAAAAGTTCTCTTATACCGCTTTATAACATCCCAACCTAGATACCACCAAACGGTGCCCCAATCTAGTGGGTCACATGGCCTCATTCACATCTCCCCAAATCCTAAAGAATTCCAACTAGCAGTGAGGGCCTAGGGTGTGTCTGTGGGGATAATATTCCCTCTTGTCAAATTATAGTATAGTAGTAGTAAACATATCAATCAATAGTGGAAGTATAAAATCATTCAAACATAAGACAAACATCCAAGACAGGAATATATAACAATTCTCGATGTAATCTCATATAAAAAATGATGTGTCATGTCATGTCTCTACAAACATATAAAACAGGTACATAGACATTAATACATTACATGTATCAAAATAATAAAAAGATCAAAAATAATTACCCTGGATAATATGATGAGCATCGACTCAGTCCTATTCTCCCATACTTCTAAGAATATTACAAATTCAAGCATTGAATTTTGGGCGCTTTCCCCAGTACCTACCTGCATACATGAAGTCTATTTGGGTACCCAACATCATCTTGAATAGGGTGTGAGATAACACTTCATGTTCCACCACCAATGGTGTCTATAAAATATCCAGGCTATGAAATACAATCTAAGTGGTGCAACGTATAACATATATGACATGATGTAAAATAAGGATTTTGCTATGATGTGTTGGTTCTCTATACAAAGTGATTCCCCACTATCTCATCCATATAAAACCTCACTAGAGAATTCACAACACCAAACTCCCTAATTTTTAACAAATATATTGAAATCATAAAATGATCCACAATCACAAAAGTAAATTCATTACCCTAAGGAATTAGGTTAAATTTTTGATGAAATTAATTAAGATGTCATCCTAATTATACTTAGTGACATAAAATGAATCCAAATGACTTCCTAGAACAATATTATTTTCCTTTAAATACTATGTGATAAAATATTGCAAGGATAAATCTACTAATTTTCACATCATACATAACAACTAAAAATTACTTCATGAAGTATAATAAATCTGGGATATACTAGGATGTAATTCTAGGTGTGAGTTATAAAAAACATGATGAACCACCATTGAGAATAATTATGATAAAAAAACATTCCACAAAATTATATATGATGTTTATTATTATTATCACATCCATTATGAGTTTCTCTAAGATTATTTGATCATGTGTCACCCCAATATCTAATTATATAAATAAATATTTCTCTAATGACTTCATCAAAGATGATTTCACTATAATTTTGTATGTGTATCCACTACCTACATCTATATCCTTATCATAATGCTTCAAATGAAAATCCACTATCATAATCTATGATTCTCTATTCTCTAAAAAATCATTTCCTGTGATATTCTAGACTATTCACTAGAAAGTAAATTCCCATTCCCTGAGGTGTAGAAAATATTATTGTTGTATAAGTATAAAAAATCCATTGACCTCTGAAAATGTATATATAGATTTAACATAAAGAAAATATACCTCATGATCTTCTGATTTTTAGAGATCTTAAACTATTCATTGAGAAGATTATGTCTCTGTAACTTTAGAGAAAACACTTATTCCACCAACATGAGGTCATGGGTTGCATTGTTATACTCACCAATAAGTTAATTTATGCTCCTATATGAGATTTATAGTTCACTTCTATATCACAAAACAACCAAAATAAATATGAGTAACATCACAAAAAACCTCAAACATCACTCAACCCTTTATAAATTGAGGGATATGAGAACTACTAAACTACACCATTAGATAGTTGAAATATTCTTGGCATAATTCAATCCATGTAAAATAAAATCCTTCTAAATTATATTCTATCAATGATGATAAATTTTTTATGATATAGTACAATGACATTTAATAATATCCCATGGGACCAAAGAAATTATAGAACACTACAATATTCCCCTATGTTGTATAAGAAAAAACTAAAAAATCATCGATTGATCAACTACTTATCCCTATAGGGACACCATGTTCCTATGAAAATGAATATGTTTCTTCTAGAACATGAACTTGGAAAAACTTCCACATATCCAATGGTGATGATGGACTTTACTAATATCCCTTCAATTATCTACATGCTTCTTATATGAATTTGAGTACTTGAGCATGCTACTATTGAGAATTACCAAAATCTGATATGGTAACTCACATATCGTAGATTTCAAGAGTATAATGAAAAAAATGGGGTATTTATAACTGTGAAAAAAAATAATTATAGGATCTAATATTGTATAATGAAACTATAATACATTAATAAGTATATTATCCTCATTCACTCTCATCTAATAATATTGACACTATAGATTATTCATCAAAAACTAGTGAGTCTTCTCAAGTGAATAAAAAAATTACATATTCTTTGATGGGGATAATATTTCATTAAAATAACTTGATTCAGTATCAAGTTATCTATACACAACATTATAGAACTATCCACCTTCTTAGTGAATAATAAAAGAGAAACCAGTTACAATAAAATTATATAGTTGAAACCCTTATTCATAAAATAATAAATATGGATCATAAAATCCCATTATTCTAATGTTCTAAACTAATAATAAAATATATAAATCATAGGTCAAATATAGAACAACACTTTCCCAAGCATGATATCACATTAAAGAGGTATTATCACAACATATTCTTGGAAAACATTAAATAAATATTTGATTTGTCCAATAAATACCACCACATATTCCTATAAAAACCCAAAAAATAAAATTTCATTAATAGGCAATATAGTATATGAATTCCAACATCACATCTGATAATCCCTCTCATAGAAAATTACATGCACACTGACCTTCCATCACTTAAAATGTAAACATCCTCTAGAAGAAATCATTGAATATATGACCAAAAAAATGAATTGATTTCATAGATGACATTGTATGTTTGTATGTAGAGGAAGATTAAATTCTCAATAATCTCATGTTATCCTAACATTATCTTACATCAATTTAATGAATCAATAAATCTTTTCTGACCTCTACTTGTCATAGTCAACACTAGGGGATCTTGAAGCCTATCTAAAATGAGATCCAACTTATTGACCTTGGTGGATATATTAATGTTGTTCATAATTCCTCAATAAATTAAAATTTATTCCTTTTATAATTAATTTAATTTTTTTATAGCTTGCAGTACGTTAAACATTGACTTTTTCAATGGTTTGTGCTACCCGCAAGACCATGTTTATCAAATGCTATTAATATTTTCACTCAAAATGATTGATAAGTTACTAGTTATTAATAGTATTAACTAAACTATGAAAATATATGGATTAATTAATTTGTTAAAAATAAATTACAAATGAAAATAAAAACCAATTGAATATAAATAAAATGTTTTTATAAAAAATTATTTTTATGCACCCAAAGGCGTTTTATCCTAAAATATTAAATTATTTACTTTTAGTGAATGATCATAAGGAAATTTATATATTATATATTCAATAAAAAACTTAATTTATTCTAATTTATTTTATAGTCATAGCATAAGAACAAATTCAATTTTACAAAAAAAACTGTATTTTTTAAGGCAGTTTTACCGCCTTGAAATAGAGCACATGTTTTAAAACCAATTTATAACAAATTTATAAATTTTATTTGAAAAGTTAAATTTAATTTTGTAAATAATAATTTTAGAATTATATTTTGGTGATTTTTTTTTACTTTCTACAGAAGTTTTATTTTTTGATGAATAGTGAAAATATTGAATTTTTAATAAAAACTCACTTTTCATCTAAATAATTTATAATTTTAAATTATATTTTAAATTTTTTTTAAAGTAATAATTTATAAATTATACATATATTAATAAAATTTAAAAAATTATATTAATTTTTATATTGAAGTTTTTTTTAAAAACATTTCATGGTTTTGAACATTTTCACTTTAAAGACTCACTTTGTCGTCGCGTCTATGAGAAACATTTTAAATTAAATTCTGCCACTTATATAATTTGAATTTTTAAAACTTTATTCCATATATAGAATAATAATAAATTATAATGTCTAATAAGGTTAAAATAATTTTTTACCAAATTGATTAGTGAAAAAATTTAATGTTAATCACAACGATTAAGGTAAAAATTAGTTTACTTAGTGGTTAGTCTTAAAAGATGTGGCATTGAAATGACCTAAAGACATTCCAAAACCAATTTTCTGGCCAGATTTAGGAAATATACCCTATTTTATAGAAAATAATTCATTATAGGTCTCATATTAGATAAGGGAGACCTCCTAATAGTGTTTACTTTTTGATATTTACAAGAATGTCACTCCTCTACTATTAAATGGAACTCACTCCCATCGATTATTCACACCTCCCAAGACATTTAGATCATCTAAAAACTCCCAAAATCACTCCCAAAATTCCCTACCCTCATCTAATATTCAATATATTTGGCATAAATCCAACATTAGAAGGAATTAGTGCAAACCTAAGGAGTATACCCAAAGTAGAGGTAATGTTTTTATAAAATTATTTTTATTTTATTTTCTTTACAAACCCCTTAAATTATTTTATATCATGAATATATAATAACCTTTTTATCTAAAATACACTAATATTTTTTTATTTTAAGGTTACATCCTAAAACTTCACACAATTCCATCAAATGGGTTATGAAATCATTCTTTGTGTGTACGGTGGACTACCACCATGTGAACCAATGTCATTACTTTTTCCATTACCACCTTTTAAAGCTAGGAATAAAGATTTACATACTCTTTAAATATGATATTTATGATTTATTTATTATTATATAATTATAATATAACATGTACCTTCATACATTCCATTTTGTGGGAATATGATTACGGCATTCATGTGTATGTCGAACTACCACCTCGCGAAGCGATGTAATTCGTTCATGATTTATATGGAATGTATTAAGGATGGTTTTAATAAAAATCTATGAAATTTATGAAATAATAATAATAAAATAATTATAATATATATATATATATATATATATATCATTTACTTTTTTCATTCAACACAACAAGAAAATCGAAAAAACATTCATTCATACATATGGCATACCATCTCCATGAATGGTGTATTTTATTTACCATCACAATATTATATGGATTGCACTAAAAACATGTATATTGAATATATATGATATTTAAATCATGGTTCACAATTTTTATATTATTATATCATGATCCATGTAAGAGGAAAAAATAAAGAACAAGTCAAAACATTCATGCAAAATATGGCAATTAACACCCAAAAACAATGAAAATAATAAAATATTATTAGAAAATAGGTGATAATTTGTAAAAAAGAATAATATATGATATTATAAATATTAATATGGTTCTGTTATAAGTTAATAACATGATTTAAACCCTTATATATGATTTTAATGAGCTTTCGACCAAAAGGAATTATAAGGTAAAAGATTTCATCTCAATTTACATTCCCCTAAGACTTATTTGTTATTATGAACCAATTCACATTTATGTTCTATATATGATTCCTATTTCACTTATAATATCATGAATACTTAATTATTCATGGTCTTATAAGATTCAATATGAATTATTTCTTCTAAGGGGGTTTTATTTGAAATTACCAAGTGATAAAAGTCATTGTGAAATCTCACTTTCTTTTGTGATTGTTAACTTTATCTTGAAAAATCACTTTATTATAATCATTTTTCATTTTTCATTATATTTATATTAAATATACATTTTATTTTGTGATGGATATTATTATTTACTAAACTTTATACCATTTTTACATATATTTTTTACTTTGAAAGATATAAGACTAACAGGGGAAATATTGATAAATTTTTATCCATTACTCAGCCATATATTTGACAAGGCACATTGTTTATAAATTAAATTGATTCTATAATATAATAGTAATGATTAAGAAATGAAATAAATATGTTGGGAAATGGTTAATGAAATCCACTCGGTGCATCGGTAGTGTCATGAGATGAATCAGTTGGTCAAATAAGATGGGTTTTTACCCAGTATGTTTTAAACTATATTGAGTATAAATATTGAAGGTAAAGTTATCATGTGTTTGGGAAACATCTATTCTGATAATTAATCATTTCCTTACTTCATTATTCAGTTATTATTATCTATAATATTTTAATAAATTAAGTAAGAAACTCTGAGCTAATAGGGTCAGGGTCATTATAGTCAGTATCAAAGCAAGTTTATTAAAAACATTGGAAACTAGACTTATTAAAACATAGATTAGGGAACATAACCCTAAAATATACTTTGAGAAGAATTATAGAAGAACATCTTAAAGTTTTGTCAAGATAGTGATTATGTTGGTCTTCCTAAAAATACATCTTTGTCTGTATTCTACAAGTGGATGTGGCCTTATAATAGATGTACCTTGGGTTAATAAATCTAAAATATAATTTCGATCTTGACTCGAGGGTAACTAGGTACATGACAGTGGGCCTTAATATGCACCTAGTTTGAAACTCCCATGGGATACGCTTATGACAATTCACATTTTCTTTACAAACCATTGTGAAGGATTTGAAAGTAATGATATCCCTAAAGAAACCAAAGTTTATAATTCTAAGATTAACAATGCCTAAATTTTTAATATATGTTAAGTGTTACACCATATTTGGAACTGTACATTATGATTTAAAATTCATAATTTAATGACCTAATATAGTATATTCCATTGTTTAGAAATGGAACCTGGAAAGAATAATTATATCAATACTCATGGGAAATGTAGATATTTCCCTACTAATTAAACTGATATAGTTTGTATTAGAACGGAGAAAATTATGGCTATATTGGTGAATATTAATTAGGGTATGACAAATAACCTTTCTTGGATGGAGAAAACTATTCAACATTGATATTATCCTATAATGGATCACTTTACATGATAGAAGCCCCATTATTTAGTAGGACTACTAATCTAATTGTAGTTGAGAAAGGGATTAGGTATCTAGAGAAGATATTTATATCCTAGGGATTTGTTGAAAAATAAAAGGTAACACTTATAGATTATTGTATCAAAGGTGATATTGATCAATGGTAGTCTTTGATGCAGAATACTAGGGAGGAAAAAGAAACAAAAATCATAGAATAGAAGGATTTTAAGGATAAATTCTTTGAGAAATATTTCCCTCATGAGAAACAAATTAAGAGGAATCAATGGTTCCTTAGATTAAGGGAAGTGGATTAAGTAAGTGCTAGATACTATGAATCTACCTTTAAAAGGTTATCTAGGTATGTTATGAATTACATATGAAACACAGAGTGCAAGATTGATCATTTCTATGAAGGCCTTAATTCATGTCTCTGAAGGGGACTAGTCACCAAAAAAATTCATCATTTTATGAAATAGTTTTATACGCCATCAAAAAATAGAATTAATTATAAATATATTACATATTCAAGGTAAACCCAAAGAATAATAGGTTCTCCTAACACCATGAAAAATAGAATGTATCAATGAAGAAGGGAATGAGGCAATTCCCACCTTGTGATAACTGTGGAAAAATCTTCATGGGAAGTTATTAAAGGGATTGAGATTTTTCATATAAGTATATAGAAAATGGTCATCATGTTAAAGGATTTAAGGGTAATAAGTACAACACCTTTTTCAGTGTTTCACCTATAGGGAGATGGGGAACTATGAAAATGAATACCCCATGAATCAAGGGAATCTACCAAATAAGAGAATAAGGGGACATGTACAAGATAATTTAATCACTGTAATTGAGGTAGAAGTACCCAATTATGTGGTGGCAGGTAAATTAATCCAATATTTAAATTTTGATAATTACTTATTTGATTCCAGATCATCCCACACTTTTTTATCTATGCAGTTTTCTATGAAAATTAGATATTTCCTTTTTTGATTTAATATAGGAGTTGTCATTAGAAACTCATAAGGGAAGTCTCATTTAAAAAAAAGATGTGTGGGATATCCCCATTATGAAATATTAACATTATTTATTTTTTAACCATATTATCGTACCTATGGTTTAATTTGATATAATCTTTAGTATGGATTGGATTTCAAAATATGATGTAGAAATTTATTGAAAAAAGAATGAAATTATGATTTGTGAGGAAGATGTGGAATTCATTATCTTTAGAGAATAAAATTCATTATCTGGTTCTTAACTAGATCCACTTGTGGTAACTCAGTTGAATGAAATTATTGGGGAAGAAGAGAAAAAAATATCTAGGGATGAATAAGGTAATCCTTAAATTGAGGATGTGCCTATTGTATAGGAATATATAGATGTACTTCATAAGTAATTACCTATACATCCCATAGAACATGAAGTTTAATTTTATAATGATTTATTCCCTCTTGAAAGACCAATATCAAAGACTCCCTATAGAATAGTCATTTTGGAATTAGTGGAGCTAATTAAACAACTAGAAGATTTGGTTGATAAGGGATTTATTCACCCCTACTGCTTCTTTATAGGGATCCCTTGTTCTCTTTATTAATAAGAAATATAGATCAATGAGTCTATTCATTGATTATAGGGAAATCAATTCTATTATGATAAATAACAAGTATCCTCTACCTTGTGATGATGATTTATTTGATCAACTACATGAAGCCCAATATTTTTCGAAAATTTATCTTTGTTCTGGGTATCACCAATTATGAGTAAATAAGTAAGACATTCCAAATACAACTTTTAAAATAATTTATTGACATTAAAAATTCATAGTAATTCCATTTGGATTAAATAATTAACCCTTTATTTTTATTGATCTAATAAACATAATATTCAAGTAATATCATGACAGTTTTTTTAGGTATTCATTGATGATATTCTAGCATAATCTAAAATCTATGAGGACTATTAGAATCGCTTTCGAATCATTCTTGATACTATTATAAGGAAATAATTATACAGAAAATTTAGTAAATGTGATTTTTGTTTTCATGAAGTTTCTTTTATTGGCCATATTATCTCCAAAAATAGAAACTCAATTGATCCTAAAAAGGAAAATGCATTTAGAGAATGTCCTATAATAATGAACATAACAAAGGAACATTGTTTCACTGGTTTGGAAGGTTACTATCAGCAATTCATTCATAATTTTTTAAGATTTTCTAACTTGTTAAGCAAGATTACACTTTAAGGGGTTAAGTTTTTCTGGATAAATGAATGTGAAGAATATTTTTATAAACTGAAGAGGAAATTAGTCAATCCACCGATTTTGACTCCACTGTCACAAAGTGATGGGTTTGTGATATATATTGATGCATAAAATAAGGTACTTGGTTGTGTCCTAATAAAAAATGATAATGTTATTTCATATGCATTGAATAAATCGAAGATTCACTAATAGAACTACCCAACCAAAGATCTTGATTTGGAAGCTATGGTATTTGATTTGAAGATATCGATACATTATTTCCATGGTGATATATGCGAAATATGAATGCGTCATAAAATCCTGAAAAAAAAACAAATTTTCAAAAAAAGAGAAGAATATGAAACCAATGTGATGGATCAATATACTCAAAAATTATTATTTCTCAATACACTACCACCTTGGGAAAGAAAATAATATAATAGATAAATTGAGTAATAAAGATCATAGAATTCTAACCCAAATGTGGATTGGTATAGATCCTATATTCATGGATCTTATAAATAGAGATATTGGAATTACTGAAGAATGGGATACATCAATCATTTTTTAAATGATTTCAAACCCTATTTATTATAGAATATAAAGAATTATCAGTACAATGTTGAGAACATTTATAATAAAATTAAAGTTGTGAATGGTGGGAAATTAACTGACTTCATTTATGAATATGGTATCCTGATATTTGGGAATAAATTATTCCTTCCATCTAATCAAAATCTAAAAATGGAATTGTTGTATGACACTCGTAGCTCAAATTTATCTATACACCCTGGTAGCATAAATATGTTTATGGATTTGAAGGAACATTTTTGTTCGGATAAGATGAAGAAAGAAATTTCTAATTATGTTTCTTGATGTTTGGTTATTAAAAAAGTTAAAGTTGCAAGGCAGCACCCCAGAGGAGTCCTATAACCTCTTCTAATTCTTGTGAGGAGATGGGAAGAAAATTCTATGGGCTTTTTACTAGGACTACACCCATAAAGAATGATTCTATGTGGGTTATTATTGATCTCCTAACCCTATTTTCATATTTCCTCACTATAAGAGAAGTCTTACCTCTTGATTACCTCATAAGGATCTATATCAATTAAGTTTTAATACTTCATGAAGCTCCTATATCAATTTTTTTTATCGACATCCATCTTTTAATTTGAAATTCTAGAAGAGTCTTTAGAAGGATCTTGATATTGATCTTCATTTTAACACCGCCTACCATCCTCAAACTGATGGACAGTCCAAAATGACTATTTAAAAAATGGAAGTAATGTGGAGGTAATTCTCACTTGAATTTCAAGGTATGTGGGATCAATATTTACCTCTAGTAGATTTCACCTATAATAATAGTTTCTATTCACATATTCAAATAGTGTCATATGAACCATTATGGTTGGAGATGTCGCACTCCAACTCGTTGGGATGAAGTTGGTGAAAGGAAACTTGAAGTCCTAGAACATATTTAAGAGATAACCAAAACGTTAATGTTATTCAGGCTTGCTTTAAATAGGATAAAAGTATGAAAAAAAATTCCAATAATTAGAGGAAATATTTGGAATTCCAAGTAGTATATCACATTTCCTAAAAGTATATCCATGATAGGGTGTTATGAGGTTTGGTAAGAAATGTAAACAAAGACTAAGGTAAAAAAGGAACCTTTAAAATTCTTGAAATAATTATATTTATTGGTTATAATTTATTTATGCCTCCAAAACTCTCAGAAGTACATGATGTGTTCCATAAATCATTATTAAGGAATTAAATTCCAAACACAATGCATGTGCTCACCTATGATGAAATAGATTTGGAACTAGATCTATCATACTATGAATAACCAATCCAAATTCTTGATACCAAGGATAAATTATTAATAAATCATACAACTCGTATAGTAAAGGTATAATGAAGATATCAAAAAATGGAGGAAACAACTTGGGAACCAGAGGATATTATGTAGAATAACTACCCTCGTCTATTTAGAAGGTAATATCTATTAAATTTTAATGATTGAATTTTTTATGAGGGAATAATTTAAGGAAAAAATACATTATAATATTTTTCATTTAGAATAAACTTAATTTGATTGATAGCTTTCAATAAATGCAACAATGACTTTCTTTGATGGAATACACTATACATAAGACCGAGTTTCATCGAATATTATTAATATTATCATTTATAATGACTAATAAATAGGAAATTATGAATAGGATTAACTAACATATGAAAATATATGGTTGAATTCATTGGTTAACAATTAATTATAAATGAAAATAAAAACCAATTGAATATAAAGAAAATGGTTTTATTACAAACTATTTTAAGGCTTCCAAAGGATTTTCATCCTAACAGATTACATTAATTACAATTACTAAATCATATTAATAAAATTTATATATTATGTATTCAATAAAAAAATTTAAAATTCATCCAATGAATTTTATGGGCATAAAATAAGAACAAATCCAATTTTATACATAAAACACGGTATTTTTTTAACGGTGGTTTTGTCACCTTTTAATGGATTGACTATTTTAAAACAAAATTTTGACACTTTTATAAATTTTATTTGGAAAAATAAAATTCATTTTTGAAATAGGAATCTCAAAATTATATTGGGGTGAATTTTTGGTATTTTTCTTAGATGTTTCATTTTTGGATAAATAGTGAAAAATACTGAATTTTAATTGATAACTAGCTTTTAATCTAAATAATTTATAATGTTAAATTATATTTTAAATTAGTTTTAAAGTAAAATTAGATCAATTTTACAATTATTAATACAATTTGGGTAATTATAATAATTTTCATATTGAATTTTGATATAAAACATTTTAAGCTTTTGAACAATTTCACTTCAAAAACACATTTTTCCCTCATGTCTACAAGATAAATTTTAAATTAAATTCCATTGGGAATATGTTGTATCAACAATAATCTATAAATATTATTGATTTTTATGACCAAAAATACCATTTTTTCTAATTATATTACTTTAATATTATTTTAGGAAATTAGTATTCTTTCCAATATTTATTTTGGAATTACATTCAATCTTTTAATTCACAAGAAATATTAATTAAAGCATTAGGAATGTGTTTTTATGTTTTCTAGAAACAATTTTCATACCCTAAATTGGTAATAATAGTATAAGGAATGAACCCTACATTCAAAATAGTATGTATGGATCATCAACCATAAACTTTCATAATGGTATGGTTAAAAAACCGCAGGTTTGGATGGAACATTATGTTTGTTAAGAGAAAAAAGTATGGTTAATGAACCCTACATTTGAGAAATAAATGTATGGTTCATCAACCTTACTTTTAGGATCAACCTTACATTTTCAACCATACATTTAGATAATTAACACTATGTAGTTGAACCCTACATTTGGTTTTTTGTTGTTTTATAAATGAACCCTACGTTTGACTATTCAATGTCGGAGATTTAAATTCACAATTTTATCATAGATTTATGAAATGGTCTTGATATATTTAAATATCAGATAAAATCTTATTTACAACCATTTTAATGGCTCATTTTTGTCAATTCAAAGAACCATATTCATCAGAGGAATTCTCTCCTATTGTTTAGGGATTTTACAACTCCACTGATTATTTTTTATTTTAATATTCACGATATATATTTCTATTTTCTTGGATATAGAATACCTAAAAAATATATATTACCTATATATTATATCTCATTTTCTTTATGAAATATACATTCACACATATGACTATATTCTTATGAATATATTTTATAGTGTTACTGCAACGATTGATCAACTCTATTATTTTTAAAATAGGATACACTTTGAAAGTTCAACATATTTAAACCTCGTACTGTTGTGAGACTATTAGTGTTGTTCATTCAAATTTAATATTGAAGATCATTTGCAACCAAGATCACTTCATAGTTATTCATTCTTGAAGACTTTGTTTTCTAAAGAATAAAATCCATCTACTTTCAGTTTTTTTTTTCAATTATGAAGTCCAACCCGAACCATCAACAAATCAAATATATTTTGATTTATTGGAGTATCAACTACTCCTACACAGTTGTGGTTTAATTTTTAGCTTCATGTAATAAGATTTGGATAACCAATTCTATGTAAAATAACCATAAGGCTCTATTTATCCTTGTTGAAAAGGTGTCAAGTACCAATACTCAGTTATAGATTTTAGATCTTATGATATGAGGATATTTTCTAGTGAAATTAACCAAGCTAAGAGAGACAACATTGGTGGAGTGGACTAGGGGATATTTGATCCTCAAACAACTATAAAATTGTTGTGTCCATTCTTTTTTTTTTATCTATTTCTTATAATTATTACAGAATATAACAGTGTAAATCCGCATAAATCAAGAAAAGATTTAAAATCCAGAATCTATAGAGTTTTTTTTTTCAAAGAGACAATTCACCACCACCACCACCACCCAATGTTGTCTTTGTATTATTCCAACCTAAAAATTGGTATAAAATGTGATATTTTTTATAAATATATATAAATATTAAAGATAATAAGTTATATATGATGAATATGGAAATGGATAATTCAAAAGAAGGTATGTCTATGTTTTGTGATCCATATTTTAATGGTGACAACTATGGATACTGAAAATCATGTATTATTATATATATGAAAAATATGGGCTTTAAAGTCTATTTAAATATCATCACTCCTTATGTGATTTCTAAAAAAATAGATAATTTCACTACTAAAATAGAAGCTAAATATGACATTAATTCAAAGGAAATGAATGATATTATCCATAGACATGGACTTAATGAATTAAATAGAGTATTAAAATGTTCTACTTCCTATAATATGTGGAAAACTATTGAAGTTTCCTATGACGGAATAGGTAGTATCATATAGATGAGGTATGTTAACACCAAACTAAATTTTTACACCATTAGAATATTTGATTGTGAAAGCATCATAAAAACATATGAAAGGTTAATAGATATTATCAACAATATTACTTCCTTGGGAGATCCCATCAGTCGATCAGATCTAGTGATAAATGTACTAAGAGTACTCCCATCAAAATGGAATGGCATATCTATATATTTTTGAAAATCATCACATGTCATGAATTTGATTCAGAAGGAATTTATTGGAACATTGATGATGTATAAAGAATAAATTAAAGATAAATTAGAATATCACAATATTATACTAAAAAAGGGAAAACACTACCCTTAAGGTGAAATATCAAAAGCATAAAAGAAAATAAAAACATGAAGTCCAAAGAAAATAATTCAGACTCCTCATATTCTAAAATGGAACTGGCACAAGTTCCTATAAAATTTAGAAAATTCTACGAAAAAAGTGAGGCTTCATAAAATAATTTAAAAGGATAAAAGAGATCCTATATAAGTAAGATGATACAAATGAAAAAATTTGGGTCACATCAGACTAGATTTCCAACAATTGAAAGGTGAAATAAAGACGACAGAAAAGTAATATCATAAGAAAACTGATTCCAAAAATAAATTGAAGAGAGCTATGAAAGATACATGGAGTGTATCTGAAGACTCTATCATCTCCTCAAAATCTTATTTATAGAATGTTCTGAAAATATCAAATCCAATATGTGCTTTTTTTCTAGGGATGAAGAAGAGGTACAAATCTATTAATCTTCTACTTCTGACTCTGGTATTTTTTCAAGTATTAAAATGGATACTTATTATTATACTCTAAAATAGAAATATGATTCTTTAATAAAAAACATAAAAAATTAAAAAATATAAAAAATATTTTTTTAGGTGAAAGAGGCACAATGCTAAAATAACATCAAGATCTAATTAAAAAATTCAATTCTTCTGCATCAAACTATATTGATCAAATGAAAAGATAAAATAATTATAAGATGAAGTATAATATTATAAGATTAATAATCTTGTTTTTAAAAAAGGATAAATGATTATGAATAATATTCTTGGAAATAATGTTATTAAAAGAGAAATATTCCTAATAGTAAGAAAGGGTGGAAAATAAAAATTGTATAAATATTATTTTGTGACTATTTAAAAAAATGCTACCTATTATTATTTTAGAATAAAAGGTAGTTTTACAAACTGTTATTTAATAAATCCTAAAATTAGTTGTTTTAAAAAGGATTTTATTAATAAAAAAAATATCTATAGTAAGTGATATGAATTAGGGAAAAACTAATTAGATCCAGATTCCTTGATCCTTTCTCACTGACACTATTGGACCCAAGAAAATATGGGTATCAAAATAAACACATGTTTAATTGCTTTTATTGGAAAAAGTCCACATGAATAGAAAATCCTTATGGTATATAGAAATTAGTAGCTCCAGACACATTATTGGAGACTCATCAAATTTCTATACATTGACTTAAATGAATGGAGGTCTAGTTACTTTTGGTGATAATGCAAAAGGAAATATTGTTGGAGTTAGAACTATTGGAGATCCAAATACTATCTCAATAAAAAAAAGTTAATGTCTATACATGGGATAAAACAGATCCTAATAAGTATTTCTCAACATTATGATGATGGATATTATGTTAATTTCTCTAACATTTCATGTTAATATTTTAAAGAAAAACTTCTTAAATTTAGATCACCTAGAACTAAGAATTTTATACTTTGGATCTTAATTTCTTATGTAACAAAAAGTAAACTATTTAAATGCTAAGAAAAATGATTTATGGATCTAGAATAGAATATTTGGTAACTGTAATATATATTCTTTATATAAATTATTTAAGAAATGGTTAGTTTTTAATTTACCTAGTATTAAGTTTAAAAATAATAGAATCTATGATGCATGTCAAATCAGAAAACAACACATATCATCTTTCAAATCAGCTAATGAAATTTTTACTTCAAAACTGTTATAACTTATCCATATGGATTTGTTTGGACTATAAAAAATAGCAAGTTTGGCTTCTAAATTATATGTTTATGTTTTATTTGATGATTTTTCTATATTTACTTGGGTTTATTTTCAAAAACTAAAAAGTGAGGTATTCACTGTTTTTGAAATATTTTGAAAAATTGTTCAAAATGAAACATATTTTAAAATAATTTCATTGAAAATTAGTCATGGTGGAGAATTTAAAAATCAAGAATTTAATTCTTTTTTCTCAAATATATGTATTAAATACACATTCTCTTTACTAAGAACACCTCAAAAAAATTGAATTGTTAAAAGAATAAACAAAACTATTCAAGAAATGGAAAGAACTATGTTGAATGAATACAGTATTTCTACTTATTTTTGCAAAGAATCTATAAGAACAGCATACCATGCCATGAATAGAGTTTTAATAAGGCCTATAATTAAAAGTAAAACTTATTAACTTTGGAATAATAGAAAACCTAAAGTAAAGTACTTCAAAGTATTTGGATTCAAGGTTTATATCTTGAAGGAAAACCTTAGTAAGTTTGATCCAAAAGCTGAAGAATAAATATTTTTAGGATATTCTACTACTTCTAAAGCCTATAAATTTTTTATAAATAATCAAGAATTTTTGAAGAATCATTGCATGTAAAGTTTGATGAAACAGACCCTTTTATTAAAGAGAAATATCAAATAGATGAAATTTCAGATTCGTTTGACAACATGAGAATTGAAACCTCTAAAACTAATTTTTAAAATGATTTAAATAAAATTTATTCTAGTTTAGAACAACATGGAAAAGAAGAACATTCAATTTTTTTACCTAGACACTCTATAATCCTAAAGAACCATCCTTTAGAAACAGTTATAGGAGACTTAGATATAGAAATCGGAACTAGAATAAATGTAGGAAATCTAGCTATATTTTATACATTTCTATATCAGTTAGAACCTAGATCTATTGAATAAGCATTAGATGATGATATTTGGATGTTATTTATGCAAAAAGAACAAAACCAATTCAAAAAAATAAATTTTGAAAATTATTATAAAGACCATCCAGTTACTAATAATTGTAACTAAATAGATCTTTAGAAATAAAGAGGTTGATCAAGGTATCATAACCATAAATAAATCTATATTAGTATCAAAATGATATAATCAGGAAGAAGAGATAGGTTATGTTGAAATGTTTTTCCCTGTAGATATATTAGAAGCCATTAGAAGCCTTTTATCTTATACATCTCATATGAATTTTAAATTATATAATATGGATGTTAAATCTACCTTTTTAAATGAAAATTTAATGGAGGAAGTATATGATGAACAACCCTTGGGTTTTGAAAACACCCATAAACCAAATTCTATTTTTAAACATACCAAATATCTCTATAGTCTTAAACAAATACCCAGAGCTTGGTATGAAAGATTAAGCTCCTTTTTTTGGAAAATGGATTTTATATAAAATTAGTAGATCCTAATAATTTTAAGAAAACTATTTTTTCTAATATTTTATTAGTAAAAATTTATGTTTATGGTGTAATTTTTTTTGAACAAATAAAAAGATTGTTAATGATTACTCAAATATAATGAAAAATAATTTGAAATGAGTATAATGGGATAACTGGATTTCTTTTAAGGATTTTAGATTTATCAAAAAGATTATGGAAATATTTTAAATCAATGTAATTATATTATTTATTTATTGAAAAAAATTGGACTTGAAAATATTAGGACTTATACAACTCCCCTGTGTACCAATATAAAACTTGATTTGGATGACGCTAGAAAATCAGTTGAAAATAAGTTTTATAGAGGTATGATTGAAAGTTTAATTTATCTTACAAAAAGAAAATGATACATAATGTTTTTAGTATTCCTATGTGCTAGATTTTAGACAAACCCAATATAATCTCATCTTATTGCTATTAAAATAATTTTTAGATATTTAAAAAGAACAATTTTTCAATATCTTATTTACCCTAAAAAATTATGAATTTAATTTAATTTCATATTTTGATACTAACTTTAAAGGAAATATATTAGATAGAAAATAACCTCAGAAACCTTTCACTTTTAAGGAAAATCTTTAGTATCATGGTCGAGTAAGAAACAACACTCAGTTTCCCTATACACACCTGAGACAGAATATGTGTCTACTGGCAGTTTTCGTGAAAAAAGTATTGTGGTTGAAACACAATATATTATATTATAGACTAAATTTTAATAATATACCTATGTTATGTCATAAAACAATTTCTATTAATATTTCAAAAAAACCTACAAGTCATTCAAATAAAAATCATATTGATATAAGGCATCATTTTCTATGTTATCATATTCTTAAAAAGGAAATATATTTAAAATTTGTAAACACTGAATATCAATTATCTAATGTTTTTAATAAACCACTTCCTACTGAAATATTTGATTTTAATAAATGGAGTTAGGTTTATTTAATTTTTAATTAGTTTTTATCAATTTATTTCGATTAAATTTGTTCATCATTCTTATTCGTTTTTAATCTAATTTATTTTAATGTGTTATTTTCATTTTAGAATTATTATTTCATTTATTTCATGAAATTAATTTTACTCATTTTAGTTTTTAAATAACATGTTTTCAAAAACAAAAAATTTAATGACTACCCTACGTAATCAGTATAAGAGACTAAACCATGTCACAATCTATTAGAAAACCCTTCAAATTTTCTTACTCTTTTTTTAAAGTATTTTTCCTACAAGATCCCACCTCTCTCTTCTAATCCCTAGAATATGAAAAACTTCAACCTTTAGATTCATATAAATGATGAAGACCAAGAAAATAGCCAAAGGTGAACCAAGTGATCTGAAGGATCGGTATGTCCCCTTCAAGAAGATTCGTCAAGTAAAATTCATAGATTTTTAATGGTTGTATGAGAAAAATATTATACTCAAGAAAGCTCATATGTTTCAAGGTTTGGAGTTTTTTTTAATGAAGAGAATACAGATTTTCATTATGATATAGAACCGAAGAAGTTTTATAGCAATGTTCAGTTTAGTTTCGAGAAAATAGAAGATATAATATCTTTTCAAATAGAACATAAGGAGTTCTCAATCTCCAAAGTAGAAATTTCTCATATTTTAAAATATCCTCATGAATTATTATTTCATTTTGATCTTAATTAAATTGGAAATAAATATCAAAAATAATAAGACATCATGTCATTTCTTTTTGTATCAAAAAAATTTGAAAATTTTTTGTAAAGGATCTTGAGGCAAACCAAAAGGTTTTGGTAAAATTTATTAAAACTGTTATTGCTCTAAGGGTTGTTGAGATGGGAAAGATTTTGTACCCAGACATGTATATCTTGATTTTGTTCATTAGTGACATCAAGTTGAACATTCCTAAATATATGTAGAGAAATCTGAATTATTTTTTCCATTTAGAGGTAAGGATTCCATTTTACCCTTATAAATGGATACTTTCTATTATTTTGTTAAAGAAAATTTTGATTCGTAATATTTATTCTTATGTAAAATATCATCATAGAAATATTTTGAATACTGGTAAGATAAGAAAATTTGGTTTATTTTAGAGTATAGTAAAAGGTAAGATGATTCTTATTGGTGCGGATGACAAAAAAATGGATTTTTTACTCAGGGGGAGTAAGGAAACATCAAGTATGTTGGTTCATCTTGTTCGAGAAATGAAGAATTTGGAGAATCTAGAATGAAAATTATTGCTCATCATAAAAAAATAAAGCTTCAATATGATGATACAGATCTTGATGAAGCAGGTTTAAAAGAAGAAAATTGTGAGGGACTTCTCTTAAGACAAAATAACAAAAAAGAACCCCAACATGAGGATTCGATGTTAGGATCTGAAGATATAACTCATTCAATTCATTTGCAAGAACAAGACCATATTGAGGATCAATAAGAAGAAATTCAAGATCAATATCTTCAGGTTGTTCCTCAACTATATCACTAGAATGAAACTACTCAAGAGTATCAACAAGTTCAGAAATTGATAATTGAAACCATTAAGATCATTGAAATTTAGGTTGTTTCTGTCATTGGCCATTCCATCGAAAGAACTGCATTTATCTTTTGACAAAGGACAGAGTTCTTTAATGGTATGTCTTTTTAAAATGAGAAGTATGTGGATAAATCTTTAGATTTTATGGAAGTTGTTGCTCAGTCAAAAAATCCAGATGAAGGAATGTTTGATTCCCTAAAAAATCAGATTGAAGATCTTGTAATTAAGTTTAACAAGTTTTGGGAGGAGAAATCTAGTCTTCAAAAATAACTAAAATCTACTAGGAAATATTTAAAAGATTTCAAAAATTCATCTTCTTCAAGAATGGAATTAGAATCTATTCAAACTCAACTTCAAGAATTTAGAGAAAATTCTATGTCAAACACAGATTTTAATGTGTTTAATATAGTGATGATAGATCTGTTTGGAAAACTAAAATAATAATTTGCCTCTAAAATAGATTTTGTAGATTTTAAATGGTAATTGGGACGTTAATTTGAATCAATCAAGGGGAGTTTCAATCAGTCCAGATCTTCTACCTCTGCACCTCAAATGTCACCATATCTGATTATAATATTTCAAGATATCACATCAAAAATAGATTATATGATTGAAAACTTCAAAATAATTAGTGTAATCGTGCGCCTTTATCAATTATATTGGATAATCATATATATATTTTTGAGAAACTCACTTCAAGTGAACCTAATATTAGGCTGTTACTTAATAAGTTCAATGATAATCTATCTCAGTTTTTGCAAACATTAGAGAATCTTCATGAATTCCTAAAATTAAATTTGATTGAAAACTTAGAAGTAAGTCAAGATTTATGAATTTTCATAATGAAATTAGTAGATAATATTTCAGAAAGGTTACAAGTTCCGGTGGCAGAATTGAGAGAGATTTTTCAAGTAGCTCAGACTCCACAAAAACCAAAATCAGAAACTAATCCAAACCAAAACCTTTCACCTTCCACCAAAATTGGTGTTTAAACATTTTTCCTCAATCCAAAACATCTATTTTACTTTTATAGTTTTTATAAATAAATTTTGATGTTTTTTTATTATGTGCATGTTTTTAATATTTTATTATATGTCTATCTCTATTTCCAGAACCTAGGTCTTATATATCAAAACAATACAATATAAATATTCATTTATTAATATATAAAAAATTTAAAGTGTTTTAATCGTTCATCTTATACTTTCTTTTTGATATCACAAAAAGGGGGAGAAAATTGGGTAAACATAATAGTAAAATTCAATATTCAAATATTTTTTTCAAAATAGTTCTGTGAAATTGAAATATTGCTTTGATAAAATTAATCATTAAAGAAAAAATTGTTTAATTTGAAATATTATTTCTTTAGTGTTTAAATAATACCTTTTTCCATAAATTATTTTTATGGGTTTTGTGATCATCGAAAAGGGGGAGTTTTTTGGCATGTATTGTCTCAACAAAACTCTATAAAACTTATTGATTTTGATGCTCACAAATACCCTTGTTTTTTTTCTAATGATATTAATTTAAGTTTATTTCATAAAATTAATATCCTTTTAAATATTTATTCTAGAATTTTATTCAATATTTTAATTCACAAGGAATATTTGTTAAAGCATCTGGGATGCGTTTTTATGTATTATGGAAACATTGTTCATAACCTATATTGGTAAACGTACTATAAAGAATGAACCCAAAGTTCAGAATAGTACGTATGAATCATCAACCCTATATTTTCATAAAATTATGGTTAAAGAACCTTATATTTGGATAGAACCTTATGTTTCTTAAGAGAAGAAAGTATGATTAATGAGCTCTATGTAAGTAAGGAACCCTATGTTTGAGATACAGATGTATGGTTCATCAACCTTACTTTTATGATCAACCTTATGTTTTCAACATTACTTTCGGATAATGAACACTACATAGTTAAACCCTAAATTTGGAATTTTTTTCGTTTTATCAAGGAACCCTATGTTTTACTATTCAACATTAGAGATTTAAATTCACAATTTTATCTGATATTTCTACAACAGTCTTGAAAGATTTAAAGATTGGATGAAATCTCATTTACAACCATTTAAAATGCTCATTTTTATTGATTCAAATAATAGTTTTCATCATATGAATTATATTCTATTGTTAAGGTAATTTATGATTCCCGTGATTATTTTATAAGTGAATATTCATGATCTATTAGACTATTTTCTTTGATTTAGAATACCAAATAAAGTTATCTTCTCTATATATTCTATCGCATTTTATTTATAAAATATAAATTCACACATACAATTGTATTCTTATTATTTTCTTTTATCATTGTTCTTCAATTAACAATAGACTATTTTATTTTAAAAATAGTCTAAACTTATAAAGTTCAACATATTTCAACCTCGTAGTGATATAGGACTACGGTTGTTGTTTATTGCTATTTAATAATGTAGATCATTTTCAACCAGGATCACTTTAGAGTTATTATTTTTTTGAAGACATTATTTTCTGAAGAAGATCAATTTAATTTCAGTTTCTATTATTTCAATTGTGAATTCCAACCCTAACCATCAACAAATAAAATCTCTTTTGATTTTTTGGAGTATCAACTACTAGTACTCAGTTGTGGTTTAAGTTTCAACTTCTTATACTAATATGTAGATAACAAGATCCCAATAAAAGAACCATAAGGCTCTATTTATCCTTTTTTTAAAGGTTTCAACTACCTGCACTCAGTTTTGGATTTTCGGTCTTGTGATAAGAGGACCTTGTCTAGTGAAATTCACCATTCTCGCAGAGAGAGCATTGGTTGATTAGACTAGGGGATCTTTGTGCCCTGAACTAATATAAAATTTATGTGTTCATTCTTTCTATTTATCTTACGCTCATACTTATCATAGAAGAGAATTATGCATATCTAAATAAATAGAAAATATATTTAAAATCCATAATCTATAGATATTTTTAAAAAAACACAATTCACCCCCCCCCCCTATTATGTTATCTTTTTTTATTGTGACCTAACAAATTATTTCACTTATGATATTTGAATTTGGAAAAATAGATTCCATATTTAGAATTATAATAAATTATAATGTCTAATTAGGTCAACTTAATTTTTTACCAAAGTGATTATTAAAAACATTTAATGTTAAACACAACTATTAAGGAAAAAATGAGTTTATTTAGTGGTTAATCTTGAAAGATATGTAATGAAAATGACCCAAAAACTAACCAAAACCAATTTTATGTCTATATTTATACCTTATACCCTATTTATACCTTATACTAATATGTCTTACAGTTGATGTAATATCATACTTTCCTTGAAAAATGCATTTTCTTCAAAACTTTTTCTCGACAAGCATTTCACGATACTTATAAAATTAATTTTTTTCTCTTGTGTCTATTTAATTTTTTTAAATGTATTATTTAGTTGAAACCATTAAAACTAATATCATTTAATAAGGTTAACATAATTTTTTTTTCATATTGAATTGTAAAAACAATAAAAATGTGTCACCAAGGTCAAAAGGTAAATTTGGTATCTTTGTCTAAAACTAAGTGATAAAGATACCATATATCATCATCCACTATTATTGGAAAAATTCACTTGTACCATTATCACCTTAGGATCAATATTTAGTTTTTTATGGATCATATTTCCATGAAAGTAACCTATATAATATTTTATGTAAACAAAAATACAAAATGTCACTCTCTTACTTTAAAAGATATCTTATGTGTTCACATAAGGAAAAATGTATACAGTGAATTAATATTAATCATTATATTTAGATTAATTTAATTTTTTTCATGAAGACAATTTATATCTAATTTATAGTAACTATATAATTACCATAAATGATTAAGCAATGAGACATAATATTCCATCAATTAATAGAAAAATAAAATATAAGAATTTAATAGTATTAAAATTAATAAAATAAAAGTGACATATACTTTTACACAAGTTGTATATATACATATGACAAATTAAATATTTTTTAAAAGTTTATATTTGATTTCTATCTTGTTATTGGTGTCTTTAAAGTTAAATTAATTGAATAGTTCCAAAATTTAAATTAATGATATTTTTTAATAAAAATTTTTATTCAATGATTAAAAATTCATATAAATATTGTGTTTAAAAAATTGAGTGGAATATGGTTTAATATATCAATCATGATCCATTTATGGTTATTTTTTCAATTTAGGATAACATTATTTAATATTTAATATTGTAATAATTGTTAATGTGGTTAGGATTAAAATTATTTAACAAAGTAGTTAAAAATGATAAGGTTTGAAAAACAACTTAAATATTGTTATTTTTTTGTATTTAAACTTCATGTTATAGTATTTTTTAATATTAGGACATTCTTAAGAATTTTGACCACGATTGACCTTTTTATATTCTAATATTTAATGAAATTTCAAAAGTCCCATCCCCTCACTTATAAAAGAGATAGTCATCTTGTCTTTTCATTGCACAAAAAAAATGATTCATCATGAGTAAATCCCTACCCAAATTCCTTCATTACTTCTCTCACCACTTCCAATAGGATTTATTTTTATTATAAATCCCTCATAGAAATGCATTTGGTGTAAACTTAAATAGGTCACCCAAAAAAAGATATATCACTCTCAGCTAATCTTTTTTTGTTTTATTTCATCTTATAACTCCTTAAGATCTTATTCAACCATGACGATAATGTAAATAGGTATCTCATATATTTTGAATGTTTTTTTATTTTAATTTAATTCCATATATCTATATTCTCTTACATAAAATGTGAAATTAATTCTTCATTCATATTTATGGGGGAATACCACCTTATGAACCGATGTAATTTATTTTCTATAACCAGCACTCATGGATGATTTTAATGATGCATTTACTAAATATATATATATATATATATATATATATATATCTGTGTGTGTGTGTGATAAAAAATATATATTTATCATTCTATAATTATAATATATTATATAATTTCTTACCTTTCCATT
This sequence comes from Viscum album, assembly GCA_963277665.1. Taxonomy (NCBI): domain Eukaryota; kingdom Viridiplantae; phylum Streptophyta; class Magnoliopsida; order Santalales; family Viscaceae; genus Viscum; species Viscum album. Next base: position 1,372,805,566 of record OY728129.1, on the reverse strand, counting down.
CTTTTAAAAATGATAATGTCGGTTGTGTGTGTGTCTAGATTACTACCTCTACAAAGCAATGTGTTTCATTTTTCATAACCACATAACATAAATTCTATATATAAGTGTATGAAAAGAAATAATATGATATATATATATATATATATATATTATAATGAATATTATTTTTTTATAATAATGTTTATGGTCTTTATATCTTGATTGATGAAAAATGGAAATGTTACTCATGTATACGTATGACTTACCATATCTAAATTTGGTAGTTTAGTTCATATTATATAACCATATTTAAATTTTATATTAAAAATTATTATTGATGTAAAATAATTATAATTATTTCATTATTATTATTCTTCATATGATTTAATAATGTCTTCTTTTACCATATTCAACTACCAAAGTCGTTTTTGACATGTGAACTTAATATGATCAAACCTTCTGATCTTTCAGATTAAGTAATTGAATACAAAATTTCATTAAATAAATAAAAATGAATAATAAATATTAAATATATTTATGAGAATGTAAAAACATACATATGTTTATTATTTAGGATGTTAATGAATTTATTTTATACCTGAGGTATGGGGTTTTATAAATCAATTTTTTCAGTGGGTTATATTACCTTTTTGTTGACTAAATTTTCCCTAGATTATGTGTGTAATTAATCTGATTATTTTATTTATTAGTTACACTTATTTGATTTTTATTTACAATTATTAATCAAAATCACTTCATTTATTAGTTGAAACGTCAATTTTATGATCTTTTTAAGGGTTTAGTGTCTCAAATTGTCTTCTTTGGGAAATATGTTATCTTACGAACCTATCTTATTATATGAGGTGTTTATATAGAACCCTTTTAAATAATATATCATGAATATCATTATGTTAATTATTAATAATGTTTCATTTTAATTTATTTTTGTATGAGTCTTATGATTCAAAATTTACCAAACAGATTATGTTTTATGTTATAATCTCATTTTTATCTAGATTATTTGTGACTAAATTTCTGATGAAAAATTTTCATAATCTATCTATCAAAAATCTCATGAATCATCTTATCCACTAGTTATTTCTAGATATAAAATTATTTCTTCACAATTTCATCTTTATAATTACTCATGACAGTAAATGAATATTTTTAAGGAAAATCAAACTTTTTCTATCTTCGATCAAATTGAATTTTTACTCCTTGATTTTTTTTTCTAAATAAGTTTTTAGGAATGTTTATAATATTTCCAAATCATAATTTAGTTTATTTTTTACCCATTTAGAATTTTAAAAAAATTATGGAATGTTATTGACTTTTTCAAACTAGGATACTTTTTGACATTTTTAAAAAAATGAATGGAATCGTTTTTTTTTTTTCAACTTATATAACATGAATGGAATCTCCTGCCTCATTACCCACTCAAGGAATTGAAGATTACTTTATATGTTTCTAATTTTTTTCAAAAAAAAATTCATAATATTTTTAAATTTTATTGATTTCAAACAATTGATATCAATTTGAAAAGGTAATTTTTCATAATAAATATTATAAGTTTTCTTTTAAAGGAATTTTCAATTATTATAACATACTTTGTGGTTACTTAATCCTTACTGGGGATATAATATAATGATACCATAATTATTATATTTTTAGATTTTTTATGATTATGATGAAATTATTATTATTAAACCCATTACTCTTCCATGGGTAATGATATGATGAATTGATTAAATGATTATGAAACCCTTTTATTTTCTACAAGTTATGAAATGATGAAATAATTATGAGATACATTTCTTTTCATGAGTTAAGATATGATGAATTTTTTATGATCTTATCTCTCACATATATATTTTTTTCATTATGTGACTAGTGGGTCTATTATTATATATTCCTCTAATGCATTAGGTAAATATGGATATCTCATATCATAAATAGGGCTGCAATGCGAAGTTAACCCAGTTCAATGAGGGACTTTATCAACTATGATTTTCTTCGGAGTAAAATATACCTACTATGATGGGTTGGGGATGAACACAATACACTATGATAATCTTGGATATGATCCTTGAATACTAATGAACTGATTTTATATTCTTATTTTTATGCCACAAACTTATGTCTTATGTGAATGTTTTTCACTCATGGATCTTTTTTATTGATTCCTTTATGATCTTTGTCTTATAATAAGTCATGATTTATTCCATGAATTGATATTATAATTTTTCATATATAGGTAATGGTTTTTAAATGTTAAACATATTTTCTCAAAACATTATTCATTAGTTATGATCAATTGATCATTGATATCTCCCTTTTTTAACCATATTGAGCATTAGAGCTCACCCTTCCATGTGTTTCCTTTCCACGTGTTATGAAGAAATGTATTAAGTATAATATTCCTAATAAGGGTGAATATTATGAAGAACTAAGTGGGACATAAGGTAGATATCTTATGAACTAGTGGTTTATATATCCATTTTTTCAAAGATACTATAACGATATAGTTCTGGTTTGGATCGTCAGGTTATGTAATGAATATTCATATAATAACATGTAATATCTATATATGCAAAGTATCTATCATTATAGTTTATATTATATAATGGATTATATATCATTGGAAACTAGTGTGATAACACTTTAGTATAAACCCTTATGATAATCCTAAGTATTGAAGAATGTATCAAGTTATAATAATGAAAGGATTTTTATTATCTTTTAAAGGCATCCCTATCAAGATACTACATGTGGATGTGGTTTTGGAATATATGTATATATGGTTAATAACCCTCAATATTGGTTATCATTATGGGGAATAGTGATTACACCCTTACTATGTACCAAGTGTGACAGTCCTGGGGGATATGCTTAGGCCAATACACATTTTCATTATTAACAAAAATGAATGATTTGAATAGATGATGATAATGAATGAGAAAACGTTAAAATTAAGATTTATTAGATTGAAAAGAAGGTGTCATGATTTAAACATCTTTTAATTGATTATGTGGTTTTCCATTATGATTATTGTTTCTCAATATATACCTTTTGGTTTTATTCAATGGTTGGAACCATGATGAATCATGTTAACACTACATGTGGTGGAAAATGTGGTGATTATGAGAAACCAAATTGGAATATGACTTTAAAGAAATATATTGTGATTAATCCTAAATATTTATCATTATATATGATTAAAAACGTACAAAATAATCAAATATTAGAATCACAAAAGAATAAATGGATGTAGTTTATTAAGAGATCAGATAGTGGGGACCATGAATAAAATAAGTCTTAATTCTATTCATGACAGAAATGTTGAATGTGACATATCGGGTAATGTTTCAATAGAAGGGGAGATTTTTTATTTGTATAAATAGATTTCATAGAGTAATTAATTTCTAAGAAGTTAAATTTATTGTATAAGGGTAAAATATGAATTATCAAATACAATTTTCTAATAAAGGGTTAACTCTAAGACCAAGGAATGACGGTAGCCATGAAAATCATTGAACTTGAAGGATTGATGTGTTTAGTTATTGGTACTTGATAATTATGTTGTATAAGTATTAAATCAATGACATTTTGGTTATATGGATCATGAAACATCTAAGAATTGTTTTGTGGTAGTTTTTCTTTATGGATTTGAAAGAATATGTTGAATGGCATTGATGACCTACAAAATTTATTTTAAGGTAAGGTGATATTTTATGTTAAACTAATGATTTGGGGAAATATAACACAAACTATATGCCTAATATTGAATCAATAATGATTATTTTGGATAAATAAATTTTTTGCATTGATAAAGAAAATTAGTTAGTATTTGTGACCTTGAAAATGAATAGTGATTTGGTGATAATGTAATTTATGATGTAATTCACGGCATTTTTTTATTCAGGGAATATACTTGATAATGTGAAATTTTATTTATTTATACAGGTACAGTTAATTTTTAAAGTATTTATCTTTTTATTAATATTTTATAGTGATAAATGTATTGAAATATTTGGTGTGTGACACTAAGACTCGCTTAATATTATTTTGGATATTAATATTAAGTTTATTTTTTGAAATTTATTGACCTTATTTGAATATTTTAACATTATGAATTTGGTTAGATGTATTTTGGAAGGGTTTTAAGGATAAATACTTATTGAATTGATTAAGTTGAACATTTGGTGTTACTATTTAGGTTTTAGAGATTAAAATATTATATTAGATAACTTATGCTATCAATTTTTATTTTATTAAATATATAGATACATAAAAATACTTGTAAAACTATTTTAGATCTTATAATATTTTAAAAATAATTTTTATACCTTCAGGGAGAAAACATCCTTCTAGGAAATCTATTTATTTTATTAATAAATGAAGTTCAAATTTATCGAATCACAATGAATCGATGAAATTGTGAATATGAAATAAAAATATTACAAGTATATTATGTATTTTTCTCTATATAGAAAGTAAAATAATACATCAAAATTGAGAAAAGGATCATAAAATTAAAATTTTATATATTTACTTTTATTTCCTATAAATTAATTCTATTTTCACCCATCATAGATTTATGGCTTTGATGTCATCAACTTTATCTTGACAATGTTATCTATCACTTTCTATTAGTCCTTTAGAATTAGTTTACTCCTACATATAAATATATTAACATCACATTAATATTCTCCTTTTTGTAAATAGTGTTTTGTATAATTCTAGATAACTTTTTAATTTCCCATGCCCTTTTTATAAGAAAAAGTTTTATTAAACATGTTTATGATACGGGCTTTCAATAAAGGAATATTCATACATAAAAAACCTTGATTTTTAAGAAGAAGTTCATATTATAAGGAAAATTTTATTAAATTAAGTGATAATAAAACACCTTTATATTTTAAAATAATAACATTATGTTTGATAGTGTATATGACATGTAACATCAATCCTAAAAAACCTATGAAATATAATATATAAACATGGACGTTATAACCTAGTTATTGACAAGGAGGGTATAAATAGTATTAAGAAAATTATAAAATATATATATAAGGGTCCTTTTAAATAATAATTTATTAATTAATTCTTATGAAATAAGTATGAAATTTTCAGTGAAGCCATTTTATACTTCAAGAAATGTGTTTTCTTTAAAAATGATTATTATTTCTTTTGTGTGCTGAAAATATAATTACTTTCATACATTATTTGCAATAGTATTTTATAAAAAATGATTTATTTGTAAAATAAAAATATAAAAATTAGCTTTGGAATAAATTTTTGGATTATTATGAAATCGTTTAAGTGAATAGTGAAAAATTATTGATTTCTGTAAAACATTCTTTTCATTTAATTAATTCATGTAATTTAAAGTATAATTATGTTATGTATTTTTCATTAAAGTTTAATATGTTCCATTTAATTTTTAATAATAAAATTAATTTCATCTGAATCATCACTTTACTTGATTTGAGTGTAAATCTATTTGTATGCTTAAAATTCATTTTTTCAAAAAGAAAAATTAAGTGCTTAATTTTTTTCAATTAAATTAATTTAAATAACCTATAATGAAGAATTATTGAAAGGATAATATATATTATATATCTGTATATATGGATTCAAATTTATATATGAATTTTTACAAGTCATAGTGTAAATTTAAAATCATATTTTCATTGACAAATAAATTTTCTTGAAAACCATTTTCCATCGCGTATTGAAGGATAATTATAAAATAATTTTTTACCACTAACATATATTTAATTCAGAAAAAAATCCAAATTAGGAATCAATATAATTAATATTATTTAATATAAATTGTCATGATAATGAATAGTAAAACAGAAAATATTTATCACTATAGTAAAAGGGTAAGTCTGGTTAATTTAGTTCATAACTATGTGATAAGACCACCATTTTTCATTTTCAATATTTTTAAACTATTTTATTTAAACTCTTATAACCTTAACCTAAATGTTTATTAGTTTTTAGGACACTTTTCCATGAAAGTGAAATCTATAATATTTTATGTAAATAAAAATAAAAAATTTCACACTCTTACATCTAAATATCCCTTATATTTTCACATAGGATAAAAAGAATGTTTTAAATGAATCTTATATTTTTTTAGAATAATAAAATTAATTTCATGATGATAAATTATTTCTAATTTTTAGTAATTATATTATTATCTTAAATGCCAATGCAACACTCATACGTAATTTTTTCAATTAATATAAAATTAAATTAAATTATTTTAAGAGTAAAACTAATAATAAAATTTTAATAAGATAGGGTTATCCTTGAATTTTTTAGATTTATATGACATATAATAGATGTTTCAAAATAATATATTTAAATTACATATTTTTCTTTTTCTCTTCAATGTAAAATTAAATTAATCAGTACAAAATTAAGCGTAATGATATTTTTTTAATAAATATTATTATCAAAAATGATTTAAAATTCATAAAAATTTTATCCTTATGCATGTTAATTAAAGATTGATAAATATATCAACCATGATCTATTTATGATTCATTTTTTCATTTATTATATCATTTAAAACCCTTTAATAATGAAATAGTTTTTAATACAATTGTGGTTAAAATATGTTAACTATGTGGTTAAACCAGAATATGAGGTTTAAAAAATCATATAAACCTATCTAAATATTATATTTTTATCTTATTTATATAAATAACTAGGCTTAACATACATGGATATTATATCATTTTAGATGAATATTCATCACATTACAAAAATACATGCCTAAGGACTATAATAGTTTAGTGTCTTTGGAAACTTCAAACAAAATCTTCTAACTCGGTGAAAGATCTTAAATATTTCTTAAAAATATCTTCCCCTTTAGAATATCTATATAAAAACTTTCTTCATAACCTAGGAAAAGGAATCATAAGAATGGGTGATCTTATATGTTTAGTAATGGTAAATAAAGAATATATATAATCATAACATGAGAATAAGGGTAAGAGAACATGGAATAACATTTGAATATCATACGCTACATATCAAATATCATAAACATGAGTTGTGGATTTAAATTAGATATTCATAAGACATTAATCATAAGGGTGATAAATAATCATAAATCAATCATTAACCATAAGATCATGTTATATAAGTGTGGCACCATCATTAATAAAGAAAATAATTTCATGTGTCAAGGTTAACTACCAAAACCATTAACATAGTAGATCATGATACATCTATTTCACATAGTGGATCAAGATGCACCTATCTCCCATTGTGTATCATAACACACATATTTCTCATTATGGATCAGGACACACTTATTTCCCATCATGGATTAGGACACACCTGTTTCCCATTGTGGATCAGGACACACATGTTTTCCATAGTGGATCAAGCCCATCGATCTATTTATAATCATTATCTCATGAGATATAAATCTTTACCCAATTAATTGGAGGGAGATATAGGTCTCACCTGTCATATAATAAAATCATATATTCATCCACCATAAGAATATATAACTTGCATTGTATCATGACCCATAAAAAGAGATGGGTTTCATAAACCTCATATCATAACCCATGAAATGAAAGGCGTATCATAAAAATTTCATCATATCATTACCTATGAAAAATAGATATATCTCATAATTATATCATTAAAACACAACCCATGAAAAGTGGTGGGATTCAAAAACATATAACCCATGTAAGAGAAATGGGTGTCAAAAACATCATTCCATAAAAACATAAACCATTCAAGAAAGAACAAGAATGTAATTCTTGATCATATCCCCATTAAATCATAAAATATAATAAATTATGTCATAATATACGGAGAAGTATTTTGATACAACACATAGAACACAACATTTCTTTGAAAACCTATTCTTTAAAATATATAACATTTTAAAAATAATTTTCTTTGAAATCACATTGAAAACATATAAAGGAATCATTAAAAAATAATTTAAAACATTTCTATAGGAAAATATCATTTATTCTTTGATAAATTATTTTTAAAACATAAAACCTTTTGAAAATAAACTTAAACACTTACAAAAGATGCTAGAAAACATTTTGAAAACCATTTTCCTTAAAAAAAATAAAACAATATTTAAAAAATAAAAAAATTATTTGCAAATAAATTGAAAACTTATAAATAATACTTGAAAACATCTTTAAAACCTTTCTAGAAAACATGTTTTTGAAAGAACACAGATTCCTGACTTAAGAGAGTGATAATGTTAGATTTTCTCAAAAACACTTTATTAATTATATTAAGCACAAAATAGTGGGAAAATTGTACCAATACATGAATATATCATGAATAACTATAGGATAATAAAATACATAGGTGTTATTGAGATATTCATCATAATATTTCATTCATATAAGGATACTCATAAACTATCCTCATAAATGATGATATTGTAGCAATAAACATTTACCACTTTGGTAACTTTGAATCATAATACACATGAGGAATAAAATTAAATGAATATTAAAAAATAATTAAAGAATTATATTTTTGATATGACATGTAAAAGGGTAGTATATACACCCCATATAAAAATATAGGTTCATAACATGGCATGTATCTCAAAGAAGGAAAATTGTGAAAAAATTACTTTTTCGATTTGGTAAATTTTGAACTATAAACCCCATAAAAGAAATATCATAAAATGGATATGTGAATTCCCATAAATTTAAGTATTATAATCATAAAATAAATTCATGTACATTATATACACCACACAAATAAATTATTGGTGAATAGGGCATAATGTCTTGTAGAAATAAAAGTGAGATGTGTAAACCCTTACCTTAAGTCTTAAATTTCTTCATACATATTCAAAACTCCTATATAATAAATATAATTTTATTATAAATATACCACAGAAACATATTCATATATCTAATACAATATATTATTTTATTATGAATTTATATTACACTTTTATTAACAATTCCTTATTAATGTTATTTTTTGGGTAATATTTGCTTTGTTTTTTGTATATATTTTGACTTTTTATTTTTGATCCACTTATATAGATCATGATTTAAATATTAAAAAATATAAAACAAGATATAAATATCATATATATTCATTATATAAATATTTATAATAATATGCACAAGTTAGAAATACGAAATCAAATACATCGTTCATTGAGACGGTAGGTCATACATATGCATCAACGTTGTTTCTATTTTCTTATCATAATGAAAGAGGTAAAGTAAATGAAATATATATTTATATATATATATATATATTATAATAAAATTATAATTATTATTTCATATATTTAATATTAATTTAATAAACTCATTCTTAATACATTCCATGCAAAGTGTGAACAAATCACATCGCTTTGACGAGGTGACAGTCCACATGTCCACAAACGAAGTTATCATATTTACACAAAACGGAAAGCATGAAGATATATTTTATATAATAATTATAGAAGAATGAATACATAATAAATATATATATATCATATAAAACATAAATCTCACCATTATATTCTACCTTAAAAGGTGGTAATGGAAGAACGTGCGATGTCAGTTCGCAAAATGGTAGCCTACCATACACACAAATGATGACTATGTATCCCATTTTATGGAAGTGTGTATTATTGTTGTTTGAAACCTTAAAAAACATATAAATATATTTATGATACTTATTTTATTATATAATCATCAAATAGGAAGAGTTGAGTGGGTGAAGAATGAAAATAAAACGCAAGAGCTTGAGGAAGGATGTTGCCTCTTCTTTGGGTAACTCCTTTTTGTTTTCACTAAATAACTTCCTTGGTTGGATTTATGCCCAGATTGAGGCCTATAGGATGAATTTAGGGAAGCTTGGAGGATATTTGTACAGGTTTTGTCTGAGAAAAAGGTCTTGAGTGGTGTGAATAATTGAGGGGCTGAGTGTCCTTTATAGTTGAGGAGGAGTTGAATTCTTATAAATATAAAAAGGTGAACACTATTGAGAGGTATCACTTATATCATGTGCTTCCAATAACTATCCAATTTTGATACAAGATGGGACTTGGTCGAAATATTTATATCTAACATATTTTTTACATGTTTATAGGTTATTTGGCCACTTAATTTAAAGTTTAACCACTAAGTAATCTTGTTTTTACCTTAATCATTGAAATTAATTTTAATTACTTTCACTAATATTTTTCATAAAATAATAAGTTAAAACTATTATAAATTATAAAATACTATGATTAAAAATATAGAATCCATTTTTTAATTTTATAATCACAAAATTTGAAGAAATTAATTTAAATTTAATCCCATAGATAGGACGAGACAATGGGTTTTTCAAGTGAAAAGGTCCAAAAGTTTGAAATTGTTTTTATATCCTATTTCAATTTCAAATTAATTACAATAACCTAAATTGGATTAATTTATTTTTATTTGATATAATTATACTTTAATACCATATTAAAATTTAATTTAATTATATACATAATTTAGACAAAAAATCAGTTTTGAATTCAAATTCAGTGTTTTCACTATTAATCAAAAAATGAAACTTCTCAGAAAAAATACAAAAAAATCACCCAAATTAAATTTTGATATTCAGATTTAAAATATAAAGTTTATTTTCTCAAATAAAAATTATAAAAGTGTCAAAAATACTCTCTAAAATAGTTTCCATATTAAAATTTGGTAAAATTACCTTTTAGAATAATATATCTTTTTTATTCATAACATCAAATTTATTTACATATCTTATCTTCAAAAAACATAAGATAAAATTTAAATAGTTAATTGAATATAATAAATGTGTTTATATATATCATTAAAATCATTTATCAAATGTGTTTTGATTAATTTATTAAGGTAAAACTTATTTGATTGCATATATATAGTTTTCCAACAAAATATTACCTATATTTTCAAAAGGGTTTTACTCTCATTTATAGTTAATTGGCCACCAAATAATATATATTATATAAATTTTGAAACCATATTTTTATAAATTAATTACTCCTGTTCATAACTACCATTTCAATGGATAGTTGGTAACTATAATAATATTTCAATAATAATATTAAGAGCACATTATAGTTTGGTAAAACTATGTCTTGAATGTAACAAAAGCTATCATAGGATTTGTGGCCTATCGGCTTAAAATTCCCCCAATTATGTCTCAATTTCAAGATGTATTTCATGTATCACTCATGAGTAATTACATACCAGATCCCTCACATGTACTAAACTCAGAGGTGGTATAGCTAGAAGATGATCTCTCTTATGAGGAGTAGCCAGTAAAGATTTTGTACTGGAGAGAAGGTTCTTCGCAACAAGAAAACACACCTTGTAAAATTTTTTTAGAGTAACCATAAGTATGAAGAATAAACTTCTGAACCAGAGGATGAGATGAAGGAGAAGTACCATCACCAGTTTGTGTAAAATGAAATTTCTAGGGAAAATTTTCAAAAGGGGTGAAGAATGTAAGGACCCAAACTTTTATCAATGTAATTTATCCATTATAGTAGTAATTTCATAATCAAATAAAATCTCATTAGGATAGAAAATTCCAAATCCTACCTAAATAAACTACTATGTGACCTTTAAAAATAAATTTTCAACTTCTGTGATTGGAATTTTGGAAATCTGACATACATGGTTGTGATCAGTAAGATGTTTGGAGTCCGATGGGAAAAATTTAATTTTTAGTGAATAATTACATACCCTTATTAATAGTAATGTTACCATTATGAAAATTAATATAACCCTTATGAAAAGTAAATAGTACAAATGAATAGGAAACTTACCAATGATAGTATAAATAAAATTTATCCATCCTATAAGTGACAATATGATATAATTACATTATAGTGTTAGTACTTTTTTAATTAATGAATATTTAATGATAATAAAAAAGAAAATTTATGTTCATAAAATTTATTCATAAAATATTATTTATCTGTCTTATGATTATATGAAAATTTTATGATACCTTAGTTAATTTTTCAAAGTGTCAAAAAATAAATTTTTAATTTTAAAATTTTTATTTTTCAAATAAATTGTGATTTGAATTATAAATTAAATTAATAATATTTAGAAACTTGTTTTCATAAAATGGAGTTCATTTTTGAATTATAAATGTCAAAAAAGGGTTAGGGTGAATTTTTGGGATTTTTCTAAAATACATGAATTTTAATGAATAGTGAAATTTGATAATTTACAAAATATGCTAAATAAATGAATTTATGCATCATGCTTGAGTCATGGATGATTTAAATTGAAATTGGTTTAAATTAACATGAAATTATTACTATTTTTAGCCACAATAATCCTCACTATTTCTTGTCTTGTGGAGAAATATTAAATTAATGAATATAATATTGATAAAACCCCTCTCCCCTCCACTATAAATACCACCCCTCACAACTTCATTTCCTCACACCTCTCAAGCTTCAAGACTTGTCTAAATTATGAAACAATATCTTCCCTATACCCTCCCCCACTTCTAGGAGATCTTGGTCTCATCAAAATACCAATCCTAGCTTCCTTAAGGAGGATCTCAAGAGGAGGATTCAAGAGGTAATTACTCTATCTCTTTTCTTTCAATTTCCTTTCAAATTTCATTTCTTTTCTTCTCTTATACTCAACTTATGTTTTACAAATTTCATGATAACTCCATTATGATTGATATACTGGTATTATATCATTTTAATGTAATATTATTCATTATACTCTTCCCTCTCTCTCTCTCTTTATAAAAATGAAATTGTTGCTCGTGATGTGTTAATTTATCTACATCACGGGCGACGCGCTTCCATTTTCCTTAAAATCCTTAAAGGATGTCTATAAAACCATTAAATGGTTGGAAAAAATTTTAATATGTATTTTTTAACCCCTTTTATGTTATAGAAACAACTTTTTTATATAATACTAAATGATAAAATAAAAAATGTTTGTTGTGATCCAAAAATCACCCTAATTAACCTAAAATGATCATCATTAAATTTTAAATAATGATTTATCCACATGGTATATAACATAATTAATTAAAATATATTTTAAACTCACGTAATATCATTAATTACATTTAATATAAGTTCTGGATTTTTATCCATGTTCTACAGGAACATCCATTTATGTGTGCAAGTAACCGTTCATGAATACTAAGAAAAAGAACACTACCAAACAATAAATTTAAACTATATAACTCATCCAAAGGCCCATAAAAGAACATAATGAAACCATAATGAACCATATTCATGTATAAAATGTTTTTTAATTGTTAATAAATTAATATAATGTCATTATACAAGACATTAATGTAAATAAAGATTTCAGATACAAGGTAAGGGGAATTCTCGAACACAACTTTCTTTCTTCTGGTTTTCATATTTCACACCATTTTTAGTATGAATATCCCTTAAAAAGTATTTGTTCATAATTATCTTAACTTTTATGGGATATAAATGTTTTCCACCTGAGTTTATGTCAAACACAATTCTTTTTAAAAAAACACATCTTTCAAAAATACACCTTTTACTTCCCACTCAAGGTTGATGGTGCTTGTATGAAGTATATTATTTCATATTTCATTTGGGAACCCAAGGTTTATAAATATATGATTTATGAAGTGAAACTCGTTACTTTCCATGGTTTTTTTATGTTCAATATTGATATATGTTTTATATGGCATGCAGGGTAATGTTAACGTTATGATGTGATGGGTGCGCCCGGAATTATATAGCACAATGTTGATGTTATGATGTGATGGGTGCGCCTGGAATTACACATCACTCCAATGCATTGGGTAATTTGATGAATATCAGGAGTTAAATAGAAATTCACATAAACATTATTCTATATTTTTTCATAAATATGTGTGGTAGTTAACCACTGTGATATAAGTTTCATTTTATGCATTGCCACATTTCAAGCCTTTTATTAATTATTCCAATAATGTTTATAATATTATACCTATGTTATGATAATAATGATTATGCTCACCCCATGTGATAATATCTCAGGTTCTTTTCCTTTTACTGGGCTTTTATCTCACCCCTTTGTGATGTATATCCCTAGGTGATTACATATATTAACGAGAACTCAAGGGATAATAAGAAGCTAGAGAAGAAGAAATTAAGTAAATGATTATGTTTTATTTTGAAAAAATTATGTATGGTCCTAGTTTTCCCATGAAAATAAACCTTTGGATCATATTTTTGTAATGATTTTATGTTGTTTATCAATTAAATGATGTAACAATAATGTAAGAAAAGAAGGTTCACTATAAGGAACACACTTCCTTTCTCCTTATTGATATGTTGTCCACTATAGACCCCAAACATATCTAGGTTTCTAATGAAATATTAGAGGGATATTTTCCAAACATTCAGAAAGAACAAAGAATCAAATATAAACGTCAAATGGGATATGGGTGGAGTCCCTACCTTGGACCTAAAAGGAATAATAGACCTTTCCTCCACACGATGATAGACATTCCTAGAAATATCCTCCTATGCTTGGATGAATAGGCTACGTGACATCGATCCGCCTTGACTCATCCCCCATGTAACGCCCCGACCGAAGTTACCTAGAGTCGGTGTATTATTACATAACATTGGCATGATCACAAGAAAGATCAAATCTCGAAAGACCGATTGGTTTAGTAGCCTTGGAAACACTAGATATATTCATAAGTCTTACATTACATCATAAAAATGAAAACTACTACAACAACATAATGTCTCCATAGTCCACAATATTATCCCCTCATAAAATCCCTGCAGGTCATTCAGACTTACTTTTTCACATCCTGGGAAAAATAAAACATAGAAAAGGGGTGAGCTCAAATGCCCAGTAAGGATAACAATATAGCGAAAACTTTCAAAAATAAGTATAAACATTTAAGGCAATGTATAACTAAAACAAAAGCCTTTTAAACTTGAACTTCAATATAGTATGGAAAAAGTAAAATGAAATAGTGTCATTTACTTATTCACATGGATATTATACTAATCGAATAACCACATGCAATATCAATAACCACTTTTATAATGATGGAATGCATAATGTCAGACTATCATAACCACATAGCCAAGGCCTCGTGCCAAGACTACAAATAAGATTTTGCCAAGGCCTTGTGCCAAGACACTAGTTTGTCTCATGAGACCTACCAATGCATCGAGGAGCTATAGCGGGCTCCACCCGTCACATATTAAGTCCAATGCATTCCCATATGAAAATATTTAAACATAACATAAACATTCGTATTAAAACTAGCATATGAAATGTCAATACTTTCACCATAAACCATGAATGGTGTAAAAATAGCACATCCACAGTCAAACATATCACAAAACCTTCAATACAATATAGAAGTTTTGTATCATAATAAATCAAAATCAAATAGGCATAAAATCCATCAAAGGATGTTGACATAGATGAAATCAAAACTCTTTTTAGAGAAATATCTCTTTCTATTTTGAAATAATTTAAGAGTCATATATTTATAAAATAAAACATTTGCTTTGAAAATATTCTTATAAGCTTGTAAGGGATGCTTAGACAATTTTATAATGGTGGAAAATAACCGCACCCCCCGTATAAGTTAAAAAAACATTCTTACCTTAATTTTGACGAAAAGGTTAAAAGCACCTTGTTTGGAAAACGACAGAAGGATTCCTTTATAAAACTCTTATAAAAAGTCAAACAAGGGTATAAATGACTTTAACCCATATTCTTTTAAATAGAAAAAATGTTTTGAAATACATTTCGAAGAAACATGGATGTGGATGATAAAGAGATCCCAGTAGATTATTACGTATAAACAACCTCGGATAATGAAGAGATTGTAAAATAACCCTTACCTTGAACTTTTCCTTGGTTGGGGTATGTTAACCTCCTGTATAATAGTGAAATAATTGTTATTAAATTATACAAGAATCATATATATTAATATGATATCATATATGATCTTTTAACATTGATTTGTTAATAATATCTTAGAATTATCGTCGTTTCGGGTGTTAACTTACTCGTTTTTTTATATGTTTTGTTAAGTAAGCCATGTTTGTAATGGATAGGTTGTATATTATTCATATATATAATGATATCAAGTCCTTAAACATTATTTTTAAATCATCAAATGATAATTATACTTGAATGGATACGATGGGGAATAAATCTCATCGCGTTCGTGGACACGGTTGTCTGTACGTACGCACGAGCGACAATATCATTATTTTGATATTAAAATAATATATAAATGGATGGTATATCATATATACAGAATCATTAATATGTTATATTTTTATTTACATGAGTTACACAAAATTATTATACCCATCCAAATAATAATATATTGAATAACAATTACACCACGACGTGGAGACGGTAAGCCGTACGTACGCACGTATGGTGACATGTTATTCAAAGGGTGGATATAATACTGAATATGGTTGTACCATATTTATAATAACATCATAGTATATATATTATACTGGAGTTATTATTTTATAATGGTAACAACAAAGGAAGAAGAAGTGGAAGAAGAAAGGAACTTGGAAAAGGGTGGTGAAACCATTACCTCTTCTTCGGTTTCTTCCTTTTGATTTGATCAAAAGGGCTCCTTAGGTTGTCTTTCTGATCCAACTAAGGCCTATATGTTGTAGTGAGGGAAGTTGGGAGAGTATTTTGGCAGATTTGGGCCGAACAAAAAGGCTTTGAAGGTGTGAAGAAATGAGAAGGAGGAGTGCCCTTTTATAAGAGGGGTGAGGGGCACCTTTGGAAAAGCTAGAAATATTAATTTATAATAAATTCATATTCGATTTCTAATGGATAAAAAGTTTATTATTTAAATTTTAAGGTGGTTATGGGTTGAAAACCACTCAACCAATAGAATTTATACAGGTTTGGGTACTTATATTAACCTTATCTTTAAGTATTAACTCTTAGTTAATTAGTTTCACTTTTACAATGTCTCTTTGTATTTTTATATAATATGGCTAATAAACTTACTATATACATCCATTTGACCCCCAAGTGGTCCATTAATGATACACCTATCATGAAATAAGTATATTTTCCGAACCTTAGATTTTTAGGAATTTAATATCAATTAATAATATAATATTTATTTTAAAAACTCTTTTATGTCAATTTTGACACTATTCAATAGTTGATTTTTGTGAAACTCATAACAGAATTATTACTTCGAAAAAAGTTAATTAAATCAATCATAATATGTCATATTATCCTATAAAATTATTGTAATTCATTAAAAGTTTCAAATTATATTTATTTGGGTATTTATAATATCAATTATTTTAACTTTTCACTATTATGGTAATTACTGCATCATCATTGTGTCATAAATAAATTAAATTATTTAATCTCTAAAAATTATAAATAAAATATAATTATGTATCAAATCTTTTTATCTTTCTAATGGATATTTACAATCTAAAATCCAACATATATAACCCTATGTAAAAATTGTTTTTCTAAAAGATATATGCTTGTGTCATTTTTGTATTCATTTTAACTTAATTAAAATAAAGTGTCCCTATCACCTACAAGTGGCTCCATGGGGTCCCAAAATTTACCCAAATATGCCCATGGTCGGACATGTATTAACCAATAAGGTTAGGACACATTTTAGGGTAATTTTGTATTATTATAATATTATTTTTTAACCCTTATTTACCGGATTTACCCTTAACCATGGTAAATAAAATATTTACCGAAGTAATTATTCAAAATGTCTAAAAATAAAAGTTAACTATTTACACAATTTGAACATCCTGATTCCAAATATGGAATCCATTTTTCAAAATTCAAAACACAGAAGTGGCAGAAATTAATTTAAAATTAATTCTCGTTGTTAAAACAAAAAGCGTTTTTTTAAAAGATAATAACTATCAAAAGATTGACACTTGTTTATGTCCGGTTTAATTGTAAAATTATGTCCAATGAACAACATTATATTAAATGGTAAAAATATATTCTAAATATACTTTAAAACCACTCAAATTCATAATTTATCACTATTAATTATTTTGATTAAAAAAAGTTGTTTTTAATTAAAATTTCGTAATTTCCACTATTCATCAAAATATTAAAGTTATCCGAAAAGTACCAAAATTTCACCTTAGGCTAAATTCAATATTCCGAATCCAAAAATGAAGTCCATTTTGAAATATAAAATATATATAATTTCAAAAATTAGGTATTACTATTCATAACGGCTAGTTTGATTGGTTATGGTGTGTTAGAACTCGGTGTTGCGTACAACACACGCTATCACATTATTCAAAGAGAAGCGTACCGTAGAAGCTTGGGGTGTTATATTCTCCCCTACTTCAAATAATTTCGTCCTCGAAATTTCTAGACTAATTATCACATGAAAAGACTTGGGTGGTTCTTCATCATAAGTTCCTCGGGTTCCCAGGTTGCCTCTTCCATCTTATGGTTTCTCCACAAAACTTTTACCAGACGTGTCGTCCAGTTTCTCAGTACTTGTTCTCTCGTATCAAGAATCCTGATGGGCTCTTCGCAATAAGATAGATCGGGTTCTAGTTCTAATTCCTCATAGGTGAGTACATGCGTTGGGTCAGGCATGTATTTCCTCAACAGAGATACGTGTAACACATTGTGAACTCTGGAGAGACTTGGCGGCATTGCCAATCGGTGAGCTACAGCCCCAATTCGTTCTAGAATTTCGAAAGGTCCGATGTACCTAGGACTCAATTTACCTTTCTTACCAAAATGTATGACTCCCTTCCATGGAGATGCATTCAAGAAAACATGATCACCGACTTGAAATTCCAAATCCTTCCTTCGATTATCGGTATAGCTCTTCTGCCTACTTTGAGCTGCTTTGATGTGATTTTGGATTACCTTCACCTTTTCCACTGTTTCCTCTACCAATTCTGGGCCTACAAGTTTTCTTTCACCAACTTCATCCCAACAGGTTGGTGTACGACATCTTTTTCCGTATAACGCTTCATATGGTGCCATCTGAATACTCGAATGGAAGCTATTGTTATAGGAAAATTCTACCAAAGGTAAATATTGATCCCACATACCCTAAAAGTCAAGTGAGCAAGATCTCAACATGTCTTCTAAGGTTTGAATAGTCCGTTCTGATTGTCCGTCTGTCTGAGGGTGGTAAGCAGTGCTCAAATGAAGTTCAGTATCCAGGGATTTCTGAAGACTTTTCCAGAATCTTGAAGTAAAACGGGGATCACGATCAGAAACAATTGATAGGGGTACTCCATGAAGTCTCACAACTTCATTAATATATAGTCTTGCTAGACGTTCTAGGGGTATATCTTCTCTTATAGAAATAAAATGTGCTGACTTGGTAAGACGATCAACAATAACCCATATTGCATCGTTCCTTCTAGGAGTCTTTGGTAGCCCCATGACAAAGTCCATCGTAATATTGTCCCATTTCCACTCCGGTATGGGAAGAGGTTTCATGAATTATCCAGGGTGTTGCCTTCCAGCTTTCACTTGTTGAAAAACCATACATCTTGACACAAAATCAGCAATCTCCCTCTTCATGTTGTCCCACAAAAAATTTTCTTTCAAATATCTATACATTTTGGTGCTCCCAGGGTGTATAGAGAAATTGGAACTATGAGCATCATCCAGCAATTCCCTTTTTAGATCAGGTATATCGGGAACATAAAGTCTCTTCCCAAATTTCAAAATTCCATCTCCATACACAAAGTATCTCAATATCCCATCATTCACAGCTTTAATCTTCTTTTGAAATTCTTCATCATCGGTCTGAGAACTCTTAATCCTTTCTAGTAAATATGGTTTGGCAACCATTTGAAAAAGCATTGATGTTTCACCTTCCCTGGTTATTCCCATGTCCATCTTCACTAGATCCATCAAAATTGGATCCCTTTCAATTCTCATCACGTTCAAAACTCCATGGTCTTTTCTGCTCAAAGCATCTACCACCTTGTTTGCCTTCCCCGGGTGGTAGTGTATCGTGCAATCATAATCCTTGAGTAATTCAAGCCATCTCCTTTGCCTCATGTTGAGTTCTTTTTTGTGAGAAAATATACTTCAAACTCTTGTGATCAGTGTAAATCTCACATTTTTCACCATAGAGGTAGTGCATCCATATCTTCAAAGCAAAGATTACAGCTGCTAACTCGAGATCATGAGTAGGATAGTTTTGTTCATGAATTTTCAACTGTCGTGATGCACAGGAAATAACCCTATCATTCTTCATAAGGACACAACCAAGTCCTTTCTTCGATGCATCACTATAAATAATGAACCCACCATTCCCCAATGGTAGAGTCAATATAAGAGCATTGAATAATATTCTCTTCAGTTATTCAAAACATTCTTCACACTCTTTTGTCCAAACAAATTTAACCCCTTTACGTGTGAGCTTCGTTAATGGGTTAGCCAATCGGGCAAAATTCTGGACGAAACGTCGATAATAACCTGGAAAACCAATAAAACTGCGTACCTCAGTTATACTCGTAGGTGCTGGCCATTCTTGGATTGCCTTGGTCTTAGAAGGATCAATAGAGATTCCATCTTTAGAGACAATATGGCCAAGAAAATAAATCTCATGAAGCCAGAATTAACACTTGCTAAACTTCCCATATAATTCATGTCTTCTCAGAGTCTTCATGATAACGCGCAAGTGATTTTCATGATCTTCGTAGCTTTTGGAGTATACCAAGATATCATCAATAAATACCACCACAAATTCATCAAGATACTCCTTGAAAACTCTATTCATTATATCCATGAATACAGAGGGTGCATTAGTCAATCCAAAAGGCATTACAGTAAACTCTTAATGCTCATACCTGGTTCGAAATGCTATCTTTGGAATGTCTTCCTTCTTCACACACAACTGATGGTATCCAGATCGAAGGTCAATCTTTGAAAAGTATTGGGCTCCATGTAGTTGGTCAAATAAATCATCAATTCGAGGTAGGGGATACTTGTTCTTTATTGTTATAGCATTGATCTCCCTGTAGTCGATACATAACCTCATAGATCTGTCTTTCTTTCTAACAAAAAGAGCAGAGGCTCCCCATGGAGAAACACTAGGGCGAATAAATCCCTTATTACTTAATTCCTCTAGTTTTTTATTTAGTTAGACTAATTCTACAGTGGACATTCTATAAGGGGTCTTCGATATAGGCCTTGATCCAGGAATTAAATCAATGGAAAACTCAACTTCTCGTTCTGGAGGATGTCCAGGTAAATCTTCCGGAAACACATCTACATATTCTTTCACAACAGGTACATCCTCTATTTGAACATTCCTTTCCTCACCCATAGTCATTTCATTCTCTTCCTCCCCAATAATTGAATTTAGTTGAGCTACTGGGGGTGGATCTAGATAAGAATTAGGTGGTGACGATTCTTCTCTAAAGATAAGGTTTTCCTTATCATCATCATCAAGAATCGTAACATCTTTATTCTTACAATAAATCTTCACATCATAGTCTGAGAGTCAGTCCATACCGAGGATTATATCAAACTCAATCATAGGTATGATGATGAGATCAGCAGATAAAGAACATTTATGTTCTCTAATGGGGACTGATTCACAAAACTTTGTTGCAATGATACTTCCCTTAGGATTTTTAACTGACAAATCCCTTGTTAAATCAAATTGGAAATATCTAATTTTCTTAACAAACTGGGAAGATATGAAACAATGCGATGATCTAGAATCAAATAATGCATTTTCTAAACTTGAGGAAACCATTAAATTACCTGCCACCACATCTTTCGGAGCTTCTACCTCAGCATTAGTGATAGCATAAGCTTGGCCTTGATCCCTTTTCCTTTTCTGAGGTAAGTTCTCCTGACACTTAGGACATTTGTTTGCATAATTCCCCATCTCCCTGCAATTGTAGCACTGAACATTGGTAGCTTTCTTCTTCCCCTTGCAATCACGAGCTTGGTGGCCTTTTTCACCACACTTGTAACAGACTCTTGTTCCCTTCAAGCAAGTATCGGGGTGTTTCTTACCACATTTACCACAGGATAGATATTCAACCTTTCCCTTCTTCCCCTTATTTCCATTCCCAGATTGATCAGCAGGTATCTTCTTATCTTGATTTTCTTTAAAGTCATAAGACTTAGAGAATTCCTTTTCGGTCTTGATAGCACATGAGACAATGTCTTTGTACGATGAAAAGGATTGTGAGACTAATGCTCGACGGAGAAATGGTTTTAACCCATAAAAGAAACAATCAATCTTACTTCATGGGTTACGGATATAATCTCCAGCATACCTTTCTAACCTTGTAAAGTTAGCCTCATACTTTGTGACATTCTCATCCTCCTTTTGTCTCAGACTCAGAAATTGACTTTCCATATCTGCTCGATGGTCACGAGGAAAGTATTTTTCTAAAAACAGATCTTTGAACTCCCTCCATTACATATTTGATACTTCATCATCTTCCTTCATGTTTTGAATCAATGACCACCATTGATCAGCATCTCCAGTGAGGCGGTAAACTGTCATGATAACTTTTTGCCTTTCACTACTCCCCAAAGCCTAAAATATTTTATCTAGGTAATTTATCCATTGCTCAGCTACTAAAGGATTTATACTCCCATTAAACGTTGGTGGTTGTTTCCTCATAAATCAATCTAACATTGATCCTCCACGCGGTGGATCAGGGTGCTCCATACGGGTAAGGTTATTATTCATAACCTGAGTAAGTTGTCCCAGTATGGTGATTAGCTGATCAGCACCAGTTGCATCACCAGCTCCACTATAATTATCTTGAGCAGGAGGTAAATCCCTACAAGGAGTGCGTGCATTGATACGGTTTCCATTTCTTCCACTAGGCGCCATTTCTAAACAATGGTATAAACTAGATCAGTTTATAAATCAAAATACATAATCCCATACTTACAAAACACTTAACATAAATTGAACTATTTATGGATATAATCCATAATCATAATAATGTTTTCTTTGAGGAAGTATATACACATAAACCCTTCATAATGATTTGTAAATAAAATGAGAGTTATCCTAAGCATATCCCCCAGGAGTGTCATAACCAATAGTGCAGCAAGGCCCATTGTCGTGCACCAGTTCTCGTTCGAGTCTAGCTCAAAGCGGTGTTTTTGGGTTTTACCCCTAGGTACATCTGTGCCAGAGCCACCTCTACCTGCTCGTATCCAGACAGGGATGTATTGCTCGGAAAACTCACAAAATCTTTACAATACCAAAATTCTAGGAATTTCTTCTATACTAATCCTCAAAGTTCATCTTAGGTCTACGTGCTCTAATCAGGGTTTATCTAAATCTAGCTTCCAAGGTTTGTACTAAACTTCCTCTGATACCAACTGTAACGCCCCGACCCCAGTTACCTAGAGTTGGTGCATTATTACATAACATTGGCATGATCACAAGAAAGATCAAATCTCGAAAGACCGATTGGTTTAGTATCCTTGGAAATACTAGATATATTCGTAAGTCTTACATTATATCATAAAAATGAAAACTAATACAACAACATAATTTCTCCATAGTCCACACTATTACCCCCTCATAAAATCTCTGCAGGTCATTCATAACTTACTTCTTCACATCTTGTGAAAAATAAAACATAGAAAAGGGGTGAGCTCAAATGCCCAGTAAGGATAACAATATAGCGAAAACTTTCAAAAATAATCATAAACATTTAAGGCAATGTATAACTAAAACAAAAGCCTTTTAAACTTGAACTTCAACATAGTATGGAAAAAGTAAAATGAAATAATTCCATTTACTTATTCACATGGATATTCTACTAATCGAATAATCACATGCAATATCAATAACCACTTTCATAATGATGGAATGTATAATTCCAGACTATCATAACCACATTGCCAAGGCCTCGTGCCAAGACTACAAATAAGATTTTTCTAAGGCCTTGTGCCAAGACACTAGTTTGTCTCATGAGACCTACTGATGCATCGAGGAGCTATAGCGGGCTCCACCCGTCACATATTAAGTCCAATGCATTCCCATATGAAAAGGTTTAAACATAACATAAACATTCGTATTAAAACTAGCATACGAAATGTCAATACTTTCACCATAAACCATGAATGGTATAAAAATAGCACATCCATAGTCAAACATATCACAAAACCTTCAATACAATATAGAAGTTTTGTATCATAATAAATCAACTTCAAATAGGCATAAAATCCATCAAAGGATGTTGACATAGATGAAATCAAAACTCTTTTTAGAGAAATATCTCTTTCTATTTTGAAATCATTTAAGAGTCGTATATTTATAAAATAAAACATTTGCTTTGAAAATATTCTTATAAGATTGTAAGGGAAGCTTTGATGATTTTATAATGGTGGAAAATAACCGCACCCGCCGTATAATTTAAAAAACATTCTTACCTTAATTTTGATGAAAAGGTTAAAAGCACCTTATTTGGAAAACAACGGAAGGATTCCTTTATAAAACTCTAATAAAAAGTTAAAAAAGGGTATAAATGACTTTAACCCATATTCTTTTAAATAGAAAAAATGTTTTGAAATACATTTCGAAGAAACGTGGATGTGGATGATAAAGAGATCCCAGTAGATTATTACGTATAAACAACCTCGGATAATGAAGAGATTGTGAAATAACCCTTACCTTGCACTTTTCCTTGGTTGGGGTAGGTTAACCTCCTGTATAATAGTGAAATAATTTTTATTAAATTATACAAGAATCATATATATTAATATGATATCATATATGATCTTTTAACATTGATTTGTTAATAATATCTTAGAATTATCGTCGTTTCAGGTGTTAACTTACTCGTTTTTTTATATGATTTGTTATGTAATCCATGTTTGTAATGGATAGGTTGTATATTATTCATATAAATAATGATATCAAGTCCTTAAACATTATTTTTAAATCATCAAATGATAATTATACTTGAATGGATACGATGGGGAATAAATCTCATCGCGTTCGTGGAGACGGTAGTCCGTACGTACGCACAAGCGACAATATCATTCTTTTGATATTAAAATAATATATAAATGGATGGTATATCATATATAAAGAATCATTAACATGTTATATTTATTATTTACATGAGTTACACATCATTATTATACCCATCCAAATAATAATATATTGAATAACACTAATGGGTATTTATTTACTTTCCTATCAACATAACTTATATAACACTAATGGGTATTTATCGTCCCCTCATATAAGGTTTCCATATTCTTCCTCACCTATAAATGATGATCCCCTACCTCATTAATTTTCTATCTATTTATCTCCCTCCTTCCAAGAAGGCTTTGTCAGTAGATCCAAGTGGTGATAGGACTGATCTTCTTACCTCACACATATTTACTTCATCATAGTTTACTTTTTTGGACCAGATCTAAGACTCTTACACATATCTATTTGGCATTGGTCATTCAGTCATCATTGGGTGACATGATCAGTATTGTTTACATCATGAAGTCATTATAATAGAATCTAGGTGGAATGAGGTGGAATCATATGGTCCTCATGATCGGGTGTTAGGTAGAGAAATGGTGCCCACGGATTCAGTTGACTATGAAGGTGGATTCACGGTGTTGGGGGAGTTAGGAGGACGTGTGGAAAAGTCCACTTTTCATGGTGACAGTGTCAATTGTTCATATTAAATACATTGTGCATGGTGGATGGTGTGTTGATGTTGGCCTTCATGTTGGCCTTGACAGAGTTTTATCAACACTAGAAAAATATAGGTTTGATGGTAGTGGCTTCCTAGATAGACAAAATCAAAATATTATTAAGTATTTGGAGAATCAATTGTAGTTTTCTAGTCATTGGATTATGGTAATTTATTTCTATTGTATGTAGGGATTTTATAGAAGGTTCTCATGTCGTTTGTTGGCTATTATGTGGTGGCTTGGTCTATACTGGTGGGTTTTTTAGGTTTTAAATTAAACTTGGACATTCTGGTCATTTTGTGTGCTTGTTTCTATAAGATTTTTGATTATATGGTGTGAAAATGTCATGGTGATACCTATCTATTGTCACATTGATTTTGGTAGACAATATTGTACCATGCATTTGTCATTGGGTGGGTATCCATGAAAGAGAGATGGGTGTGCTAACACCCATCATTCATACATATGTCCTCATTTCAAAATGGGAATATAGGAATCATGTCATTGATCTTTTTCAATAGTTATTTATGGAAGATTTTTTTGTGAATCAGGTTGAAATTGTAGCAAGTTCCTTACAAACACCATCATTGGGTGGCTCAAAAGAGTTATATTTGTGATGGTACATATCATATGGTCACCCTTCCCACACACACACACACACAAGTTGGTATGGGATAGAGGTGTTCTCTATCATGTTGTGTCAACTAGAATGAAACAATTTATTAGAAGGGGGAGACATGTCACATTCAAAAAGAATCATTGTTTCATTTTCTATTAGGGGTGAAAAGATGTTTCACTAGTTTTGACAATGAATTTTGTTTTCTATTGGTAACTTAGGTCCATGTTCATGTTTTTGGGCCATGTTTCTCTAATGAATTTGTGCCTAAAGTCATATGGTTCATGAAATGGGTTCCATCATTTTCCATTTATCAAAATGGGTTCTATATTTTTATTTAATAAAGTGGAATAAACCCTCAATCTATTAAAAAAGAAAAAACAATGAATATTATCTAATATGATAATAAGTGAATATATTGGAATGTGTAACAATATATTATAGAAATTTCCTCTGAAACTACGGCCTTTATTACAAATACATCACTATGTCAGCTATCTATATCATTTTAGACATTCAATTTGGTACTAACACCAATATTACTAATTTATATTGATCTATTAGGATAAATGTGTTCACTTTGGTCATTACATCCAACCAAGAGTTATTTTTACTTACTTATTATTCTCATTACTTTTGATAAAGCCATTATCATTAGCCACTTGTTTTATTACACATTATTTTAAGAAAACTTTTCTTTCTCACACCTGAGATAACAAAGATTTTTCAATCAGGTTGAGTGGTATAATAAGTTATATAAGAACTTTTATAAATCACATGTGATATAAATAATGTAAAATAAATAATAATCTTACTAATTATCAAAATTATTTCTTTATGTGTATCATTTATATAGAATATTCCATCTCTAGTTTGTTTTTGATGAAATTTATTTGACATATAAAGTATTATACTCAAATGATTGACACCCAATTTAACATTTTCATTCATTACACAGAGCATAAGAACTAAATATCTTTTCCATAATATTTATCAATGATGTATGATATGAAATTTATAAAAACATTATTGATATACAATATGTTATTATTAGAATTAAATACACATTAACACAATGATCATATCTATATTTTTATATATTGATATATTTATATATGAAAACAGACATATATATAGATATATTTATGATTATTATTAATAAATATATTCATAAAATTTGACAATTATTACATATATACACACAAAATAAAAAAAAGTATATATATAATTACACATAACATTATTATCATAAAGGTAAATATATCAACATTTAAATATATATATAATAATAATAATAATTTATTCAAATATATAATATAATAAAAATAAATATTAGATATAAATATATTATCATGTAGGAAAACTGGTCCCTCACTCTCTAGGGTCTCTCTTGGGCTCCCAGCTCAGCTCGTCATCTTCCTCCTCCTAGGGTTTCTCCCCAGCAGCGTTCTTCTGCTCCACTTTTCTTGGTTCTCTCCTCTCTATGATCATTTTTCTTGGATTTGGTCTCTCTAGGTTCTCTCCTCTCCCTATTTCATCTACCTCGTCTTTTTGAAGGCATTCTCCAGCCACCTTACATTGCTCTGGCTCAACCTCTAATGCTCCTCTCCAGGTCAGATCCGAAGTGATGGGCACACCAAGGATTTGGGTTAGTATTTTGGCATGTGGGGGCCTCTCAGTGTCTCTAATATTATTAATTTAGGGTTTCATCCCCTGTTATCTTTCTTAGGTTTAATTTACTTATAATGGTTCTTTTCGTTTCAATCCCGATCTATTTTTACGGTATTAGTCTCGTTTCTCCCCTATTTTTTTCATCTAGTTTTGGGTTCTTTTTTTATGTTTTTTAGGTTTCATCCTCTAGTTTTCTCTCTTTTTCTCATCATGGTGTTGGTGTTTCTTGGTGTTTGTCAGTGGCGCAAGGTTGATGTTTGGGGTGATGGGTTCCTTGGGCGGCTCACTAGTTTTCGGTCGGTACCCAACCGTGATGGTAGGTTCCGGTGATGGACATGACCATCATTTTGTTGGTTTGGTGATGAGGCATCTGGTTCTTCAAGTTGCTATACCTTTGGTGTCTCCTCCATGATTCTGATTCCATCATCTTTGGTGGCTCAGTGACATTGACTATGACGTCGACAGCATGTTTCTTCTCAGTATCAACGATGATGACTTCTCCTCAGTGATGATGGTCTCTCATGGAGTCTTTCAATGGAGATTATGGCGGTGCCCTACTATGATGATTATGATGTTCTTGGTAATGAGATGGTTTTATAGTGGTACAGTGATCTGATGGCTTGGGTGTCAGTTTGTGCATCTCGAGGCAATGGTGAGAGTGGCGTGATGATGGCCTATGGAATTTTGATTTTCAAATTTTGAAATGGTTCTTTTAGTGGTGAAATTGTGAAGCTTATGTGGGTTTTTCATGTTGGTATCTTTTGAGTTTTGAAATAGGTTGCATATGATTGTCTAGGAGAGACAAATGGTTGTGTTTTTTATTTTGAAATTTTAACTCTATAATGGGTGTTTTTTGAGGTTTTGTCTTGATGTTGGATGAATGGTTCTGTAGGTTCCCAGTTACCCTCAAAGTGGATTTTCAATAAAAAAATGGATTTTAGATATAAATATAATTTTAATAGATAAAAAAACATATTTATAAATATGTAAAACTTCAAATATATATGTGCATGTATGATTTTGTATAACATATATATTTAAATACGAATCCAAATAAATATATAACATAAAAATATATTACATAAATACACACACACACACACACAAATATATATATATATATATATCATATATATGGATGTGTGTGTTTGTGATTCCTTATATATAGACACATAAATATATATATTTTTTGTGCACGTGTGTACATATATATAGATATTTCTATATATATTAATATATATATATATATCATATTTTGGATTATATTTTTAAAAGTTTGGGTCCAAGCCTCTTTTTATAATGAAATGAAATACCTCTTTCACTATGGGTAAAGGGAGTCCTGTTAAATAATGTTAATATTAAATTAATTTACCATGTAGTTTTGTTACAGTAATCTAATTTTACACATATAATTTCCAATAATTAAGAGTTTTTGGATAAAAAACTTTTTCACTAATTCCCATGTTGTTCACACATGGAAATTTTTATGAAAGGGTGGTCATAAGGATAGACCAAAAAATAAAAAATCCAAATGTTTTTTTTTTGTAATTTGATTATTATATACTCAATATTTTTTATTAAATATTTCACTTGAGAAAATTCTTAATGTTTTTTACAAATCATGTTTGTATGAATGAAAGCCATGATGACATATTCTCTTTGTAAGGTACCATTTTTTAGGTGCATTATAATTGATATAACACATATTGAATGGTCAAAAAATATTTTCACCCTTCAAATTTAATTTTGGAAGATATATTTTCCACATTAATGAAATGAAATATTGGATAAAATTTGAAGAACCTTTGTGATGTTTTTGTTTTTAACAAACATTGTATTATTTAACAACTAAGATTTTGGTAAAAGAATGTTTTTTCTATTCAAGATTGACCATAGGCCATCATAATGAGTTTTCATATGAAAGCTAAAAGTTTCATTCTATTTATGAATCTAAACATAAAGGGAGAGAAATTTGTAATCCTTAAGAAAGTTGTTTTTCATACGCAAGTTTTCAGACACAGGTTTTCAGACTGAGAAGCACTAGATGCACAAGGTGTAAGGAAGATGGAATATGGAATTTATATAGAGTTATTGATTGGATGCACCACATGATTTTGAATATCCATTGGACACGGTTTTTGTTAGAAATTTATAATCTGGTGAGAGATGAAATCAAAATGATGCTGAAGAGGATGTTATAATAAATTTAAGTCAGGTGATAGACATTTTTCATACTTACTAGACCTAAAATTGTAGGACTCTTTTTTGGTCATGAAGTTCTCACAAATCATGAAAACTATCATGATAAAATATTTTAAAAAATGAAGGAATCGTAAAGACAATATCAGTTCTAAAAACTTGGACATAGAATATTAGATCATTAAGTAACTAGCACAGAAGTTTTTTATCATGTCTAAATGAGTTAATATTGATGAAGTTTTAATAATTTCAAAGTTTCTATGTAGAGTTTCTATCATAATGATAATTTCATCATAATGATAATTCCATCATAATGAGGATTCTATCAGACTGAATCTGAGAAAGAAATTCAATTAGACTAACTCAGAATAGGATAGTCAGATTATAATGAGAAGGGAATGATAGTCAAATCATAATGAGCTGAATATAGTTAGATTATAATGAGATGTAAATGATCATGTCATAATAAGAAGGAATATCAGACTGACTCTAAGAAGGAATATTATACTGACTCTGAGAAGTAACATTGTATAGACTCTAAGTAGGATAATATGAATGAAGCTAAGAAATATAATCATACTAAAGTTGAGCAGGATAATCATACTAAAGCTAAGAAAGATAATAAGAATGCAGCTGATCAAGATAATCTTACTAAAGCTAAGCAAGATAATCATATTGAAGCTGAGAAAGATAATCATGATGAATCTGAGAAAGATAATCATACTGAAGAAAATTTAGTATGTTTAAGAAGACTAATTTTAGATAAATCTTTAGAATCTTTGAAGAAGTCAAAGTTATAGTATAAATGTGAGTGTTTTTTGATGTTTTGAGATTTGAGTAAGAGGGAAATGTTTTCAGTTTCCCACATTTTATTTTTTGACTCACCTATAAATGATTGAAAACTTCATTCACATTTTATAACTTTTCACATTACCATAAAAGGTGGAGTGATGAATAATTCAAGTGAAATTTCCTTCTAGAAAGATATCTCATTATAATTACAGACTTCATGTTGTTTTGTTTACCGGACTGAGAAACATAGTTTTGGGAAGATCATATTGTGTTGATCAAACTGTGGAAGATTGAAATGATTTTTTCAGAAGAGTTTAAGAAGTGAATATTGATAAAGGGAATATCATATTGATTAGATCATACTAATTCAATCAGACTGGTTTCATCGGACTAAGGGTTATTGGACTCATGGTCATCAGACCCAGGAACTTTTGTAGACCAGTTTGAACAAAGTCTTCTTTCTTTTTTTATCTCAATTTTTTATAAGAAAAAGTTGTAAACTAATGGGATTAAATATAATATTTCCTATTATGATATAAAAGTTGTCAAATGGGAGTTCTAACAAGTTGTATTTACTTATTCATAATACTGAATTTCCATAGAACGAAGGGAGTGGTTGTGGTAAGGATGTAGGTTTTCACACTAAGACCAGACCCTATAAATATCATGTGCTTTGCTTTCTTTCATATTTTCTCATGCATAAGTACTATAAAAATAAGATAAGATATGAACTTTAAGAGTTTATAGGGGTTATATTTTAAAAACTTTTGAAACTTATAAAAAGTGAACAACTGATTCAACCCCCCCCCCCCCCCTTTCTTGGTTGTTATTCGGTCCATTGGAACTTAAATTGGTATCAGATCCCAAATTCCCTTTTTGAATCCTTATCATAGATAATGTAAATTCATTAATTAGTATACTCATTCCAATATTTAATGGAAAAAATTATTATTTATGAGAAAATAGGATGATTCTCTATCTCCTATGTCTTGGTTGGAAGTTGTTGATGGTGCTATAATTGGTTTTCCACCTATTGAGAAAGATTCCCTGATGTCTCTTATTGATAATAGAAATATCAAAGTTGATGAAAATCTATAAATTTTATACTTATGTCCTTATCAAAAAACTATTACATGAAGGTTGTGGGTATAAAAACGTCAAAGAGTATGTAGGAAAATATGGAAATTATTTTCGAAGGGAATACTAAAGTGAAGGAAGAAAAATTACAAATCTGGAATAGTAAATATAAAGTTAATAGAATGAGAGATGAAGAAACTATTGATGAATACTTCACCAGATTAAATAAAATTGTTTTCAATGTCATGGGATTTAGAGATGTTCTGTAAGATTCTATAATTGTGAATAAATTTATGAGAAACTTTCTAGACATGTTTGATTCCAAAATTTCTTCTTTAGAAGATACGAATGATTTATCTCTAGATGGATTTCATAACTTTATTGTTTCTTATGGAATTAGGAAAGATATTATGTTCAAAAATAATATTAAATACGGAATAGATTTTGATGCCATGAGAAAAATGAAAATATAAGATGTTGAATATGTTGATCATTACGATACTGAGGATAAAGAGAATGAAGAGTTGAATGATAAAACCATGCCTCTTATAACTAAAAACTATTGAAGAGGAAGAGGAAAGTATGGAGGTAATCTTCCTCTAAAATGTTTTGAGTGTGGTGCAATCAGACACTTTTCTATAAATTATCCCAAGAATAATGTTGGAGAATATCGATATTATTCTGATGAAAAAACTCAATGAAAGAAGTGGAAAAAAATTTATAAAGGAGAAAAGTCATCCAAAAAATCTAAATATAAGTTTAATAGGAAAAAAATAAGTATTTTTAGTAATAAAGATGAATCATACTCAACTGAAAACATCTCATTGGAAGTTTAAATTTCAAAAAAAAATTAAAAACCTTCAAGGAAAAAGATGAGAAAGCAAAAGATTCCTCATATAGTGAAGAAGATTGTGAAGAATAATATAGAGAGTATTAACTCAAAACAAAACTTGTTTTATTTCTTGATAAAAACAGAACTCTTAAGAAATAAAATAGATTAATGAATAAATATTGTAGATAATTTTTTGAAGGAATAAAATATGTCATCAAGCAAGATTAAGAATGCATTCAGTTGATCTTAAGTTACAAACTAAGAATTTTTGGACATGGAAAGATGATTAAAGATCTCAGTAAGAAGATAATATCTAAGGAAGAAGAAGTAAATAAGTTTCAATAAAAAATTATTGACTCCAAAATTACAAAGAGGAAGATAAATTAAAATTTCAATAATGTTTCAAAAGTAAAAGCTGAGAATTCTAAAGTTTCTGAGAAATATCGAGTCAAGAATTAGGGGAAATCCTCACCCACCCAAAATAATGTTTCATTTGATTTTTCTAACATTTCAGGTTCTGTAAAAATTATTGAGAAATCATGGGTGGAAAAAGGGTGTGAGAAACTTATTTCATCTATAAAAGATGAAAACCCGTATAGGAGGAAATATGGTCAACATCCATAGATTATTAAAGTAGGAAGAAGTTATCGACCTCAACAAGGTTTCTATAGAGAAAGATTTTATTTCAATAGAAAATAAAGATTTTATGGTTATTACTGGTGTTGTGGAATCTATGGGAATAGGGATTAGAATTTTTGGCTTAAATTTTCACTTCTTGGAATAAGGTTTGAATAAAGATAAACCAATGGTGAAAGAATTATGAGTAACTTTCCTAACTCGTAGGAATCTAGAAAAGTAAAAACTCAATATGTTAGAAACTTTCCATCAAAAAATAAATATGAATTTCTATAAGAAGATTATGGAATATGTGATGAGGCTAGTCATCACTCTAAAATATATATGACACTCTTTTTAGAATAAGTTTCTTATGGTAAAAAAGAAAAGGAATATGGATAAAAAAAGTTAAAGAATGATTTTTTTTGTTGAAATAGATTTGAAATAAAGTAAAAGGAACAAACCACGGATACTTGATAGTGGTTTTTCTTCAAATATGATAGGAGATATAAAAATATCGAATCATGTTAAAATTCATCATGGAGGATAAGTCACCTTTGGTAATGATAGTTCCTTAAAAATCATAGGACTCGGAATGGATGAGAATGAAGAAGAAAAGTTTACATCTAAAAAAGTTTTATTTTTTGGTGGACTAAAACAGAACTTACTAAGTGTAATTCAAAATTGTGATGATGGAAAATAAGTGATCTTAAGAAAATATTATTATGTTATCAAATGTTTTCAATATGGGGAGGTTATTATAAAAGGATAAAGAACCAGTGGGAATCTCTTCAAAATAGAATAATTTAACAAATCCAGTTACTTAAGTGGTGAAGATGAAAATAAGTTGTTTCACTAAAGGATTTTCCACCTTGGGTAGAAAAACATGAATAAAATTTTTAAATTTGATGCTATTTGAAACTTTCTAGAATTTAAAAGAGAAGAAGAAGATGTTTTGTAACTTTCCAGAAAGGGAAGATGACTGAAAAAATTCATGAGAATTTAGATTTAATCTATCAGACATCTCAATCTTATTCATTCCAATTTATGTGGAATGATTAGACATCATTCAAAAAAGGAGAATTATACTTCATCAATTTTATTAATGATTTCACTCAAATTAAAAACATCATGTTTATGAACATAATTCATTGGTTGTGTAAATGTTAAGGTTTTTTCAAAAAGAAGCTGAGAAAGAAATGGGGGTTTATATAAAGAATTTTATAACAAATAATGGTACCAAATTCACAAGAAATACTTTTGAAATGTATCTAAGAAATCAAGGTATCAAACATCAGTATAGTTCTTTCTATACTCTACAAAAAATAGAGGATCATAAATAAATAATAGAATTTTGGAGGAAATTGTAAGAAATATGTTATCAGAATACAAAATTTCAAAGTTCTATTGGAAATAAAGTGTTAGTACTGCTATACATGTTCAAAAAATATGATTTTTGAGATCGAAAACCAGCAAGACTTCTTATGAAATGTGGTATAACAAAAAAACTTCATTTAAGTACATAAAAGTTTTTAGAAGTCCTTGTTTACTAAAAATAAAAAATTTGGATCTAGAAAAGTTTGATGAGAAATTTGAGAAAGGAATTTTTATGTGTTATTCACCAAATGAAAGAAGTTACAAATGTTGGAACAAACTCTTACATAGGTTGGTGTATTCATACAAAGTGAAAGTAATTGAAGATCAAAATTACTTAACAAAATTTTTGGACAATTTTGAGGGGGATAAATTAGATATTTACAATAATAGTTAAAGTGAGTAAAAACATCCTTAACAAGATTTAGAAGAATAATGTGAAGAGAAAAGTTCAGTTGGAAAAAAAACTTTGAAATTCCCTACCTTATAAAAAGAATTTGAGACTGAAAATATTCTTGTGAATCAGAAGCCTTCAATTAAAACTAGAATAAAGTGGAGATTATAAAGTCAATCATTAGTCATCTCAAAAGTTGTATTAGGGTCAGTTTCATAATCTATTAAACACAAAGAAATGTTGGATAATATAAATGCAGAGTTGGATAAAATTGAGAAAAATAAAATATGGGAACTTATTCCATAGACAAAAAATAAAAAATTTATTATAAAAATATGGGTTTACAAAAACAAGTTGAATGGATATAGAGAAGTCTTAAGAAACAAATCCAGCCTTGTATGTAAAGGCTATGCACAGGTGGAAGGTGTGTATTTTGAAGAAACGTTTTCCCCATTTGAAAGATTAGAAACCATTAGAATGTTTCTATTAGTGGTCATGCAACAAAATTACAAAGTTTATTAGATGGATATAAATTCATATTTCTTAAATGGTGATATTTAGGAAGAAGTTTACATTGAACAACCTTGTGATTTTCAACTTGATAATGATGAAAATAAGGTTTTTAGATTGAATAAATCCTTGTACGGGTTGAAACAAGACCCACATGCCTTGTATTCAAAACTTTATAACTATTTAAGAATGTTGAATTTTTTTAAAGGAAAGGTTGATAGAAACTTATATGTGAAAGATTTTGAATCGAGAACTCTAATTGTAATTGTTTATATGGATGATATAATTTTTTTTCAGAGGAAAAAAAGTTTGTAAAGAATTTTCTAAGGAAATGAAGAAGAATTTTGAAATGTCATTATTTGGAGAATTAACTGTCATCCTTGGTTTACAAGTTTAAAAAAAATAAAAGTGCATTTTCTTATATATAAAAAAGTATGTTAGGGAATTATTATAGAAGTTCAGGAAGATAGAATAGAAATAAGTTTCTACACATACATATGTTATCATGAAGTAGAGTAAAGATGATTCCAGAAACATTGTGAATAAGAAAGAATTTCTGAAGATGATAAGAATTATACTTTAAATTATAGCCTCAAAGAATGATATTTTTTATGTTGTGACTTTGTGTTTAGGTATCAAATTAATCTGAATGAATCAAATATGTTGGAAGAAAAGATAATTCTAAGATATGTAAAAGGAACAACTTCTCACGGGTTGCTATAAAAAAATAAGTAGAATAATTCTGATTGGGTAGAAGATTTTAATAATAGAAAATAAACATCATGAGGAACATTTTTTCTTGCATGAATTATGTGTGAGTTGGCATAGTAAAAAAAATCAGTAACTTTAATCAAAGTTCTATCTGAATATGTTGTAGAAACTTAGGCTTGTACTCAGATGTTTTGGATGAAATTTTAGCTAGAATATTTGAAATTAAATTTTTCTAAACCATTGAAGATTATTTTTGATAATTATAGTGAATTTTATCTTTATAAAAATATTTTCCAACATTAAAGATCATAACACATTGATATAATGTTTCACTTTATAAAAGATAAAGTTTCTATTGGAGATGTTTTTCTATAAAATATCTCAACAAAGTATCAAATTGATGATATATTCACAGAGGAAATGCTAAAATAAAGGTTTGTTTAGTTGAGGATTAAAATTCATGTTCATCTTCCTCTAATGAATTCCTAAATATCATAAGGATGTCACCCACCATGCGTTAGATTATATTGACAAAGGGGGAAATAAAGTAACAAATTTATACTTTATAAGAATTTTTTAATTATATTTCTTTTATGAATATGAAGTTGTGGTTATCAGATAATGGGGGATAGGAAAAGAAAACAGAGTGAAAAAGAAAAGTGAAAAAATATAAAAGTGAGTGGGGTTTTATCTTAACATTGAAAAAAAAATTCTTATCACCAAGGGATGTAATTCCTTCAAAAATAATACATTATCTAGTAGTGTGGTGTTGGGACACTCTCATTTGATAAAGGATATGTTTTGGTAAAATTCAGAAAACTTATGTTGTTTAAAAAAGTTGAATTGTGAAAATTTTCTAAGAGTTGAAAAAGCTGTTAACGAGTGTTGTCAAAAAATACAAAGGGGGAGAATGAATAACCCCTATGTTGTTTTTATTTTTAACAAAGTTTTTTTATTTCTTGATAAATAACATTTTTGTAAAAGAATAATTTTGTTATTTAGGATCAGACCCAGTCTATCGTAATGAGTTTTCATATGAAATCTAAAATTTTTATAATATTTTTGAATCCAAACAAAAAGACAGAGAAATGTTTTATCCCTAAGAAAGTTTTTTTTTTGGACACGTGTTTTCGGACAGAGAAGCATCGAACACCAAAGGTTTAAGGAAGATAGAAGCTAGAATTTCTAAAAAGTTTTTTATTTGATGAACCACATGATGCTTAAGATACATGAGACATACTTTTTGTTAGAAAGTTAGAATATGTTGAGAGAGGAAGTCCGAATGATGCTAGATATGATGTTTTAAGAAAGTGAATTTCAGAGTTATAAATTTTTCATACTTTCTAAAGCTAAAATAAGACGATGCTTTAATGGTCATGAATTTCTCCTAAATCATGAAAACTATCATGATAAAATATTTTGAATAAATAGAGAAATCATAAAGATAATATCAGTTCTAGAAACCTAGACATAGAAGATTGGATCCATAAGTTGAAGGAATAGAAGTTTTTAGAAAGTCAAATTGAGTTAAAGTTGATGAAGTTTGGAGAATTTAAAAGTTTTTGAGTGGAGTTTCCCTTGTAATGACAATTTCATCATAATGAGAATTTCATCATTATGTGGATTACATCATACTGACTTTGAGAAGTAAAGTCAATCAAACTAACTTTGAAGAACATATTTTGTTCATAATGTGTAGT
Organism: Viscum album; assembly: GCA_963277665.1. Classification (NCBI taxonomy): domain Eukaryota; kingdom Viridiplantae; phylum Streptophyta; class Magnoliopsida; order Santalales; family Viscaceae; genus Viscum; species Viscum album. The sequence goes on along the minus strand of OY728129.1, from coordinate 1,372,767,396 downwards.
CTTAGATATTAATATCTTAATTATCTAAATATAGTTAGGTCATAATGAGCTGAGGATGATTAGATCATAATAAGAAGGAAGATCATATTGAATCTGAGTAGAAATATCAGGCTGAATTTAAGAAGGAAAATCAGACTGACACTGAGCAAGATAACTAGACTAAAGCTGAGAAAGATAATCATATTGAAGATGAGCAATATAATCACACTGAAGTTGAGTTAGATAATAATTCTGAAGGTGATAAGATAATCATACTAAAGAAAATAAAGATAATTATAATTAAGTTGATAAAGATAACCAGACTGAAGCTGAGCAAGATAATTGGATTGAAGCTGAGAAATATAATTGTCTTGAATAAAAGTTAATATGTCCGAGAAGACTGATTTTGGATAAATCTTAAAAATGTTTGAAGAAGTAAAATTTGGTGTTTAAACATGAGTTCTTTCTAGAGTTTTAAAATTGAGTAAACAATAAAAAAATTGTTTTCCTCCTTTTCTTTTCTTAGTCTCCTATAAATAGAAACACACTTCATTCACATTTTTTAACTTTTTTGTGTATGTGGAAATGGTGGAGCATAAAAGAATTTGAGTAAAATTCCATTCCACAAAGATATCTCAATATAAGGTCTGAATTCATGTTATTTTGTTTACTGAACTAAGAAATATCATTTTGAGAAGATTGTATTGAGTTGATCAGACTGAGGAATATCATATTGATATTTTCATTAGAGTTTAAGAAGTGAAAATTGAGAAAGGGAAGATTGTATTGATTCGATCGTACTGAGTCAATCAGAATTGGTTCATCAGACTGAAGGCCATTAGACTCATAGTCATTAGAACCATGAAATTTTGTGGAGCAGTTTGAAAAAAATATTCATTCCTTTGTTTTGACTCAATTTTTTTATAATAAAATATTGTGAATTGATGGGAGTCAGTATAATATTTCCTATTAGGAGATAGAAGGTGTCTAATGAGATTGGAACAAGTTTTATTCACTTATTCATAATAGTTAATTTTCATAGACCCATGAGAGTGGATTTGGAAAGGATATAGGTTCTCACACTGAGGTTGAACCTTATAAATATTATGCACTTTACTTTCTTTCCTATTTTTTCATGCATGGTTATTTATAAAAATATGAAAAGGATGTTAACTTTAACATTTTGATGGGATTAATTTTTAAAAAGTATTAAAACTTATAAAAAGTGAACAACTGATTCACCCCCACCCCCTTTCAATTTTTATTCAATCCTTTAGAAATTCAAAATTCCATCCACATAGTTGTCTCAATATACTCATTTACAAAATTCATTGAACGAAAAATAAACCACACTCAGTGAGGACATTAGTGTTCATATTTTTTGGGGATATATCCATATAAAAAATGATTATATTACCCAATAGTGTTCATATAAGTTTTTTTTTCATTTCTTTTTGTACATAATTCTTTATAAGTTTATTAACATGCTACTAGATTCTAATATTTGACTTTTGGTAAGTTCTACCAATTTCTATTATGAAGGGGTCCAAGATTGTTGCACACTATGTGTATCTATAACAAACATAAATTTTATTTTATATAATTATATGACTAAATGTAATCTTACCAAACACAATAATGTTTATTCTTATTATATCTATCAAACCACCGATTGACCACCAATACATCACACGGCATGTGAAAGTCATCCAAAAACCATGTACATCATGTGAATTTCTAGTGGAACTCTCCATATACATTAATTTAGTATAGTGTGGTCCATCCCACTATATAAATGAAGTGGTTTGACAACTTAGATCTACATTTCACATATGTAACAACATGAAGTGTCAAATTTGCATTCCATGTTGCAGATGGTAAATTATTTTATTGAATAAAATGTGTATCAAATGACACTCGATGTGTCAAAAAAATCATGTCATCGATAAAATCATGTGATCGATATATTTCTATTCAATAGATTTGACAATATAGATGTTTTATACATTATGTTACCTATGGTGTACCCGATATGTACATAATTATATTTAACTAAATAAAATTTATATAATTTACTTAGATTTATTTAATAAGATTCTTTAAAACAACCCAATGTCCGTTAATTTGACAGAATATGTGAAATATAATAAAATTATTAGTTTATTGATCAATATATTTATTAATTAATTTTTCATAAAATGAATCAAGAAAGATACATGCTTATAATGTTTATTTTTTATTATAATCACGTGTTGCAAATGATCTTTTTATTTGATTAATTTATTTATTTTTTAGATTGATTTATTTATTTTAGTCATGTATTGAATGGTATATTGTATAATTATTATTATTAAATAAAAAAAATATGATCTCTAAAACATCCCCCCATCACTTATCATGGACATTCTTGTCTTTCCCATGATTTTTTCATATAAATATAACCCCTCAGTACCCCTAATTTGAATATGATTATATAGTTTTAAAGTATAGAAATAATAGTTACAAATGATGTTCTAAGACTAGATGTGTGATATATAGAAAAATGTGACAAATAGGAAAATGGTGGATGTTTCAACTCAAGCCATGTGAAGGAATCATGAGTTATTTCCCAATGTGTCATGGTTAGTTTACAACACTCTATAAATTAATAAATATATATAACAAATGATCATATCATATACTTATTTTTTTATTGATGCATGGTTATTTATTTATTAATGAAATGTGTGGTTTAATTTTTTATTATATAAAATCAATAACATACTACAAATAAAATTACAAGAATGGTTAGATAAAATAAAGCTCATAATATTTACGTTAATAAGTACAATTATTTATTTGTTCCTTTTTTAACATAATGTATTTAAAATGTATACAAATTATAAAATAGTATATATTATTAATGTAAAATAATGAAAAAAAATTGTTTTCCAAGATATAATTAATTATATTTATGTGTTTCATATAAAATAATTTAAAATAATTTAATGAATAAAATGAGTAAATTTACGCAAAAGTTTACAAAATCTATATAAATATATTATTATGTCATTAAAAAGTTCTTATCTCTTCAGTTATAATATAATCATAGATTATATGGAAGAATCATTGTATAAATAATACTTCATTCTTTTCTCCAAACCACATGTTTAATAAAAATAGAAAAATACAAGGATTTATTTTGCATGTTTCTCATCAGAAAAAATTATACCAAGTGTGAGCTATAAAATAACATTTTTTTCTCTAATAAACACTTTTCATGTATATGAGTATATAAAGTCCCCATTAGACAACATATAATAACATCGATCAGGTGAATTGATCATTTAACACTATTCAAACTCTATCTAGATAATGTTCTATTAGATGATTTAATTATCTCATTTATTCCATCAAGTTTTTTAACCAATATTTTTAATTTTACTAAGAAAAAATTATAGAAATATAATTACTACCTATAAAAAATGATTCACCATGTAGATAAGGATTTTATGATTTATTAATCTTTATCCTATATAGTTAATAGAATGAATGGATAGGTTATGAATCAAATGGATGAATATATAAAAGAGAAACCTTTTTATCATTCTTTAAGAAAATGAATTATCCAAATGGTAGCTAATGAGAAAGATATAGTTTTTTTAAGGTGGAAATAACAGTTGAAAAAAATGAATTTTACCACTGTGAAGAAGTACATGAATAAATTAGGTGCATTAATTATTGAGTGTCAGGTTTTTATTTCTCCTATTTAGTTATTAGATATATCTTGTGGCCCAAATATCTATATTAAAAATAATGAGACCACTTATATTTTATATTTATATTGAATATAGGGAGGGTATTTAACCTATCATGGGAGATAGAATTTTTGTGATGGCAATAACAGTTGTTGATGTAAATGATTTTAGTTTTTAATAACATTTAAAAATCCCTAATATAACTAAAAACATCATTCTCTCATCAGTTTTAAACATAGTTTAATTTTAATTAATTTTTCCTATAAAATTATGATTCTTTTATACTAATATAATATATTATAGAATGGAACATCCAAAATGTATATTTAAATTCTAAAATTAGAAAACCATGAATTGTTAAATGATTAAGAATAATATTCAAATGACTCAAATTTAAACTATTTATGGAATTGATGGAATGGACTTCTAAACAAAATATACTTGATCAAATATTATCAAGAAAAATATTTGTATTATTTTGAGAGAAACCCCATATATAAATTTAATTACTGTTTATAGTTTGAATTAACCAAATAACCAATTATTAAAAAACCTAAAAATCTATAAAGTCTCAAACATTTGTTCACATGGTTATATATAGATTGTATGTATATGCTTTTGGTTGATTCTAATACATCATCACTTTTACTAATTATTTTAATATATATATATATCCTAAATGATGAATAATTTTTCTTTTATAGAAAAATTTAAAGAATTAAAAAATAATGTAGTAAATTGAATTTTTATGAAGATAAAGAAACTTCATTTTAGTATATGTGGAGATTATCCTAATAATGTGGTCCTCAATTATCTATTAGTGTATAGAATATTACCACTACTGACTAACCGAAAAACACTTAATTGGAATTGTGTTTGTGAAAGGAGTAAATACACCACAATAAATATGCTAGGATTGATGGTATGATATAATCTATGTGGCCCCTCATATAAAAAGTTTATTATGGGAAAACATGGAATGATTATAGAAAGGGTGGAAATCTTTAATATCTATAGTGGGAGATAGATTATCTTTAATAAATTTGATGATAAATATATCCAAAAATATGGAAAAGGAACAAAATTTACATGATTCATATTGTATTGGTCAACCAGGGATGTTACAGAACTAGTATTGTATATTTTTATAATCACTAAGGATAATTATATATTATTCATTGAGAATGATTTACCCTAATCAAATATGGAAGTGGTAAATAACATATAAGTTAAAAATAAAAATATGCAAAAAAATTAAACCAGATTAATTTTACCAAAATAAAATTTTTATTTTGGTAAATCATTCATTTTCATTGTATTTCATTTTTTATAAATTTTTATTTAAGAAAAAATATATATGGATGTTTAATTAAGTAATTATAAGGGATTATTGGTTCTTAATGGTTATTTATAACATAAAGATATATATTTTGATAATTAATTTTCATTAGAAAAAAATTAAATCAATTAGAATTCCTCTATCTATAATACCATACATTAACAATGATATTTGAAAGATTGGTGTCAGGCCCACTTTATTAAATAGGAATATTTTTGGATAATCCAATATGAAAAAATTATAATTTTTTATTAACACATAGGAATCCAATAAATTCTTCAATTTGTGTAGAATCATTTAGGGATAAAAGTGAGTACAATGATCATTGAATATTTTTTCATGATTCCTTAATACAATTTGGTGTCATAGAAAATAAAAATGCTCATTTTTTTCTAAAATATTTATAAGAGTTACATCATTTTCATAATAAAATATGTTAAGGATATATTATTAATAATAAATAAGAAACTAGTGTTACCATCAGTTAAGACCAAATTAAGTGAATACATCTCCAAAATGGACATCTGTAAATAAACTTATATAATAAGGATTAATAAATAAGATGATAGATCCATGTGGAATCATGAACAATGTGAATGTAAATATATTAATAAGCTATTAAATTGATATAATATGATTTTTTCCTAAGGATACATGATATTTTTGGCACCTCCTTATTTTAATGCTCACAAAGAATGATCATTATTTTCCGAATGAAGTTATTATTTTATGATAGTACATCTTTTTTGTAATAAAAATTAGCTAAGTAAAAACCTGATACTGCCAGAAATTCCACCACCAAGCATACTACCACCAGGCATGTTACTGCTAAAAATGCTACCACCTATCATGCTACCACTAGAAATTTTACCGCCAAACATGTGTTTCTTCCAGACTTGTGTTACTTCCAGATATGTGCTTACACCATACATGTGATACTGCCAGACCTTTGATACCACAGTATGTGCTACCACTGGTTTGTTCTATTGTTATTTCAGATGATATACCATTGAAAACCATACTTATGGATTGTGATACCATCAATGTTTATATACCACTAGTATTCCATCATTTTTGTTTTATCCTTCATTCAAATTTAATTATTCCAATGGAAAGTTTATGTGAGTTAGTATAGACACACTCACGTGGAATTATTAATTATGTCTCTAAACCACTCCATGAATGAATTAAAGACTAAGTTATAGGTTTTTTGATTTTTTGTATGGTATGAGGATTCGAAAAATCTTTATTATACTTCTTCTACTAATGATTTAAATATACAGAGCTATATATTCTAGATAACTCCCTCATGCATGGGTTTACACATGCATAATGAATACATATGAGTGTAAATGTGTGGAACATACTAAAAAACCAAAACGCTTCATTAATTGAAATAAGATATCTTAGTATAATTTTTTCATAGAATCTACTAATAGAAAACAAGAAATATTAAACTCTATCTTATTCTAAACCTTCAAAGAAACTTTTTAAAGGTCCTCACCATGATAAATAAAAGGAACCTAGAGCTCGTGAAGATACTCAAATTGAAAATCACCACATATTTCTATCACTTATTTTTTTCTCTCTCTTTTTATATTTTAATTTTAAGAATTGTGTTTCATTGATCTATTTATTTACACACTATCTTCTAAGTTTTAACTAGAGTGTGCTTGACACACTCTCTCTGGTTTCTTTATCTATTTACCCATGAAAATTAGGGAATAGGTTATATATTTCCTATATTGTTTTTCTTCCCATGTATAACTATGGTAGAAGCTTTGATCCCAGAAATCCTATGTACTATTGTTTTTTAAAAATAAATATAGGTTGTGGATTCAATTATTGTTATAATAATGTTCTTGGTAGTATTTGATTTACAAGTGGAGTGGATTAAGTCTCAACTTAAGACAGAAACCCTTGTTTTATTCTAATGTGAGATCTTTTGGTTGTGTTTCTAAATTTCATTGTTAAAATTTCATTCATTATTTAAATCTATAAAAAAAATTAAAATTTTATATTTTGACTTAACCTATTTTTATATAAACTTTTTTATTGTGTAAATTGGTTTCAAAAGTTAAAGTGATTTCAAATATTTTTTTAATTAATCCTTAATCTCGCTTTGAGAAATATTTTGAAAGATACCACTTATATCATTATAATTATTTGATTGTATGGGTGTTTTTAATTAACATGGGGTAATTTTAAAGTTTTTTTGAAAAAAATAATTGGGAACTAAATTCACCCCCTCTTGAGTTATTCACTCCGAACAACATTTGGTATCAAAGGCCTTTCAAATATCTTTTCAAGTGTGATTCAGTTATCTATTAAAGATCTTAAATTTTTATCATTTATAAATATAATTATTTATAGATAATGATATAAAAGAAGGATATTCAACCCATATGGCTCCTTATTTTAATGGAAGAAACTATGCTTAGTGGAAAATTAAAATGAAAGTTCATCTTGAAAGCTTGATTTTTGAAATATGGACTATTATTTTAGAAAAATATGAATTACTATAATCTGATAGAGCTAATTGCAGTAATCCTAATAAAGTATCTTATTATAATAATTATAAATCCATGAATTTTTTATATTGTTCTTTGTTTTATGTGAAATTTAATATAATTTCTGCATGAAATACTAATTTTGAAATTTTAGATAATTTAACTATTTATCATGAAAGAACATATGATGTAAAAGATATGAATTTAAATCCTTATACTATTAAATTTTATAATTTTAATATTATACTAGATGAGCTTATTTATGATATTTATCTCACATTTAATAAGATTAAAAAAAATATTCACATGGAAAACCAATTTCTGACAAAGATCAAGTGATGCACCTAATAAGATGTTTACCAAAAAGATGGAGAGGAACCTTAGTCTCAATCAGAGAGTAATTTGATGTATGTAGGTTTCCTATCAAGGAGCTGATAATGATATATATGGTGTATGAAGAGAAACTAAAGGTAAATAAGGAATAGGAGGATAAACCAAATAGAAATTTGTAGCCTTCAAATCTACATCTTCAAAACAAAAGGATTAAATTCATATAGACATCTTAATTGATAAAGGCATCAGCTACTAAAAGTGGTGAAAAATGGACCACATGGATAGAAGATTAAAAAATTATACAAGATAAATTAGTTATTTAATAAACCCAATTTTAAAGGAAAATATGGCCACATTTGAAATTGAAGAAATGACTAGAATAAAGATTATAATATGAATGAGATAGTTTTCTATGAGTTCAAGTGGAATGGTCATGTTACTGTTAACTGTAAAAATTTAAAATTAAAGCATAAGTGTGATGGTAATGATAAGAGGTGTATGAAATATATGAAAGCAACATAGAGTGATTTAGATGATATCTCAAGTGAATCTGATTCAAGCATATATGATAACCATGATAGAATCTCATGTATTTTATGACAAACACATTCAAGGTATATAATTTATTTCCTGTATCTCTTCTCTATATTTATAATTCATCTGAAAATGAATACAATGGTGAGAATATATCTAATGAATAAATGATTGAATATTATAATATTATGGAAGATACTTTCAAGGAATTTAATTATATATATAAGATTTTAAAGAAGTGTCATACCATGACAACTAGTTTTAAAACCGATCTTAGTATTGAGAGACATAAAAATGATTAGTTTTTAAAAGAGAATAATGAGTTAAAATATCTAAAAATAAATTACTGAAATATCTACAAAGATTTAAAAATAGAATAGATAATTTTACCTAGAGTCTTGGAAATTACACTACACAAATTTACTTACTAGTATAGGCTATTACCCTAGACAAAGGGGAGTTATTTAGAATAAAATTATTCTTAATTCCATTTCTGAAAAATATTTTACTAGTTTTTATTCTTCTAAAACAAATAGATTTTTTATTTATAAAATATTGAATTCTTCATTTAGGAAACCTATTACGCAATATTGGGTTTCTAAAGCTTTGTTTACTATCATTTCTATACCCAAGAAAAATTGGGTACCAAATAAATTTTTTGTTTAAAATTTAATTTGTAGGAAACTTACTAGAAAATATCCAGTAAGAACTTATGGCACCTAAAAAGTGGATATTCTAGACATATGAATACAAATTATTCATGTTTTAAGAGCGTGATAAGGTGTATGGTGGAAATTTATATTTTGGTGATGATTCTAAAGAAAAAATAATTGGAATTTTTCAAATAAATAACTCTAACATTATTTTAATTTCTAGATTTTTATTTTAAGATGGATCAAAGTATAATCATCTTAGCATCTCACAGCTTTGTGATGATGGTTTTCTTATTAAATTTAAAAATAATTCATGAAATGTCTTTGACTCTAAAATTATTTAATTTTTACTGCTTTAATAAATGATAATGTTTATGTTATTAATTTATATTCTTTATTATCTCAAAATATTTCATATCTAAATGCATTTCACAAATAATATTGGCTCAAACAAAATAGATTATGCCATTGAAATATTCATTCACTTAGAAGGATCACTTTAATGGGTAATTAAAAGAACAACCTAAACTATAATCCCTAAATGATAAAGTTTCTATCCCATGTCAAAAAAGGAAACAATGTTAAATATATTTCAAATAAGATAAGTTTCAATTTCTCAACCCTAAGAGTGGGTTCACATGGAATTTTTTGGACCTTCTAGAGTTTCTATCTTAAATGGGAAGAACTTTTTTTATGTTCCCATAGATGAAATTTCTAGATATACTTCGGTATTATTAATAGCACAAAAAAGTGAATCTTTTTTTTATTTTACCAAGTATGCTAAATCTCTAAAAAATATTAGTGGGCATATAATTAAGTCTTTAAGAAATGATCATGGCCATGAGTTTTAAAATCAATATTTTAAATCTGTTTGCTCAAAAATATAAATGATCATAACTTTTATATGCCTAGAACTCCATATCCTAATGGTGTATTGGAATATATAAATATAACTATAAAACCCTGATATTTTTATGAAATAGATCTTTAAATAATTTGAGTTCTTTAAAAGTCTATGTTGCATGAGCCGCGAAATATTATATGTCTATTATAACCTAGTCATTAAATTGGTGGGAATATATATGAATAACTATTTTATTAAATAAATATAAAATTAAAAATAAATATTAATGAATTTGTAAGTTCTTAGAAAATTATCTCGTAATTGTTTTAGTAAAGTCACTTTATTGTTTAAAAATTAGTTTTTCTTATCTTTATGAGTGAATGTTAATTTCTAGAAGTTCTAGAAAATGTATTTGAAAAACATTATTTCATTTTTGAATTTGTAATGAATAAATTATCTTAATATTATTTTTTTATAATTTTCTAAAAACATTTATATTTTTCAAGGAATGGTGAAAATACTGATTTTTATTTAAAACTGAATTTTCTTTTAAAATATTTACAAGGTAAAATTATGTTTTGGATTAGTTTTAAATTTTAATTGGTTAATTTTAATTTAAAATAATACAATTATGGTTTTTTAAAATTATTTTATACTTGAATTTATTATAAAAACATTTTATGCTTAAAAAGGACATTTTTCAGAAAACAGTTTTTCATTCTGTTTTATCGGTTTTATTTTAAATTAAATTCAACAAATTTTGCATTTTAAACTTTGAAAAATGGATAAAAAATTTGGATTAATAAGTTATAAATTTATTAAATAGGTCCCTTTTATTTTTATCTAATATGAATAGTAACCCTGGTAAATTATGTTACCACAATAAAGGGTAAATTTAGTGATTTAGGTTAAAAATAAAATGATAAGGACTCTAAAATGACCCTAAAAATTTCCAAAATCTTATTAGATGAATAAAATTAGACTATTAACATATAATAATCTAAATTAAGTTGTTTATTATATACTTTTCAATGAAAATGACTTATATAATATTTAAATCAAGGAATGCCACAAAAGGACATTTTCTTTGTCTTAAATAACCCATATGTGTCCACATGGGGAAAATGTAGGTTATGAATGAATCTAAATGTCCATTTTTAACTTAAAAAAATATTTTAATGATATAAATTTATCTTTTAATTTTTTGGACACATGAATTATATTATGATATATATAATATTTTATTTAATAAAAATTCAAAGATGTTGTATTCATGTTTTAAATATCGTACCATTTTTAATATAGGTTTAACCTAAAGATATATTCTATAATAAATATTGTTTTTAAATATAAAATATTTATCTATATAGTGGTACTTTATTTATAATTTTTAGTGAATAAAAAATTACCTTAAATTCTTACACAACACTGATGCAGTATTTATTTTATTAATGGAATATAAAATAGATGTTATTAAATTTTATAAAAATATATATAATTTGAGATCATTAATGTGGTAAATGTATTTTTTAGATGAACTTGACCTTTTATGTATGTAATAAAATATTTGGTTCAAAGTTCACTTATTATATTGATATTTTTAAAATTCCAAGTAATGAATAGTGTCAAAATTGACACTAATAATATCTTATCAAAATAATATTTTATTAAATTATTTTAAAAAATAAAACATTTTTAAAACTAAAAATAATTATAATATAGTCTAAAAATTTATGAATTTTCATTTATGGTCAAATTTACATCACATAAGTAAAAATTATAACCTTTTAATATTAACTAATTTTTTACTGTAGTTAAAATTAAAATAGATTAACTAAGGGTTAATCAAAATGATAAAGTTTAAAATAATACCAAAACTTTTCTAAAACCTATTGGATGATGGTATTACAACCTTATATTGTCTTATATTAAAATAGATCTCTATTTTTTGGAATTTGGATATAAAATAAATTTATTATAATTTAATCTTTTGAGAAATTCTAAAAGTGCCCCTCACCTCAATTAAAAAAGGGAACCTCCTCACTCACTTCTTCACATCACTTTAAGCCTTCAACATTGATCAAACCCTATCAATTTCTCTTATAAACTTATATTGAAATATTATAGATTTTGTTCCTCTCAAAATACCAACCCTAGTGTCCCTAAGAAAAGATCTAATGGAACTTCACTGAAGAAGAGGTAATCATCTTTATCGACTCTTTCAAGGTTATTTCTTCTTATAATTCCTCTTCATGTGTTTTTTGAATTATAAATTAATAAATCAAGAATCATATATATTTATAGATTTTATTATTATTATTATGGGAAAACCATATTCAATATTTTATCTATCCTATGAAAAATAAAATCATCGCACGTACATACGTACGGATTACCATCTCCACGTCATGGTATAATCTATTTTTCATCACTACTTTACTTGTATGGGTATAATTATGGATATAATAGATATAAATGAAAATTATAACATGATATTTATTCTTTAAAAAGGTAATTTACCATTCACTTCTTTCCCCTTTCACCATTAAGGGAATGATATCGTCGCTCGTGCTTACGTACGGCCTACCATCTCTAGGATGTGATGTGATCCATTTTCTATGATCACCATTAAATAATGATTATATAAATGTATATAATGAATAAATATTATATATATTACCTTAATTTAATTTTTTATATTGGATAATTATATATTATCCATAATAATCGAGACTTATATGAAAAAACATGCATACAATTGAAGCAGTTAACACCCAAAAGAAGGGTAATAACGAAATATAATTAACAAATGGGTGATAAGATGATATAATAGAATATTATATTATATCATAAATATGAATATTATTTTATTATAAATTAATAACATTATTTAAACCATTATTTAGGAGGCTTAGATATGTATGAATGAAATGAGACCTAAGGTAAGGGTTAATGTCACAATCTCATTTTATTTAGGATTTTTTATATGTAAGTATCTATTAGAGAATATTATTATTCTGTGTCATTATTTCCTAAAAATATTTTCAAAAATAATTTTACTATTCTACTAAAAAAATTTATAGTCATTTTTACCCATTTTCTAATTTTTACCAAATAGTTTGAAAAGATTATTTTTCCACTCTGATTCTCTTGGAAATAAACCATGACTAATATGGAAGTAATTTTCTATTATTATGTGTATTCCCCAATTCCATGTCATATGTTATACTTTGATTGAATTTTTTGATTCTTTTTGAAATTTTATGATTTATTCCATGATTCAATATCATAATTATTGATATGAAGAATGTGATTTTCAAAAGTTATGTTCATATTCTTATACCCTTATTCTTATTTTACATCCCATGTTACCCTTAATTATAATCTCATCTCACCATTTTATTATGTTTATTTTCCTTGGGTTATAAAGAATTTTTTTAGGTAGGAGTATGAAAGGGGAAGATCTTTTTGGGAAACATTGAAGATCTTTCACCAAACTAGAAGTTTGTGTTCCAAGTTTCCAAAGGAACTACACTATTATAGTCCTTGAGTATGTGTTTTTGTAATGTAATGAATATTCATCTAAAAATATGTAATTTCCATTTATTAAAACTTGGGGTCATAATAATAACCCTTCTAGAAATTTCTTGGATCGTGATCAATGAGTATGAATTACTTGTTTATTTTTTGGAAGAAGTTGTGAATACATTTTTTACATAATTAATATAGTTTCAATAAAACTTTTCTTAAATAGAAATCCATATGAATTATTTAATGGTAAAAAAAGGATAATTAAATTGTAGTTTTTTGTTTCAAAGTATTTCTTCTTAATACTAAGGATAATCAGGACAAGCTTCCTTCCAAGAGTGATAAGGAATTTTCTTTGGTTATTCAACTTCTAGTAAATCGTATAGGTTGTATAATAGAAGAACAAAGATTGTGGATGAATTTATTCATGTAAAATGTGTTTACATAGATCCACATGACACTAATACCCCATTATAAAACCTTAATGATGATATATAAAATATGAATATCAATATCAAACCTTCTAAAAATTATGTTAAACATACATAAAAATCATTCAGTTTTGAGGAACAACATAAACCTGAACCTGTAGAAGACTATGTGATTTCTATACATTATTTTCCTAGAACTATTAGGACTCATAGATACCATCCTCTAGATACGTTGGTTGGAAATCTAGATATAGGTACGCAAAATAGAGCTTCTATTTTAAATCAGGTTGAACATCTTGTCACATCTTGAACCTAAGAACATCAATGATGCAATTAATGACGAATTGTGGGTGATGGAATTACAAGAATAACTTGATAAATTTTAATGGAATAGAGTTTTTGAAATAATATTTAGACCTAAATACACTCTAACTATTGGAAATAAGTGGATTTTTAGAAATAAAGTTGATGAGTTAGGTACTATAGTCAAAAATAAAACTATATTAGTTGCACAAGGATAAAGTCCAAAAGAGGGTATTGAATATGAGTAATCTTTTTCAAGATTGGATACACATGAAGCCATTATAATACTACTTTCTTATATATCACATTTCGATTTAAAACTATATGAAATAGATTTCAATAGTGAATTCTTAAATGGTTACATAGTTGACGATGTTTTAGTTGAACAACCACTTGGATTTACAAATCCTCATTTTCTAAATAAATTTTTTAAATTAATAAAATCTTTATAAAGTTTAAAATAAGATCCTAGATATTGGTATGAAAGGATCATATCTTTTATAATTTATAATGGTTTTTAAAAAGAAATCTCTTATCCTTCTCTTTCTATAAAAATAATTTCAAAAGATGTTTTTTTGGAAAAAAATTAGGTTGATGATACTATTTTTGGATCTTCTAGAAATTCTTTGTGTACTGATTTTTCAAAAATTATGAAAAGTGTTTTTAAAATGAGTTTAATGGGAGAACTAAAATTATTTCTTGGTTTTTATATTTTTAAAAATAAATATTGAATTATTTTAAATCAATATAAGTACACTAATTATCTTCTAAAACATTTGGGTTTGGATAGAACTAAAAGTAGTGATATACCCATGAGTACCATCTTTAATTAGATATTGATGAAACTATAATGATATTAGATCAAACCAATTATAGAGGAATGATTAAAATCTCATTATTCATAACTTCTAGCTAGATAGATATTATGTTTAGTGTGTGTATGTGTTTCTGTTTTCTAGGAAATCCTTAGGAATCACATTTAATTTTTGTTAAATGATTTTTCAAATACCTTAAATATAAATCCAATTTAGGAATATTCTATCCTATAGGACAAGAATTTGATTTAGTAAGTTATTCAGATGTAGAATTTTGTGTATTTAAGTTATATTTAAAAATAACCTCTGGAACATGTCACCTTTTGGGAAAGTATCTAGTATCTTGGTGTAGTAAAAAGTAATATTTTGTTGGACTATCTACTATTGAGGCTGAGTATATAGATGTATGAATTTTTTTTGCAAAGATTTTGTATATGAAACACACATTTCAAAATTATGGATATTAATTCAGATAGGTCCATGTAAATTTTGAGAGTACAAGTGTGATAAATATTTCCAAGATTCTGGTTTCTAATTCTAGGAAAAATCATATTGATGTAATACATCACTTTTTGAGATACCATTTCCAAAAAAAATTGATATAACTCTTGAATTAATAGAAACTAAACATCAACTTAATGATATTTTTACAAATCACTTAAATTATGAGAGATTGAACTATATCAAAAATTATATACGTATAATAAATTTTGGTCAATACATTATCTTAGAATTTCCACCGTTAAAAGATCCACCGTTGGAAGATCCAACATTGGATGATCCTCTATTAAAATATCCACCATTAGAAGATCCACTGGTGGATGATCCACCATTGGAAGATCCACCATTAGAAGATCCACCATTGGAAGATCCACTATTGGTGATCCACAATTGGAGGTCCACCATTGGTGATCTACTGTTGGTGGTCCACCGTTGGTGCTCCACTATTAGTGATCCACCATTAGAGTGGTCTATCATTCATGAAATATTTATTATTATTATTCAATATATAATTTAAATCTATAAATCTATATATTTTTAATATCTCCCTCATGTGTAGGGTTACACTCACATACTGAATACATATGAGTGTGAAAGTGTGGAAAATACCAAACCACCAGAAACCTTTATATAGTAAATTAAGATATCTAAGTATAAGTTTTTAAAATAATATATAGATAGAAAATAAGAACACTATGACTCTCTAATTTCCTACACTTTTAGAGAAACTTATTCAAGCTCCTCACCAAGAAAAATATGAGGAACCTTAAGCTTAAGAAGCTATTTTGAGTGAGAAACAATAAAAATTTAAATATATTATCATTTGATCTCTCTATTTATGTTTTAATTTAGAGCAGCATGTTGTATTTTTTTAGTTTATCTACACACAATATCTTATGTTCTTTAATTGAGTGTTCCTAACACGTTATCTCTAATTTATGTATCTGTATACCCATGGAAACTATGGAAGAGGTCTTGTGTGGCCTTTATTTTTTTATTCCTATGTATAACTATGGAATAGGTTTTAAGCCTATATATCATGTGTGTTTTTTTATAAAAACCTAATCCAGGTTGTGGATCTGTTATCTTTTTAATAATCTTTTTATTAGTAATTGATTTCCATGTGGAAGGGATTAAGTATCATCTTGAGACCAAACCCCCTGTTTTATTCATATATGTGATATTTTGGTTTTTTTTCTAAATTTCAATGTTAAAAATGAATTTTGTTTATTGGAATATATAAAAATAACTTCTACTTTGATAGTTAGTCTTAACCTGTGTTTATATAAATGATTTCATTAAGTAAATTGATTTCAAAAGTTAAAGTGATTTCAAATATTATTTGAATTGATCCCTAATACCGATTTTAGAATTATTTTGAAAGATAATGGTTATATTATTCTACTATTTTGATTAAATAGGAATTTTTAATTAACATGGGGTATTTTTTTGAAGTTTTTTAAGAGAAATGTTTTATTGAGAACTCAATTCACCCCCCCTCTTAAGTTACTCACTCAATCCAATAGATATCAATTTCATAAATAATGTTAAGTGACCCAAGATAAATAGTACATAAATATATCATCAATATCATTATTTATAGATTAAATTTCTCAAATAGTTTCATAACCCAAATATTGTGATGTTTTCGTTCAAGGTGATTAGCTACAAAAACATCTTATTTTACTATACTTGGGAACATTTAATCATGTGAAAATTCAAAACTCGTTTGTTTTATGTGGTGCATATAATTTCCCTTTGAAATTTTATATCATGAATATCCTTCTTTTCATGATATTCTAAATTTAATTTTATTTTATTCTTTCATGGGGATTATGATTCTATGTTACCAAAGTGTTAATGGTTTTATGATATAATCTCATTTTTTATTGGGATTTTTTATGATTATACTCCCAATGATGACATATTATTATCTAAATCTCAAGAAACTCTTTAATTGTATACTCCATTTGGTTATTTAATTAGAATACAAGTGTTCCCTTCATTTTCCTTTATTTATGTAATCAAAAGTTCAAAATATTGTTTTTGATAAAAATCATCTTTATTTCTATCTTTGGTTGAAAAATAAATTTTCTTCCAAAATTATGTTTTCTAAAAAAATTAAAAAACATATTTCTTCTATAACTTATTTATAAATACATTTTTACCCATATTTGACATTTTACAAAATGTTATGAAAGGAATATTCATGTAATTTTATAAACAATTCTCATTTGTCTTTTACAAAAAAATGTGAAAGAAATATTTTTCTTAATATGTACGTTATAAACCAAATTTACCTCCATGATGACCATTATTTTCTTTAAATATTCCTTTATAAATTTTCATGGTTATTTTCATATAAAATTATTTTCAAAATATTTAATGAATTTTTATTTTTAAAATTTGATTTTCAAATAAAAGTTATTTTCCTAAATAAATGTTCCAAGTGACCTTCCAAAATCATTATTCATATAGATATCCTTTGATATAGCTTATGCTTTTCTGAGGATATGATCAAATGATACTAGTTTTATTCATTCTCTAAATGTTTTATCTTGACGATATATTTATGAATCCCATTTCTCCTCAATAGGTTATACCATGATTAAATTCTTATGAACCTTCCTATTTTTCCATAGGTTATGATATGATGAGATAATGAAATGATTATGAAACCTGTATCTTTTACATAGGTTATGATATGATGAAATTTTTATGAAACCCATTTCATTTCATGGGTTATGATATAATGAATGTTTTATGATCTTGTGAAACCTATACATATGATTTTCATTATATGATGGGCGGGACCTATATCTCCCTCCAATTCATTGGATAAAGATGGATAACTCATGAGTAAATATTTTGTGTATGAACCTAATTACTTGTTCACAATGTTATACATAAACCTAATTATGTTTTCAAAATGTTATGTGTGAACCTAATTTCATGGTCATGATGTTATGCATAAACCTAATTATATGTTCACAATATTATGCATGAACCAGATTACATGCTCACAGTTTTATTCATGGAACTGTCTTTCATGTCCATAATGTTATGCATGGACCTGGTTATATGTCCATAAGTTTATTTGTGGGAATTATTTCTTTTCATTAACTTAATGAGTGTACTTGTATCTATTTATACATGTTCACAATGTTATAATTTTATGTGTATACCACAATTCCATGCCTTATGCCAATTTTATGCTCTCTTGGATTATATTTTTGATTTATTTATGATTCATGTATTTTGAACTTCCAATATTTATGTCATGACTCAAGATTATGATATTTTATATGAAGGTTATGGTTTTCAAATATTATAATCATGTTCTCATACCCTTATGTTCATTTTATGCTCTTATATATCCTTTTTTTACCATTAATGAGCATCTAAACTCTCCCTTTATTGTGTTTCCTTTAACAAGGAAATGAAGAAAGGTTTTAAGTAGGGTATGTTTGTGAAGAGTAATAACGGGGAAGCTCTTTATAGTAGATGTTAGAGATATTTCACCAAATTAGAATAATGCGTACCTAGTCTCTAAAGACACTAAATTATTATGCTACGTAGGCATGTGTTTTTTGTAATGTATTGCATATTCATCTAAAAAGATGTTATATATATAAATAAAAATCTCAGGTTTATATAGTTTGTATTAGAGGAATGGTTTAGTTAACCTTTGGAAAATATGATGACAAAACTTTAGTGAAATCCCTAGTGATATTTCTAAGGATATTTATAAGGATGTCTCTAAGGATAAGTATAAGGATGAGTCAAAGTATAGGAAAATGTCCTAGAATTTTGGTAAAGGATATAGCAGGTGGAATACAATAAATCACGTCTCTATCAAGATACTACAAGTGGATATATCTCTAGTACAGAGGTACATAGAGGTAACAAATCTAAAAAGGTTGCATTAAGATGGACTCAATCATCACCTTGTGCACGAAAATAGTCCATGTTGCACACGTGGTTTGACACTCCTAGGGGATATGTTTTAGAAATTCAAAAACTCTTTATGAATCATCACAAAGGATTTAAATAGATGATGGTGATAGATGACCTAGTATAAACCTAAGCTTTTATAGATTAAAAATAATGTGTCATGATTTACAAATCTTATAATTTATTTTTCATGATTACATGGTTTTCCACTATGATTAGTGTTTCTCACACTATTCTTTTTGGTTTTAGTCAGTGGTAGGAACCAGAAGGAACTGGGTTAACATTGAATGTGATGGAAATTTTTTTGATGAGCACCCAAATGGGATAATGACTGGAGGGAAGGATATTATGATTCTTCCTAATCAGTTTTCATAGAACATGATTAACAACATGCACCTTAACCAACTCTCAGACTCACCAAATAAGAAAAGGATAAAGTTTAATAAGATTTTAGGTAGTGGAGACCATGGAGGAAAGAAGATTTGGTTTTCTATATATCAATAATGTGGGAAGAATAACTCAAGGGAATATCTCATAGGGATGTGAAGATGTTTTGGTTGTTGAAAATAAGGACATGAGGCAAGTAACTTAAAAGGAAAAAATGAAATGTTTGGTTAACATAATGGATGAGAATAATTGTCTCTCTATGTTATCATTGAATTTTTAATGTTTTAAATGTGTAAAGTATGGGAATTATATAAATCGATGTCCTAAGGGAAAATCTTATGAAGGGAATTAGAAAGATTTCAAGAGTAACTATTTTGGTGTTTTTGATGAAGATACTATGAATGACATATGAAAATAAAGAGGTATTAAAGAATAAGATGATG
Source organism: Viscum album (assembly GCA_963277665.1). Lineage (NCBI taxonomy): Eukaryota > Viridiplantae > Streptophyta > Magnoliopsida > Santalales > Viscaceae > Viscum > Viscum album. The sequence goes on along the minus strand of OY728129.1, from coordinate 1,372,747,105 downwards.
AAACCTAGTTAATGTCCTATGGATAAGGGGGAATAATTGATGTGTTTATGTATTGGAATTCCATAATTATGAATATATATAAGGATTGTTTATACAATTTTTTCATTAAGGGTTTTGAATAATATGTTGAATGGTACTGATGATCTATAAAATTTATTTAATGGTAAGGTGATACATTATGAAACACACATTTTTAAGAAAATATATCCCTTAATATATTTTTAATACTAAGATAATTATGTTTGGATAAATAGATGGTTGATATGGATAAATTAAATTGGATATCATTTATTTCCTTAGAAATAGTTAATGATTTATTGACAAAGTGGTTTATACTATCACTGATGGAGTTTACAGTATTTTTGGATTTAAGGAATATAACCAATAATCTATGTTTTATTTAATGAATAAGGAATAATGTATGTTTTCAATAAGGTTTTATGGTGATTTAGGTTAATAAAATTCTTCAATGGAATACATGATAAAGGTATTCATACGTTTGGTATATGATAATCCAGACCCACTTTTGGATATATGGTGGATTAATGTTAAGTTTATTTTGAGAAATTTAGTGGCCTTATATATAAATTTTGAATTTTTTAAGGGTTATAACGTTAACAATTTATGAAATTGTTTATATTTAATTTTGGATGAGGTTTTATAGATTAATGTTTTTTTTAAAGTGATGACATGATGATGATTTTATAGATTAATGTATTACTTCTTCATATGATGATTTATCCGTTTCAGATAACTAGTTATAACCATTTTTTATGGTGATAGCTAGGGATATAAGTAGTAAATAACCACTCTATTATGATTTTTGGGATCCACTAGAGCTTATTTCATAAAAAAATAATCTTCATTTCTTGGAGTAAGAGATGAAGTGGAAATTTATTGAAGACCAACCAAAGGATTAAATTGTGCTTATGATACAAAGGAAGGTTAGTCCCTAGGTATATCAGTCCCTTTGAAATAATTGATCATATCAGGATGGTAGACTATTGGTTGGAACTTACAATAAACATCTCATGTGTTCATGATCTGTTTCATGTATCTCTCCTAAGAAATTGTATACATGATCCTTCACATAAACTGAACTTAGAGGTCATACCGCAGTAGCTTAATCTTTCTTATAAGGAATAATTGGTTTAGATTATAGATCATATAGATAAATTTCCATGAAACAAGACCACTCACCTAAAAAATATTTTATGGTAAAACCACCATCTTGTGTAAGCTATGTGGGAACCTGATGATCTAATGAGGAAAAATTATCCTCTATTTTTTCAACAAAAGTGATGAATTTTGAGGGTGAGCTTCATTTTAAGGGGTGTAGAATGAAACACCCCAATATTTTGTGAAATATTTTTTTCAGAATAATTTAATATTTTAAATTTTTTTCATTAAATGCAACAAAATTTTTATCTTTCATTATATGCAACACTAATTTTATCTTGTATTACATGCAACACTAAGTTTAAATGAAACATGACATACTATTAAATTATTCTTATCTAAAACGATAGTTATCTCTTAGACCTCAGAATAGTGGCCATGAATATGACTAAATAATTATGAAAATATATGGTTTACCCATGAATATAAAATTAATTCTTTGGTGACCAATTAATCATAAATAAAAATTAAACAAATTTGAAAATACGGGAAATCATTTTCTAAAAAACCTATTTTTATGAAAAAAATGTGTTTCACCATAATAAAATAAAAAACTCACTTTTGTTGAATTATTTTATTGAAATTTACATATTATATATTAAATAAAATTTTAAACATTCATCTTTGTGTTTTCTATATAAGAGATAATAATAGATACAATTTTATCCTTAAAAATGTTTTTTATAAAAAACAATTTAGTTGCCTTTTGTGCACTCATTTTAAAACTAATTTGAAACCTTAAGTGATATTAATTGGAAAAATAAATTTCTTTCATGAAATTTTAATTTCAAAATTATCTTAGGGTTAATTTATTCTAATTTTCTAAAAATATTAATTTTTTGATGGATAGTGAAAAATACTAAATTTTAATTAAACATTTGTTTTTCATTTAAATTGTTTATAAAGTAAAATAATATTTTATATTGGTTTTAAATTAAAATTATTTTAATTATATATATATTAATAAAATTTATGTCATTTTAATCCTTTTTATATTGAATTTTGATATAAAAACTTTGTAAACTTTGGAACATTTTCTCTTTGAAACCATACTTTTTCGTCATGTCTATGGGGTTAATTTTAAATTTAATTTTTCCACTTATATAAACTGAATTTGGAAAGTATATTCAATATTTGTAATCATCATAATTTAAATTATAAAATAATTTCAACTTAATTTTTGACCAAAATGAATCTTGAGAATGGTAAAAACTAATTATCATGGTTAAGGTAAAAATGGATTTTATCAGGGGTTAAATGAAAATTATAAGGGTTAAAATCACCTAAAAACTTCTCTAAAATATAATTTATATCCTTATTTAGAAAATAAAATCTCTCGTTCTCTATAATATTCCATTTTAGATCCATGTGGTAAATGAAAAACATGGGTACACCTTTTTCTTTTCAAAACTTATAAGTGTGCCACTCACCTCACTTATAAAAGGCCACCCCCTTTCCTCTTCTATTCACACCTTCAAACAATTTCAGATTAGAAAATACCAACAAAAATCACTTCCCAACTTCTCTCCTCTCATCCTATAATCCTTATTTTTTGGAAAAAAAACCAACCTAGTAAGTCTTTTGGTGAAATCCTAAGGAGGTTACCCGATGAAGAAGAGGTTTGAATGTGTACAGAGGAAGTGGAGACTTAAGTTAAGGTAATTATAGCCTCTTTTATTTCTATGAGACATATGAAAATCCACCACTCATTTATTTTGTTTTTTGGTTTATACTTCCCCTTTGACATGTTATAGAATTAATATCCTTAATTTCATGATATTCTATGTTTTATTTAATATTATTATTTTATGGAGCTTATGATTCTATGTTACTAATGTGTTAATGGTTTTATGATACAATATCATTGTTTATCAATATTTTTTATTATTATGGTTTGAATAATGAAATATTATGATATATATCTAAAGAAACATAATAATTTTCTTCTCTTATGATTATTTCATGAGAATACTTGTTTTCCCTTCATTTTCTTCTCTTTATGTAATCAAGAGTTCAAAAGAATGTTTTTAATAAAAATCATTTTTATTTATATCTTTGTTTGAAAAATAATTTTTATTCCAAAACCATGTTTTCTAAAAAAATTAAAAAAATTATCCAAATGATTTATTAAAGGCATTTCTACCCATGTTTTACTTTTTACAAAATGTTTTTAAATGGATCTTTATTTCATTTTATAAATAATTCACATTTGGATTTTAGTAAAAATGTGAAAGGAATAATTGTTTTAACATGTATGCCTTGAACAGAATTTCACTCTATTATGAAAATTATTTTATTTAAAGCTTCCTTTATATTTTTTCATGATTATTTTTAAGTAAAAGTATTTTCAAAAAAAATTATGAATTTTTAATTTTAAATATTTATTTTCAATGAAAAGTTATTTTCCTCAAGAAATGTTCAAAGTGATCTTTCAAAATCATTCTTTATATAAGATTATATTCTTTGATGTAACTTGTGGTTTAATAGGGATATTATCCAAGGATACTATTATAATTCTTTTTCTAAATGATTTCTTATGAAAATATTTTTTATGAAACCCATTTTACTTCCACTGGTTATACCATGACAAAATTATTAAGAAACCCACTTATTTTTTCATGGGTTATGTTGTGATGAAATGATGAAATGATTATGAAACCTATCACTTTTCCAGGGGTTATGATATGATAAAATGTTTATGAAATCCATTTCATTTGATGGTTTATGATATGATGGATTTTTTATGATCTTGTGACATGCATACTTTGATTTTCATTGTGTGAATGTTGGGACCTATATCTCCCTCCAATGAATTGGGTAGAGATAGATAACTCATGATTAAATATGTTATGCGTAAACCTGATTACAAGTTCATAGTTTTATGTGTAAACTTGATTACATTTTTACAATGTTATGCATGAACCTGATCGCATGTTCATAATTTTATGTGTGAACTTGATTACATGTTCATAATGTTATGTGTGAACCTAGTTATATATTCACAGTGTTATGTATGGACCTATCTTTCATGTTCATGATGTTATTCTTGGGCCTAGTTTCATCGTCATAGGTCTATGTGAGGGTCTGATTTCATTTTTTTAACAAAATTAGTGAACCTATCTCTATTTATACATACTCACAGTGTTATTAGCTTATGTTTATGCCATAATTCCATGTCTTATGTCAATGTTATGCTCTCTTGGATCATGTTATTTTATTTTCTTATGATTAATTTATTATGAATTACCAATCATATTTCATGACTTAATATTATGATATTTGATATTAAAGTCATGGTTTTCAAGTGTTATACTTATGTTTTTATACTCTTATGTTCATGTTATACTTATGTATCTCCCTTTTGTACCCTTACTGAGAATCTAAGATCGCCCTTTATTATATTTCCTTTACCCATGTTATGAATAACGGTTTTAAGTAGGTTATGTTTGGGAATATTACTAAAGTGGAAGATCTTTTTTTGATATGTTGAAGATATTTCTCTGAATTAGAATATTGTGTACCAAGTCTCTAAAGACACTAAAATATTACATTCCTCAGGCATGTGTTTGTGTAGTGTATTGGATGTTAATCTAAAAATATATAATATCTATGTATGAAATTCTTGGGTCAATATAAGAGGATATGTTTTAATAGATGTGAAAATAGAACCTGAAGTTAAAAGAGGAAAACATACCTCAAGAGATCGATGTACAAGTGATCTAAAATGATGTTGAAAAATTGAAATTCATGAACAAAATTTCAGTTGAGGTTTATACTTATCTAAGGGATAATAATGACTCTCACACTAATGAGTTAGAATATATTTCAAGAAGGTTGGAAAATATTAAATTTATTCCATAAAGAATAGCCTTGATTAAAAATAAATCCATAAATTGAAGGAAAAATGTAATAACCTGTAACTCACATGATAAAATTAGTTAAGGAAAATAAAATTTTATAATAATAAAAGGTTATCCTTAAAAATTAACTTATTCATATGAACTCAAAGATAAAATAACAAAATGTAATGATGGAAAAACTCCCTAGAATAGTGGAGGAATAATTTTCCAATAAGAATACACCCAAGAAAGATATGGAGTCTTATCTTGAGAATAAAATAAAAAAATATCCATTGATTTTAAGAGATAAATGTAGCAAAAAATCAAGTGGAATAATTAACTTCCAAGGGTAAGACAATTATTTATTTTGTTTTTTGACTACTATTTTATTATCCTTTGGTATGAGATAATTAAATGACGAACAGGTATGTTGTTTGGTATGGGAAGCATGAGAAGATTGGTATGACCCAAAGATCATGTTCCATAGGAAAACCTAGACTTATATATGATGAAACCCCTCTAAGGAATGATATGGATATATCCATGGAAAATCTAAAAAAAAGTAAAATTGAGGAGTTAGAAATATATTAAATAAGGTACCTACAAAATTTAAGTACAATTATATGGGTTATAGAGGAAATTGTGGAGACATGTTCTTTTATTGTGGAATACATGGACATATTTCTAGTTTTTGTTTTTGAAGCATTAGAATATATTAACTACTATGAATTTTAATTATATTTTAAAAAATTAATTTAACAACTATAAAAATGAATTTATATAAATTATTCCAATAATTCATACCATTCTAATCATGTCTATAGTGTAAAATTTAAGGGGAATTTAGCTGGTGTGAAAAGAGAAGACTAATTCATGCCTAATGATAAATCTATTCCTTTGAGAAATAAATTTCATAGGTTTGATGAAGAAGAATCAAATGCTAAAATTTTATTGAAAAAGAGTTTCAAATATAATATTGAACTAAAAATTTCTTGGGGAGACAAAAAATAATATTTGGAAACAAGAAAGAAGATCACTTGTTGCAGAAACTAGAAGTGATCAATGGAAATAATTTTCATATAGAAATATATTTCTTAAAGAGTGTAATAATTATTATATGGAAAAATACAGAATCAATAAGTTTTAGAGAAGTAAATTCCAATGAATGATGTAACGAGACATCCATGATGGTAATTTTATCCAAGGAAGAGAATGTTGTGATTTAATCTATGAAGAAAATAACAAGCCTAAGAAATTTTAAAATAATATGGATTCTATCAAAATCAATCCAAATCAGAATATATACTCTAAATTTAAAGAAAAATGGAATATGGTGGTCTATATTGAGTCACCATAATCCTTAAATTGAGGAATCTCTAGGTTCCCTCTACCCATGTATTTAAATATAGTTATCAAATTTTCAAATAATTTTTGGTTTTTAGAGAGATACGATCCATGGGGATGTTTTATCAAGTGATGAAAGTATTATTTTGAAATGATATAATGTTCCACTTGAAAAAAGTAGTGTAAAAAGGGATATATTATTTTATCATTAATTTATAGAACAAGATTCAATAATAAGAAATAGGGAAATAGAAATTCTTTTCACAAGTAGTATCAAAGATCCAATTAAGGTGTTCCTGTCAAAATCACATATCATTAATTGGTATAAATACTTGAATATGTAAGAAGGTATATTACAATATTAGTAATAATAAAATAGTATTCATTCTTTATTTATGTTATTCTATTAAGTGATATCTACTGATTATTTTCTAGATATCAAAGGTTTCTAATAATGGATGACTCTAAATCTATATATCTTTTCTATATTAAATGATAGTGATAAGATTTATGGGGGTTTTAGAGGTTAAGATTTAAATTTGGAAACCCCATCAAACAATTACAGACACCTGGTTATAAAGGAACAAGTTTGAGGCAATAATTGGAATCAGTTTCAACAATTAATATCATTTTTGGTGTCTATATAATATTTTCAAAAGAATTATGATATGACTCATAAACTATGTGATTGATACTTATTCACTAAAGGTTTATTGAAAGTTTTATTGGGTTCATAGGTGGATTTCCTTTGTATAATATGAGAATTATGATTGTTTGTATCTTATATAAGTAAGTGAAGTGAAATATATATAAGTGGTGTTATTAGTTTAATATCTTTTTTCATATACTAATATCTAACTAAGTAGGAATGGAGGATTATTTTATGTCTCATTATCAAGTGATAAGATCACTCACTAAAATAATTTAAAAATGAAACCATAGTTAAGATGTTTTGGGATATTAAAAGTAAAATTTGAAGTTTCATTTAGAATTTGGTTTCAAGAAATTGGTATCAGTTGGGATGTAACTAGAAAGTTTATATCCATGAATTTTATTTCAAGGGGAGTATATAGACCTTATAAATTTTATAATAGGACTATATTAAGTTAGGAAAAGCTTCATTGATTATTACCCATGAATAAAAATTTGTATCATACAACGTGGTATCAAATGATGTCCCCAGAGAATCTTTCAAGTGAAGGGTTTTCAAAGTGGAATTAGATGAGTTTACTAGGGAGTATCAAATTGAGTGGTATTCTCTCATGGAAAGATAATCTATGGTAATATTTATGATAAGTCAAATAGTTCAAGTGGAGGGATTTTAATTTTATGTCATGGTTGGATAAAAAATATCATGAATCTATGATGAATACACAAAAGGGGGGAATCTTTCCAAAACCATAAAAAAGGAGAATTAGTTTTACCAACCCTTGTAGAGGGAGAAGAAAGCATTTTATTTCTTAGAAAATAATTGTATTCAACAGTGAGGGTATTTTCTACAATGGAAATTATAATTTATTCATTGTGATAGGTGTTTCTAAAAAATAAAAAACAAGAGATATTTATCATCCATTTGGGGATTGTTTAGTGGATAGTGTTGGATTTATTATAAATATATTAAAAGTAGTGGGTTTTTGGTTAATAGATATTGAAGATTTTGTGTTGTATCTGTTATCAACACTAAGTAGTTTTTGTTTTAAAGGTTTTTGTTTCCAAAGTGATAAAGGTCAAGAAGGAGATATTGTAGATATGTTTTCAAAACAGAAATAAAGATATGATGACATTGGTCATGGAGTGACAAGTTCAAGAAAAAGTATTATATTTATAGAGTATGTATTTTGGTGAGGAACATGATACAAAAGGTGAGGTTTAGGCCTTGTTATGATTTATTGGTCACTCTATCGACATTAGCATCACATCATGAGGGAGTAGTCCTAGAAAATTGTGATATTCTTTCAATAAACAATGTAAGAATAATTCATGTTGAGAACACATGTTTTTCACTATTACTAGGTGGTATAAGGTTCTTTCATTTGAGAGATTTGATTTTTAATGTTACATGTTGCGGATAATATGTTTCTAAATGAAGGTGATTGAACTATATTTTGGTGGTGTTGTCTATATGAAGGCCACACTATAGAACTAAGGTCCACACCATGATAGTCCAAGTGAAGGATTTGGTGCTTATGATGCATAAATACCATGCCTAGAGTAGGATCATGTTATGACTAAATCTAGTAGTAGATCGGTGTCTTGTTTAGGAGAGGCTCAAGCTGTGAAACATCAGATTCCATCATGACTGGATCAAGGTAAAATTCAATGGTTTTTTTATTTGAGGGTTTCTTCGTGAATAAAATGGTCATACTATGAAGTGAGGCTTGGACAGACTATAGAAGTTTTGTCAAGGTGCATGTTATAACGTCCTAACCCGAATGCCACTAAATAGTGCCCCAAGACAGTGGGTCACATGGCCTCAATCGTATCTTCCAAAATTCCAGAGACTTTCAACCAGTAGTGAGGTCCTAGGGTGTTTCTATGGGGAGAATATACCCTCATGTTAGAGTGTATCACAGTAGTAGTAAACATATCTAACAATAATAAAAGTAGTAAATCATCTAGATAAAAGATAAAAAATCCAAGACATGAATATATAACAATGCTAGAATTAATCTCATATACAAAATGAAGTGTCATTTCATGTCTCTATAAATCATCCAAAATAGGTATATAGGAATCAGTGAATTACATGTATCAAAATACCAAAAAGAACAAAATGAATTATCCTATCTAGCATCACAAGCCTCATCCTAGTAATGTGATCCCCTACCCCTAATCATAGTATAAATTCAAGAATCAAACTATGGGTTCTTTCCCTAGTCCCTACCTACATCCATGAAGTTTTTTTGGGTACCCAACAATAGTGCAAATAGGGTGGGAGATAACACTCAGTAGTCCACCAGCAATAGTGTATATAACAAATCTAGTCTGTGAAATTAAATATAAGAAATGAAACATATAATAGATATAATAGTCTTGAAAGTAAAGTGAGAATCTTAAGTGGTATTATCCAGCCTACCATGGATCCCTACAAGAAATACTTATCTTCTATAACAAAAAATCTATAAACACAAATAAAAAATTCACCATGTCTAGTAAAATAAATGTAATATGATACCCATACCTAGGATATCTATAAAACATGAAAAAAGACCCACTAAAGACATTCTGTATAACCAAGAAAATTTACCATGTCTATTCTATATAATTAAGTCAACCACAATGACCATGTCATGTAATCAGAAGTGTCAGACCATGAAGGGCAACATCTAAGGTATAGAAGACCAAGGAATCATCATCGAGTCCCATGAGTATCTCAATGGAAACTCAATAAGACCTACATGGAGTCTAAGGATATTTTCAATAGAACATCTCCAATGTGGGTCCAAGTAAGTCATATCTAAGGGGTAGAAAGTCCCAAGGAATCCCACAGAATCAAGACTTAAGGAGAAATATCATCCAAGGCATCCACTACCATTATCAAGATCCATGTAAGTAACATCCATGGAATCTAATGGAATCATGATCTAATTTAAACCAACCAAGGAATCCACTACTATTTCAATTCATCACATTCATTCATCAATTCACATTCCATAACTTTCCATGAGATTATCCAAATCATATAACAATTTACATTTAAACAGTTAAACAATTCACATCATGTATAACATGGATAAGGATGAAAACATGTCCTATCCATATCAAACAATTCAATTTAATTCATTAAGTGATTCCTCTAACTAGGAAAGAACACACACAACCCACAAGTGGTATAATAATAGGAAAAATAAAAGGTACACCCTATGGGTGGACTAGGATGGGGAAACAACATCCAAGAAACTCAAAGGAACTAGTGGGAATCCCTAATAGGTTCCAATTTAGTTAATTCAAGCATTTAATAAATTAATGGGTGCCTCCAAAAAGTCTAGAACATGGTATAATAAAAACTATTCATATAAAACATCAAACCCCAGGGGAAAGGTATAGACCACCTACCGCGGGTCTGTAGTAGATCACTCGACCAGTACCAACTTCTAATTTGATATAGATCAGAATAAAAATGAATAAAAAACAAAAAACCTAGAAATAGTTCATATTATCTTGCACCTTAATAACTCTAATGATAGAAATTCAAATTAATAACTGAACAAGATGATCAAATAGATTTCTGATGTGAATACAATGAGATCAACAGTGTTTGATTCCAAGTTTGGATGGAGAAATAGGATCATAATCTTCCAATTTATCTCAAAGGATATCCACATGCCTCATGGATCCAAAAAAGAAATAAATGAATAATAGGTTTAAGTTATAAAACAATTTAAGGGGAAAATGGTAATTTTCCAAAAAATACGGGTTCACATGGTTTGGAAGCATAGTTGGCCAAATCATACACCAATCATGCGTTGTTCACTGTGTTAAAGGTAACCTGACATAGTTAGTGCACACAGTGTGGCTAACCATGTGCAACCCATGTCTCATCCATTATAAAATGCTACAAAGGCCCTTTCATAGGTGTGCACCTCCTACCATATAGTTTCCTCAAATTGTGTTGGCTCCGTCAGACCTCAGTCCAGGCCTTCCATGGTTAGTGTAATCATGCGGCCTATCCCATATGATTTCTCCTAACCATGTTTCCTACCTTTTTTATCCAAAAAGTTGGGCTCTAGGTTCCGAACAAGCCCCATACACACCTGATACAAGAATGACCTCATTCAGAACTCACATTATGCCATAAATAATCATTTAAACCAAAAAAAAAGTTTCATAACTCATATAAAAAACCAGGATCATAAAATATTCCCCATTAAAGAAATTCATCCCTAAATTTCACTCTCAAGGGTTCTCAAGAATCATCTTAGAATAACTCAAGACACTGGGAATTTACATCGGCCACCCTCTCCCAAGTCTCATCATGTAAACGGACATATGTTTCCATAATGCCCATACTAGAGAAACTAACCAGACTTCAAGAACCTCCATTCTCCTATTAATGATATGAATAGGATTCTCCTTGAATTATTCATCAACCTATAACTCAACCTCCTCAGGATGAAAACCATGAGATAGGTCTAAATGATAGTAGTATAGTTGAGATATATGGAAGATGTTATCCATGGATCGGTACCTCTGAGGTAATTGAAACTGATAGGCTACTATCCTGACTCTGTCCAAAATCTTGAATGGCCTAATATATCACGGTGAAAGTTTACCCTATATCCTAATTTGTCTATGTCCCAAACTCGGGGAGACATGTAAAAATACATAATCCCCAACCTCGAACTCTATAGTTCATCGATGGAAATTGGCATATGATTTCTATCTAGACTATGTAGTATCCATCTAATTCTTAATCAAATGGACCTTCTTAGAAGGCTCCTACATGATATGTGGTGCTATTAAAGATTCTACACCTATCTCTAACCATCACAGGGAAGAACAGAATGGTCTACTGTACAAATCCTCATAAGGTGTCATCTATATTATTAACTAATAAATATTATTGTATGTGAACTCAAACAAGGGTATATGCCACTCCTAAGATCCCCCAAAATCTAGGACACATGATCTCAAAATTTCCTCAAGATCCTAGATAATACACTCTAACTGGCCATCATTCTGAGGGTAGTATGTTGTGCTCAGAAGAACTTGTGTACCTAACACTCTCTGTAAACTCTATTAGAAACAATATGTAAACTCGGAGTCCCTATATGAAAATATAATATGAGGTACTTCATGAAGTCATACTATCTCAAGGATATATAACCTCCTAATATCATCCACATTTAAGGTCTTCCTAATCAGAATAAAATGAGCAACGTTCATGGTCATATCAACAACAATCCAAATAGCATAACTACCTCAAGGAGACCTCAGAAAATTGGTCACAAAATCTATCGAAAAATCATCCCATTTCCTCTCAAGAATGGGTAACTACTGTAAAATATTTTCTGGAAATTGATGATCCACATTCGCCCACTAACAGGTAGAATACCTCATAACAAAACCAGCTACCTCATGTTTTATCCCCATCCACCAATACTGGAAATCTAAATCATGATACATCTTGGTAACTCTAGGATGCACTGCCCAAACTAAGGTATAAAAATACTATATCATCTCCTCACATAAGTCCACTAGAACCCAAAAATTACCATGTATATACAAAATTTTATCCTCACCTACTGTCTAACTAGTAAGTGGGTCCTCACCTACCACACTCTCCTATAGGACTAGGACCTTTGAATATGAAAGGTGTCTCATTCTCACTTTATCTAAAAGAGTAGATGTCACAGCCAAAGAAGAAACAAAGATCTCCCCCTTACCATCCTGTACCTTCAAGTGCATATTTGAAAATAAGGCCATTAGATGACACTCTCTACTAGCCTTATGGACTGCCTATATCAGAGTCCTCCTGCTCAGTTCATCGCCCACTACATTACCTTTATGAGGCATATAATCAAGAACAAATTCAAAAGACTATAGATATTCAACCCACCTTCACTACCTCAAATTTAAATCACATTGTGTAAATATATACTTGAGGATTTTTTGGTCTGTGTACACTAAAAAATTCTCTCCTGGTAAATAATTTCTCAAACTATGAAAAACATGAAAAACTATAGCTAAATCAAGATCATGCATCGGGTAGTTTCTCTCATGTGGCCTCAACTGATGAGACCCATACACCATGAATCTATCTCCCTACATCATAAATACTCTCAACCCAATACCTGATGCATCGTAGTATATAGTATAGCTCCTACCCAGCTCTAGTGGAATTAGAACAGAACTAAAGTTAGTCTCCCTTTCAACTCTTGAAAGGATTTCACACGGGTATCTTTCCATAAAAACTTCACACCCTTCTTAGTTAATCCCATAAGTGGTGGTGATAAGCATAATAAGTCTTGTATAAAATGACTATAATATCTATATATACCCAAGAAACTCCTTATATAAAATATACTATTGGGATTCTTCTGGGAAACTACAGCTCTCACCTTATCTAGATCAACTGCTACTCATGTCTCTAAGATTATATAACCCAGTAAGTGAATATTATCCATATATAAGTGGAACTTTGTGAGATTAGAATATAAATAATTCTCTCTTAGTGTATCCAATACAATATCCATATATTTGGAAAGGTCATGTCGATTATGAGAATACACCAAGATATCATCCATGAATACAACCAAAAATAAATCCAGATAAGGATGTAGAACTCAGTTCATTAGTTCCATGAAAACTGCTGGCTCATTTGTGATACAGAATAGTATAACCAGATACTCATATATATTATACCTTTTATGAAGGTTGTATGAGTTATGTATATAGGATGAACGCGCATATGATAATAACCTGATCTCAAATCAATTTTCAAGAACACCTGAGCTCCTTGAAGTTGATCAAAAATTTCATCTATCTTTGGAAAGGGATACCGGTTATTAACTATAAACTGGCTCAATTTTCAGTAATCCATATATATCCTAATGGTAAAATCCTCCTTTTCACAAAAACAATTGGTGAACCCCATGGATAAGTATTCAGTCATATAAACCCCTTTGCCTCAAAGTCTTCTAGCTGACTCTTGAGCTCCTCCAACTATGTAGTGGCCATCCTATAAAGATTAATGAATATTAGTGAATTTCATGGAACTTTTTTAATAGATAAGTACACATATCTCTCAAGATTTGAACCTAAAAATTAATCTAGTAAAACATCCCTAAATTGATCATTAACCGGATAGAAATCTTCCTGACGCGGTCCCTGATCATCCATATACAAACTAGCAATCTATGTTGTCATCCTACCTATCCCATGATGCTCTGATCTAGCTCATCTCACTTGTACATCTCATTCACACCTATGAAAAAAACTCTACCCTATGGTGATGTGAAGGTCACCCTCTAGTGATAGAAATCAATAAAGTATTGATAAGTAACTAGTTGCTATATACTGAGTATGATGTCAAGTCCTATCATCATAAGGAAAAAAAGAACCCAAATGAAGTCACACCCACCAATATCAAGGGGGAACTCCCTACATTGGCATACAACCTCCGTTTGTATTCCCAATGGATTATCAAGTTTCATAATTCCCTCAGAAAAGTCAACAACATGACTAAGGTTTTACACCACAGATGAAAATATAAAAGTGGAAGATTCACCTATATCAAAAAGAGAAGATACAAGAGTAGAGGCTACTAATTTCATACCTCTCACCATAGATGGACCATCACTCTGATCCTTAGGGATAAGCTATATAGAATATATATGGTCTGAACTGTGACCTAGTGAAACAACCTCACTACTCATAGTAGGCCCACTCTGTTGACTAGGTACAATGGGTGTCTGACTGCCTCATCCACGGTCACCACCTCATCCTAATTGATCGGAACTACTCCATCTCCCATCCTAACATGGAGCTATATAAACCACTCATAAACTTAGAGTTGGATATGACCCTCTTCTGCTAACTGATAGAGGTAAGGTCCTATAAAAATGTTGTATATGACCCATGCTTCCACAAACTCGGCACTCAACAGGGTCCCGATCACACTGATTCCTCACATGTCCTCATCTTCCACACTAATGATAGAAAACTACCCTACCAGCACTAATGGTCTAGCTAGTACTCAACTCACAGGAAGCCTAAAAATGTCGCTTCCTTCCAATGGAAGCTCAACCACTAGGCTGAAAGACTACACCGCTATACTTTTCGCCCCCATCTTCCCTCGGGTTCCAATCTATAATCAACACCTTATTCACTATCTCGGTAATAGAGTTCAACCTAAACATGTCGTACTGTGATCAAATGGAATTTCTAAGACCTTCCTCGAAGTGTATCACCCTTGATGCCTCATCGATAAGATATATCGACACAAAACACTGCATCTTTATAAATCATTTCAAATATTCCAGAATTGTCATCATTCCCTACTGAAGATGCGTAAAATCACTATCCCTTTCAACTCTTGGGGTATCAGGAAAAAATTATTCATATAATATGGTTTATAAATTAACCTAAACCATGTCTCCCAGCCTTTCATCCTAGTTCAAAACATCCCACCAGCGCTTTTTTGCACCCCAAAGCATATAGGTCACAAACTTCACTATCCTCTCAGATGGTGTCTCTAGATGCTCTAAAATCAACAACTTAATATCAACACATAGCTCAGCAGCCTATAGACCACCCTCCCCTAAAAACATGGGATGATTCTATAGGTGTAACATATGCATCAGCTCTTCCATAGATGAGGCAAGCTACAGTGATCCCTAAAAAGTCCACATAGAGTGCATAAAACTATCACAAAACTATTTCTTGACACTTGTATCTATAACAACTACCGATGCATCAAATATAACTATTTAAGGATAAACTATTATCCCATGGACCACATCCCCTAGAGCATGGTCGTCGACACCCTCCTGGTGTATGAATAGAGGTCATCATGGTGGTATATATATTTAATACCAAACACACGCCTTAAAAAATATCAATAATAAAATTATCATAGTTTAAAACATAGGAAAGGTCAAAACCTTCCTATAAATAGGTTTTACCCCTATTCCTACTCTTAAATCTAGGACTAGGTAAAAATAACAGTCATAAATGGCACTAGATACACTGCCTACTACCCACTAAAAAGTTGGGTCTAGGTGAAGTTATTTGTTTTACCAATTTAATTTCTATTTGAATTCATATTCATATCACAATTATCATTAAATGGTTGAAACAAATGCTTCACCACTTTTGATCCATAATGGATCATACACCTCATGAACTGAAATATGGCATCCACTAAATCCATACCATAACAAGTTCCAATCCATGTGACCAATGTTCCATGACTCAATGTGCCATAGTTGACCACTTAGGGAGTCTGATGTATCATAATCAGGAAAATTCTATTTAGGTTACGACATGCACTCTAAGTATAAACTATAATTTCCCCAATTTCCTTTACAAATCATTTATCAAATAGCAGGTATATCACACAAGGCACATATCACAAGTTATGCAGTCAAACAATGCATCCTATATAGAATGGCATAATGCATGACCTATGAATCTTATAAAGTGCCTAAAATTATGCATGATATGAAAACCCTCATATCATCAGGTAATAAAGAAATCCATATTCAAAAGGAACAACAAACAACAAGTTCATCACCCAGTGGTAGAATCAAATCAACTATAATAGGCACAATCCATTAAAACATGTTTCGTTCCCAAAAAATTGGATTTTCCTATACGTGGGTTAGCTACTCCCAAGAACAACTCATTACCAAATTAAAAAACCTTCTTATTCCATGTCTATGATCTCAAAATAGTAAGACATCTAGAAAATAAAAGTTCTCTTATACCGCTTTATAACATCCCAACCTGGATACCACCAAATAGTGCCCCAATCTAGTGGGTCAAATGGCCTCATGCACATCTCCCCAAATCCTAGAGACTTTCGACTAGCAGTGATGGCCTAGGGTGTGTCTGTGGGGAGACTATTCCCTCTTGTAAAAGTATAGTATAGTAGTAGTAAACATATCAGTCAATAGTGGAAGTATAAAATCATCCAAACATAAGACAAACATCCAAGATAGGAATATATAACAATTCTCAATGTAATCTCATATAAAAAATGATGTTTCATGTCATGTCTCTTCAAAGCATCTAAAACAAGTACATATAAATTAATACATTAAATGTATCAAAATAATAAAAAGACCAAAAATAATTACCCTAGGTAATATCATGAGCCTCGACTCAGTCCTATTCTCCCATACTTTTAAGAATATTACAAATCCAAGCATTGAATTGTGGGTGATTTTCCCAGTACCTACCTACATACATGAAGTCTATCTAGGTACCCAACATCATCTTGAATAGGGTGTGAGATAACACTTCATGTTCCACCACCAATGGTGATTGTAAAATATCCAGGCTGTGAAATACAATCTAAGTGGTGCAACATATAACATATATGACATTCTTGAAATTAAACTGAACATGTCAAGTGGTACTATTTAACCTACCAAGGCTCCTTGTAAATAATAGTAATATTTAATAACAAGGTATCTATAAACAAAAATAAACCAGTCACCCTATATAGTCTAACAACTTTAATATGATACTTGTAATTGGGATATCTGTAGAACATGCCAAAAGATTCTCCATGTCCACGTCTTAAACCCAAGGAAACATTTACCCTATCCATTATGTATAATCAATTCAACCACAATAGACTCACTATGTAATCAAAAGTGTCAAACCATGATGGGATGAATCCAAGTTATAGAAGACCAAGGCATCTTCATCGAGTCACATGGGAATCTCAATGGAGACTTGATAAGACCTAGGTGGAGTCCAAGTAGAATAAAAATATCACATGTAAAATGTGAGTCTAAGAAAGACAGATCTAAGGGGTAGTAAGGACCAAGGAATCCCATAGATTTAACACCCAAGGATAAATCTCACCCAAGGCATCCACTAGTATTATCGAGATCCAAGGTGCACAAACTAGGGCATCCACTACCATTTCAATTTATAGTGACCCTATTTTTTCTTAAATTGCTATTCCAAAATTTTAATGATAAACAACATAAAAACATTACACAATGAGGATCATAAGGTTTAGTGTCTTGGGAAAACTAGGTCCATACATAACTTTTACAACATAAAACATAAACATTTATTTAATTACTTTTTCTCTATATTTTTATTGTCCCTTGTGTTCTCCTTAGTACATATAGTCTCCCAAGGATATACATCAAAAAGGGGTGAGCTAAAATACTAGTAAGAAGATAGATAATAACATGGAACAGTATAACATGGGGTGAGAACAATCATTAGCATCATAACACAAACATTGGTTCATAATCATGACAAGAAGCATTAGGAGAATACTTGGAATATGGTAATGCATAAAAATGAAACATCATGTCTTAGTGGTCAATTACCACATGTAGTTGTGAACAAATATAGCATCATGTTCATGAATATTTAACTTTAATCATGATTTTATTCACATTAACCAATTCATTTGAGTGCTATATAATTTCAAGCTCTCCCATCACATCATCACATTTATATTGTGCTATATATTTCTGGGTGCACCTGTCACATCATAACATTTACATTATCATGAATTATATATAGAACGTATATCAATCATGAACATTAATAACCCATGTAAATGAATGGGTTTGATCTCATAATAAAACATTCATAAACTTTGGGTTCCCAAATGAAATGGGGGATAATATACTTGATATAAGAATCATCAACCTTGAGTTAAAAGTAAAGGGTGTGTTTTGAAAGAAGATTTATTTTGGAAAACATTTTGTTTGTCATAAACTCTAGTAGAAAACATTTATATCCCATAAAATATAATATAATTATGAATAAATTATTTTTAAGTAATAAACATACTGAAAATTTTGGGAAAGAGGGAAAACCCAAAGAAAGAGAGTTGGGTTTGAGAAATCCCCTTACCTTTTGTCTGAAATCTTCCCTCATGATAATATCATATATAATCACATTATATTCATTAATTAAAAATTCCATAACCTTTTATACATGATTATGATTCATTACGGTTTTATTATGTTCTTTTATAGGCTATTGGATGAGTAATAGAGTTTAAATTCATTTTTCAGGAGTGTTTTTTTTCTTAGTTTTCATGATCAGTTCACTTGTATACATGAATGGAAGTTTGTGTAAGATACTGATAAACATCCAAAATTGTTATTATATTCTGTTAATGATATTCCAAAATTTTAAATGGTCTTATTAAGGATTTTGTTATATACAATTAGGATGATTCATTAGATAAAAGTTAATGATGATCGTTTTAGGTTGATTTTGGTGGTTTTTATCACAATGAACTTGTTTTGTTGTATCATTTAGTATTATGTGTATAAGTTAGTTCCAAAATATACAAGGGGTTAAAAAAAATTATAATATATTTTCAACCATTTAATGTTTTTATTAACAACCTTGAATGCGTTTATGGAAAATGAAATTTCGTCGCCCACAATGTCTGTAAATTGACACTTCAAGGGCAATGTTTTCATTTTTTAAGAAAAAGAAATATATGGAGGGGTTTAATGTTGGATATTCCATTAATATTATATAATTACAGTATATGTAAGGTATTGGATTTATCATTCCATTTGGATAAAGGTATTTTAGGATAGAATAATTAAAGGAATTGAAATTGAAAGGAGATTGAAAAAAAAGAGAGAGGATTTACCTCTTGAATTCTCCTCTTGAGATCCTCTTTAAGGCACCTAGGCTTGGTCTTTTTATGAGACCAATAGATACTGGATGTGGGGTAGGGACTAAGAAAGAGTATTGGGTAGAATATAGGTAAGTCCTAACGCTTTAAAGTTTTGAGGAGAAGAGGGTGTGAGGGGTGGTATTTATAGTGGAGGAGGGGGTGTTTTCTTATTATTTTAATCGTTAGTTTATTATTTTACTCAAGAAAAGAAATAGTGAGGATTATTGTGACTAAAGAAAGTAATTATTACATGTTATTTCGAACCAAAGGTCACTTAAATCATCCATGACTTAATAATGACTAAAAATTTAGGTTTTTAGCATTTATCATAAATTATTGTATTTTATTATTCACTAAAAATTCAAGTCTTTGATAAAAATCCCAAAAATTCACCTTAAACATTTTTCAATGTGGAGAGTTAAAAAAATGAAAATAAATTATGAAAATAATTTTCTAAATATTAGTAAATTAATTTTTAATTAAAATCATCATTTAATTATAAAATACAAATTTTAAAATTATAACTGATTTTATATAACTTTGAAAAATTACTTAAGGTCTCATAAAATTATCTTAAAATAAAAAGACATCAAAATATTAATTTATGAATAAATTTTGTGAAAATACATTTTCTTTTAAATTAATAATAAAATATTTATGACTTATAAAAATACCAACACTTAATTAATAATTTTTTAAATATTTATTTACTTATAATATGATATAATTATATCATATTGTCATTTATAAGATGGATAAATTTTATTTATACTATCATTGGTATTATTACTATTCACTTGGATGATTTACTATTCATGAGGGTCATATTACTAATCATAAGGGTGGAATTAATATTCATAAGGGTAAGTTATTATTCCCCAAAAATTAAGTTTGTCCTATCAGACTCTAAATATCTTACTGATCATAATCGTGTTTGTCAGATTTTCAAAATTCAAAACATAAAAGTGGAAAAATTATGTTTAACATCTAGGCTATAACGGTCACATAGTATTTAGTAGTTCATTTAATCATGATGTGGCATTGTGTTTCCTAATGTGATTTTATGTTACATAATTAAAAGAAGGGTATTTTCATTAATAAAACCATGGGCCGTTACATTCTCCCTCACCCCTTTTGAAATTTCACCCTCAAAATTTTGTTTTTCAAAAATAGGTGAGGGTACTTCTCCTTCATCACCTACTCTGGTTCCTAAGTTTATTCTTCATAATTATGGTTTATCCAAAACACTTTGAAAAGTTATGTTGTCTTGTTGCATTGAACCTTATCTCTCCAATCTAGAATCTTTATTGGATGCTCCTCATAAGTGTGATCATCTTCCAGTTGTACCACCTCTCAGTTCGGTACATGTGAGGGATTGGGTATGTACTTACTCAAGAGTGATACATGGAACACATCATGAACTTGATCCATATTTGGTGGAAGTGAAAGACGATAAGAAAAGGATCCTACATGATCAAATATTTCAAAGGGTACAATGTACCTTGGGATTAGCTTCCCTTTCTTTCCAAACCACATGACTCCCTTCCATGGTGATATTTGAAGGAATACTTTATCTCCAATGTTGACATCCAAGTCCCTTTGAATGTTGTCAGCATAGCTTTTTTTCTGACTCTGAGAAGTTTTGATATGTTTCTTGATGGATTGAAACTTTTTTATCATCTCTTGTACAAGATCAGTTCCAAGTAGATTTCTTTATCAAACTTCATCCCAACAGTTTGGAGTGCTACATCTCTTTCCATACAGAGCTTCATATGGAGTCATATGAATACTCAAGTTGAATCTATTGTTTTATGATAACTCAACCAATGGGAGATGTTGATATCATCCACCTTTTCATTCTAATGAGCAGGATCTTAGCATATCTTTGAGTGTCTGAATAGACCTTTCTGGTTGGCCATTAGTTTGGGGGTGATAGGTCGTGCTGAAATTCAATTCAGTACTCAATTCATGTTAAATACTCCTCCAAAATTTAGAAGTGAACCTGGGATCATGATCAGAGACAATCGATAGTGGAACCCCATGTAGCCTCACCACTTCCTTCACATATATCTTAACAAGTTGTTCAAGCGATAGATCTTCCATAATAGAGATAAAGTGAGTAGTTTTGTTGAGTCGGTCCACCACAACCCATATTGAATTATTTTCTTTGGATATATTTGGGAGACCTGTGACAAAGTCCATGGTGACATTCTTCCATTTCCAAATGTGTATAGGCAATTTTTTCATCATCCCTTTGGACTTTTGTCACTCTACTTTAACTTGTTTACATATCAAGCACCTTGAGATATATTTCGCAATCTCCTTCTCCATGTTATCCCACCAAAAGTGTTCTCAGAGACCACAGTACATTTTGGTGCTACCAGGATGGATAGATAAAATTGAACTATGTGCATTTTCCAATACCTCCTTCTTTATCCCGGGTGATGAAGTCACATAGAGATTTGTTCCAAACCAAATTACACCACCATCATCGATATGGAACTCTTTCATCTTCCCTTCCTTTACTACATTAACCACCTTTTGCAACTCCAGATCATCCCTTTGGGCCTCCTTAATCTTATCTTAGATAGATGGTTGGGAAATCATTTGTGAAATATAGGATGTATTCCCTAATGTTATGATTTCCAAATCTATCTTTTGCATATCCATGAAGATAAAGTCTTTCTCAATCTGCAATATGGATAGAGTAGTAGGTTCTTTTCTACTTAGAGAATCAACTACCTTATTTGTCTTTCTGAGATGATAGTGAATAGAGAAATCATAATCTTTGATTAGATTTAACCATATACTTTGATTTATGTTGAGATCCTTTTGTGTGAATATATACTTCGGGATCTTTTGATTAGTATATAGGTCACATTTCTCACCATATAGGTAATTCTTCTAGATTTTCAAGTCAAAAATCATAACTGCTAGCTCTAGATCATGCATAGGGTAGTTCTGCTCATGCATCTTCAATTGTCATGAGGTGTAGGCTATCACATTTTCATTTTTCATGAGTACACAACCCAATAATTTCTTGGAATCATCACTGTATATCACCAAATTTCCTCCAATTTTTAGTAATGTGAGTACAGGTGCAGTGATAAATCTTCTCTTTAGCTCCTTGAAGCTTTCCTCACATTCTTCCATCCAAACATACTTTTCCCCTTTCCTTGTTAACTATGTTAGTGGGCTTGAAAAGTTTGAGAAATTTCTCACTAAACGTCGATAGTACCCTAATAATACAATAAAACTACATATTTCTATGACACTAGATGGTTTGGGCCATTCCTTAATTGCATTTATTTTTGAAGGGTCCATAGAAATTCCCTCTCTTGTGATCACATGTCCGAAGAATGTGACTTGATGCATCCAAGATTCACACTTGCTAAACTTGTCGTACAACTTCTCCTTCCTCAATGTATCCAACACAAGTCTTAGATATTCTTCATGTTCCTCCTTTCTCTTGGACTAGATTATAATGTCATCAATAAACACTACCACAAATTTGTCAAGGTGATGTATAAAGACTCTATTCATCAAATCCATGAAGATTGTAGGGGAATTAGAAATCCCGAATGGCATCACCAAAAACTCTTAATGACCTTACCTTGTAGGGAAGGAAGTCTTCTGAATATCTTCCTTCTTCACCTTTATCTGATGATATCTAGAATATAGATCCACCTTAGAGAAGTACTGAGCTCCTCTCAACTTATTAAACAAGTTATAAATCCTCATAAGAGGATGCTTTTTATTTATGGTGATCTTTTTGAGTTCCTGATAATCGATACACAATCTCATTGATCCATCCTTCTTATTGACAAAGAGCACTGGTGAACCCCAAGGTGATGCACTTGGGTGTATGATCCCTTTTTTCAAATGCTCTTGAAGCTAATTATTTTACTTCTACATTTCAATAGGAGATATCCTATAGGGACACTTTTAGATATGAGTAGATCTAGTTATAAGTTCTATTAAGAACTCTACCTCACGATCTGAGGGTAGTCTGAGTAAATCTTCAAGAAATACATCATTGTATTCCCTCATGATTGGAATTTCCCCTAGGTGGATAACTTCCTTTGACTCAACCATTTGAGAGAGGTATTACTCTTCACAAGTAATCAACACATACACCATTAAAGGATTTTTCAAAGGAGATTAATGATCTTCCTTGAATTTGTAGAGGAGCATGGGATGGTTCAGAATATAAAAAGATATTTCCTTTTCCCAATAGCTTATATCTTCTCTATATAAATATATCTGATCCATTCCTAGTATAGCATCAAATTCCACCTAGGAAAGTATCCTGATATTTTTTGGAAGAATATTCCCACATACACCAATAGGTGAAGATTCCAACACTTGGGTTGCAATTATTGTACCACTAGGTGTTTTTACGGATATCTCTATTGAAAGGTTTTAGGAATTCGATTCAATAGTTCTAGAAAACTTGAGAGATATAAAGGAATGTGTAGAACTAGAATCAAATATGAATTTTTCCATTCTTGAGTGAATAGGAAGTGTACCTTTTATGACTTCATTTTCTTGCACCACTTTCGCAGTAGTGATGGCATAATCCTTCCCTTGATCCTTTTGATTTGGTGTTTGATGATGTTGATTACCCTTGAGAACTTGAGGTTTAGTGCATTGGCTTTCATAGTTCCCTTTCTCCCTATATTTGTAGCATTGGACCATGGGTGGTGCTCTCCTTTCCTTCACCACATTTTCCAACCTTTTCATGTATTTTCTATATTCATGAACTTGGTGGCCTTCTCTCTCACATTTGAAGCATTTCCCTAACCCTTTGAGGCAATTCCCATGATTCTTCTTCCCATGTTTTTGACATGTGGGTGGTTGATTTTTCTTTCCACCTTTTTCATTAGATACTCCATCTTGAAAATCCATCTTTCAATTCTTATCACCATATCCAGGGGGCCATTCTCCAAACTCCATATTCAATTTGAGATCACATCAAACAACTTATTTATAACTACCAAAGTCTCGAATTTCAAGAGCCTTTTTAAGGTGTGGTTTTAAACCACTAAAGAATCTATCAATTTTTCTATCATTGTTGATAACAAAACCTGAAGTGTACCTTGAAAGCCTTTTGAAATTTTCTTCGTAGGCCATGCTAGATTCTATTTCCTTTTGATTCAGCTCTATGAATTATCTCTCCATATTAGTTTGAAGATTTTGAGGGAAAATTATTAAGAAACATTATCTTAAAGTATTCTCACTCCATATTTTCAATTTTTTCCCTCATCCTAGGGTTCTTAATCAAATCCCACCATTGATCAGCCTCTCTATCTAGATGACAAACAACAAGATTCACCTTCTCCAAATCAGAATAGTGAATCGCAAAAAAGATCTTCTACATCGATTTGACCCACTATTCCACAACTAGTGGATCATAAGATTCACTAAATGTTGGTGGTTGTTACCACATAAAACACTCGATATCCAATTGCTCCCTCTTTAGTGAAGGAGGATGTTCCAAATTATTTAGGTTATTGTTTGTAACTTGAGACAGGTGGGTAAGAATCTCCAAGAAATTTTGAACTCCACCTCCCAAATCATTGGGGATTTAATTCAGGCAATCACTACATTGTCCCTCGCAAGGGTTGTTGGCCTAGTTTCTCCTAATTCCAACCATTTTCTAAAATAGAAAAGGTTAGAATAAAACATAAGTCAAAAATTCATGAATATGTAATTTATTCCTTAGTAAAATTAAGTCTAAAGGAGTATCTTGTGGGATCCTTATGTTTAGCAATGCATATTGGGTGATTACTTATACTTAGTATTATACGAAAGGTTTTCACTAAGGTTCTTTAATCCTAATTCCCAAATTAACTAAACCATACTCTGATACTAACTATAGTGACCCTACATTTTCTTAAATTACTATTACATCATTTTAAGGATAAACAATATAAAAAATTACACAATGAGGATACAAAGGTTTAGTGTCTTGGGAAATATAGGACCATACATAAATTTTACAACATAAAACATAAACATTTTTTTAATTTCTTCTTCTCTAGCTTCTGATTGTCCCTTGTGTTCTCCTTAGTACATGTAGTCTCCTGAATATATACATCAAAAAGAGGTGAGATAAAATTCCAGTAAGAGGATATATGATAACATGAAACAATATAAAATTGGGTGAGAATAATCATTATCATCATAACATAGTAATAGTATCATAATAATGAGAGGAATCATTAGGATAATACTTGGAATGTGGAAATGTATAAAAATGAAACACCATGTCTTAGTGTCAACTACCACACATAGTTGTGAACAAAGCTAGCATAATGATCATGCATATTTCAATTTAATAATGAGGTTCTTAACATTACCCAATGAATTGTATTACTATATAATTATGGGCACACCCGTCACATCATCACATTTACATTGTGCTATATAATTATGGGTGCACCCGTCACATCATAACATTTACATTATCATGCATTCCACATAGAACATATATCAATCATGAACATAAATAACCCATTTAAAGGAATGGGTTTTATATCATAATCATACATTCATAAACTTTGGGTTCCCTAATGAAAGTGGGAATAACATACCTGATATAAGAATCATCAACCTTGAGTTAGAAGTAAAAGGTGTGTTTTGAAAGAAGAGTTCATTTGGAAAACATTGTGTTTTTCATAAACTCTAGTGGAAAAAATGTATATCACAAAAAATATAAGATAATTATAAAGAAATTATTTTTAAGGAATAACCATACTGAAAATGTGGTGAAATAGGGAAACCCAAAGAATGAGAGTTGGGTTCAAGAAATCCCCTTACCTTTTGTCTGAAAGCTTCCTTCATGTTAATATCCTGTATAATCACATTAGATTTACTAATTAAAAATTACATAACCTTTTATACATGAGTATGATTCATTATGGTTTTATTATGTTCTTTTATAGGCCTTTGGATGAGTTATAGAGTTTAAATTCATTGTTCGGAAGTGTTCATTTTCTTAGTTTTCATGATCAGTTCACTTGTATACATGAATGGAAGTTTGTGTAAGATGTGGATAAACATCCAGAAATGTTATTATATATTTTTAAAGATATTATAGAAGTTTAAATTATCTTATTAAGGATTTTTTTATATAACATGTGAATGATTCATTAGATAAAATTTAATGATGACCGTTTTAGGTTAATTTTGGTCGTTTTTGTTCACAACGAACTTGTTTTGTTTTATCATTTAGTATTATGTGTATAAGTTAGTTCCATAACATAAAAGGGGTTAAAAATAAACTTTAAAATATTTTTTCAACAATTTAATGGTTTTATTTACATCCTTTAAGGCATTTATGGAAAATGAAATTTCATCACCCATGATGTTGGTAAATTGACACTTCACGGGCGACAATTTCATTTTAAAGATAAAAGAGATAGAGGGAGGAGTTTAATGTTGGATATTACATTAACAAGATATAATTCTAGTATTTGTAAGGTGATGGAGTTATAATTGTATTTGGATCAAGGTAGGTGAGTATATAATAAGAAAATAAATTGAAATTGAAAGGAAATTAAAAGAAAAGAGAGAGGATTTACCTATGGAATTCTCATATTGAGATCCTCCTCAAGGCACCTAGGTTTAGTCATTTGATGAGACCAGGAGCTAAATGACATGGGGAGAGACTAGGTAAGAGTAATGGTCAGAATATAGGCAAGTATCAATGCTTGATAGGCATGAGGAGAAGAGGGTGTGAAGGGTGGTATTTATAGTGGAGAGGGGTGTCTTTCTATTATTTTAATCATTAGTTTATTATTTTTCTCAAGACAGATGATATTGACAATTATTGTAACTAAATATAGTAATTATTTCATTTAAATTTGAACCAATGGTTACTTATATCATCTATGACTCAATCATGACTCAAAAATTCTTATTTTTAGCATTTATCGTAAATTATCATATTTTACTATTCACCAAAAATTCTAGTATTTCAAAAAATCTCGAAAATTCACCTTAACCATTTTTCAATGTGTAGAATTAAAAAATGAACTCCATTTTATGAAATTATTTCTAAATATGAGTAATTTAATTTTTAATTAAAATCATCATTTACTTGGAAAATACAAATTTTAAAATTATAACTAATTTTATATCACTTTGAAAAATTACTTAAGGTCTCATAAAATTCTCTTAAAATCATAAGGCATAAAAATATTAATTTTTGAATATTTTTTGTGAAAATAAATTTTATTTTAAATTAATTATAAAATATTTATGACTTATAAAAATACCAACACTTAATTAATAATTTTTAAAATATTTATTTACTTATACTATGATATAATTATATCATATTGTCACTTATAATATGGATAAATTTTATTTATACTATCATTGGTACGATTACTATTCACTTGGTAGATTTACTATTCATAAGAGCCATATTACTATTCATAAGTGTGACATTATTATTCATAAGGGTGAGTTATTATACACCAAAAATTAAGTTTGTCCTATCAAACTTTAAATATCTTACTGATTGCAATAATGTATGTTAGATTTTCGAAATTCAAAACATAGAAGTGGAAAAATTTTGTTTAATGGCTTGTCTATAAAGGTCACATAGTATTTAGTAGTTCATTTAATCATGATGTTTCATTGTGTTTCCTAATGTTTTTTTGGGAATTGACATGAATTGGTCACCCAATTCATGCCCAAAGAAATTTATTAAATCAAAAAAAATACTATAGGAAACTCGAGGTGTAATGAATTTACGCCATCAATAAATTATGGAAACAATGATTAGAATATTAAGAAGAAACAGAGATGGAACCTGCTTCACCCCTGCTCTAAGAAATGCATTTGCCTCAGGAAACAGCCATATTTATAAAAGTCACAAGTCCTCAGTGGCATCCAGTATTATTTCCAGCAATAATAGAGCCTTCATCACATCCCAACGCCCATCTATGGTAACAGGATTTGCTGTGAGTCATCTCAATAGGAATTATCCATTCTGATGAACCAGAAATCCAGCTAAAGATAGTCCAGGGATGTGTTGAACAGTGCAGACTGCATTCATGGTTCCTCTAGAAAAGTAAACGGATTTCTCTTTTTAAAAAATAAATCCATGTTGAGGATAAGATTGGCCAGGACAATCGCAATCCATAAAGGGAGCCGCAAGCACCACCCTAGCATACCTGAGAACTAAATCTGCCTCCACCAAAATCACATCAATAGAATTCAGAAGTGTAAAGATCCAGGAAAAAGGAATATAACCAAGTGAAAGCTGGTGATTCAAAATCAAAGAGCAATATACCGATGTGCATGAACCATCAAAAGGAGGTTTCAAAATTGGATAGATCATCATCGCACTAGTGAGAATTTTTTCCAGAGTAAACCGAATCATAGGTAAAAAACCACCCACCAGCCAAGATTTTCTAGGAAGAACAAAAAACCATGTGAGGTCAAATGGGGTAACAGCCTTGAGTGAAGACCAGCATTTCAAGAACAGACAAAAAAGAATAAAAACAAGGCCCCCTCATTAGTAGATAGCAAGCATTGAAATCAAATAAAATCAATTCCAAAAGGAAAATTTAAGGCACAAATAGCAGTCCCTATAGCTACAGAAGAATATTTCTCAACAAGGGAAAATTGACCAACTCATTGCCATGGAATATCTATGAAGTTAAAGTGGGGATTAAATTTAAATTCCTCAACCAATGTTATGAACATTCTTTCTCTGATTTGAAGGTAAATTTCTACAGTTATTTCACCATTCTTGTATCTTTCAAATACAATTGTGTCTTGCTCATCAATCCAAGATTCCAATTCATCTGACACCTCATCAACATATTGATAAGAATCCATCACAGTCGGGTCAGTGATTTCATTATCACTATTGTCACTCAAATTATCTTCACTAGAGGATGTACGAGAATTATCAGCAAGCGCAATCTGTGGAGAGGTATCTAGTGTCATCTTTCTAGAAGCCTCTAAATACCTAGTAACCATTGTCTCTCAAGGTTAGAGTAATCTATATTTTTCCGAGTCTTATTTGGATTTGGAATAATAAACCCTTCCGAGTCAATAATCACCTTTTTACCTTTCTTAGAGCTCAATTTTAAGTAAGCATCCTCAATTAGACAAGCTTGGTCACGAACATCATGTGAAGGCTCGCAAGAATCAGAGTGATCACTGTGCTCCTTCTCTTGTGAGGCATTATGAGGTTCATTATGTTCCTTCTGAATACCCACCGAAGTGGGGGATTTGTTATAGAATCTAAATCGGTGTTGACTGCAATAACAAGATCCGAAAATTCATTGTTCTCATAAAGAGGTCTCACCGATTGTCCAAACTGGTCATTACCCCTATTATGAGAATTAACCTCATGATTCTTCTGATTGACATAAATTTGATCTCCAAGGGGGTCTTTCATCCTTGAAGGGCTACCAGTAACTATGTGAAATTCATTTCCATATTCAATATTTTTTTTCCTTTTTCTATCCATGTTAGTTTACGTGTCGATGGACGAACTAATCTAGTATCACAATCAATCTTGGAATGTCCAAGATTTTAGAAAACACTGCAATAGGCAGGCAAATGCTCATAAATTACTTCTTAAAAGAACCCATATTTTCCATTTTGTATCCATATTTAGGATGGGAGCATTTGGGAAACGTTAATCTCAGCACAAATCCTAGAAACAGAGGGCCTTGATAGATTCCTCATTGAAAAGTCTAGTTTAAGAGGAGTTCCAATGAGGCTGGAGATTGGAAACAAAGTAGTTTGCTTAAACAAATGAAGTGGTAAACTGGGGAAGCCAATCCAAACCAAAACAACAGGGGATTCAGAGAAAGAATTGTAGTATGGGGTCCATTTGAGAACTCTCATAGAAGAACCGCCAAAAACCCACGATCTTCTTACCCAAAGTCTATAATAATCATTTTCAAAAGAGAATCTAAAAAGAACATTGGAGTAGTTTAATAATCCTATATGGAATCCTTAAAACCTATAACTTTGAGCAATTTCCTTAAATAAATTAGTGATGGGTGACGTTTGTTGAATTCCCCAACGAGTGCAAAGAGTAAGTCTGAGGAAAGGAGGTTTACATCATTTTCTGACAACAAGATTGCAAGATGACCTCTATGTCGAGAGAGCTTTGGCTCGATAAGTGGTCCAGGGTTTGTTGCAACATTAACATTAGGATTTTTGGAGGATTTTCTGGTGACAACATCAGAAAATGTTTGAAGATTAGCGTTAGGGTTACTTGGAGGATTTTCCTAATGTGATTTTATGTGAAATAATTATAATAAATGGATTTTCATTAATAAAACTTTGGGTCATTACACAATTCATCACATTTATTCATCAATTCATATTCCATAACATTAACTCATATAAAAATTCATATTTAAATAGTTAAACAATTCACATCATGTATAACATGTAAAAGAAGGAAAACCATCTCCTAATCATCTCAAATAATTAAATTCAAATTCATTAAGGGCTTCCTCTAACTAAGAAAGAACACACGCACCCCATAAGTGGTATAATAATAGTGAAAAAGAAAATCCACACCCCATGGGTGGCCTAGGTTGGGGAAAACCTATAATAAACAAAAAGGAACTAGTGGGCATCCCTAATAGGTTCCAATTCATTTAATTCAAGCCTTTAATAAATTAAAGGGGTGTCACCAAAAATCCTAGTGTGTGGTGCAATTTTAATTATGATTATAAAACACAAACCTTGAAAGGAAGGTATAGAACACCTACCATAGGTCTATAGTAGAGAACTCATCCAGTATCAGCATCTGATTCGATCCAAATCAGAAGAAAAATGAAAAACAGATGAAGAAATTGGAAATGGAGCTTATTATCTTGCACCTGAATAACTCCATTGATATGAATTCAAATAAATAATGGCATAATATGATCAATGAAATTACTAGTGCAAATCCAATGAGACTAATGGTGTTAAATTTTGAGTTTGGACAGAGAGATGGGATCAAAATCTACCAATTTGGCTCAAAAGAGATCCCCACACCTCATGGATATCCAAAGGAGAAATAAATGAAGAATAGGTTTAAGTTATAACACATTATAAGGTTGAAATAGTAATTTCACCAAAAAAATGGGTTGTATGGTTTAGATGAATGGTCAGCCAAATCGTGTGCCCTTCACTATGTTAAGGGGTACCCCACATGGTTAGTGCGCACTGTTTGACTAACCATGAACAAAACATGTCTCAGCCACCATAAAAACTACAGAGGCCCTCACACAGACATGAACCTCCTTTCACACAGTTTTCTCAAACCGTGAGGGCTCCTTCATCCCTCTATCCAGGCCTCGCATGGTTAGAGTAATTGTGCAGCCTATCCCATGCGATTTACCCTAATCAATCAGTCTACCTATTTTTTTCAAAACAAAATAGGCTCTGAGATCCAAATCAACCTCAAACACCCCCAATAAACCCATAACCTCATTGGGAACTCACATTAGGCCGTAAACAAGCATTTATACCAAAAAAGAAAAGATCTTTACCTCATAGGAAAACTTGATATCTTACACATGTTACATTGTAGTGATGAGAACGCAAAAGGAATGGGAGACTTGGTTGAAGAAAAATTAGAATATATCCCTTGATTTATTAGAACACAACTATATGATATTAACTATATTTCTTGGATCTTTTTGTTGACTAGATTGAAGGTTATGGGGGCGGTGGAATTGGTTAGGCCCATACATAATATTGGAGTTTTATAAAATTCTTATGATTTATTTTTAGAACTAGATGAATAGAAACCTTAGAATATATGAGATAGGAACATAAAATATGATTTATAATATATTTATGTAATTATAGAATCACCTTGAACTGATATTATTTCTTCATTGAAATATCAGATGATATTTATAAGTTGTACTATCATTGCATCAAAGGATTCAGAGGTAGAATCCCACTGGAGGTGATCCATAAGTGCACCTCAAACCTCTAAACATCATCATATAAATACATACATTCTATAATGGAAGATTCTAACATATGTTTCATTCCTCATTAATCACCATAAGAACTAATTCAAGACTGAAAGGATTCATCTTGTTCTTTCTAGAGTCAAGAGGGTTGAGGAGGATATTATCTCTCTATTATTAATAGAGTTTTATAGGAGGAGTTTTCTTGGTTTTAAGACAATTCTCTCTAGAATTTTATTGTTCACAATGATGATTTAGAATGATAATGATATAATCAGGTTTATATAGATCTAGAGTTAGAGAATTATAATTTTCAATGGTACCTTCTAATTATATTAATCCCATATAAACACCATGTATGAATAATAATAATATCATTTACAAGAAATTTTCTAAACTCGTGGATAAATAAATATTATTTCTTTAATAAATAAATTATCATTTATACAAATAATATTTAACATGTTATTTCTCATCTGACCAATAAATCAACCTATATTTCCTCCTTGTTATTTATGAGACCTCAAATAATGAATATTTAAATAAATAAATATCACTCTATTATTTGTCAATAAATAAATGATTATTATATTAACTAGAATAGCAAATAAATATTTATTAAACATTTAAATCACATATATTCTCTCAAATAATTGATGACTGAATATTTTTGACCAACCAAAAATGAATAATTATTAAACCACAAATGGGAATATTATTTATTCAACATGTTAAATTTATATATAACTTAAATTTTGCTTCGGATACACTTAGTGAATAACCCACTAGGCCCCTTTCTCATTGGCATTAGGAAGAAATGCCAAAAGGCTAAGGTTAGCCTCTTTCAACATGCTAAGGCACCCATAGATAGAATAGTTAATGTCATAACAATATACAACCCCATATGAACATACACTATGTAATATAATCCCTTTATCATGATATCTCTAATTAAGTAGGTTGCATACTGGTGTCATCAACCTAGGTGTTTGATGTATCTTTCTTTAACTATTCTGAAAAGAACTTTTCAAGAGAACACTATGGACATGGACTTAATCAGTCATTACCATTACCATCAAAGTGCCTTATATATCAACTTCCATTAAATAAAAAAAGTAAAAATTCATTCCTCATATTATTCATTAATGCAATATTAGTCTTGATGTACCCAACATATCCTACCTCACCATGAGAATACTTCATCATGTTTTTCATCAATACATCAAAGTACATGACTCATGACATACCTAATAATAATATTACTCAGTTAGGACCATTACACTTATATGTATATGGGAATATCTAATGGAATATAATATTTTATTTCCTTCTGGTAGGTCAGGTTCTCATAACCTCCTTCTCTTAGAGATTACTAAATGATAACTTTATGAGAAGAAGTCTCAATGTATTATGAGTCTCATACCACTGATATCCTATATCATCTATGACTCATAAAATAATTTTGTATGGCCATTTAACATGTATTTAATAATACTATCATAGCACTTCAATTTCTCATCATAGTGGGGGGACTGCTATGAACTTTTACTGTGATAGATATCCTTAGTACATTATCATATATTATGTCACATAGAATAACAATTATGATGTGATAAAAACTTTATTAATATACAAAAAACATGAATATATGTAATCATAAAGTGAATTAAATTTTATTCTAGGGAACAAACTACAAAAGACTCCCACTTACACTTGATCCAACAACTAACAACATTCAATTTGTTATCTCCCACATGATGTTCATGCTTATACTAAAATAAGGCTTTAGTAAAGGGGTATGTTATGTTCTCATTAGAAACTCTTTTTACCATGAAATATTCCATTTGAGTAAAATTCGTTAAGTGGTGATACATCATAAGTATGTTCTTAATTTGTTGATGTGATCTTGTCTCTTTTGTGGGAGAAACCATTATAGTATTATCACAATACAATGTGATAGTGCCTTTACTGTTGTGTACCACATCATAATATTTGATGAAGTTTTGTATCCACACCAATTACTTGGCTATATTATAAGCCTCAATAAACTCATATTACACTGTAGCACTGGTGATAATTGGATACTTTGAAGTCTTCCATCTCATAGCTCCTCTGTTAAGAGTAAGGAAATATCCTAACTGCGCCATTAGATTATTATGATCTATTTAGAAACTAACATCTATATATAAACTTTTTATTAGCTCCTCGTATCCTCCATATAAAAAAACATATCATTATTATGCCTTAAATAATTATGGAAATCCTTAATATTAATCCAATCTTGTTCACCTGAATCATCTTGATATCTTCTCACCATACTCAAGGTGTTGGAAATATAAATCTCGGTACATAACATGGAATACATGATTGATCATATCACATATGAATATGGGATCCTACTTATCATATCTATCACCTATTGTGTCTAAGAAAACATTTTATTAAAATGATATATAGCATGTGATATTGGAACCAATCCCTTCTTGGATTTTTTTCACACTAAATCACTTTTGTATCTTGTCAATGTATATACTATGGAATAGCTTAAGAAGCCTCTTGGACCTATCATGAATGATCTTGATCACAAGAACATAGGTCACTTCACCTAATTATTTCATATAAAAGCACCATTTAACTGGTCCTTAACTAATTGTAAGACTGGTATGTCATTTCTAATAAGTAATATTTCATAAATATATACTACTAGGAAAATGACCTTACTCCCACTAAACTACCTGTAAACACATGGATCGCATTCATTCTATATGAAATGAAATTCTATTATGGCTTCATAAAACTAAATATTATATGGCCAAGATTCCTATTTTATTCTATACATTATCTTTAGAATATGCATAGTTTTTTCATTACTTGGAGTCACCAACCCTTATGGTTGTGTCATGAAGACATCATCCTGAAGGATCTCGTTAAGGAAAGTTGTTTTGATATCTATTAGAAAAGTATCATAGTCATGGAAGGCTATTATGGAAAGTAGAATTATGGTGTATTTAAACATGTAAATTCTGAAAATGAATCATTTTGGTCTATTTTTTGTTATTGATTAAACCCTTTGGCCACTAGTTATACTTTATAGGTTCTCACTTTCCCTTCCATGTATAGTTTTCTATTAAATACTCATTTTCACCCAATAGGATTTACATCAACTAGAAAATCAACCAAAACTCATACTTGGCTCTAATACATGGAATACATCTCAAAATTTATGGCTCATTTCCATTTTGTAGCTTATGAGCTCTATACTACCTCCTTATAGACAATAGTATCATTATTTTCAACCAAAAATGAGTCACTATCATCAGTGACTAAATTACCATATCTTTTTGGTTCTTTAACCTCTCTGGTGTTCCTACGCAATACTTGTGTCTCAAGAACAACCTTTTCTATAAGGGCCTATGAAATCTATTCATGCACTAACTCTTATGTGTCTTGACCATCAACTTCATTAAAGTCTCTCTTTCTCCCACTATCACTTTTAGATATGTTCTTCCTCTTAATAAATTTTTCTTATCATTCCATAATGACTTTCTTATTTGAGGGGTTTTATAGGTAATATCCCCTAATTTCCTTAATGCATTCTATATAGATAGAATGTGTGCCCCCATGCACTAGTTTGTTACTAGATCTGGCCTTAACAAACACCTCACAAGATCATACATGAGTATGTTAAAAACATACTTATTTTTATACATAAAGATACTCTATTTTCCACCTTATTTTCCACTCGGTTTAGAATGTGTGCTATAGCCTATAATTTATATCCCCAAAAGGATAAAAAAGTATTTGTATGAATCATCATCAACTATACCATATCAAGAAAGGTATGTTTACTCCTTTAATTGATAGTATTTCACTATAGTGTATAAGGATAAGTGAGTTGAGATAAAACCTCAAAATCCCATTAATAATCCATGAATTCTTGGTTAAGATACTCACCACCTCGATCATATCAAATCTTATTTGTCTTCTTACCAAGTTGATTCTCTACTTCAGTCATTCAATTTATAAATTTCTCAAATGATTCATAATTATGTATCATTAAGTTAAACCTTCCATGTCAACTAAGGATATCAGTAAAAGTAAGAATGTAATATTACCTACCTCCATATTTTACTGGAAAAGGTCCACACACATCAGTGTAAACCAATTCTAGAATCTTAGTGGCTCTTTAACCCTTACCACCAAAATTTGGTTTCGTTATCTTTCCTTGTAAATATGAGAGACATATATCAAGTGGTTTTATTTCAAAAGAATCTAAATAAACATCTTGATAGTTCTTTTTCAACCACTTCTCATTTACACAACTAAGTTGTTGATGCCACATCTAGGATTGATATATTCAAGTGAACCGAATTCATTATCCATTACTAATACTTTATTTTCATAATATAATGCATAAAGGTTGTTATTTAAATGTTTCATACTATATCATATGTTGTATTTGTAAAATAAAAAAAATCCAAATTTGAAAATAAAACAATCCATATCAATGAAGGATATAGAAATTATGTTTTTGGTAACACTCGGAACATAATAATAGTTTTTC
Organism: Viscum album; assembly: GCA_963277665.1. NCBI lineage: Eukaryota > Viridiplantae > Streptophyta > Magnoliopsida > Santalales > Viscaceae > Viscum > Viscum album. The sequence goes on along the minus strand of OY728129.1, from coordinate 1,372,709,875 downwards.
AAAACCAAGATCATCTCTATTGTAAATAGATATTGGTATTATCCTATATCTATGGTAGTAAGTCATGTTAAGTTTGCTACCTAAAGATCCACCTCTCCTTTAGAAATATTCCTGAATCACATTGATTCATGCATTTTTATACTGATGTGAGTACCACAATCTATATCTAATACCCAATTAGTAGATATGGAATGATTGAACCTGATAAAAAATGAACCTAAAGCTATCATGTGATTCATTAACTACGTGAAGTTCTTCTAGTGGCCCAATTTTCCACGGGAAAAACATACTTTATCCTTTTCCTTCTCCTATCCTTGGATCTTCCTCTTCTTGGAAACAAAGTTCTCAAGAGCCTTAGACTTGGAGTGCATCTTGGGGAACTTTTTCCTTGTTCTTATATTTATTCTCCATAAGAACCGTTGGTTTTTCATGACTTGTGTCCTTATCAATTTGAGAACCATAGTAAGGAGTTCAGAGAGTGTCTTCTCACAATTTCTCATAATATAATTCACAATGAAACTGGAGAAAATATAAGGTAGTGAGAATAAGATGAGATCTATGTACAAATCATCTGGAATTTTAAATCACATGGTATCCAAGCACTCCATGTATCCAAACATCTTGACTACATGTGTCCCAACCAATAATGATTCTCCAATATTATACATGAATAGTTCCTTGGATATCTCATATCTCTCTTATCTAGTATTCTCTTGATAATGATCGTAAAGGTGAGATAAAATAATATATTCATCCATTTCCATGTATTACTTCAAGAGTACACTTGACATACATGATAACATAAAACACTAGACATCTACAACATTATCTGAGTGTTTCATATAGATTTAATTATCACTAACCTCTTTATTAAGAACAATAGTAAAAGGGTATTTTAGCATGTATAATTTCCACTCAAGGCATAGTATAATGAACAAGCACCTATACCATTCCTTTAAATTTGAGGGGATAAGAATGTTATCATACTCTAATATAGATCATAAATTTGATGTTGTGTGGATTTCCATTTCTATAATAAGAGTATATTTTGGTACATTATTTTAGTTATAAGAAAAGTTAATAAAATTTAATTTATTAATCTCCAACTATTTTATTGAAACCCAATAACACTCATCGTTAGTTTCAGAATATCCTGTCATGTGGATATTATAGTGGCAATAATCAATTTTCCCCTTCTCATAACATAGACAGAGGCCTGAAAAAAAACTATTTGAATGTATTTATTTATGCATAACATTCCAACTATATTAACTCAATGCTACTTGATCTATCGAGTGGACTCCCCATTCTTGAAATCCAAGACTTGGATTCCCCCTAACACTTGTCTATTATTTTCACTAAGTCCCATAGAGGTGGTCAAACCTTAATGAAAACTAGGATAAGTCAGCCCAAAATTGAAGTTATAAGTTCCCTAATAATTGAAACCACCCCAACTAAAGTTGGTCAATACCTTTGAATTAAGGTTCCATTTCAACCCAAGTAGTAGAATATTTTTCTGACTTAATATTTAATTTGATGTATTTTTATTTTTGTACATAAATTACCTATTTTACCTTTATAGCATGATTTTTAATATTAAATGTATTTTACATAATTGATTAAACATATCTAGATAAAATTTATGCATGATCCAGTTTTATTTTAATTCCATATTTCATGCATGTTAATTCTTTTATTTAATAATAAATCATCCATAAATAATTAACAATTAAAATGAAATAAATAAAATAAATAATGTGGCATGGTTACGATCTATTATAATTATTGGTTTATCTAATGGATAATAAACCAACCCTTGACCCTATAGATATAACTCCTGGAAACATGCCTAGTTCGAATTGTAGAAATCCTCTTGTGGTTTTGTATACCTCCTAGGTCGGTTTCTCCTTAGCTCCAAATTTGGATCATCTCCTCTCTCCTAGTAGATACATTCTTTGCATATTATGTTACTCAAACATAGGTGAGGGGAACCAATGTAATGGTTAAGGGGTTTTATATAAAAGTAATTATGGACATGTAGGTCTTACATGGTATATATGATGGGATAAAACATGGGAAATCATTTGAATTTAATAATAATAATTTAAATGAAACCAATCGCATACAAAATTTGGTCTAAGATCATGATCATCCACGCATGTAATTAATTTGAAAATGTAAACCATCTAGAATTTACTTTAATTAATTCTTCATTATTAAGATAAAAGTTTGTGAATTTATTCAATTAATTGATTGATTAATTAATTATTTTATCTTAATGTTTATCCAAACATTCTTCTAAATTCACATCATATGTGGCAACACAACTAGTAAAAATTCTTCACCAATATTTTCAGATAATTACATGGAATTAATTAAGAATTTATTAATTACGAAAAGCCTCTTACAAAGTAAGAACACTTGTTTGTATCCATTTAATTTATTTTTAATTATATAATTAATTATTTTTCATGTAATTTAATTTTTTTAATTATTGGGTGATTATATGGCATTTAATAATGAGCAACACACCTTATATATATCTTGTTGTGTGTTTGGGATGTACTCCTAGGGACTCGACATGTATCTCGACCGCAAACACTTATGAGGTAAACACCATGTATGCTAGCTACATTATGTGTAACCTCCATATTGTCTTTATGTCAGTTCCATGTGTTGTATATTAATATAGGAAATTCATTTGACCATGTGTATTCTATATAAAATGCTATGAAAATGCATAGACTACATCTTGTGTATGCCTGCTATATGTCGTATAGTCCAACAATGATTTTCCAGTCTGGTCAATCAATACATAGTGAGTGATTACACACCACATTTTGATTTGTAAAGTGATCTGTGTATATCCCATCACTTATGGATGTGGTGAACCTTGGTACACATCATATACCTTTTAGTTACACGTTGTGTAACAGTGTAAAATAGCCAAAACCTTGAACACCTCTTGATGGAATCTCTAATCATTATTCACCTATTCTTAACCTATTGAATATCATATTAATATTGAAATAATCATGTTTAATTATTTTTCCATTCTAATATTTGATAAAAGTTGATATCTTATCCTCTTTTATGAGAATGGAATTTCTTGATTCATTCATGTACTCATGCGGACAATATCATGTAGTATACATGTATACGATGTAAGTATACATGTAATGAAAACCATAAATGAAGGCTTACTTCATGCGCATTTTCTATATGGAAACATGCACTACATGCATGGTTTCATATGGATTAGTAGATTTGTATGACAATTTTTGAACTATTTAATGCAATCACCAATGAGGCATAAATCATGGGTATCATTAGATAATGCCCAATGAGAGAAGAATCATTCTTCATTTATGAAGAACATATCATGTATTTCATATAAAATAAAATGTGTTATCTTTAATTTGAGTGGGTATGATAATATTCATTTGATGGTGTTTGAGGTCATAAATTTCATGAAATTCTTATAAAATATTTCTCATTCCCATGCCCCATTCATCACTCCATGTGAAGGTAGTAGCATTCTGTTGATAGTTTCAGGTGTCCTCCAATATTGATCGAGATCCATTAGTCAGTTTATCCCTTTTGTAGGTAGTAAGTATTGATCTATTACTTCAATGATCTTCCCCAAACATTCTCCATTTATAAAGGAAGAAAATGATCACTCAAACAATGAACTAGGTACACTCTATTTTTATGTTCCTTTCAAATATCTTGCACATTACATCTATTCAAGGATAGATTGTGCCAACTTGGTTGTTCTTATACTTCCTAAAGATTATGAAATTATCCAAAAAAACATTACTATAGTATCAAATCATGTATAAACAGTGAATCAATGTGCATTCTTCACTGTTTTTATAAAAATATGATATATGCTATGTAATTGGTTCAGTTTTACTTAAAATTTTGTTATATAATAACATTAAGATATTTTTGTTTTAATCCATTAGATAAAATCATGTTAGTAAATTAATATTATTGGGATAGTGAGGCGCATATTCATTTTTTGGATTAATATCATATTCATGATATGATGGATGTAAAGGTAATTTTGATTATACAAATGATTTGTGTAAAGGTTGTCACTAATTTACCTTTACACAGATTGTTCTATGTAATGGTAAATATAGGTTATCCTTATACATTAGTGTTATTCATAAAGGTAATTGAGGTTACCCATACATAAAATATTTATGTGTAAAGGTATTTGAGGTTACCTTTATGTAGAAGAGTTCTCCAAAAAAGGTAATTGATCTTACCATTATGTAGAAATTTTCTGTGTAAAGGTTTCCCAAGATCCCCTTAACTAGTTTAAGGGTAACTCATTTTTCCTTTACATAGCATCAAATGTTTCATAAGGGTAAATATAACTTTAAGAAAAAATCATTTTTTGTTAAAAATTATTTATTATTTATAAAATGTTTACAAATAATATGTTTCTGACATTGTACAGTGAGATTTTTTATGCCTATATTAAATATGAAAAAGTTCATATTTTTTCTCATGTTTTTTAAAAATAAATAAATTATTTATATATTAAGAAAAATCAAATTATGAATTGAATGAGATTATTTATAAATAGTTTATAAAATAATGAAAATAAATTTTAGAATGTTTTTAAAATTTATAAAAGGTGTTTATAAATGAATTAAATATAAAATATTTGTGGTGAATGGATTAAATTCTTTTTAAACATTTATTTTAAATACACCTTTAATATTAAAGAGTTAAAATTAAGGGTTTATTTTTCAAAATAATATGATTTATAAAATGTTTATAGATCATGTTAAATGGTATTAATTTCCTATCATATTATATGAATTTTTTTAATATTTAAATAAAGTGTTCATTTAGATATTATAATGATAATTTATAGAGTTTATAAATTACATAAATAAGTCCTTAATAAAAGTAAATTTATATTTAAAATTATGAATTATTCCTAATCAATTAGTTTTAATTGTTCATAATCAATTAATTTAAAGAGGACCTTATTTAAAAATATTGTTTAGACCACATCCAAAGTGTTTATATTATTGTTTAAATAAAATATGATAAATGATATTAAGATTATGTAAAATATTTTCATAATAAAAAATTGGATTATAAAAGGTTTATAATTAATAAAATATTACTTGATTAAATTTTAATTCCATATAACTAAAACAATAAATGGGATCATATTGAAATTAGATATAAAAGTGTTTATATCTAAGACTATGTATTTTCCATAATGTTTAGTTTAATTATAAAATGTTTATAATAAGATTTTAATTTATGAAAATTTCATAAATTATTCTCATGTTTAGATTTATGTAATGTTAATTTATTTTATAGATATTATATATTTTATTCATGTACTTAAAATTGATTATATTATGAATGTTTTGTATGAAAAATTTATTTAATAAATTTCTTTTAGGAGATAGATCCTTATATTACATGCTAGGTACAACCCCATAAGATTATGTTATCATCTACCTTGACCTTGGTTTATAATTGATGTTATTATATTTAATTTGGTTATTGGATATAGTTTTTCATATTAGGTTTTTGAGTAATCATAAATTAGATTATCTCTTGAGTATAGTCTCCCTGGGGAGAGAGGTTTTGGGTCGGACTACCCACTAGCCCGAAGGCTTATGCCTTGTTTTAGAAATTTGAGGGGTTGGATATTTGTAGCTTCAAGATTAATCGTGTGGAGATTTTTAATCTCATGTAGTTCTAAATCTTCACATTAAGATTTTTTGTACCTTATACATATGATGCATTCATATATATATGAATCTGTTTTGCTTCTTTATTTGGGCGAGTAATAAAAACTATGGATTATGTAAATGGTTACACATTAATACAATTCTAACACATAAATTTTGTGGATGTAATAGGGATTTTTAATGTAAAACTTTATAATCATGCATACAAAAATGTATAAAAACATGAGAAGATAAAAATTACATGGAATGAAATAGTTATGAATTTAATATACATATGATGTATATTATATTGGTGAGACATTGAAAGAAAACCCCTTAAATACTTAGTGAGGTATTCCTTCTAAATAGACACTTGTCAAGGCCAAGATCATTCAACTAGGTATTTTTGAGCATGGTACGAGTAGCCCTATATTATCTTCTGTAAGGTAAGCAAGATATGAGTGATTGTGGATTATATTTTTTGGTAAGTCAAGCTATGAATGATCATCCCTTGATTATTCTTTGTTATCTTATTCTTCACATTTTCTTTGGATTATACTAGTTTTGAAACCATAATTGTTAGTATACTAGAGTATAAAGTTGACTTTATCCATGTGATGGTTTGGGTGAAAAGTTATCCACTAAACTATTAGTGAATCATAATCGTTATGATTGGGATTATTCCCTACCTAAACAAACATGGATTATTTATGTGAGAAAACCAGTGAAATTCATGATGAAATATGGGTCTTATCTCAATAAAAGGAAATTATGAAAGGGGTCATCAATTTCATTGGGAGAGATTGTATTAAAAGTCCTTAATTAAATATTTAAAACTTGATACTTGTATTATAAACGAATATATTATAGATAAATATCTTCATCATCATCAAGCTTAATATTTATACTTAAGAAGGAATAGCTTAATGTAAGTAACTCCTGATATTGGTAACATAAGAAAAAAAATTAAGCAATATTTTATGCAATATTTTATGTGTTATAAAAACACCTTCTCAAGTAATTAGACCATTTAATTTGTTCAACAAGGGAATCTAAGATGCTTATGATAAGTATAAAATGGTTATCTTAAGGTTTATTTAAGGATTTTTCTGGTTAAGAAATTTATCTTATTGTCTTTGATTAAAATGTACCAACAATATGGATGAATTCAATTAAATTTTATGTAATGTTCTCAAATGTTGAGAATAGATGAACTAAGCCTGCGATGTCTAGGTTCTAATGTTGTATAGATAGTATAAGTGGGTGAAATTTCAAACCAGAAGAATACAAGTCATGGTGTAAAGTCCAATAATTTTTCTTCTAAATAAAATTCATTGAAAACTAAAGTTATCAAAAAATGAGAGTAATGATTCCATAAGATAAATTTTTTTTTATACCGGAAGGGGTTTATGATACTACATGGAATTTCCATATCAAGTATCAATGTCAAAGAAATAAATTATTCAGTTTTGAAGGGTATTGATACCGAATGTATATTAAGTGTTGTAAATGTATATGCATTCAAAATTAAGGAATAATTGATTGAGATTATAAATTACATTAAAGTTATTAAATAAATAGCATTTACTTAAATGATTTGAATATAAATGAGTTTAAAAATCTCAAATGATTCTAAGTAAAGGATGTGTATCTTTATCTTATTTCTCTTGTATGATAAGAGAGGTTTTTTATTAATTAGTAGTTGTTATAAACATGTTTAAATGAGTATTGTATTAATGTGATTTATGATTCATCATGTTTTATAACATTTATTTGATAAGAAGATAAGTATACATGTGTTTTAACCAAACATTTTTTAAAATAAGAGGGAAGTGGTTCCCAATTCTCATTAGTGGTGTATTTTGAAGAATAATCTTATTTTCAAGAAAATACTCTAAACACATAGAATATCATATGTGATCTGGAAATAATAGTTTATTTCTCAAATATTATAACTAGAAAGAAATAAGTTTTATTTCTTAACATAAATAAGTTTGTGTTGAATATTTTCAAAATATTTTGAGAAAGATATCATTGTCTAAGAGTTTAGTGGGAGTATGTTTCATCTTAGAGAAGTTCAAAGTTAAAAAAACTATTATACTATTCTAAAGTTAAATTGATGTCACTAAATATCTTAAAGATGTTTAGTATATGTATAGTTAAAAAATGTAAAAAGATTAAATTTATTTACCATTAGAAATATAATTTCAATATTTACTTTAGGATTTTTCGGTCGTGTTTTCAAAGTAGATTACACTTGAAAACCTAAAAGGGTTTTAGGTTAATATGGTAATTAGAAGTTTAAAATACTAAACTTACCATATAAAAAGAATTTTAATTTATCTTAAAAATATTTTAGGATGTTTTGGTCAGTAATAATGTTAATAGTTACATTGATTTCAAGGAAAAATTTTGATGAAAAAAGATTCCAAGTATGATTATGTTAAACTTAGAATGTGTTCTAAGTAGACAATAGAAGATGACATCTTAGAATATAGATGTTATGAAGTTGATGAGTTTGAAAATATTCAAATAGTTGAACATTATGAATATTATTCCTAATTCTGGCCATTATTCAAACTAGATACCACTCATTTAAGAGTTTAGTATGAGAGATTTTTCAAATGGTCAAATGGAGATATGATTGGAATTACCTATATATTTAATGGACATACAAAAAATATTACCATGGTAATAAAATGGGAGTTATGTAGAATCTATAGGTGTTAAATAATTAAGAGATTGGTCGTAATTATTTTACATGTATCATGTTTCTATAAAGGCTATCATTATTTATCATGTATTCACTTGTGTTTTAATATTTTTAACATGAATGGTTGACTGATAATATCACCTATAAAATATAGAGCTCTCCCTAATTGATGATAATCATGGATTTTTATGGGTTTTGATGATATTTTAAGGTTAGTTTTAATAGATTCTTATACTCAATACAAATGGTTTTATACAAGATGTGAAGAATTGATTCATAAGTTAATAAGTAGAGACTTAGTGTATGGACTGACTCACTAAGGTATATCTCATGGAATACCATACAGTTATCGATATACTTAGGGGTGTATTATTATTGTCAATCCTTTTAACCATAGGTTGGAGAGATACCTTGTATAATAACCATCATACTTGGATACCATACATATGTAAGTAAAAAATATGAACTTAGATAATCAATGGGCGGTTGGGTATGTTGTTAATCATGTCATATGCTGGAGTGTAGTCAATATGGGATTTTCCCACTTGTATGATTAGTAAATACATTTATCCCTTGATTAAATTATAATGAGGAAATGCATGGTCATGCTTAGTTAGGTCACATATTATGTTTTTATCTACTAAGATGAGGTATAAGTGATGTAACCATCTGTTAGATGAATGACATGTAATGTATTCATTGACAAGGTCAGTCTATTTCGGAGAATCAAGAAATGATGAGATTTACTATACTATATTGAAATGTTCTATATTTAGTGGTCACTCAATGTTGTTTACAAGTGTATTATATAGATATAAAAATGGTGTGTATGATATATCTAGCAGTGGACATGTTTGTATATAGATATGAGTATGTTTCATGAAGATCACACTAGGCCCCTTAGTAGCTTGAGTAGAATTGATGGTTTTCTAGATGAAACTCTTTGCTTCCATTTATGAAATATGAATTTCATATTTGTTTATAATGTTGTTATGTCCCATAGGTTTACACAATTAGGCCCTTAGATAAGGATAAAATTTTGAACAAAGTGTTTATTAAAAATGAAGAAAGATTGATGAAATTATACCCAAAAGAGTTTGGATGGATTCATAATGAGCAATGAAGTTCGGCATAAAGACTCAATTAGATTTTAGTTACAATGGGATATTATTGGTTGTGCACTAAAATATACATTCATATGATGCATGTATATTGAATACATGTATATGATACATGTATTATGAGTGTGTGTGTGTGTGTGTGTAATGCACATATTATATATGCCTAGGTTGCATGTATATAATCCTAAATATGATCCATGAAAACTACGCACATTTGATTCATGTACTCATGTGTATAGTAGCACGCATTAGACATACCTACGATGTAATTATACAAGCAATACAAATCGAAAATATAGACTTACTACGTGTACATTCCCCACGGTTGAAAATGGGTGAGTTTTCCATCATTGGTCATTTATTTTTTCCTAAAGGGTCCAAGCCTCTGAAAATAGATGAAATTAAGGAGCGGATATCGTTGATCTGGGGTTTTTCATCCTGGAAATGTGTCTCGCTTGGACGGGGTTACTTCCATATGCTCTTTCCCATGGAAGAACTGAAGGTTCAGGCTTGGGAATTTGGATCCATAGCACTCAAACTGGGGATTGTTCATCTTCGTGAATGGGATAAAAAATTCAACCCATTTGAGGTTGGTAATACCACTACTCAAATTTGGGTAAGAGTCTATGGATTAAATTGGATACTCTAGCACCCTAAAATTCTGTATGATATTGCGCTGTCGATTGGTATACCAATTAAAATTGACAAGGAAACGAAAGTATCCCGCTTCGGTCACTTCACAAGGTTCATGGTAGAGGTTGAACTGGGTTCGACACTAGTTGATAAGGTAATGCTTGCAACTGATGATGATATGATTGAGTTGAAGATTTTTTATGAAAAATTACCAAAAATCTGCAAGGATTGCAATGCTATTGGTCATGAGTCATCTACCTGTAGATGCTCCATAATATGAAGCTTATGCTCTTTGTGAGGGCATGATGTGAACAATTGTCTCAAGAAGAATAAAAATACATCTGCTCAAAATCCTGACTTGCAGCAGCCTAAGGATAATCAGCGCAAGAGCCCTGATAGAATTGACATTGCTCCTGATAATGTTGAACAAATGAAAGAAGAACATAATGTTTCCCCCGAGGATGCAATCAAGCCAAGCGTTGATGAGCAAAAAGGCAGCGTCTATGCCTCCACTTCAGAGAATAAGACAAAAGCTTGGGCCGCCATCTTCTCCTAAGAGATGAATGTCCACAATGATAACACATATAGCAAAGGCAAAGGTGATGTCTTGTCGGCTTATTACATGCCAGGAAGCATTGATGACATAATGGGTGAAAAACTGATTGAAGACGATATACAAAAAGAAGTTGATCTCCAACTCTCACAAGAAAAGTTGGTTGCCTCAGGTAGCAAGGGAAAGAAAATTTTAAAACTTGACACTCTGTTCAGTTATAAAACTTGTCATGCTTCTCCCAAATCCATTGTGGATAATGATGGATTTCAGCTTGTTTCTCAAAAGGATTCAAAGTCTCCGGTGATGTTTCAAGCAGTGGTTGAGCAACCGTTTGCAGGTTACCCTGTCCCTATAGATGATACTTTTAATATGCAGGAGGCAAATGCAAGATCTCTTGTGACAATGCATCAAGAGGCGGCTTCGACTAAGACAATGGAGGCTGAAGGGATGTTGACTCCAGTGACAAGAGACACTTCCCTTGAAAATGAGCAGCAGGAGGATAGCTCTGATTCTGACAGTACTGATGCTGAGACACTTCTCAAAAGACTCCAATCACTTCCTCCAAGTAGAGGGAGAGAGAGGGGGGCCATGGTCGTGGTCGCGGAAGGGGTACATGGCAGGTAATGGGAGAAGAAGAAAGAATGCTCACTGAACGCCTGAAGAAGAAGATAGGTAGATAGCTTTTCTTTGGGCTTTTGCTTTGTTTTCCTACACGCTCTTGGGTTCCTATCTTTTGTTTGCTTTTAATAAAAGAGGCACAGCCTCCATATTTCTCAAAAAAACGTGTACATTTCCCACATTGAAACCGACCATCCCTGTGTGGTTTCATTCTGATTAGTATCTTTGTATGCTGATCGTTGAATGATTTCATACACTCCTCAAAGAGGCTTATATAATTGGTGTTATTAGATAATACATAATGATAGTAGACATGTTCTTCATTTATGTAGAATTCATCATGTATTGCATATAAAATAGAAACAATTCTCATCAATGTGAGTGGAGATGATCACGTTCGTTCGATGTTGTTCGAGATCAAAAGTTTCATGCAATAATTGTAAAATATTTCTTATTACAGAGACTTGTTCATCACTCCCTATGAAGGTGCTAGCACCCCTTTGAGGGTTTCAGGTGTCCTCTGATTAAGATTGGGAACCAATGGTCGATGTATCCCCCTCGGTGGTAGGATGAATTAATCTACTGATTCAATGATCTTGCTCAAGCATTCTCCCTGTATCAAGGATGAAAAATGATCAATCTAATATCAAATCAGGTACACTCTATTTTTAGATGGTGTTCAATGATCTTGCAGTTCATTGTTGTTTGAGGATAGATTCTGCATGTTTGGGTGTTATTCTGCTAATAAAGGACCATATGATGATCCACAAAAACCTTACAAAGCGAAGGTGAGTGAAGTGAAGGAAGTATTCCTTGGGTGGCAGTGAGCCAACCCAAAATATTTTAAGGGGAGTGACACCCGACCTAGCCTAAATCCACCACTACATTAGTGATACTATTAGATTATATTGCATTGATACATTGTCGATTATAGGCTCCTTTCATTAGCCCAGTGTAGGTTAAACAAGTAAAATCATTATCTCATGCATGCTTTCACAATGTTATGTCAGATATATAAGTAGTGAGTGTGGGTTAAGAAACAGTTAATCAAACCCAATAAAGGTTGAGTCAAGATCTAGAGTAATCTGATCACTATCAAAAGAAGTGAAAATCAAGTGACCTTATTAATCATATGGTCAAGATTTGTTGGGTCTATGAGAGTACAAGGAAATGTGTTTTAATTGGGAAGAGTTTTCATACCTTGATTCACCCCCCCAGGGCATCTCTCACATAATTCCCCTATGGGTCTAACATTTTTGGTACATCATTAGAGTGGGTTTGTTCCAGTTATTTTGGTTTCCACCTTGTATGTTCTGAGGGATAACTTTCAGGTGTTTGAAAAGTTCATTGATCCCAATAGAGAATTCAACTGCTATTAAATAATTTCATTGATATTGATGTGTCATTCATTTCCCCTAGATAAAATTTTGATTTCCCCATTTTGTAAGTATTGACATTGCTTTTGGTTTTTCAACATTCATGAAATTCGAATTTTGGAATCTTTCCAAAGGTGGAAAAAATTAGATGTTATACTTTAGATATTCTAGTAACCATCTTGCAAATCCTTCTTGCAAATTTCGGCGTATCGAAAAATCCAGTCATCATGGTATCTTTAGATAGTTAGATAAATGATATGTCAGAAGAAGAAACATTATATGTTTTGGCCTTCTGAATGTTTTAGCCTCCAAAGCTTTTCACTTATTTCATCCATAGATACTTTGAGGTTTTTCTCAGTCTTCATATTAAATATTCTTCATCAAATACAAATTTTCATATGATGCACTTGATGATAAAATAGTGAATTTTGAATCTTTTTCATATGCTAAACTCGTCATGTTATTTCATGCTTATTCTTCCCTTATCATCAAAGCACTTCATACTTGTGTTTCTATAGTCTTCCATTATTAAAAACCATGGAAGATGTTCTCCTCTCTATATGTTAAACATGAAGACAATTCAATGGATTTGATAAGAAACATTCGAAAATGTTCTTCTATTGTTATATAGACTTGGGTTCTTCATGGTCCATTTAATGTCAAATACTCTTTTAACTTTGTCTCAACTTTGAAAAATCAATCAGTTCTGTAAATAGATAGGTTCTCATCTCTCCTCAATCCTTACTACTGTGCACTAGATCTGGCTTTATCATGAATCTGGCAGGACCATGTATTACATGGGTTCTTATTTGCTTCACAATGTTCAGAATGTTTCACATTTTTATCATTCAACAATTGTGTTTATCCATACCTATGATATATAATAATATGAAAGACTTTTTTTTAAATAAACAAAAGTGGAATTGAAAATACAAGTAGACTATAAAAATAAATGAAAATGGGACTCTCAAACTTTAATTTGGTGACATCTTTGAATATTATTTCATTTTGATGAAGACGGATGGAAATATGAAGAGGTGTTAAAGCCCAGCCGTTCCCACATGTTGTTTAGTAATGATAATAATCACGTTTATTTTTTCAGATTGTATCAGGCGGCTGAGCCGCGGGGCGATGAAAATGAGGAGATGGCGAAGCGGACACGTGCAGCACTCTGATTGGATGGAATATTTGTCCGCATCCCGCGCCGACCAGACAAGATGATGGCACGTGCGTCCATGTATGTATGGCGACGTGCTTCGAGAAGCCCTTCCCATGTCATCATATAAGAAACAATTTAATTGTTTTTTCATCAATTAACTAGATATTAGCGATAATATCGCCCTTGAGAAATTTCTCAACCACAAATTTATCGAAACACAAGTATTTTTTCTCCACTAAAAGATTTAATTTATCTATACACTATCCACAATTTCTCTCAACACTTTCCATAGTATGTCATGCCATGAAAAAATATTACCAATCAATATGATGATTCACCAACAACAATGAGAGATACGGGAGAGATGGTGATACATAAGAGCAGGTGGTGTCAACTATGATGATTTCTATCCCGAGATGGTTATTTGATAAGATGCCCTTCATATAAGTAGAGTTCATCCCAACTAGAAATGAAGATATTTGCGATGGGATTCCATCTTAATTGACATGTGGTCGAAAATGACGTCACAAAAGTTTTTTTTTCTTTTGCCGCTAACCGTCTCAAAAAAAAATGTGATGGAAGAGTGTATTGTCGCAAATAGTTTTCAGTCATATATAAAACGAATTTTCAATTGTAATGGAATAGGATTTTCATGGCTAATAACCTATTGCTACGAAAATCTAATTCAGTCACAAAATAAGAGAAAAAATCAAAACCTCTAATATTAAAAAAACAATAACAAACAGATTTTAAAAAAACCCAAATATATATGAATTAATAGTCATATTACACATAATATGTCCATCCAAAACTCATCATAATATGTTTATCAACAAAATATATACTGTGTGGATGGTGAATCATCTGGAGGACTGGATGGAGGAAACTCAATACATATACCCTCTGCAAAGTCACATGTACTTCATCATATGTTCGTGTTGTTGCTTCTGTCATCGACGTTGATGCTCCTCCTCCTCTTGGTGGTGTCGACAAAGCTCCTCCAACTCTCTACACAGGCTCTCTATAACTTCATTTTGAGCTCGCAACTTCTCCTCATACTTTGCATATAACGATGACAACTCTGCACAACCCCCCCTCAAGCTAGACGATGACCATGCAGCAATGCCATAAGACGTCAATCGAAAATTGATACCAAACATTCGGTCTCTCTTGATACTATACCGAGTCTCCTGCATCCTAGCCACCTCATCAAATCCTGGCGCACTGGTGTCCTGGCCCTCAATCTCGACCTAACTTTCATCATATGTGTGAAAAGTCACAACTTCGTATGTCTCATTCAAATGCAATTTGAAATTAAAATATTAATTTTAGTTAATTTTTAAAATAAAAAAATTATAATGATCACAATATGGCTCTATCGGCCACCGATAAATTTTTCAATGATGGGATCAGTGTACATCTTCTTAAAAACATCAAACTTCTTAATATCGGGATGATCAACTGCCTATATGAATATAAAATAAACATTTTACATTTAAATTATATATAAATTATTAAATAAAATTACTTACTATATGTCGTCGGTGAATACTAAATGTACGACTACCAGCTCTATGTATGACCTCCTGTCTCTCTCGATTCTGCTGGCCTGATGATGATCTCCTCTAAAAACTATCTCATATCCAGTATGAGCACAATCCATCTCAAACATAAGATGAGATGTAATCAGACCGATGAGTGCAGTAAGACTGATAAAAAACTATGGCTCCAGCTTTCTCCACTACTACAGAAATGATTTTTAACAACGTGCAAAAAGGCTATTAACAAAGTTAAAAAAGCGATGTTAATCTCAACGTTGTTAAAGGGGTGATCCCTTTTATCAACGCCATAAATAGCACTGATAAAATCCTAGCTTGTTGCAGTGTGCTGTTTATATAACAACACACCCAACAAAGCAAAAACCTATAGCCTGTAAAAAATAAGCTATAATAACAACATACCTAACATTTATAACAAAATGCACATAAATATTGTTGCAAATAACAACACACAACTCCTGTAATTCATAGTCATTATAAATTTCAGTTCCAATTTCATTCCAAAAGGTAGCCCATGTTTATGAGGCCTTAATGGTACTGATTGGTTGGATATCAATATATTGATAGTGTAAAAAAATTCCCAATGTATAATGTTTTCCCATTGTCTGCATATAGTCATCATCTCCCAGTGGTGTGTCTCCACCCCCAAAACGTATATCCATTATCTGCATATAGCGATCATCTCCCTGTAACTTGTAAATACAAAATATATAATTTAATTAAAATAATTTTGACATCATGAATACCAAAAAAATGCTACTATATACATTTCAAAACAATGTTTTATATAATTACATTTACAATTATCCAATTTTAAGTATGTCACTTGTTCATTTTACTAAAATTAACGTCAATTTTAAATAAACACACACACTTTTAGTTAACCGGCCACGTCATACATCATATTGAGGTGCGATTGATTCCTACACATCACAAATGACTTATAGATCACTGTTCTAAAGTATCAAAACAATTCGAATGCATTTGCTTAATTTTCAGTTTGTCATTTGTTCCTTTTACTAAAATTAATGTCAATTTGAAATAAAAAAACACACTTGGAATTATACCAGTCATATTGTACATCATATTGAGGTGAGGTTGATTCCTACACATCATAACTGACTTCTAGACTATTTTCCTAAAGTATCAAAACAATCTGAATATGTTTGCTCGGTTTTCAGTATGTCACGTGTTCTTTTTATTAAAATTAATGTCAATTTAAAATAAAAAGACATAGTTAGAGTTATAGCGGTCACATCGTGCGGCGAATTGAGGTGAGGTTGATTCCCACATATTAGAAATGACTTATAAATCATTTTCCTAAAGTATCAAAATAATCCGAATGCGTTTGCTCAGTTTTCAGTATGTCACTTGTTCTTTTTATTAAAATTAATGCCCATTTTAAATAAAAAGATACACTTAGAGTTATAGCATTCACACAGTGTATCACATTGAGGTGATATTGATTCTTACACGTTATAAATGTCTTATGAATCATTTTCCTAAAGTATCAAAACAATATGAATGTATTTACTCAGTTTTCAGAACGTAACTTGTTCTTTTTACTAAAATTAATATCAATTTTAAATAAATAGACACATTTTTAGTCATACTGGTCACACCGTGCATCATATTGATATGTGATTGATTCCTACACATCACAAATGACTTATGGATCATTGTCCTAAAGTATCAAAATAATCCGAATGTGTTTGCTCAGTTTTCAATGTGTCATTTGTTCTTTATACTAAAATTAATGTCAATTTTAAATACGTAGACACACTTAGAGTTATAGTGGTTACACCGTGTGTCAGATTGAGGTGTAGTTGATTCCTACACGTCAAAAATGACTTATGAATCATTTTCATAAAGTATCAAAACAATTCAAATGCGTTTTATCAGTTTTCAGTATGTTACTTGTACTTTTTACTAAAATTAATGTCAATTTTAAAAAAATAAACTTACTATTAGTTATACCGGTCACATCGTGCATCATATTGAGGTGCATTTGATTACTACACATCACAAATGAATTACAGATTGTGGTTCTTAAGTATCAAAATAATCTAAATGTATTCGCACAGTTTTCAATACGCCACTTGTTCTTTTTACTAAAATTAATGTCAATTTTAAATAAATACACACTTGGAATTATACCAGTCACACCATGCATCATATTGAGATGAGGTTGATTCCTACGCATCATAAATGACATAAGTATCATTTTTCTAAAGTATCAAAACAATCTGAACGCGTTTGCTCAGATTTCAGCATGACACTTGTTCTTTTTACTAAAATTATTGTCAATTTAAAATAAATAGACACACTTAGAGTTATAGTGGTCACACCATGTGTCAGATTGAGGTGAGGTTAATTTATACACATAAAAAAATGTCTTTTAGATCATTTTCTTAAAGTATCAAAACATTTCGAATGCATTTTCTCGGTTTTCAGTATGTCACTTGTTCTTTTTACTAAAATTAATGTCAATTTTAGATAAATAAACACACTTTTAGTCATACCAGTCACACCGTGCATCATATTGAGGTGTGGTTGATTGCTACATGTCACAAATTACTTATAGATCATTGTTCTAAAATATTTAAATAATCCAAATGTATTTGCTCGGTTTTCAATACGTCACTTGTTCTTTTTACTAAAATTAATATCAGTTTGAAATAAAAAGACACACTTGGAATTATACTAGACAAAATGTGCATCATATTGATGTGGGGTTGATTCCTACATGTCGTAAATGACTTATGAATCATTTTTCTAAAGTATCAAAACAATATGATGCGTTTTCTCTATTTTCAGTATGTCACTTGTTCTTTTTACTAAAATTAATATCAAATTTAAATAAATAGACACACTTAGAGTTATAGCAGTCACACCGTGTGTCGGATTGAGGCGAGGTTGATTCCTACACATCACAAATGACTTATAGATCATTTTCCTAATTTATAAAAACAATTTGAATGTGTTTGCTTGGTTTTCAATATGTCACGTGTTCTTTTTACTAAAATGAATGTCAATTTTAAATATATATACACACTTAGAGTTATAGCGGTCACACCGTGCGTCAAATGGAGGTGAGGTTGATTATTACATGTCACAAATGACTTATAAATTATTTTCCTAAAGTATCAAAACAATATGAATGTGTTTTCTCTGTTTTCAGTATGTCACTTGTTCTTTTTACTAAGATTAAGGCCAATTTTAAATAAATAGACACACTTCATACCAAACACACCGTGAATCATATTGTGGTGCAGTTTATTCGTACACATCAAAAATGACTTATGAATCATTTTCCTAAAATATCAAAACAATATGAATGAGTTTTCTCAGTTTTAAGTATGCGACTTATTCTTTTTACTAAAATGAATGTCAATTTTAAATAAATAGACACACTTAGAGTCATAGAGGTCATACCGTGTGTTAGATTGAGGTGTGGTTGATTCCTACATGTCAAAAATGACTTATGGATCATTTTACAAAATTATCAAAATAATATGAATGATTTTGCTTAGTTTTTAGTATGACACTTATTCTTTTTACTAATATTAATGTTAATTTTAAATAAATACACACACACTTTTTGTCATACCAGTCACACCGTGCATCATATTGAGGTGCAGTTGATTCCTACATGTCAAAAATAACTTATGAACCTTTTTTCAATGTATCAAAACAATACAAATGTGTTTTCTTAGTTTTCAATATGTCACTTGTTCTTTTTACTAAAATTAATTTCAATTTTAAATAAATACACACACTTGGAATTATATCAGTCATACTGTGCATCATATTGGGGTGGGGTTGATTCCTACACATCATAAATGACTTATGGATCATTTTTCTAAAGTATCAAAACAATCCAAATGTGTTTAATCAGTTTTCAGTATGTCACTTGTTCTTTATACTAAAATAAATGTCAATTTTAAATAAATAGACACACATAGAGTTATAGCGGTCACACCGTACATCAGATTGAGGTGAAGTTTATTCTTACACATCAAAAATGTCTTATAGATTGTTTTACTAAAGTATTAAAACAATCCGAATGCGTTTTCTCAATTTTCAGTATGTCACTTGTTCTTTTTACTAAAATTATTGTCAATTTTAAATAAATACACACACTTTTAGTCATATCGATCACACCATGCATCATATTGAGGTGTGGTTGATTCCTACACATCACAAATAACTTATGAACTGTTTTTCTTAAAGTATCAAAAAAAATCTGAATAGGTTTTCTCAGTTTTGAGTATGTCAATTGTCTTTTTTACTAAAATTTATATCAATTTTAAATAGAAAGAAGCACTTGGAGTCATACCGGTCACACTGTGGGTCAGATTAAGGTGCATCTGATTCCTATATGTCTCGAAGTCTCAAGAAAAACCTTAAGTGTCAATGTTATTATGATTTCCATTTCCTTTCTTTGTCTAACTATCAACACTGCATATTGACTCAATTTTCTTAGTAGAAAAGCCTTTCTCATTGTTGAGAGATCAGAGAGTAGAGGAAACTCATGTGACCATCATATCACGAGAAGTCACTACAATGAGAACATGAGATTCCTATACTCTTATATCTTTCATCAAGAAAGGTTTTTTTTCTAAGAACATTGACTCTATGTAGTGTTGGCAGCTCGACAAAAAAAGCAATGGAAAGTGTAAAGATCTGTGAAAAAAACTAAATAAGTATTAGATAAAAATGATAAGAAAATTAAATTGCAAATAGTAAATAAAATGTTGAAAAAACTAATTAAATAATTAGTAGGAATTCATCTTTTCATGATGGTTTTATATATTGTTGACTCATTTCCTTGTTGTCATTATCTCAGTTGCATCCTCAAAGTCCAATCTCTCACGAGCATGAGTAGCATTGAGCAAACCACCCCAATTCGAATAAAGGAATCCACCCGTATAAGAAAACATTTCTTATGTGAGTAATAATAAAAATAAGTAAGTTAAACATAAATATGAAACAATCCACTACTTCTATAGAAGTCACATCTTCATGCTATTTGTGTACATTCTTCCATCATGTATTCTTCCCATTTGTTTCTAAGTAAATCTATATCGTCTTTTTCATGACCCGTCCCCCAGGGCCCATGCCATGACTACCCAAATCCCACCTCTCATAGGCCAAGGGCTAGTGATTAGCACCGAGTAGGCATATCCCAAATAGATGAGAAGAATTTTCCTAAGTACATATACACACGAACACAACTCCAATCCACAAATGTTGAAAAGTGAAAACACTAAGTAAACTAACACAAGGTACGATAGAAGAAAACTGAAGGTAAATGGGGCCATAATACAAGCCCAACTAAAAAAAAGTAAAAGTACAAGACTTTAGAAATCATTTGTAGAAAACCCTACCTAAAGGGTAGGTACAAAAATAGGTTTCTGAAGCTGCATAAGCACACCTCGTCTATCGGGTCACTCTAAGCACCACCTGGTCCCAGTCCACCAAGGAATCTATCAAAGCGTCAATCATCTATACAAGACATGAAACATGTAGGAGAATCCAATGTAGGGGTGAGTAAAACAATACTCAGTAGGGACCCCAAACCATAAAGGTATACCACAAAGAAATACAAAAAGCAGACTACCAAAGAGGTACACGAAGTGTAGCCTCTAAGAAGTACAATCAAGAGAGTCACTAGAGTCATCTCACACCAAGTATAGGTCTATGGTAAGTAAACAAGATTGTCATAATAATCCAAAGTACCCTCAATTAGTAACATGTGTAGCATTGGTAACACAAAAAGTATAGATAACACATGGAGAGATGGTAACACATGGAGTGTAGGTAATACACGAAGTGTAGGTACGTAACACAAGGAGTGTTGGTAGCACATAGATTGTAGGTAATGCATAGAGTGTCATCAAAGATTAGAGGACCCACACCCTGTTGGGATAGGGGAGTACCGACTCAATCTTGGTAAGACAAAAAGTCTAGATAAGACACATAGTCTAGGTAAGACACGTAGTCTAGGTAATCACATAGCTTCTAGGTCACAAACAGCCACAAGATTCCGTCCATAGCACGCTCATACCTGATCCAATAGGCCGTATGCCAACTTCTACAAAAACTCACTTATAGTATCTCAAAAGGAGTGCCTCATTGAAAGGGTTCCAATGCCACAAACAACTTATCAAATGGACACATAGTTTGAGGGATATGAGATTTTAAGCAGAAAAGGGGTTCGTGGGGTCCGTGTCCAGTCTGACTCAGTCCAACCGACCCAACCTAAGTCCCACTTGGTATGGGTCAACCTGAAGGCCCAAACCATTGGGCCGCGAGTCCAGCCCGCTGGGCCTCTGGAGCGGCCTGAATTTCCCAGTCCGGCCCGCATGTAGCGGCCTGACCTGGTCGTGACCGCCTGCTTCCCCCTAGCTCAGCCGCATGCACTGCTCGATCAACACGGATAGACTACGTGGTGTGGTCGGTCCGTATGACCACTGGATCCCGCAACTCTGCCACAGGTCCCTCCCCTGACACGGATCCAGTGAGCCGTGTCCCTCCACCATGACCTCTTGCTGTGATCGTTCACCGCTGCCACAACTCTCACTCATCGCCTGCAGCCGTGCCGCCATGGGATCCTCTGCCACTTGGGTTCACCAATGTGGCCTGATGCCGTGTCCCAACCATTGTCACAGCCTCTTTACGCGGATTCTGCCCGCCGCCTCGGTCCCGCTTGGACAATGGATCACTGCTGCCGCCCTATCGGCGACCATTCTGCCACGTCTGCCTGGCCCGGTCGTACCGCCGGGCTGATGTCACCTCTGCTGCCAGCTCCGTCCCGCCGACGGCCTCATCTCACACCACACCTACTATCGTACCTCCGTGGGGTCACTGCGGTGTCAGGTTCTTGGTTTCGGGTCGTTGCACTGCGATTCGAAGGCGCAACATCCATGCGCTCTCAAGATCGCGAAGAATACGAAGAACAGGGAAAAAGGAGAGGCATAAGAACACCTTAAGGATGATCCATTCCTTTGTTTGTGTCGGCCTTAGTTCTTACTTGTTAGTAGGATAATGAAGAACAAGAATAAAATCACAAAGATCTAATTCCATTTTTAATCCCTACAAGACAACTCTCATCCCACAAGAATGATCAAACCACGGATTAACCTGTCCGTGGGTTGGTCTACGTTCGTTGTTAAAATTAATAACGACGAAAGAATTCACTTAGACAATAAAACCTCTACCTAGATTTGGTTCGATCGTTGATGAAGAGCGATTGTGTTGTCATCGTTCATTGACCCTCGATCCTCGATCCTCAATCCATGATCCACGATCCATCGATGTTCTTCGTCATATTTCATTTTCCAATGGGATGGAACCAACAACGCCTTTCTCTAGAGTTTCTAGGGAATTACCAAGTTATGAATTAACCCTGAATTTCGGTTTAATTAGGGAGAAAGGAAAACATGTCGGCCCGTTGTAGCGTTGCAATGTCACCACGCTGTTTTATTTAAGAAATGAAATGGGTTGTCTCGTCGTTGCGTCCCACCATCACTGCATCACTGTGAAAAATTTAAAAGAAACACAATAAACTTATTTAAGTTTATTTTATTCTTCTTTAAAATGTCCAAAAATTAAATTTCACAGTCGACCCGCACCGATCGATGTTATGTCGCGCCTAAGGAAAACACCGCATTATTAACTCAACAATGGTCTCATATTTCCAATTCGATTCACCATTCATGAGTTATTAACATTTGAAAATAAAATAATTTTACTTCATAATTTTATTTACGGTTATGTCCTTTTCGGGTTTTCTCACTAGACACCCACACCGACTAAAGTTAAGTCGCACCTAGTGTAAATCCACCATCCTGAACGCAATGGTGCCCTTGGATTTCTGATCCAGGCACCCTTTTAATAATTATTCCAATTTTTTAGGAAAACCACTCACACGTGATATTAAAAACTTAACATTTTTCTCCGAACCATTCCAGACACATCGGGCCTCGAAATCGCACACCATCTCAGCGCCTTCTCTCGGAATTTTTCTAGAAATTTTATATAAATAAAACTAATAAAATCAAAGTCATTACATTATCCCCACCATAAGGCTTTATATCCCCAAAATCCAAACCAAGGTATAACCAAATAAATGAGGGTACGAGCACGAACCTGAGCCTCCCACTCCCATGTGTTCTTCCAGAGATTCTCGTGCTGCCACCAGGCACACACTAAAGGAATCGACTACCCACAGAGGGTCCTCTCTTGAAGATCCTTGATCTCTAGGATCAGGATGGAAAGCGAGAATCCCAATTAGAACTATAATCTATGGGATTCCATGGAGTCGAGCTATCTTCTATACATAGAGGTATCCCATGCTCTCTACTGAACTCTTCTCCCGAAAATCTAAAAAGTGTCCAACTTGGTGAGTCAGACCACTATCACCAAGATAGTATCATGTCCCTTATATGTTTGTGGTTAACTCATCATGAAGTCTGTCGATATCCTTCCTCACTCCCTTTATAGCACCCCAATGAATAAAATAGCAACCCCTTCCAAGCATATGGGCCTAACACAATGAGATGAAAAACCACAAAACTGATTCAAACAAGCGCTCAACTTTTATATCAACAGGTAAGCCCAGCTTCAACCTATTTCGTTATCTTCGGTGTCTGCCTTGGAATCCACATGTATATCCCAATGCATCTCTCCACTCTAGGCATCCACAGCTACTACTGTGAATCCTCTGAAAGGAACAACGTGCTCCACACCTTTGGAATATCTATCTGGGGCATCCCTGTTGACAATTGATCACATAAATTCTCACTGTTAGTATCACCAATATGTGCCTCCCTAACTCACTATAAGAGTGGAGGGGTAACAACCACCCATTGGAGGTAATATGAAACATCTCTATCCACAAAGTATAATTGTAACGAGTCCAACTACACCATTGACTCGTTTAGAAACTACGAACTGGATCTCCTACTGAGAGCATCCACTACCACATTTCTCTTACCAGGAGTATAGACTCTCTCTAAGTCATAGTCTTGAAGGAAATCTAGACAACACATCTGTCTCAACTTTAGAACCTTCTGAGAGAAGATATAACTGAGACTCTTTTGGTCTAAGTAGACGATAAACCACTCACCCATCAGGTCGTGTCACCATATCTTCAATGCAAAGACTACCGTTTCCAACTCAAGATCATGTGTTGTGTAGTTCTACTCATCTGGTCTCAACTAACGCAAACCATAGGCAATCACCAATTTCCTCTGCATTAGGACACAACCAAGTATGGTCCTTGATGCATCGTAGAACACTACATACTCAACTCTCTCCTCTAGAAAACTCAAGATTGGGGAGCACTTTAAACTCTTTCTTAACTTCAAAAAATCCTGCGGGCACCTTTCTATCCATGTGAAAGGTTTCCCCTTTCAAATGATCAAAGTGTTCATTGAACCTTTGGTAGTGGATACTCATTATCCATGGTCACTTTGTTAAAGTGCTAGTAATCCACACATAACCTCGAACACTGGGTCTTACTAAACCCTTATTCTTCCAGTACTCCACCTATACCCTCAGCCTGCGAAACTCTGTGAAATCTATCCGATATACTAATGCTGATATCAGTTCCATCAGTGGGTGTAGAAAAATGGAGAAGTCTATCTCCCTATGGGGAGGTAAACCTGAAATATCTTCAAGAAATATGTACTCAAACAACCAATCTGAGCATGGAATATCGATAACTAATTCATATCAATAATGATGTCATAAGGCCTCGACGCTATAACTAAGAGGTTCCAAACAAAACTCTTGACTCAAGGTTCAGATCACACTGTCGGCATAAATGTGATTATCAAGTATCCTCCCATAGGTATCTCCAGACGTAAGGGTCAAGTCAACATTTTAACTGGAAACTCTAGGTCTTGAACAAGATCCGTGATAAGGAAGAATGATTATCACTTTTTTTTACTAATATGACAGCTAAGACAAGACAAATTCCATACCTCGAATCATTCTTGGAATCCTTGGGTCATACGCCTTGACCACATGTAGCTTCCCCTTCCCTTATCCTCCACCTTCCTGAGCCTGGTGTGGACCACATGGGGGTGGTGGTGGTAACATGTCAAAATGTATACCACCTCGTGCTGCTCTCCCAGCTCCTCTACAACATCTGTCACCCTACATATTCATCTGTTCTTGTCACAGTCTCTGCCTCGGTGTCCCATCCACCATTTCACTATCAGTAGCACGAAGGGATGAAAAATATCTAGAAAGATGTCCCCTTCCGTCTTATGTAAATCATTTTCTCTATCTAGGCTGACTAGAATCACCCTATGAGCCTTAAGATGTAGATCCCCTATCCTAGGATCTCTTCTCAGAACATCTCGCATGTATAAGTCTCTCAGACTGATGTCAACTTCCTACTCCTGAGGTCTCTGCCCATGTTTTCCCGATGCTGACATCCAATGGCTATACCCGGTCATACAAAGTACATTCAACTTAAAATTTTTGGTATATCACCCTAGAATAAATAGGAATTATCTGAGGAATAAATTTGGCTTGAATGTCCCTAAACACACCTTGCTCGGAGGTCTGAGCCCTGAAGCACTGGTCTTATCATATTCATCGAGTACCTATAATGGTCAGCATGCCTCGATGAATACTCAGTTACTGACATGTCATCCTACCGAAGCTATAGAATCCCATGGGCATGAATAACCCTTAGATTTTATGGTGATATCCCCTTCTCTGAGAAAGGTTCTCAAAATATGTCCATGTAAGAGTCACATCATCGTAAGATCAGTTAATCTAAACCCTGTCATCGCCCTGTTGAGTCACATAGAATGCTCACTGTCAGGACCACCATCTAATCTAATGGTGTCCTGACTGGACGGAAAACCCAATCACCACCTCAATTCAGTCCTTAGCCGCATGTGAGTCAGGTTTTCCTCAAAACCCGAGGGGTCTCTATCGCTGAAACTTTTGAAGTGAGATCAACCCACAAATCTCATCCGATGGTACTATGAGTACCATGTTCTCCTCCACATGCGGTGGTATAGATGGTAAACCACCCGGAGGTGATGCATCTAGTAAAAACCTTTATACCTATCTCTTCACCCCACCGATTAGCCTCATGATCACACAGTGGAATCATGGATGTCTATCTATGTGGAAGAATCTTGAAACAAAACAAGATGTACCATGATCAATAAAGTATACTTGGTGAGCTGACTCAAGAAGGACATGGAAAGCTCAACCCATTACTATAAAATACATGTACCATCATTTTTAACTACAAAAACTATTTTCATGTACCAAGTTGAAAAGTAGAATTTAGGGTCCTGGTGTATGGATACATCAACCACCACACCAACATTGGATTCCCTGGCCTAAAAGAAGAACTTGAAACACTGAACACTGTTTTCCAAGCCAAACTCATAGACTCCGAGTTCTTAAGGTAGAACTGACCTCCTCTGATACCACTCTGTCATGACCCGTCCCATGGGGCCCATATCGTGACTACCCAATCCCACCTCCCATAGGCTAGAGGATGCCGAATAGTGCCGAGTATTCATATCCCAAACAGATGAGAGTCATTTTCCTAAGTACCTATACACACGCACATAACTCCAAGCCACAAATGTTGGAGAGTGAAAACACTAAGTAAACAAACACAAGGTATGGAAAAAGAAAACTAAAGGTAAACGGAGACATAATATAAGACGAACTGAGATAGAAAATTAAAAGTAAAAGTCTTTGGAACACCTCCGTGGAAAACCCTACCTAGAGGGTAGGTATAGAAATAGCTATCGAAATCCATAGAAGCACACCTCATCTGTTAGGTCACTCTAAGCACCACCTGGACCTGGTCTACCAAAGACTCCGAAAAATCATCAATCTTATACACAAGACACGACATGTGCACACAAAACCCGTGCATGGGTGAGTAAAACAATAATTAGTATGGTCCCCAAATCAAAAACGTATACCACAAAGCAATTCAAAAATCAGATTACCAAAGAGGTACATGAAGTGTAGCCTCTAAGAAGTATAGTCAAGAGAGTCACCAGAGTCAGTTCACACCAAGTATAGGTCTATGGTATGTACACGAGATTGTCATAAGAATCCATAATACCCTTAAGTAGTAACACAAGGAGTGTTGGTAACACGCACAGTGTAGGTAACACACAAAGTGTCAGTAACACACAGAGTGTAGGTAACACACGCAATGTAGGTAACACACAGAGTGTTGGTAACACAAAAAGTGTAGGTAACACACAGAGTGTCATCAAATATTAGAGGACCGACACCTTGGTAGGAAATGGGAGTACTAACTGAGTCTTGGTATGACACAAAGTCTAGATAAGACACATAGTCTTAGTAATCACATATCTTCTAGGTCGTAGCCAGCCGTTGGATTCTATCTATAGCACGCTTGTCCTCAATCTAATAGGCTATATGAAAAATTCTATAGAAATTCAATTAGAGTATCTCAAAAGGACTTCCTCATCTCAAGGGTCCCAACACCGCTAACGACTTGTCAAATGGACACACCGTTTGAGAATTTTGGGATTTTAAGTAAAAAGGGGCCACTTAGTTTTAGGTCCGGTCCGACCCGGACTGGGTCCCACCTGACCCAACCCAGTCTGGTTGACCCGACCCTACCCAATATGGGTTGGCCCAAACTGGATCGACTTTCCCAGTCCCACCCGTATGAAGCGGGCCAGCTTGCTCAAATAGCTACGACCCCCCTACTTTCCCCCAAATGCGGATCATCTATGTGCGCTGCTCAGTCAATGCGACCGGACCATATGGCATGACCAGACCACGTGGTGCGATCGATCCATGTGATTTATGAATCCTATGGCTTTTCCATGGGTCCTTCCTCTAACGGGGATCCAGTGAGCCACATCCCTCCGTCGCGGCTCTCGCTCACCGCTTGCGGCTGTGCATTCGTGGGCTCCTCTGCCGCTTGGGATCATTGACGCGACCTGATTCCTCATCCTAGAAACTTACACGACATCCTACCATAAATTACACCCACCTTCGTGGTCCCTCATGGAATGCGGATCACCAGGTCCGCCTTGCCCAATCCACTGGGCTGGTGTCACCTCCACTGTCGACCTCATCTCACTGATGGCCTCGTCTCATGCCGCACTTACCGTCGTACCTCGGCGGGGTCGCTGAAGTGTCAAATTGTCGGTTTCAGGTCATTGCACTATGATTTGAAGACGCAACAACTATTCTCTCTTAAGATCACAAAGAATGCGGACATCGGGGAAAAAGGAGAGGCACAATAACACCTAAAGGATGATCCATGCCTTTGTTCATGTCGAGCTTAGTTCTTCCTTGTTAGTAGGATCATAAATAATGAGAAAAAAATCACAAAGATCTAATCCCCCTTTTAATCAATGCAAGATAAATCTCATCCCGCAAGAATGATCAAATCGCAGATCAACTAGTTCGTGGGTTGGTCCGCATTCATCGTTGAACTTAAGAATGAAGAATGAATTCACTCAGACAATAAACCCCCACCTAGATTTGGTTTGATCGTTGATTAAGAGTGATTACACCATCATTGTTTGTTGACCCTTGATCCTGGATCTATGATCCATGATCCACCGACGTTCATCATCATTTGTCATTTTCCAACAGGAGGGAACTAACAACACCTTTCTCTAGAGTTTCCAGGGAATTCCCAGGTTATGCATTATCCCCGAATTCCTGTTTAATTAGGGAGAAAGGAAAATGTGTCGGCCCGTTACAGCGTTTCTACGCTGTTTCCTTTAAGAAATGAAACACAATGTCTCCTCGTTGAATTGCACCATTGTTGCGTTGCTGCAAAACGTTTAAAATAAACAAAATAGACTTCTTTAAGTTTATTTTATTCTTCTTTAAAATGTCTAAAAATTAACTTTCATAGTCGAACCGTGTCGGTCGACAATAGGATCCTGTAAGAAAAGCGCCACATTACGAACTCAACGGTGGTCCCAAATTTCCAATACAAGTCACCATTACTAAGTTATTAATATTTGAAAATAAAATAATTTTATTTAATAATTTTATTTATGGTTATGTCCTTTTCAGGTTTTCTCATTGGAGACCCACACCGACTAAAGTTAAGTCACGCCTAGGGTAAACCCGCTATCATGAACACAACAGTGCATTCATATTTATCATCTGAGAACCCATTTAAGAGTTATTCCACTTTCTTAGGAAAACCAATCACATGTTTTATTAAAAACTTAACATTTTTCGTCGAACCATTCTGGGCACACCAGGCCTTAGAATCGCACACCATCTCAGTGCCTGCTCTAAAAAATTTCCCTGATATTTTCTAAAAATAAAACTGGGAAAATATGTGTCATTATAGTCTTATAAATATGATTATTTTCGACAGTCATATTAGTACTTAAAAAATATAAATACATAAAGGATAAATAAATATTTTAAATGAAATAGTAATTATCTTAAAAAATACTTCTTCAGGGATGCTAGTTTATTGATGGAACACGATCTCTCTCATAAATTTACTAATATAATTACCACAATATTTTCTATTTTTTTGATTCAAACACTGAAAAAACATTAAGAAAAATATTTATTTTTTTATATGTGTTTGGATAGTGAAATCTTATTATATACACCCTGATACTTTTCTAGTTGTAGAACTTGTTAGGATCCTTGTGCTTAGCCCCTATACCCATTCCTTGTTTTTCACGATATTGATACACTACCCTATCATAACAGACTTCTCATTAAAACATAATATAAATTATATAACTTGAATTTTAGTTCTAAAATGTTGGATGTAATATATTACTTATTCACAAATTCCATCATGTGTGGTCAGTTCGTTGGGTATCTATGCATTGAATCCCAGAAATAAATCTTTGGAGTATCCAAATTGACTACAATGAGCATCCAATGTTTCCTAAAACACAAAAAGGAATAAATAATGAAAGAAATAAAAATATATTTTATATGATTAAATTGTATAGTTTTACCCCTACATCATTGGTATTAAGAAGAGTTTGTCATTCGTAAGTTTTCTTTCAAACAATTTGACCTGGTCTTCCACTATTTTATCCATTTTTTTGAATTATGTTTTTTTGTAGAGGTGGTGTGAGGACTAATTAGTCCATTTTTTCATGGGGAAATCCCTTCAATTGGTTTTGATATATACACCATCCAAAAATATGAAATGTATTTAGTCATAATTAACCCAATATATCAGCTTTTGGAAAATAAAATCATGAAAACATACCTCATTTATAAATTTATAATTGAGACTCCTAGCCATTCATAGTTGATGATTTCATTTACATTCTCAATAACAATGTATTCTGTACACTCCTCTTCATACATATTTTCATTAAAATCAACTATATGACTACTACCATTTTATAACTTGGTATCTGCATGAACCTTCAATGTTAGTAAATATAGATATTGAATGGGCAGGGTAAAGGTGTTTTCAAAAGATCTTTTTGATCAGTTGGTCGATTCTTTATATGAATTTGAGTCGGTCTTTCGTTTCACCCCTTACCTTTATCCGTTTGTAATAATGTTCATTAGTTCATACATTTTTTCATTAATTGTTAAAGGTTTATCTTAAAAAATAAATTGGAAATGAATACCTCCTTTTTGAAATGTTTTTTTACAAGATGTGATGGCCATGAAATGAATATTCTAAGAGCTCAATTGACCGTATGAATATCATCGTCATCAAGTGGAACAGGTAGCTCGACACTCAGCTCATGATCTATGCTAATCGATACGCTCACATGACCTGTTGGAAGTAGTCTATTATGTAGACTGTCATCTTCAATATTGAACATCATATCCCTCGCTACAAGGCGATGGGTGGGTTTTGATATATATAAATCACAATCATTTTCACCCTATATAATATCAGCACAGGTAAGGTATCCGTGTCTGTCTGATTCACATTTCAGAGAAATAATTATTAGAATATTGATTAACTCAACTAAGATAGATCTTTGAAGGAAATGGATTGCCTCAAATCTGGTGGGGGTGGGGGTGGGGGGACATTCACGAAATGGTTGTTCTTGAGTTGTTTATTCTCTTTGCGTCCTCCCTATAACATTTTTTAGCAACAAAGTCTACCATTGGAATTGTTCTTCAAGGGAAGATAATCTTTCTTTCATCTCTTTCATTTCTTCACCTTTATCATCTTGTTTTTTTCTCAAAAAATGTTCAGAGTGTCACCCCAAAACCCACACCTCTGATGCGGCCATACTATTATGGATACTTTAAGGCCACTGATAGTAGGTGTTCATTCAACACGGGTTTTGATGATTCATGTGACTATGTCAGATAGAAAATATAGGAAAATTAGTAATCATTGTTATGTAATATCTATTTAAAGTAAAACAAATTTTTTATTATGTCATACTTACACATGTTTCCCACACTTTTTGTGTGTTATCATCTATTAGTATCCTATATTTATTTACACATGCCTCCTTCCATAGCATATGGTATGGGATGGAAATGGATTTGGATTTGGATTCATCAATATGCATATAAAGAGAGGAACATAATTATTTTATTATTTCATGTCACATAAAAGTATTATAGTAGATTTAAAATACGTACCAATTTTTTTCCAAGTGAAGTGTGCCCCATCCTTACTTTATGGTAGGGGTACGTTGGTTTTGATGTTCATTCCTTATTTTTAGCACTCAATTGATATTTCATAAATAAAAAATTCTCAATCATAAGTAATCAATTCACATATTTTCAAATAATGTATTAACAGGAACAATGTACCAAAAAAGACACATCCGCATGATGACCAATAAATGCATCACACACTTCTTGGGTTATCATGTGTGCATATATAAGCGATGAGTTTGAGTTTATTATCCCTTTTTCATCTTTAAGATGACATCTCATTATAATTGTGTGAAATCCTCTATGAATCCTTCCAGTAAGCATTAATACATATTTAGTGTGGGAGTAATTTACTATAAATGGACTCTATAAGGGATGATGAAGAGTAATTAAATGTTTCATTATTTTATTTTATAGTAAAATAAAGAAATGATATCATAATGTTTCCAAAATATCTTCCTGCATCTGTGTCTTAAGTAGGAGCACAACATGGTGCCATGAATCTAAACCAATCGGCATGAATTGCTAAGTAATGATTCCAATTTAACTACTAAACATGGACTTGTTGGGGTTAACATGTTGGCCACACGTATTCCATCTGAACTCATATTTGATGCCTTTTATTTTAACCTTAATGATTTTTTCTAACACCATCAAACTGTGGCACTCTTTTTATGTATCATCAGACCTTCATTTCCTACCATTTCCTCGAATTCAACATCATCATTATGTTGTCCCTCTAGATCAGTAGCATAAATATGTGAATATTTTCATTGTACCTCTATAGTGAGAGCAATAATAGGTTGAGAAACATGTTGTTACTTAGGATTGGAAGCACCAACACATGAAAAAGGTCATTGTTCCTATGCACTGCAAGAAACATCATGTTCAGAGACCTGTTGTTTCTTAGGATCAAAATCCCCAACACATGCATAAGTCATTATCTGCAAAATTGGTTTGTCATTTAATATAGATTACAAAAATGCAGTAGTGAATAGATAATAAAAATAGATAACACAATGTATATTATAAAAAAATATAACCTGATAATTTAACTCTCTCTTTTTAATGGATGAATGGATCTAACCCCTCTATTGACTATCTAAATACCTTTATTTTGGTCTCCTCTGACATAAAAAACACCATTTACACTAGTACCACTATGAAATGATTGTGATGTACTAATGAAAGGGTCATCCTTAGTTGAATTTTCATTTGACCCTTCAATGGTTTTGGTCGATAACAGAACAATTGACCACTTTTGTTTTATAGGATATAAAACATAAAAATACTTGTACTGCCTATGATGACATTGTAAATGGTTCGTCTTTATACCCTTCCTTACTAAAATCCACTTTCACGAATATCAATTCATCTATTTTAATAGAGCTCCTATTATCAAACCCCTTGCATTGAAAAACTGGCACTTGGAATGTTGTATAATCCAACACCCATGTTTGTTTGAGGATTCCAAAATATAACATATTTATATAAATTAGATTCTTTTTTCATTTGTATCAAAAACATGCATCGCTTCAACCATAAGTGTAACTCCACTATTTTGCATGGTATTGTCTTCATCATGTTTATTTTTATAGAATATACAACCATTAATTACAAAACCACTCTAAGATAATACATACACAATTGGTTCTTTGGCTATACATCAAAATCGTTCAGAAACTGAATCCATATTTTCTTCTGAATCCTTAAAAATATGATCCTAAAACCATCCTATAAAATATTTATTATGTGTATTTGATATCCATATTTCATCCCTTAATGGATTCAAATGCCTAAGAACTTGTTTATGGGTTTCAACATAGGGGGAAACCTCCAAACTATTATCCAAAACGTAAAGGTGGGCCTGATCTCGATCTGTAATATTTATTGTGACAATATCTATTCCAGAAATTCCTTTACCCACATGCCTCTTAGTGTGAAGAGATTTTGGAAGACCAATTCTTTCCACACCAGATAGGTATTCAGTATAGAATTCAACAGCTTCCTCAATGATATATCACTCTACAATACAACCCTATGGCCAAATTTGATTTTTGACATACCCTTTCAAAATATTTATATACCATTCAATGGGTTACATCCATCTATAGTGTACATGACCACATAGTCAAATCTCTCTCACTAAGTGAACCATCACATGAACCATCGTATTAAATAATGATGGTGGGAAGAACATTTCCAATTCACATAATATAATGGAAAGTTCTCTTTCCATATTCAGAAATTTTTCTAGGTCTATAACTTTGCTACATATAACTTTGAAGAAGAAATAGAGCTTGGTTAATGTATGATTAAAATTCTTGGAAAAAATTCAACATAAATCTATAGAAATTAGATCTTGAATCAAAATATGGAAGTCATGCGATTTCAGACCCTTTAACTTTAAATCGGTAATTGACACAATATTCTTGATATTTGATGAATACTCATTTGGAACCTTTACATCATCCAAAAAGTTATAAAAGTGATATATCTCCTGATAATAAAGAGTGTAAGCAGTTGTAGGATAAAAAATTCATTTTTCACCCTTCATTGGCACCAACTCTTCTCATATTCTCATGTCAACCATGTCCAACCTAGTCTTAATTCCATCCTTCATTTTTTTGGGTGAATTTAGAAACGTGTCGAGGACACTACCACATACATTATTTTCAACATGAGTAACATCAAGGAAATGTATGATGTATAGAAAATTCTAGTATGATAATTAAAAAACAATTGATATCTTTTTCCAATAGGTTTTCACAAGGTTTTTCGAAAATGGTTTACCAAATGCAGTGTCCACATATTTTAATTTCTCAAACATTTGATCACCTATTAGTGTAGAAAATGTTGTAAATTCTTCTGAACAGCCATCAAATGATGTATTCCAATATTAGTAATTATGTTGTCAGGATAAAAAATTGTGATGACCATGAAACACAGTCTTCGATGAATGTTTCAACCTAATTAACTGCTTACCTTGTTTGCAAACAGGACATCCTTGAGTTCCATTAATGTTATATCCTGATAAATTTTCATAAGTAGGAAAGTCATTTATCATCCTGTATAACATGGATCTCAACGTGAAATATTCATTTATGTAAGCATCATACAATGTAATAACTGAATCCCACAATAATTTCAAATCCTTGATCAATGGAACCAAATAAACATCAATATCATTACCTGGTTGTTTTGGTCCTAATATAAGCATAGATAACATGATATATTTTTGTTTCATTCATAACCATGGTGTCAAATTTTAATTTACCAACATAACCATCCATAAACTTTGAATTCTTCTTTAAAAACCAAAATAATTCACTCCATTTATAGATAACACCGGACGAAGGTTTCTCAGCTTGTTTCCAAATTCAGGATACTCATAATCAATTCTCTTCTATAAAGGAGAGTATATTAGGTAAAACTGTTTCCCATATTTATTTCTTATATCTGTATTCCATGTCAATTTCCTTGCAGTCTCCTCACTTCCATATAGGTTCCTAAAACTTGAAATGATTGGAAAGTACCATAAAACTTTGATAGGACCATATTCTTATTTCAAGTATCGAGAAGCACCACACTTTTGGCATTCTGTAAGTGATTTTTGGTCCTTGAGAAACTATATAAAGTCATTCAGGTAGGCATGTATTCTTTCAGAGATCATACCCATCAAGTGTAGAATTTATTTGGCATCGTATGTTCGACTATGAAGCTCATTATCTTCTGGGATCATGTCATTCAATAGAGAAAGTAATTCTAAAAAACTACCATCACTCAATCTATTCCCTGATTTCAAATTATAGCTTTAGTATGGCTAAAAATGCTGTATATTTAGTGAAACCAACATAAAATGGATTCTTTTCACAACTCTTTAATGTCTCAAACAATTTTGGACAATCACAAAGTTCATCTTCAACTATCCTTGTCATTTCCTCAATATGGTCTTCATCACCATTCACATATGTAGTCACATCCTCAATACAATCTCTTTCATTGTCCACACATGTAATCATATCAGATGATCCATGACATATCAAGTATTCTTCCAACTCCTCTGGACTAATTATTCTTGAATAAAAATAGCATAAACACAAAAAAAAGGATTTGAGAAGGGTTATATGCATGATCTTTTACAAACTTGATGAACTCTTTCACTCTATCTTCATACTCTTTTATTATACCATTGGAATCCATCCATTCTTTATTCATATCAATCATATTTTATTTGGTAATATTAATATTTTAAAAAATAAATACACAAAAGATGTTCAACTAGGGTCACCATCCAACCATATATCCCTCTCAAAAGATCCAAAGGAAGCGAAACAAGCCATAACAAACCTGAACCTATAAAATATATGCATGATCTAAAAGCACAGTAGGTCACCATGACCTACCAAATATAATATATCACTTTCATATTAAATCCTAAAAAATATAGTTTGAAATACATAAGAAAAATAAAAATTTTCTATAAAGTTTTACCAAATAAGTAGTAACCTGTAAAAGTGTGCTAAAAATATTTTTCAAAGATTTTCATTAAATGAAAACAATCACTTGGAAAACATTTTTTATCATCCAATAAAAACCATTCTAACTTTTCTAATTTGAGAAAACTTTTCAAACTCATTATTAAAATAGTTTGAAAACACTTCAAAATCACACTTTCCTTCATTCCTTCTTAAAAAACCTTGCACAATCCCTTTTCAAAAAATCTGAAAATAAAACCATACAAAGAAGGAAGAAAGCACATGACCAAGAACCAGTATGTCAATCCACACAACATGGGGAAAACGACACGAAAATATGTGTCAAACAATAACATAAATAACATGGCATACAATATAAGTAGAGATATAAATCCCTTAAATGATCATAAAAAGGATTATAGTGCCATGAGCATCGTCACTAGGCTCTATTAATAAAATGGCTTGATCTGGAGATAAGGAAACAAGGCCGTAACTACTAACCCTATCCACACCCCTAGAAGTCCCATCAAACTGCCCCAAGATAGAGTCCCTATAATGAATTCTTCCATTGGATCAAGGATGGTGTTATCCCTAGAACAACTTCATCTATATGATCAATAAAGATAATTTTCCTCGGATGCCTTCACCCATGGGATCATATAAAAAGAGTTGGCGATTACCACTGATTTTAAAATCAAAATCATTCTTTAAACCTCACATTTTATTTTAATGAAATCTTTAAGTATTTTATCAATGCTTGTTATTTCAAGTATTTCTTGAAATGAAAAGTAAAAATATTGTGCCTATTGAGAATTCACTATGAGGACCAAAACACCTTATAAAATATTAGAGTTTATTTATAAAGATAATTCATATAATTTCTCAAACACATGGTGTTCATGGTTTATTAAAAAATATTTTTAACAAGTTCCACAATTGAGAATTCCATGGACTTAAAATGAAAATCACATAAAACTTGATTTACCTTTCCGATAATACACAAACACATTTAATGTTATTACTTGATATACAAAACATGGACTTAAACATGAAAACAATCATGGTTCTCAAATTCAATGGAAAACACATGAGGTAACCTATCAAAAATCAATGGCGAGTAGTATGTAAATTCACATATAGGATGAAAAGAGCTAAAAAAATTATTCAAATGTCCTAAACACAATGAAATCACATGAAAAAGGGTCAACCCTTACCTTTGGGTTCAGCCACGAAGGAAAAACGATCGCAAGGCGGTGAGGGTACGATAGGGAGCAATGATGGCGAGAGTGGTGGTGACAAGAGCACTGACAAGATAGGTAGTGGTGAGAGGGGCGACGGCGAGAGAGGTGGGTAGAGCGGCAACGACGAGAAGAGGAGGGTAGAGTGGCAGTGGAAAGTAGGATGGCTAGAGCAGCGACGACTAGTAGGGCGGTGAGAGCGGCGATGCGACAAATGAAGGCTTCCACAAAATCTTAAAGGTGTGCGAGAGAGAAGCTGACTATTAGGGTTCATTTATAAAATTGGGTAACGCTTTTATTAGCACTACTTAAAAAGTGCTCATAAAGGCTAGTTTTATCAGTGCTAAAATAGAAAGCGTTGATAAAATAGACCTTTATGAGCATTTTTAGCACTAACAAAGGTGTATCTTTATCAACGTTAAAAAAACACTGATAAAGATATAATGTTAATAATTTATTTATATTATTATATATATTTATAAAATTAGATATAATATATACATATATATAGACAATAAATATAGAAATAAATATTTATATATATAATAAATATATTTATATAATTATATATAATTATATATATTTATAAAATTATAAATATTATAAATAAATAAATATTTATTTACAGTTATATAATTACAATATATATATATATATATATATATCATTTTTACAATTATATATTATAAATATATATATTATATATAATTATTAATATATAATATAGATATTTATTTTAATTTTATAAATATTAAAATAAATAAATATTTATTTATATTTATTATTATAAATTTATATATATTTATTTAAAGAATTATAAAATTATAATAAATGTATTTCTTATATTTATAATTTTATAAATATATATATAATTTATATATTAATTATAAATATTATAAAAAAATAAATTTTTATTTATAATTATAAAATTATAATAAATATATATATTATATTTACAAGTATATATAACATATAATAAATATATTTATTATATATAATTATAAATATATAATATAGATATTTATTATAATTTTATAATTATTCAAATAAATATATAATTATTTATATTTATAACTATAAATTTATATATATATTTAAATAATTATAAAATTATAATAACTATATTTCTTATATTTATAATTTTATAAATAAATATAATAAATATATATATTATATATATTCATAAAATTATAAATATAATAAATATATTTATTATAATTTTATAACTATTTAAATATATCTATATTTATTGATAATTATAACTATAAATAAATAATTATTTATTTATAATTAAAAATTTATAATAAATATATATTTATTTATAGTTATAATTATAAATATATATATATATATATTTAGATAATTATAAAATTATAATAAATATTTTTATTATATTTATAAATATATAAATATATATAATTAATATATTTATTACAATTTTATAATTATTTAAATTTACCTATATTTATTTATTATTTTAATTATAAATATTTGTATATATTTATAAACATATTTATTTAATTTTATATATTTACAAAATTATAATTAAAATAAATAAATTTATTATAATTTTATAATTATTTAAATGTATATATATTTATAATTATAAGTATATATAAATATATTTATTAATATTTTTATATAATTATAAATATAAATATAAATATATTTTTATAAAATTAAAATAGGTGTATCTAATTTTATAATTATATATATATATATATATAGTTATAATTATAATTTTCTTGCTTGCTTTTAATAAATTTTGTCTTGGTCGTTGACCAGAACATTGCCTTTAAAAAAAAGTTATAATTATAATTATAAATAAATATATTTTGAAACTATTTATATATAATTAAAATTTTATAATTATAAATATAATAAATATATTTATTGTAATTTTATAAGTATTTATGAGAATTTAATAGATTCATGGGTATAACATGAATGAATCATATACTTAGTAAAGTATAGATCATAGTCATCACATATATGGACAACATGAATAATAATAAGGGTGTAATGTATAAACGAACATTCATGATGAGTACATAACATATACATGCGTCAATTTTACTCACCCATCAATATATTTATTGACCAAATTCATTGGAGACACACACACACACACACATATATTTAAAAAGTATTTATATAAAATTATAAATATAATAAATATATTTACTATTTAATAAAATTTATTATAATTTTATAATTACTTAAATATATATTTATTTAATTAT
This sequence comes from Viscum album, assembly GCA_963277665.1. NCBI lineage: Eukaryota > Viridiplantae > Streptophyta > Magnoliopsida > Santalales > Viscaceae > Viscum > Viscum album. Next base: position 1,372,669,841 of record OY728129.1, on the reverse strand, counting down.
AATCTTACAAATACTTTTTTTAACATTATATATATATTTTAATTATTTAATAAAATATTAATTATAAACACGTGTTTTTTATTTAATGTATATAAATAAATATTATTTTTGAATATAAATATAATAATTTTATATAAATTAATAATATTTTTTATTAAATTTTTTTATCAGCACTAAGAATAGCGCTGATAAATCTGTCCTTTATCAATGCTAAAAAGGCACTAATAAAAGTTACCTTTATCAGTGCTTTTAGCTTGTACTGATAAAGATGAGGCTTTTATTAGTGTTTTTTCTTAGCGTTGATAAAAGATGGTGTAACAACCCAATGTTTTTCAATGGAAATTCTCATCTCATAAGTATGTCATAAAATCCAATGAAAACACAACATAATGAACTACTAAGTGCTAAGTGACTTTTAAACATAGGTTTGTCACTTATGTGTTTGGAATTTCAAAAATTTGACATACACGGTTGTGACCAGTAAGTTATTTGGAGTCCGATAAGGAAAACTTATTTTTTGTTGAATAGTAACCTACCCTTATGAATAGTAACATACCCTTATGAATAGTGATATACCCTAATGAATAGTAACCTTACCTATGATAGTATTAAAATAATATTCAAGTGAAATTATGATGTACCTGTATTTTAGAATAAGTAAATGAATGTTTTAAAACTGGGTTTTAATAATAAATTATGATTTTAATTAAATATTAAATTAATCATATTTAGAAAATTATTTTTGAGAAATGGACTTCATTTTGGATTCTACACGTCGAAAAATGGTTAGGGTAAATTTTAGGGATTTTTCTGACGTACTGAAATTCTTGATGAATAGTAAAATCTGATAATTCACAATAAATGCTAAATAATGAATTAATTGAGTCATTGATGATGATATGCCGATGTAAGCCTAATTGGTTCAAAGTCACTTGCATTTATTACTATTCTTGATCATGGAATACTTACTATTCCTTGTCTTGTGAAGAAATAATAAACTAATGATTAAAAAATTATGAAAACTCTCCTCCCCTCCACTATAAATACCACCCATTCTTACCTATTCTCTTTACTCCTCTCAAGACTTGTGCCTTGCCAATATTCTGACAAAATCTTTCCCCAAGCTCCTCCCCACGTCCAAAATCCCCTAGCCTTTTCAAAATACCAAAACCTCTCCCCTTAAGAGGTTCTCAAAGGAGGAAGTTTCAAGAGGTATATTCCTCTTTCGAATTCCTTCTTTTCTTTTATGTTCTTTTCCTTTTGTTTCTTTCCTCACCTCCCTTCTCCCAAAAATTATGATAACCCCAGTAACATACATTTAATGGAATGTTTTTATTCTAATGGGATATTTCATTATCTTCTCTCCTTTCCCCACTTTTTATTTTAAATTAATGAAAGCACTGTTTGAGATGTGCTAATTTAGCACATTCAAGGATAACAGTTTATCAATTTTTATTATCATCATTAAATATGGTCATGAAACCATTTTTATTATGGTTGAACCATATTATATATATTTAATATATTATATTTTGATTATGTAATCTTTTTGTACAAATGGTATTAAGTTATAAATCAAAACACGTTCTTTGTAATCAAACCCACCAATTAACAAAAACAATTGTCACTTTGGTTTTATATAATAGTTCAACTTCACTCTAAGTAAACAAATTAAATTTAAAACAATTTAATCCCATGTATGTTTACTAATATAATATAACTTCAATTCTGGACAACCACTTTCATCTTACATGTTTATCCAAACATAAATATAAGTGAACCGATCATTAAAATCAAGTAAACAAACGAGCCCTAACAATGAAATTGAACCTCATAACCAATCAAAATGGTTGTGAATGAACTTAATTTTTTTATATTAAATCAATTACATATAGAAGGGGTTATGGAATTATTAATTAATAAACATAATTTATTTATTCCGGTCTTTAATAACAAGTGGATAACACCAACAGATTTAAGGTAAGGGATCCTCCCCATTTCACTTTTATTTCAAGATTGTCCTCTATGTTATTCCACTTTATGTGTGATCCCTAATGATGGAGTATTATTTCAAACCTTCCCCATACTGACCTTATGATTTATAAGTTATTATAAACCCCATTCTCTATCAACAAATCCCTTTTAGGTACACCCGATACCATGCCAATAATCCGTAATGAATTATACCCGAACCTCCTTTACTCCTTCGGGTTTCTCTATATATTTTTTCCAAATGAAGTTGTCTTCTCTTTTTATGTAAAACTTCTACATACTATTTATATGCTCAAATATCATGTTCCAAGATCCATCCCTCATTATCTTTTGGGGATATACATGTTTTTTAGTGATTCCCACCTCGATACCCCTGATAAGCAATCATGTTTTAAGGGAACTTCCCGAAATCTTACCTGATTTCAAGTGCACTCTATCTTCTGTTTTAAGCCACCATTTTTTTTATAAAATCAGTATTTTTATTATTAAAACCTTCTTGGTTCACTTCTGGTTTTATATAGAATATTGTTCCCTTTTTTATTTTAAAATCTCTATAGTATTTTCCTTAAAACTGCACAAAATGTTTTAATGCTAAAATTTCCCAGAAACATTTCTTACAAGTTGTAACTCCTTTTTGAAATAATGTACCATTATATATACCTATTTAATGTCCTTGTACAATTCCTTTCTTTCATAGACACTTTTATGATACGCCCATTGGTTATGATTTATATCATGGTTGTGGTACCTAATTCTTTCCATGGGTACCCTTATGATTATTCTTGGTTGATTATGTATGATTATTGGTGTGACAAGATTATTTATGTGGAAAGAATATTCATGAAAATGTTCAGATGGGTGCACCCAGATAGTGCTCCAATTCATCAGGTAAAGTTAAGTCTCATGAGATGCGATGTGAAATGGGATTGTTGGTCAGCCTTGACCCGTCTTAAAATGGGAAATGGGATTAGCAGTTAGCCTTGACCCATACTAAATAAATGTCTTATGATTATTCCACATTTATATGATTCCATGTTTATATGATCCCATGATTATATGATATGATTTCATATGTTCCATGATTTTTTATCATTATGTCATGCCTCCTAACTCATGTGCTTAATATGTATCCTTTGTTCATGTGTTTCCCAGGGTACCTTATGCAGATGTAAGGGATCAAAGGAAGTTAGAAGCTATTTATAGATATTAAATAAATAAATGTTTTTTAGTCCCATGTTATATGTTTTATGTACCTAGTCTTCTAAGACACTAGACTTAATGATCTTTGGCTTGTACTCTGATGTATAATTATGATTAAAATCATGTAATGTTATATATAAAAGGATCGGGTCGCTATAGTTGGTATCAGAGGAGCGGAATACCCTCCTCTTCTAAGGAATGAGCAAGTTTCCATAGAATCCTTCATGTGGAAAAGGCCTCCCATGTTTAGCGGATCTTCTGATCCCCTCCTTTCGGAATAATGGATTAACTCCATTAAAAATATATTCTCCATCCTCCAGTTCTCGGAAGAAGAGAAGGTTGTACTGACAGTCTATCATTTTTACGGGGAAACTGATTAGTGGTGGACACTAATCAAGAATACAAAGTCCCAAGAGGAAATTGATTCCATGGATTAGGAATAATTCAAGAGGATGTTTTTCAACAAATATTTTCCTTGAACCATTCGTCTCAAGATAGAAAGAGAGTTCCTCAGACTCAAGCAGAAGGAAGATGATTCCATCGGGGTGTATGAAGAAAACTTTACAAGTCTTGCAAGGTACGCCTTTGGCTTTGTCATGAACACTGAAAGTAAGGCGTATCACTTCTTTAGCGGACTAAATCTTAGTATACAAAAAGTGTTGGAAATTTGAGACTTCGAAAATTATAAGGATATTTTCTATTGTGCCATCAAGATTGAAATAGAGATTGGAGACTCTCAGTGGTCTCGTGGGCCTAGTGACAAGAAGAGGAAAATGGAGAACCACATGGGTGGTTTATCAAACAAATCCCATGATAGAAAGAAGTCTGACTTTTCTCCTTGAAAAAATTGTGGGAAGAAATATCTTGGTAACTGTCTGAAGGGAACCAAAAATTGCTTCAAATGTGGAAAGTTTGGTCATCTGGTCAAGAACTGCTGAAGGGATATGAAAAATCCCACTAATGTTGAAGAAGAAAGGAAGGTTTAGATCAACACTCAGTCAGCAGTGTAGTGTTACAACTGTAAGGAGCATGAGCATTATGCGAACAATTTCCATAAGCCGAGGGTTGTCAGAGGCAATCAACAACAACCTCCAAAGTAACAAAGAAGATATTATGCTATCACTACTGCTTAGGTGGAGCCAGACAATGATGTGCTAATAGGTACTCTAGTTATTCATTCAAGAATAGAGAATGTACTATTTGATTCTGGTTCTACGCATTCTTTCATATCTTTAAAGTTTAGTAGAACTATTCAAACACCACCTCAAAATTTTAAGGAAAAGTTATCTGTGAGAATAGTGAATGGATCAGTCATTGCGTCCATGGTTTATAACTCCTCCCGGTTAATGTTTGTGGACTGAACCTCCCAGTAAATCTCGTCATAATTCCTTTAGTGGAGTTTAATGCTATCTTGGGTATGGATTGGCTATCTTTGTACAAGGCCAACATCAACTATCAGGAAAGGGAAAATACTCTTCACATATTGAAGCATCCTCTGATTCTTTACAAGTGTAAGGAGGAAAATGAATCTCCTTTAGAATCTTTGTCTCAAGTGTGAATATTGTTGCCTTATGAGCAAGCATTTATAGATCAAATGATTGAGACAAAGGAGAGAATCATGCTTGAAGACATGCCTATCGTAAGGGATTACACTGATGCATTTGCTGAAGAGTTTCCTGGTCTTCCTCCTGAATGAGAGGTTGAGTTCTAAATTGAACTTATTCCTGGATATTTGCCTATATCAAAGACACCTTAAAGAATGTCCACCGTAGAGCTGGAAGAACTGAAAAAGTAGTTACAAGATAATATGGAGAAGGGTTTTATACACCCGAGTGACTCACCTTGGGGTGCGCCAGTCCTCTTCATCAGGAAGAAGGATGTATAAATGTGCCTCTGCATTGATTATCATGAGCTCAATAAAATCATGATAAAGAAAAAGTATCTTTTACCATGGATAGAATACTTGTTCGATTAGCTTAGTGGGTCCAGTTATTTCTCTAAGGCGGACCTTCGGTCGAGATATCATCAATTAAAGGCGAGGAAGGAAGATATTCCCAAGACTGCCTTTTGAATGAGGTATGGACACTATGAATTCCTAGTGATTCCCTTCAGACTCACTAATGATCCATCAATTTTCATGGATTTAATGAATAGAGTCTTTAGGGATTACCTCGACAAATTTTTGGTAGTCCTTATTGATTATATTCTAATATACTCTAAGAGCATGGTAGACCTTGAGGATCATTTGAATACTGTGTTAAATACTTTGCGAAGGGAGAAATTGTATGAAAAGTACAGTAAATGTGAGTTTTGGATGGAGGAAGTATCATTCTTAGGGCATGTTATCACTAGAAAAGGGATATCTATGGACCCTTCCAAGACGAAGGTAATTGAAGAGTGGACCAGGCCAACTTTTGTAATAAAGATCCATAGCTTTTTGGGTCTATCTGGGTATTATCAACGATTTGTGAAGAAAATTTCACGATTTTCAAACCCAATGACCAAGCTGACACGGAAGGGGGTAAAGTTTATCTAGATGGAAGAATGTGATGTAAGCTTCAAAGAGCTAAAGACAAGGCTGATCACTGCACCTATACTCACATTACCAAAAAGTGGAGAATGTTTTGTGATATATAACGATGCTTGAAAAAAAGGCTTGGGTTGTGCACTCATGCAAAATGATAATGTGATAGCTTATGTCTCACGAAAGTTGAAGATTCATGAGAAGAACCAGCCAACACATGATCTAGAGCTGGCAGCCATGATTTTTTCCTTGAATATCTGGCGACACTACCTTTATGGTGAGAAGTGTGACATATAAACCGACCACAAGAGCCTAAAGTATATATTCACACCAAAGGAGATCAACATGCGTCAAAGGAGATATTTAGAGATAATCAAGGATTACGATTTATCTATTCACTATCATCTTGGAAAGGAGAACAAGGTAGTTGATGCTCTAAGTAGAAAAGAACATGCTACTCTATCTATGTTACGGATTGGGAAAGACACTATCTTCTTGGATATACAAAGGAATAATTTTTAAATCATAAGGGCAGGGGATAAATCCTACCTTACCCAAATGACTGTGAAAACATCCATTCAAGAGAATATTAAGAAAGCACAAAGGGATAATGTGGAGTTACAAAAGAGGGTGAATGTAGTAAAGTAAGGGAAGCTAAAAGAGTTCCATATCAATGATGATGGTGTGATTTGGTTTGGAACGTGGCTTTGTGTGCCTTCATCACACAGGATAAAGAAGGAGCTATTAGACAATGCACATAACTCAACATTCTCTATCCATCTTGGGGGTACCAAGATGTATCGTGATCTCCAAGAACACTTCTGGTGGGATAACATGAAGAAAGAGATTTCAGAATATATATCAAGGTGCTTGGTATGTCAGTAAGTTAAAGCAGAGCGACAAAAGTCCAAAGGGATGATGCAACCATTTCTTATACCCATGTAGCAATGGGAGAATGTCACTATGGAGTTTGTCACGGGTCTCCTGAAGATTTTGAGGGGAAATAATGCGATATGGGTTGTGGATGTTCGACTCACCAAGACTTCCCATTTTATCGCTATTCGGGAAGACCTCTCACTTGAACAACTTTAAAAAATATATGTCAAGGATGTGGTGAGAATGCATGGTGTTCCACTCTCAATTATCTCTGATAGTGATCCAAAGTTCACATCTAAATTCTAGAGGAGTCTTCAACATGATTTGAGTACTAAATTAAATTTCAGCAAAACCTATCATCCCCAAACTGATGGACAATCTAAAAGAACTATTCAGATGCTTGAAGATATGCTAAGAGATTGATCTCTATAATTAAAATGTGGATGGGATCGACATCTCCCATTGGTTGAGTTCTCATACAACAATAGATTCCACTCGAGTATTCAGATGGCTCCATATGAAGCTTTGTAGGGAAAGTGATGTAGAACTCCAACCTATTGGGATAAAGTTGGAGAACTAAAGTTACTTGGACCTGATCTTGTGCAAGAGATGTCAGAGAAGGTTCAAGTCATCCAAAAAAACATCAAAGCTGCTCAGAGTCAGCAAAAGAGATATGCTGAAAACTGTTGAATGGAATTGGAGTTCGACATTGGAGATAAAGTCTTCCTTCGAATATAACCATGGAAGAGAGTCATGTGGTTTAGAAAGAAAGGGAAGTGAAGCCCAAGGTACATTAGCCCCTTTGAGATCCTTGACCACATAGAAGCTATGGACCATCAGCTTGCACTTCCATCAAATATGGATCGAGTTCATGATGTGTTTCACGTATCACTCCTGAGGAAGTACATACGTGATCCCTCACATGTACTGAACTCAGATGTGGTATAACTAGAAGATGATCTCTCTTATGAGGAGAAGCAGTGAAGATTCTGGACCGAAGAGATAAGGTTCTACGCAACAAGACTACCCACCTTGTCAAAGTGTTTTGGAGGAACCAAAAGTTTGAAGAATCTACTTGGGAACCAGAGGAGGAAATGAAGGAGAAGGACCCTCACCTTTTTACGGCTTAGAATGTAAAACAAAATTTCGAGGGTGAAATTTCATAAGGGGGGAAGAATATAACAACCCAATTTTTTTCAATGGAAATTCCCTTCTCATAAGTATGTCATAAAATCCAATGAAAACATAATATAATGAAATACTAAGTGCTAAGTGACTTTTAAACATAGGTTTGTCACTTTTGTGTTTGGAATTTCAAAAATCTGACATACACGGTTGTGACTAGTAAGTTATTTGGAGTCCGATAAGAAAAACTTATTTTTTGGTGAATAGTAACCTACCCTTATGAATAGTAACATAACCTTATAAATATTGATATAACCTAATGAATAGTAACCTTACCTATGATAGTATTAAAATAATATTCAAGGGAAATTATGATGTACCTGCATTTTAGAATAAGTAAATAAATGTTTTAAAACTGGGTTTTAATAATAAATTATGATTTTAAGTAAATATTAAATTAATCATATTTAGAAAATTAATTTTAAAAAATGGACTTCATTTTTGGATTCTACACGTCAAAAAATGCTTAGGATGAATTTTTAGGATTTTTCTGACATACCAGAATTCTTGATGAATAGTAAAATCCGATAATTCACAATAAATGCTAAATAATGAATTAATTGAGTCATTGATGATGATATGCTGATGAAAACCCAATTGGTTCGAAGTAAAATGCATTTATTACTGTTCTTGGTCATGGAATACTTACTATTCCTTGTCTTGTGAAGAAATAATAAACTAATGACTAAAAAATTATGAAACCCCTCCTCCACTCCACTATAAATACCACCCATTCTTACCTCTTCTCTTCACTCCTCTCAAGCCTTGTTCCTTGCCAATATTCTCCCCAAATATCTCCCCAAGCTCCTCCACCGCATCAAAAATCCCCTAGACTCTTCAAAATACCAAAACCTCCCCCTTAAGTGGTTCTCAAATGAGGAAGTTTCAAAAGGTAAATTCCTCTTTCCAATTCCTTCTTTTCTTTTATATTCTTTTCTTTTTGTTTCTTTCCTCACCTCCCTTCACCCAAATAGCATGATAACCCCAGTAAAATACATGTAATGGAATGTTTTTATGATAATGGGATATTTCATTATCTTCTCACCTTTCCCCACCATTTATTTGAAAGTAATGAAAGCACCGTTTGAGATGTGCTAATTTAGCACATTCAAGGATGACAATTTATCAATTTTTATTATCATATTTAAATCTGGTCATGAAACCATTTTTGTTATGATTGAACCAGATTATACATATGTAATATATCCTATTTTTATTATGTAGTCTTTTTTTATAAATGGTATTAAGTTATAAATAAAAACATGTTCTTTGTAATCAAACCCATCAATTAACAAAAACGATTGTCACTTTAGTTTTATATAATAGTTCAACTTCACTCTAAGTAAAAAAATTAAATTTTAAACCATTTAATCCCTTGGATGTTAACTAATATAACATAACTTTAATTCTGGACAACCACTTTCATCTTACATGTTTATCCATACATAATTATAAGTGAACCGGTCATTAAAATCATGTAAACAAAAGATCCCTAACAGTGAAATTGAACCTCATAACCAATCAAAACGACTGTGAATGAACTTAAAATGATTATAATAAGAAAATTACATATATAAGGGGTTATATAATTATTAATTAATAAACCAATTTTTTTTATTCATGTCTTTAATAACAAGTGGATAAAACCAACAAATTTAAGGTAAGGGATCCTCCCCATTTCACTTTTATTTCAAGATAGTCCTCTATGTTATTCCACTTTATGTGTGATCCCTAATGATGGGGTATTATTTTGAACCTTCCCCATAATTACCTCATGATTTATAAGTTATTAGAAACCCCATTCTCTCTCAAAAAATCTCTTTTAGGTACACCCGATACCATGCCAATAATCCGTAATGAATTCTACCTGAACCTCCTTTACTCCTTCAGGTTTCTCTATCTTTCTTTTTACCCAAATTAAGTTGTCTTTTCTTTTTATGTAAAAATTATACATACTGTTTATATGCTCCAAACTCATGTTCCAAGATCCATCCCTCATTATCTTTTAGGGATATACATGTTTTTTAGTGATTCTCACCGCGATACCCCCGATAAACAATAATGTTATAAGGGAACTTCCCGAATTCTTACACGATTTCAAGTGAACTCTATCTTCTGTTTTAAGCCACCATTGTCTTTATAAAATCAGTATTTTTATTATAAAAAAACTTCTTGGTTCACTTCTGGTTTTATATAAAATATTGTTCCCTTTTCTATTTTAAAAGATCTATAGTATTTTCCTTAAAACCGCACAAAATGTTTTAATGCTAAAATTTCCCAAATACATTTCTTAAAAGTTGTCACTGCTTTTTGACATCATGTACCATGATATATGCCTATTAAATGTCCTTGTACAATTCATTTCTTTCATGAACACTTTCATGATACGCCCATTGGTTATGATTTATTTCATGGTTGTGATACCTAATTCTTTCCATGGGTACCCTTATGTTTTTGTATGGTTGATAATGTATGATTATTGATGTGGAAAGATTATTTATGTGGAAAGAATATTCATAAAAATGTTGAGATGGGTGCTCCTAGATTGGGCTCCAATGCATTGGGTAAAGTTAAGTCTCATGAGATGCAATGTGAAACGAGATTGGCGGTTAGCCTTGACCCGTACTAAAATGGGAAACGAGATTGGCAGTTATCCTTGACTCGTACTAATGAAATGTATTATGATTCTGCCACAATTATATGATTCCATGTTTATATGATCCCATGCTTATATGATATGATTTAATATGTTCCATGCTTTGTTATTATTATGTCATGCCTCCTAACTCATGTGCTTAAGATGTATCCTTATGTTCATTCCCTTACTGGGATTTTTAGCTCATCCCTTTGTTCATGTGTTCCCCAGGGTTCCCTATGCAAATGTAAGGTCTCAAAGGAAGTTAGAAACTCTTTATAGATATTAAATAAGGAAATGTTTTTTAGCCCCATATTTTATGTTTTATGTACCTAGTCTTCCAAGACACTAAACTTAACGATCCTTGGATTGTACTCTGATGTATAATTATGCTTAAAATCATGTAATGTTATATATAAAAGGCTTGGGTCGCTATTGATGGTGCTTCCCTTGCATCAATCTGTGGTAGTGCTCCATGGATCACTTTCTTAGATTGTGTAAGAACCGACAACAACGCTCATGCATACAGATTTATCATGACTCTCAGATAGTAACTCTCATTCTACCATCAACGAGATACTATAAATCCTATGAATAATTAATAATAGCATGTTAGTAATTAAATAGATTTCAAAATAAGTATTATTTATTTACGTATCACCCAATGATCAAACATACAGTAACGAACATCAATGAGAATATGATATCATGTCACCCATGGTCTAGAAAAATATTTCTTTAGAATTGCACTATGAAGAACCATGGGAAAAAGAATAAATAATCAAACAATTAGTATCTAAATAAATTAATAAAAATACTAAAAATTAATGAAAATTAACTAAAATTTACAATTGAACATACCTCTATATGCATGGATTGAATTCAAGAGGTGGAAGTTTCTCAGGAATAAGGTTGGAAGTAAGGTTGAAAATCATCAATCTTTCTAGACCAAGACACCTCCGATTTGACGATGTACTGGAAGCAACATATGGGTCAGATGATGAGGCGCTGGGCTGATCACTAGGAAGAAAACACATCTTCGAGGGTCCAAAACATCTCAACAAAATCATCATCAGTCATCTGAGATACAAAAAGAATGTTGTCTGTAAATAATTATAAAAAGAGTATTATATATTAATTATGACTATAATCATCATGTAAATGTGTCATTCTTAATCTTCACCATTATCTTCATATTTAATGGTGTCAATGTCTTCATATTCCTCATTTGCATCATCAATTTCCATAGGAGCATTAACTTAATCATCTCTTTCTATTTCAAATTCATTTATTATGTCATCAACATTATCTACACAATCACTCCTTAACTATGGGGTTTCATCATCAATATTTGTATCACTTCATGTAATTGATGTATTTGGTGTTGTCTCTTGAAAAATGTCAATACTTTTCCCTTTAATGAAACCAATTTCACTTTCCATAAACCAATTTTCATATGAATTAATTTTTATAATGTTCTAAAAAACAATTAAATCTCTTGAAGCAACATAATAATTTTCATAATAAACTTGACAAGCTTGATGACCTAGTATAAATGGTTTTTTTATTGTAATAAGGATTTTATATTTAATGTTAATGATTCCATGGTGAGGATGAACATAGAAGAATCTATCAGTATTGAACCAATGACATCTAAAAATTGTTTCATAATTCTATCCCAAATAAAACAACTCAATTATTTCATCAAGCATGCCATAAAAGTCAACTTCAATTTCTCTATAATGATATCTTTTTAAGAAAACACTATTGTTAATTTTTTTATTCACCATATGCATGTGTATGAAATAAAAATATATTCACTAAATATTCATTATATGATTTAACCAATTTGGATGGTTGGTTACTTAATATACATAATCGATTATCAATTTTATCCACCTACATATCTCATATGGGTACATCCATAAGATCTGTATGGGTCCTCTGCATTTGTATTCATATGTAAAATGTAATATTAAATGTTCTATTGAACCAAAGAAATCTCATGTAATTTTTTTACAATTTACATAAAATTTAAACATTTTTTTACAGTCTACTTATTGAATCCTAGTATGTTTTCGCCACACAAATATCTCATAAGAAATATGACATTTCTATCCGAACATCTCAAATCAAAGAATTTAAAAAACCTTTGCGGAAAATAAATAGCAGTATTTCCATTATAACATGAAAATCATGAATTTTTAATCCAAAAATATGTCCATTTATGAAACATGGAGCTTAATTAGATACATAGTCACCTGATAACCTCAAATCTGTGATCCATTAATATAATAAAAAATGATTTTCTTTATAAATTGTATAATCCACTTTTGGCTTACTTAACTTATGTGACATGTCTTTTTCAAATAACACAAATTATGGATCCTTGTATATTTGGACAAGATCTAATCATTCCTTTGCACTATCTTTAGTCTTTCCAAGTGTGTCTAAAACAATATAAAATATGTTATGAAAAAATTTCTTCTCAATATGCATGATATATAACATGTGACATACCAACAAAACAGACCAATATGAAAGATCCTAAAAAATACTCCATTTTATCGAAATTTGATCTTTCCCAAAGACATATTTTTTTTGGTTTATAGGTTGTCCAAAGTTAATAAAAGGTAATGTAGATAAAATAGGTTTTAAATCAATACCAGAAATCATTACTCGAAGTTGATCTCTTTTAACTACACCTTTTCTGAAATTATTTCTATTTCTTCAGAAAGGATTGTCCATAAGAAATAATCTGCGATGAGAATTGATTTTTTTTCTTCCATTGACAAGCATAAACACTTTATTGTCACTCATACAGTATGGAAAGGATTTTGGACCATGTGTACTCTAGTCAGATAACATTTCATACACCGAGAAGTTACTAACTATCCAAATTAATGCATCTTTCATTATGGAATTCTTTTTTGCAACAACATCATATGTACCAACACAATTACTCCAAAAAAATTAACTCATCAATAAATTAATTCAAATAAGCATAAATATTAATTTTTGGATTTCCAAGAATTAATAATTTTAAAAATATATATGGTTTATTCATCAACATCCAAGGAGGTAAGTTATATGGAGTTATAAATATGGGCCAACAAGAATATTGACTATCGTATGAACCAAATAGATAGAAACCATCATTAGAAATACTTAATCGCATGTTATGAGCTTTTGAAGCAAAAGACAGATGCACCTAATCAAAAATGTTTTCATAAATCACCATCACAAGGATGACTAAAGATTTTACTGATGGAAACATTGGATTTATTCCATGTTATTAATGTTGTTGTGTTATTTGACATAAATAAATATTGAAATCTAGTTATAAGTGGGAAAACCCTCAACTATTTAATAAGAAATAATTTGGACTTCCCTTATTGTGTTTTTTGTACCTTGATTTTCCATATATATGACAATTAACTAACGACTCATTTTCACCATAATATAGGATGCAATCATTTGAAAATTCATATTTCCTATGATAATCAAGACCCAAATTATAGATAATCCTCTTTCTTGTTGATTCTAAAGGTATATTTTATTCTTTTTCTTTCCTTAGTTTTGTAAATCAAAAAAACTTTCTTAAAACTATGTTTACTAAATTTATATTTCCCAAGTGTTAGTATTTTTTTTAGAAAACATTTATTTATAATGAACATATAAATATTTTTAATGTATAAATAATATAAAATTTTATTATTCAATCTAATCCATAAGTCTGTAGGTGTGTCCGGTATATCGGACCAACTACTGTTCAGACCAGTGGTTAGACTTATGTATTTTATATCAGACTAAAAAAATTCATGACCATCGGACTGAAAGTGGTACTGATTCATCAGACCGAAACTTATTTAGTTTATGAGATTAAAAAACAATAAGGAATTCCATCAGACACTACAAAAAAAAAATGACTGCTGTCGAGGCGATCTGGTTTGTGGTGATGGAGGATCGGTAAAGGTAGGTGATGCTACTGTGAGCACAGGGTGACATGATAGTAGGGTTACAGTGTGTGTTTTTTGGGTGGGTCGATCATGGATAGGGTTTCAGACCAGCCTGTTTATGGTTTTTTCTGTTTGATGTTGTCTAGTTCTTCTCTTGGGTAGGTCTGGACTTGGGTGAGGCTCCAAGCCCAGTCTGCTTATGGTTCTCATTTCTTGTTTGGTTCTCACTAACCCATAATGTGACTTTTTAAAAAAAGAAAAAAAAAGAAGTTTCAGCTACTACAAAAAATGGCTTATACGAATAGAAATTTATTGACAGATAATATATCTGTTGGTAAAAATGCGAATTTCCAACAGATATTAAGTTTTATTGGTATTAATTTTTGATACCAACACTTCTTTTTACCAATAGATATATCCATTGGTATTGATTGTTTCATACCAACATATCATTTACCAATAGTTGAATATATTGTTTTATTATACTAATACCAATAATTTCTTTACCAACACATGAATCTGTTATTAATAACGACTAATACCAACAAATCGTTTTCTATCAATAAAAAATGTTATAACAAACCATACAATAACAAAAAAAGATTTTATCAATAACTAGTTAATAGAAACATAGTGTGTGTCTCTATATATATGTGTGTGTGTATATATATATATATATTATTTTTTCTATAAAAGTAAATTTTTAATTATCATGGTTTTATTAAAAACATACCTTAATTTATTTTAATTTTCTATTTTATCGAAATATTAAATGTTTTTTATATTTTTCAATATTGTTTATTAAATTTTCTCTAAATATTAAATGTTTTTTATTTGTCAATATTATTTATTTATTAACCATTTAAATATTTTTTATAAAAAAACACAACCCTAATTGGCTTATCCTGTGTTCGGGCTCACCTCCCACCGTCTCGCCTCCCGCCGCCCAACCTCACATCCCACCCTGCCCTACTATGACCTTAATGAGGGTTTTTTTTATATAAATGGGTTTTTTTAATTTTTTTATATAAAAGGAGTAGGGTCACGAATATTTATAAAAATGGATCTCAAGATGCGTGAACCCTGTTCACGCATCTTAGGCGCGGAGAGATGCGTGAACGGGGTTCACCCATCCTGCGTAGTCAGGATAAAAGATGCGTGAAGACCGTTCACACATATACCATCACCAGGAAGCATGAACGGGGTTCACGCATCCTATAGAAAGTTTTAATTTTAATTTTTCTATTTTTTTTTGTTTATATATATATATATAAATAAAGCAAAAATTTTCAGCAGAATTTATATGCTATTTAATATCCAGCAGTACTGCCATTACAACAGTATGGATTCTAACAGACACCCACACCCATGACTCTCTTTTATAAGAGGGCTAGCCCTGAAAATCCTTTTGCATTTTCGATGTGGGATTCAGGTTCTCTCTTTCCTGTGCATAACATTCCGCATTTCCGATGTGAGATTCTGTTTCAAGTGCGTGACTTTGAAAGACTATAAAATACAAACTATAAGATAAATATAAATGAAACTTAAAAAATGGATTAAACATATAAGAAATTGATGAAAATAAAAAGAATTTCATAAAAAATGTTGATGAATAATAATTTATAAGCTTTCAAAGCCACCAACTTGAAACTTAAAAATGTTTCAAATACATGTCCTTGAAAGACTATAAAATAAAAACTATAAGACCAATATGAATGAAACTTAAAACATGGATTAAACATATAACAAATAGTTGAAAATAAAAAGAATTTTGTAAAAAATGTTGATGCAAAATAATTTATAAGCTTTCAAAACCACCAATTTGAAACTTAAAAACGTTTCCAGTACGTGGCTTTGAAAACCTATAAAATAAAAACTATAAGACCAATATAAATTAAAATTAAAACATGAATTAGACATATAATAAATATTTAATGATTAATTAGTTAATTATTAATATAATTATTAATTAGTTAATAATTAGTTAATTAGTAATATAATTATTAATTATATAATAATTAATTAGTTAATTTGTCATATAATTATTAATTACATAATAATTAATTAGTTAATTAGTAATATAATTATTAATTATACAATAATTAAGTATTTAGTAAGTAATACAATTATTAATTATATAATAATTCATTAGTTAATTAGTAAATTAGTTATATAATAAATAATTATAATTATTCATTACAATTATTAGTTATTAATTATTAATAATTAATTATATAATAATTAACTAGTTAATTAGTAATATAATTATTAATTATATAATAATTAACTAATTAATTATTATATAAATAATTTTTAATAATTAATAATTATATTGGTAATTAACTAATTAATTATTATATAATTAATAATTACTAATTATAATTAATAATTATACTACTAATTATAATTCATAATTATATTGCTAATTATAATTAATAATTACATTACTAATTAACTAATTCTTTATTATATAATTAATAATTCTATTACTAATTAATAAATTAATTATTATATAATTAACAATTAAAAATTAAAAATTATAATGAATAATTATAATAAATAATTATATTACTAATTAACTAATTAATTATTATATAATTAATAATTACAAATTATAATTAGTAATTATATTACTAATTATAATTAATAATTATATTACTAATTAACTAATTAATTACTGTATAATTAATAATTAATAATTATAATTAATAATTATAATTAATAATTATAATTAATAATTATATTATTAATTAATTATTGTACAATTAATACTTATGTTACTAATTAAATAATTAATTTTATATAATTAATAATTAATAATTAATAAATAATAACTAATATTTATAATGAATAATTATAATAAATAATTATAATTACTAATTATATTACAAATTAATTAATTAATTATTTTATAATTAATAATTATATTAAAAAATAACTAATTAATTATTTTATAATAAATAATTAATAGTTATAATTAATAATTATATTACAAATTAACTAATGAATTATTATATAATTAATAATTAATAATTAATAATTAATAATTATAATGAATAATTATAATTAATTGTTATATTACTAATTAACTAATTAATTATCAATTAATAATTATATTACTAATTAACTAATTAATTAACAAACAATTATATTACTTATTAACTAATTAATTATTATATATTAGTAAATAATAAATAATAAATAATAATTAATAATTATATTAATTATTAACTAATTAATAATTATATTACTAATTTACTAATTAATCATTAAATATTTCTTATTTGTTTAATCCATGTTTTAATTTTCATTTATATTGGTCTTATAGTTTTTATTTTATAGGTTTTTTAAGCCATGTACTAACGTTTTTAAGTTTCAAGTTTGTGGTTTTGAAAGCTTATAAATTATTTTTCGTCAACATTTTTTTCAAAATTATTTTTATTTTAAACTATTTCTTATATATTTAATCCATGTTTTAAGTTTCATTCATATTTGTCTTATAGTTTTTATTTTATAGCCTTTCAAAGACACGTATTTGAAACATTTTTAAGTTTCATGTTGATGGCTTTGAAAGGTTATAAATTATTATTCATCAACATTTTTTATGAAATTCTTTTTATTTTCAACAATTTCTTATATGTTTAATACATATTTTAAGTTTCATTTATATTGGTCTTATAATTTGTATTTTATAGTCTTTCAAAGTGACATACTTGAAACAGAATCCCACATTGGAAATGCAGAATGTTCTACACGGGAAAGAGAGAACCTGAATCCCACATCGAAAATGCAGAACAATTTCTAGGGCTAGCCCTCTTATGAAAGAGAGCCCTGGGTGAGGGTGTCTATCAGAATCCAAACTGCTGTAACAGTAGAACTGCTGGATATTAAATAGCAGATAAATTCTGTTGATTTTTTTTGTTTTATTTATATATATATATAAACAAAACAAAACAAAAAATAAAAATAAAAATAAAATTACAATTAAAACTTTCTGTAGGATGCGTAAATGGGGTTCACGCATCCTTCATAAAGTTTACAAAGGATGCGTGAACCCCATTCACGCTTCCTGGTGAGGATAGATGTGTAAACGGGCTTCACACATCTTTAATCCCGACTGCGTAGGATGCGTGAACCCCGTTCACGCATCTCTCCGTGCCTAAGATGCGTGAATGACATTCATGCATCTTGATACCCATTTTTATAAATATTCATCACCCTACCCCTTTTATATAAAAAAATTAAAAAAACACATTTATATGAAAAACCCGACCTTACCTCTGAGCACCGATCCAAATTTCTAAATATGAAGAACCAAAGATCTAGATTAGATATGCCTCCACACTGAAGATGAATAATGTATACACCAGACACCGAGGCTCCGCTAATCAGATCCACCGAACCGGATGACCGCCATCTGAGGAAATAGAAGAAAACCCAGCCACCGAGCTTATGCGTAGCCAAATACATAATCTCAGCCAAAGTGATGATACATGTCCACCTATGATGAACACCATTGGGATGAATAAGCTCAAGCATCATCAAATGATGTCACCCTGTTGCATGAACTAGACCACCTGGAGTCTGCTGTAGAAAATTCCCTTTGATCCCTAATTGATGAAGAAAGTCAACACCAGATTCACTATTTACAAGATTGCCTAAGATTCGAGAAGAGATCCAACTATACACCAGTGATGATGAATTCCCATCGGGCCGAGCTTGATGCACTCAAGCCCCGCCACTTCCATTGATGAAGATCCATTATTGGCCATGACCACCTGTTGCAGATGAGCCCTCACCAGATGAATCCCCCAATGCCACCTATTGAAAACGAATCTCATTCCCACCAAATACTGATATAAAAGACCATTTTCAATAAATACCTTGTCGAATAAGTTTGGTCAAGGAATTCATTTGATGATGGGAAGTGGGGAATTGAAATTTGATATGTTTTTTATGAAGTTGAACATGAAATCCCTAAATTAAGATAGGACCTTGAATCCATGAAATTGGTTAAAGACAATTCGATTGAAGTTTAATTTTAAGTGGTTAGATGGTTGAATTTTTTTTGTCTGCAGATTTGAAGAATATGATAGGCTTATGATATCCCCAAGGATACATATGTGTTAATATGTGAGTATACACACAAGGTGATCTATATTTCCCATATGAAGGTCAAAATCAGGATGTTTGTGTTTAGGATCGACCCAAGGGCGAGCCCCCCGAGACCGAGGGATATGGAAACAAGGGAGATGGGGAAACTAATACCCCTCTTCCTCTCCCATTCTCTCCAATTAAAATCATGAATCTTTACTGATTTTCATTTATATGAACTTGAAGATTCAAATTTATTGGGAAAATGATTGTCTTAATTGGAAAGAAATGTCTTCTCATTTGGCTTCGATATTGGAAAATTTAAATTGAGGTTAATGGGGATTGGGAAAATCATATTGATGCAATGGATTTACTGAATTGATTTGTTAGGGTTTGAATATGTATGGTTGGTTATCAGTTTGTATTGGTGACTTCAAATCTTGTTAGAGTAGAGGTTGTTGTTCTGTGAATTACAAAGTCCGACAAGGTGGTGAACTGACAAAAATTCACGAAGACACAAGGAATATATCTAGTGGGGGAGACGATGGAGAATATTGATTGGTGCGATGCGTGTGCGGCCATACCCATCAACATCTTCCAAGAATAATGCACTTACCTAGTTTGTTTAATATCAGATTGAATATTCATTGGTTAAAATCATGTACGCTAAAATACCCACCTGTTTACTTTTAGACCACTATTACAAGTTGATTTAATGTGATATGTTTGGTAAAGAGAATTTATTGAATGATGAATCCATGATTGTTGGATATACTCATGATCTGTAATTATAACATGAAATATTGTCCTTAGATTATTTTCTCAATTGCTGGTGGGTTAGAAAATTATAGATTTCTTTATGCTAAATTCGATGTTGAACTGATTGAAAAAGCTATTAACCTTTTTCTCCAGAATGATTCTTATGATTTTGTGAATCAGGGGAAGCTTCAAAGATCACTATTGCTTAGCCTAGAGATTTATTCTCATGATTCTAGTATTCCCGATGATGAAATTAATTCTTTCAACCATATTTTACTTATAGGTGTTGAATGAACCAACCAAGCTTAACTTTAGGAAATGGAAATGGGGATGATACTCTAGTATTTAATTCAATAAAAGGACAACAACTTAGTTCTTCGTTGAAAGAAGAAAATTTCAGGAGAGTAATATATTCTTATTGTTTTCATACAGTTTATTAGAGCTTATACAGTTAAAATTAATATTGTGTTTAGTACTCATTTTTTATGTTGGTTAACTTAGTGAAGTGTCTATTTGAAATTTTTAGATGGTCTAGTTGGTGTAGTCTTGATTTTTATGCCAGTTTTTCTATATGATTTTCTTTCCATTTTTGTCTTTATGTGTTCTGAGATAGTAGTTTTCATGCTTGGATTTTTGGTCATGTTTTGTTGATAGTTTTTCTAAAATATACTTATTGACTTGTTTATCTGAGTTATTGGTATTATGGTTGTGTTCTATCTTAAGCGATACTTCACATGATTTTGATTTTATTTTAATGTTCTTTTGAGATTAAACTGAATCAAGATTTTCTCTCTGAATCTGCCTTTACAAGTGTTTAGTGTTCAACCTTTGTCATTAAAATAATGTTTTTTTGAACCTTCATCCTTTAGAACTGTGGGTGCACCTGGAAGCACAACTTCAAATATAATTTCTTTTGGTGTATATTTGTCTCTTTCAATGGATGTTGGAGCTCATCTTGTAGTTGAGCCTCCTCCTGATGGGAAAATTATACATCATACTAGTCTTAAAGAGGGTTTACACTATTTTGAGCTCTATGGATTATATTTTCAAAGCCTGATGATAGGTTCATCTTTTTAGAATTCTAGTTCCTATAACATAACCCACTACTATTAGAAGTCTCCCTCCTCAAGTTGGAAAACTACTGCAATCAATCCCTGGCTACTATTCGGATTTTTTTGGATTCTCTTTCCCATTTAATTTCCAACATGGTTTCATTCCTTTATTAGCATAAAATTATTGTAATTTATTTTTCAATACTTTGTTGTGTAGGTGATTTATAGTAAGAAAACATTTTGTTTCTTTCAAGATAGTGGTGGATGTTTTTGTTGACTCAACCAAGAGAACAAAGTTAAATTTTTTAAGGTATTTATTGTTTTTATACCTTTTTTTCCTGCTCAATTTATTAAACCTATGGCTTGAATTTTTTAGAATTTATTATTTTTTTGGTTTCAATTCATGCAGATATTTTTCTCTCATGTATGGATATGCTTTTTGATTATGTGTGGTTTAGATATTGGAGCTAAAGGGTGTGGAATAACCTCAACTTGTGGTTCCTCAATGGTACTAGAGATAACTTGGTTTGTTTCTTATAGTGGCCTAATTGGGGGGTAAAAAAGATCTTTTGTGGAAGTAACTATTATTCTATCATGATGGGTACAGGAGGATTGCAATCAAGATATAAAAGTACTAGAGGATTCTAGTCAAGAGGAGAAAAGGGTGGTGGGGGTGCGGTGGTGGAAACTATATAGATATATCTTGGGTTTTTGTGTTTTTATGGTCATATCAATAAACTTCAACTATGTATTAATTAATTTTATATTAAATTATATTATTAATATAATTCATGATTTTCTACGTTTGAACATGTGTGAAAATCATCTTCAGCTTGATAATTAAAACAATTATATTATATATAATAAATTAATAAATATAATAGGATATTTTAATAGTAATACAGATTTATAATTTTTATTTAAATTTAAATTATAAATAGATAATATAAATACAATATAGTGTTGTAATGGTGCTAAAATAAAAAATGTCAGAAAAATGAATTATAACTCATTCTTAGTAGGAAAGTTCAAGATCTATATCATTATGATCTGTCAAAGTGAAAGTTGACTGAGGACGTTGTAACCAACTCAAAAATATGATTGTTGGGAGATTATCTATAAATATGATGTCATTTGAAGAGCCGAGAGATGATTTATTCTCAACTCAATTCATCTAAATATTTCTCTATATGAACACCTCATTCCTAGTCTTTGTAATTTTTTAGAGTTGAAGTTTTAATGAATACTTGCAAGGATTGTATATTCCTTAGATCTATTTTCTTTTATAATCACATGTCTAATTTTGGTATTGATCAAAGGCTTCTGAGGTTAGGAAGATAGAGGTGAATACGATCCATCAGATCGAGGGATTATGTGGCTAGAAAGATAGAGGGGAGGATGATCATCATATCGAGGGCTTTCTTGGTCAAGAAAGATGGAACTGAATCTGACTATCATATTGAGAGATTCAATGGGTTTGGAAGATAGAGCTTAAATCGATCCATTGAATCAAGGGTTTTCTTGGTATAGAAAGCATACCTTATAAAAGGTATTAAAACTGTGGATATCTTTATTTAGAATTTCAGACTAACTTAACTCTTAAGAATAAAAAGTGAAATATTTTATAAGCTTAAAAGTTATTATTACTATTATAATATATTGTGTTACTTGTTTTGAAATTTATAATTTCCATTATGTACATGTATTAGAAAATTGTTTGTAATGAATCTTTCTAATATTAGTTTTATCAGACTAACTATGATACTGATAAATAAAAATGATTTAATCTGACAGTATTTAGATCTAATTGTAAGATATGATCATCATAAGAAGTCCGAGTCTAATCATTTTTACATAATAGGATTTATGTTTTTGTTTTTGTTTAATTTTTTAAACTACATTTCACCCTCCTCTTCTTTCCATTGTAAACTATTTTGATCAAATATTTCTTTCATAGAATTTTGTAGGCGGAACATTTCTCTCAGGTAACATTGATATATCTAAAGAGAATATTTGATCAAAACAACTATTTGACATTCCTTAATATAAGTTAATAGCCATAAATCTAGTAATAGTTTTAAATTTTCTTATCTTGCAATCGGGATATTAGGCATCCTTATAAAACTTCAGCAACTCAAAAAATTGAGATGGTTCTAACTAATGAGTTGAATCATCATTCTGATATTTTGGTTGTTGAAAAGATGGATCAATAAAGTCATTTACTAAAGTTTGAAACCAGGATGGATCTAAAACTAAATTATTTGTATCTTCTACTGAATTTCATTCACTATGTTGATATGGGAAAAAATAATCTTTCTGAAAACCAAAACATGATAGATGAACCCCAACACTGTCAAATGTTTCAAATCTTATCAAATCACATTTCTTACATGAACACTTAATTATCCCTTCTGAAACAGATTTTGGTTTTGATGACACAAATTATAAAAAAGTTTAAATACCCTTAATATACATAGGATTTATACTAGAACCATTAGGATTTCTACGTTGATTTATCCAATCGATATTTTTTAATAAAAAATGATGTTTACTTTCTTATTACATGTTTCTCTAAAAAATAGAAATAAAAAATAAAAAATATGTTTAATTTGATAGAAGGAAGGGATAATTTAAGGAAAAAAAGAAAAAAAAGAAAATTAAAAATTACTATAAATATTACCAAATAATGATAATTAATGGTAATTATAACTAAATATCAGAAATTATTACCAACTAAAAAAATAATAGTGAATAGAAATATTACATACTAATTATTATAGGCTAATACAAATTCTTAATAATTATTAAAAATTACTACTAGTTTTGGAAAATTTTGCTAACTATTACTAAATATCAATATTTATCAGTATTTACTACTAATTATTAACAAATATTATAAATTATTAAAAATTATTAATGATTATTTTCATTTATCGATAATTATTACCAATTATTAGTAATTATCACAAATTATCAATAAATGATAATAATCATCGATAAATGATAATAATCATAAATTATTGGTAATTATTGGTAATTATTGGTAATTATTGGTAATTATTGGTAATTATTAGTAATTATCAATAATTATTGGTAATTATTATTAATTATTACTAATTATTGGTAATTTTAATTAATTATTACCAACTATTACTTATTATTGGTAATTATTTTTAATTATTATTAATTATTACTAATTATTAATAATTTTCATTAATTATTACTAATTATTGGAAATTACTGATAATTATTTGTAATTATTTGTTACAACTAAAAAACCCCAAATACACCTGAAGTGTGGGGGGGGGGGGGTAGTTATGGTATAAAAAAATTCTTTTCCTTAACTAGATATAGTTGTTTTCACTATAGGTGAGATAATCAAATGGTCAAGAGGGGATGAATTGACATTTTCATAAAAATTAATGAATTATTAAAGCTAAAATAAATTATCATTGAAAATTAAAAACAAACACACATATTTTTATAGTATTTCATATTAAAGTGATCCTACATATTCTCTTCACACTCTCAACATGATAGTATGACACCCAGTAAATAGTGACATGACTTTTGCACACCAAGATTTACAACCTAATCATATAATTTGCACACCTAAAGTCCCAGCCCAAAACCTTTCGTATGAAGTGGAGTAAGAACTAACCTTGAATTTTTCTAGACTAAGGCATAACAGAATTCCTTTCCTTTTACCAGACCAAGGAACAATCACAAACCTTTCTTTTTTCTACCTGGAGGCATAACCCAATGTACCTTTTACATAGGTAGTATAAGCCAACATTATGGTATTGCTTTTATCAGAAAAAACATAAACAAAAAAATTATGCATATAAAAATAATAAGGAAATACTCCACCCTAGAAACCAAGATTTAAAATATGTAAATCTGAATGCTGAGGCACCAAGGATCATTTATACATCAAGGATGAATTACAATGAAGTATAGCCAAGAGTCACTACTACAGATCGCACGATATTCATCGCCAACCTTTATCAGTGCTAATAAAATCCCTAACAAAATGTATATTTTATAAAAAATATATCATTAAAAATAATATAATAATATACGAATATATTTATATTAATATAAATATGATTTATATAAGACTAAATATACATTTACACTTAATATATAAGATATTTAGTGAAAATGAATCATATAATAATTAAAAAAACCCATATATTATTAAAAACCATATTTAATATAGAAATATATTTATATTAATGTATATATATATAATTTTCTTAAATATGATTTATATAATACTAAATAAGTATCTATAAGTAATATTTAATATAGAAATATATTTATATTAATAAGTCATATATTTAGTGATAAATGGTTTATAAGTTAATTAAAAATTTATATTAATTAAAAATATTGACTAATTAATATTAATACACTTTTAATAACATTTTGTTCTCTCAATGTCATTTATTTTTCAATTTGACATATATATCGAATAATAAATATTTAATTACTATTTAAAAAAGCCACTAAATATGTTACACTTAATGTTTAAAATAATAAGTTCACACATACATACACAAAATTAATTCAATTTTATAGAGATAAACATAAATAAATAATAAATTATTAATATTATCATTTTATATTTTTATCTATTAATATTAAAATTTAACATATAATATTTTAAATTATTAAATTTTATTCATTTTTTATATTTTTATTTAATATATGTTTTCTATTAATTTTTAATATATATATATATATATATATTAAATTTATCCATTATTATCATTATTTATTTCATTAATACTTTTTTAAATACTTTTTCAATTTTTTCATTTTTCATTTTTATTTTTTTTAATTTTATTCATTATTTATTATTTATTTATATTTATTGATTAGCATTTAATGTTTTTAATATAGTTTTAATTTACATAATTAATATATTTAATAATTTTCATTTTATTATATATTCATTTTTATTTATATTTAAATTTTTATAATTAATAACTCATATTCTTTTTTTTAGTATTTTTTCCATCCATTCATCTTTTAATTAAATTTAATTCATTTTTAAAATTAGTTCATTTAATATTATTTTTTCATTAATAATATTAAGTGTTTTTCTTAACTTTTGTTTTTATTATAATTTATTCATTTTTAATATTTATTCGTTTAATGTTTTTTTTAATTTATTCATTATTAATTTTTTATTCTTAATTATTCATTAATATATTTAATATTTTCAATATAGAAATATACTAATTGATATATATATATATATATCAATATATATGATATTTTCTTAAATATGATTTATATAATACAAAATACGTATTTACATTTAACAAATCATATATTTAGTGAATTTTTTTTATAATTAAAATTTAATATTAATTAAAAATATTGACTAATTAGTATTGAGTAATGAATGTATAATAAAATGTCATCTGTTTTTTCTGTTTAACATATATAAAGTTTTTGTTGCATTAATTTTACACACACATATACGCAATTAATGCAATTTTTTAATAAAAACAAACATTTTTTATAAAAACAAACATACAAGAACACACATCATATTTCTATACTTTATTGATTTTTAATATTCGTTTTAGAATTTTATTTATTAACAAAATATATTTAATATATATTATCTTTTTAATGAGTAAATTTTATTCATTTTTTATATTTCTATTCAATATATAATATTTATTACTGTTTAGTATTTTTTTCTAATTTATTCATTTTTAATTTTATTTATTCATTAATAATCTTATTTTTTTAAATTTATGGAACTATACAATGCATGGATGATCTGAATAGGCTCCTTATTACAGATTATGTTTGTAACAACCCCTACCCCAGTAGCCTAGAGCCAGTCCCTCACTTTATTACATTGACATAGATATAAGATTTGAATCCCAAATGATTGATCAGTTTAGCAGTTTTGGAATACAGATTACATACTTGAAACTTACATTACAATTGAAACTATAAAATACAATATAAAAAATCCTTGAAGAAAGACATTATTCTCATATCTTAAACCTGCATATCAGTCATAATACAAATCTTGGCATCCTGGGAAAAAATAAAACATAAGAAAGGGGAGAGCTGAGATGCTCAGTAAGGGTAAGCATATAACAAAAGCTATTATGAATAAATAAACATAAACCTTAAGGCAAGGTGTATAACCGAAACACAATCCATTTAAACATAATATTGAGCATAATATGGAAAGAATAAATGAAAATCAAATAATTCAATCTAATAAAATCACATGGTTATTCTACCAATCAAATTATCACATGGAATATCAACAATTGATCACATAATGAGGGAATTCATAATGCCAGACATCATAAACATACCATCAAGGCTTCGGCCAAGACACCATACACAAATGAGTAAGACATCAACCAATACCCAAATTAGTTTGTCTCATGAGACCTAACGATGCATTGAGGGTCTATAGCAGGTCCTTCCCATCACTTATTAATTCCAATTCATTCCTCATATGAAAAGGGTGAAGCATAAACAACATAAATATTCGTATTGAAAAACTAGCATACTAAATGCATATACTTCAATCATAAATCATGAATGGTATCAAAATAGCATATCCACATTCAAATTGATCATAAACCCTTCTATAAAAATGGTAGATGATATCATAAGAGATCTACCTCAATCAACCATAAGACCCAAAAAAGGACGTTGACATAGATTAAAATACTCTAATAAAATTATTAAAATTTCTTGAGATAAATCACCTTTTTACTTTGAAATCATTTATTTAAAAGGGAACACTATTTTAAAAGAATTTTTCTTCATTGAAAATAATCTTGTAAAATTTTAAAGGAATCTTAAATACATTAATGTTTCATGATGGTAAAAAAATTCACTCATGCCATATGAGTTAAAAAAAACATTCATTCTTTATTTTTTTGAAAACTTCATAAAGTACCTTGTTTGGAAAATGAAAAAAATATTTCTTTCAAACTATTTTATAAAAAGTATAACATGGTTAAAAAATAATTATAAAATATTTAGGATAATAGTAAAAATATTTTGGAAAACATTTTTCAGAAACATAGACACGAATGATAAATATTCCCCAATATATACTTATGTATAAACAATCTCGAATAATAATGAGATCATGAAATTAACCCTTACCTCGAACTTTTCATTAGTTGAATATGGTTTAATCTACAGTATATTGCTTTAATTAATTTTATTAATTTATACTAGAACCATATCCATATTTATGATATCATATATGATCCTCCAATATCATTTTGTCAATAATATTTCATTATTACCCATGTTTTGAGTGTTAACTACATTATTTTCCTATGCATGTTTTGTCATGTAAGTTTTGTTTCTTATGAATATGATATATTTATTTCATATAAAAAATTATATTAAGTTCATAGATATCATATTTACTCATTATATACATTTTATAATCATTCATTAATGGTTAACATGGAAAATAAATCATATCCTATCGTAGAAACGGTAGGCCATACACATACACGAGCGACAATATCATTACCTTAATGGTGAAAGAGTATGTAATTGGATGGTATATTAATTATAAATTATAAATATAATGTCATATTTATTATTTATATCCAGTATATATATAATTATTCCTATCCAAATAAAGTGGTGAAGAAAAAAAATTACACCACGGTGTGGAGACGATAAGCTATACGTACACACACATGATAATTTTTTTTGTAGGATGGATAAAAGTTGGAAAATGGATGTCCCATAATCATAATAAAATATAATTATTTTTAAGATACTATATTTATTACTTTATCATGTAAATAACTCCTGAAGATGGAGTTGAAGAAGAAATGAACTTGGATGAGTTAGTAAAAACACTTACCTATTCTTTGGCAGACTCCCATTAGATCTCTTCTCAAGGGATCTAGGTTTGGTATTTTTGGAAGAAAAGGAACTCCATAACTTGTATAAGGATGTTGGGAGGATAAATTGGCAGGGTTTGGTTGTTCTATAAGGCTTAAAGTTGTATGAAGAAGTAAGCAAGGAGTTTCCCTTTTATAATTGAGGTGAGGGGCATTTTTGGAAAATCTCAAAATATTAAATTAAAATAAATTAATTTTCAATTAAAAATGGATACAAAGTGAGTTATTTATAATATAACATGGTTATGGGTCTAAATAATCTCAACCAATGTTTTTTATATAAGTTTAGGTTATATTATTACCCTTATCTTTTGTCTTTAACCCTTATTTAATCTCTTTAACTATTACTGTGACAACATGTGTTTTTATTCTTTAAGGGTAAATATAGTTACTCAAAAATACCAAAAGAAACATAAATGGATCATTGATAAATATTTAAATTCATCCCAATAATTTGGATTAATTTTATATTTTTATGAATATTATATCATTTAATAAAATATAATTTTATTTAAAATATCATTAGTGTCAATTTTGACATTATTAATTACTTACTTTTTACTATTATCATAAAAATATGATAAATTTGAACCAAAAACTTTAATACATCCATAATATGTAAAGTTTATCTAGAAGTTTTTTTGGAAAATATTGATTATATCAAATTATATTTATTTTAATATTTTTAATAACATTTATTTGATATGTCTATTAATTAAACAATTATTACATCATCCTTATGCAAGCCTTTAATTTAAATATTTATTCCTTAAAAACTAAAAATAATTTATAATTATGAATATAAACATTTTATATTTTAGTTTACTATTTAAATTCTAATATAAGTTTTGTAAAAGCCTATATTAAAAATTATATAGTTATTAAAGATATGATTATGAAATCTTTAACTTTTCTTTAAATAAAATATAATAAATGTCATACTCTCATCCAAGTGGATTTAAAAAGTTATAATATCATCCCAAGTATGATTTATATTGAAACCCACTCATCCAAATAAATTTGGACAAGATTTAGGGTAATTTTATAACATTTATAATATTATTTTTTCCTTTAATTACTTAATTTATCTTCAACCCAGTTAACAAAAAAATCACTAAAGTTACTATTTATAATGTCCAAAAATAAAATAAACATATTTACATAATTTAGACTCATTGATTTTAAATATTTTATCCATTTTTCAAGATTAAAATCACATAAGTTTTAGTAATTAATTTAAAATTAATATTGTTGACAGAACGAGAAAAAGAGTTTTTAAAGTGAAAACATTCGAAAGATTGAAATATTTTTATATCCAAATTCAATGTTAAAATGATTTTAATGACCTAAATTAGATTAAATAATAAAAAAATTAATCTAATTACACTTTAAAACAAAATAAAAATTTAATTTAACATTATAAATTATTTAGATGAAAAAAATATTTTCAATTAAAATGTAATATCTTATTACTATTCTTTAAAACATGAAACTTATTAGAAAAATACAAAAAAATCAACCAAAATAAAATTTTATATTCTGATTTAAAATAAGAAGTTTATCTTAAGAATATCAATATTTTTGGATAAATTTAAAAACATTTTTTGAATATGTAAAATATATATTTCATTAATATATTTCTTTAATAGTTATTAACTTAATTTATAATGATAAAATGAAATTATGGGCATAGAAATAGTTTTATAATAAAAAACATGGTTTATATTTAATTGGTTTTTATTTTCATTTCTAATTAATTGGTAACCAATGAATTAATTTTATAATCATTTGTAAACTAAATTTTCTTAATTTAGTTAATCTATTCACAACCACCAACTAACGACTAGTGTTAAAATAATAACATTTCATAGTATATCATGGTTCGTTTAAGCTCAGTGTTGCATGAAAAGTAATATATCGAAGAAATTAAATTTATTTTAAAAATAGACACATCATAAAATATTGGGGTGTTACATTATCCCCTCCTTCAATAAATTATATCCTCACAATTTAAAATTTCACTTAAAAAATCAAATTTTGATACTTGAAAATTCCTTTGTGGGAAACCCACATCAGAAATAGGGTTAGTAAAACATCTACTCAATAAGATGAAAATAGAAATGTGAATGTCACCACAAAATTAGACTTTCAAATCGGAGAACATTAGTGGGAAATTAAAATATGGACATATAATATGAATCTAACTATCAAGTTTTTATGGAGAGTAATATATAACATGGTCATTATAATGTTAACAATCACAATACCATAAATTTGTGATCTGTTAAAAGACCATTGATTTCTCATAATGAAAAGTAAATGGATAACATTTTTTTATAAAATGCTTTTAATAGAGTTGAATGATTATTTTACTTTTTAGATAAAAACTTACTTGATTTCTTTCCATGTCATAATCATAATATCATCCTTTGGTTGTGCTTTGATTTATTTTCACTTCACCCCTTACACTAGTAAATGAATGTTCAAAATGATTTTTTCACGCATGAAGCACTTTTATGAATCATAAGATCCACATGTCATTCCTTCATCTTTTAAATTTTTAATGAAACCCAAATGGTTTACATAGGTTACCTAATATGATAAATCATACTTTAAACTCAAAAAATAATATCCAATTTTCAACCCAATCCATTCTAACATTAGGACTTATCCAAAATACATCTCTCCAAATTGAAAGTACAAAATTTATAAGGAATATCACTAAATTTCAAAAATAAAATTAACATAAGATTTTCCCCAAAGAACATATTATAGATATTTTCTTCATGTACCAAATATATGAATACCTTAATAAACTTAAAACCTTAATAAAAACATGCATGCTTACAAATCCATAAAGAAGAAGTACTATAGTGAAATACTTATATATCTCATGATTCTTATAACCAGAATAAAACAATGCATGAATATAAAAACATAGGTACATTAATTATTCTACTTCCATTATAGTAATATCATAATATTGATCTTGATCCTTTTTCTTTTTCTAATCTATATTTCCTTGATGGTTGGTACATTTGTTTGCATAATTTCCAATATCATTATAGTTGAACCATTCCAAATTTATAGTTTCTTTCTTTCCATTACAATCACGAACCTGATGAACTTTCTCTCCACACTTGTAACAAAATCCAATTCCCTTTAGGAATGTACTGGGGTGTTTCTTCCCACAATTATCACATGTGGGAAAATACTTCTGTCCATTTTACCTTTATCTGTTTCTTGCTCTATCATTCTCTTCTTCTCTTTCTTTATCTTAAATTCATATGACTTATAGAATTCTTTCTATGTCTTGATAACATATGAGAATATATCTTCATATGATGAGAAAGTTTGGGAGACCAGTTCCCTTTGTAGGAAAGGGTTTAAACCATCAAAGAAACAATCAATCATACTCCTTGGGTTGCATATGTATTCCACAACATGCCTTGATAATCTAGTAAAGTTAGATTTATACTGAGCAACATTTTCATCCTCCTTTTTTCTTAGACTTAATAATTTTCTCTCCATATCCTCTTACTATTCACGAAGGAAAAACATTTCCACAAAAATTTCCTTAAAATCATTCCATCATGTGTTTTCTATTTATTCCTCCCCCTTCATATTTTTAATCAATGGCCACCATTGATCCACATATTCTGAGATATGATAAACTGCCATGATAACCTTCTCCCTTTCATTACTTCCCAAATCGAGGAATATCTTTTCAAAGGAACTTATCCACTTCTCAAATACAAATGGATCTATAGTCCCATTGAATGATGAAGTTTATTATCTCATGAAGCAGTTTAACATTATTCTTCCATGTTGTTGATTAGGCCTCTATATATGGGTAAGATTATTGTTCATAACTTGAGTCAGTTGTCCCAGTATGGTTATAAGTTGTTCAGCACAAGTTGTATCTCTAGCTCCAATATCATTATCTTTCATATGAGGGAAATATCTACATGGATTACGAGCATTAATACAATTTCCATTACTTCTGCTAGACACTATTTATAAAAAATGGAATACAATATATTAGATAATAAAAGTATGAAACATAATGTATAATATCATAACTAGTTAATTATATAACCTAAATTAAAAATTTAGGTACAACTAATCTAAAAATCATAATCTAATTTTATTTGGATATATTTAAAAATTATATCATAGGGTTTCATTTTCTAATCTATGCTTTCCTAAATCTAGTTCCCAAGGTTTCTACTAAACTTTATCTAATACCAACTATAATGACCCTAACCCCTTAAGCCCAGAGATATTGCCTCACTTTATTAAATTTGTATAGATACAAGATTCAAATCCCAAAGAACCGACCAATTTAGTAGTTTTAGAAACTAGATTACATACTTGAAACATACATTACACTTAAAATTATAAAATAAAACATAGAAAATTATTTTATAATGTCATTATTATCCTATATTAACCCTGTATATCAGTCATAATACAAATTTTGGAATCTTGGTAAAAAATAAAACATAAAAAATAAAACATAAGAAAAGGGTGAGCTCAGATACTCAGTAAGGGTAAGTGTATAGAGAAAACTACTATGAATAAATATACATAAACCTTAAGGAAATATGTATAACTGAAACACAATCCATTTAAACATATTCTTGAGCATAATATGGAATGAATAAATGAAAATAAAATAGTGAAATCTAAAAAAATCACATGGATATTATAATAATTGAATAATATCATGGAATATCAATAAACAACATCATAATGAGGGAATTCATAATGTCAGACATCATAAACATACCGTCAAGGCTTCAGCCAAGACACCATATATAAATGGGTAAGAAATAATCCAATACCCAAACTGGTTTGTCTCAAGAGACCCACCGATTCATCGAGGGGCTATAACAGGCTCCTCCCATGAATTACTAATTTTAATTCATTCCTCATATGAAAAGGGTGAAACATAAACAACATAAATATTTATATCAAAAAATTAGTATACGAAATGTGAATACTTCAACCAAAAACCATGAATGGTATCAAAATAGAACATCCATAGTCAAAATGATCATAAAACCTTCAATAAAATATGGTATATGGTATCATAATAGATAAAAATAAATCAAAAATAAGATCTAACAAATTATGTTGATATAGATTAAAATATTCTAATAAATTAATTTAAAATTTCTTGAGACAAATACCCCTTTTTTACTTTAAAATCATTTATTTAAAAGACCGTACATTTTTAAAAGAAAACATTTTCATTGAAAATAATCTTGAAAAATTTCAAAGTAAGTTTAAATACATTAAGGTGTCATGATGATAAAAAAATCCACTCATTCCATATAAGTTAAAAACACATTCCTTTTTTATTTTTGTCAAAAAATCCATAAAGTATCTCATTGAGAAAATGACAAGGATTCCTTTCAACTTATTTTATAAAAACTATAACATGGGTAGAAAATAATTTAAACTTATGTAAAATAGTGGTAAAAATATTTTAGATTTTTTTAATAAATGTGGAAAAGGATGATAAATATTCCCCAGTAGATACTTATGTATAAACAATCCCGAATAATAATGAGATCGTGAAATTAACCCTTACCTTGAACTTTCCTTCAGTTGAAAGTTAATTAACCTCATTTATAATTGTTTAAAGAATGTTTTTAATTTATACTATAACCATAACCATATTTATGACATCATATATGATCTTATTATATCTTTTTGGTAATATTATTTTGTTATTACCCTTGTTTTGGGTGTTAACTACTTCATTTTCCTATGCATGTTTTGTCATGTAAGTCATGTTTTGTTAGGTCCACTAGGCTAGATACCCTGAGAGGGGGGTGAATCAAGGTATAAAAAATTAAAACAACTGCCCCTTTTGATCTTGTTTTTTGTTAGAACAAAACCCACTTCTCTCTCTTCTTCCCATTGCAGAGTATGAATTAATCTTAAATCATGCACATGACATAACAATTTTACTTGGTTCACCCTCACTGGGCTACATCCAAGGAGCATACATCGGCGATGTGGCGATGTACCAAATCCACTATAAGTGCACTGCTATTTACAAGTTCAAAGAAGACTCACTATCCCTCCTGGTTTACAACAATTCACAATTTGAGAACGCACTGCTCTATCAACTGAAGTGAGCTCACTACTTCTTTAGAAGATCCAATCACAGTTTATAGACCTTTAGGTCTCTTCATTGTCACTGAATGACTCATCCTCCATTGTATATATATGATCTATTGAAGTCCAAATTTCATCCACTGATGAATACCCCTCTGCCACTGATCGTTAGGAAACACACTTTGGAAATACCTTCACAAAGCACCCTACTTCGCGAAGCTCCCAATTTCATGAAGCTCAAACAAGTCTTCGCGAAGTTCCTGCCTGTTTGAAAAACACACAACTTCACATAGCTCACTACCTTGAATAGTACACTACTTTGTGGAGATCAGACATTCACAAAGCTAAATCCTTCACAAAGCTTAGTCCGTCGTAGAGCTCAAGTCATCGCAGAGTGACTTCCTTTGCGGAGCTAAATTAGCCGCCACGAAGCTCCTTCTTTCACAAATCACACTTCCTTCATGAACCTCCTTCACGATTTCAGAGCAAAAACTTTTTCTTGGAAAAATCTCTACTTCTCTCAAGGGGTTCGAGGTCTATTTATAAACGATTCCATTGACCATCGAACCTTCTACATGAAGTTAGCGCCACGTCATCACAAATCACGAAGCTCCGAAATTTCTGCTGAAATTCTCTCTATATCACGAAGAACCATGAAATTTTTTGGATCACAGAGCTCATCATAATCGCGGAGCTTTTTTTCAATTCCTTTGCACCTTTTCTGCAAAGCTCCACTCGCAATTCCCTTTATTGCCACAATGCTCTTCAACCCTGCCGTTCGCGAAGCTCGTCGTAATCGCGAGGAACACCATCAACTTTCTTAATGTCTTCGAAAAATCCACATTAATATTACCATATTAGTTAAAATCATTCCTTCTACATATTTTGATGAGATCTTCAAGGAAATACATATTTTGCGATGCTCACCAAACTCAAAATTTTGGACCCCAAAAATTTAGCAAACACTGAAAAACAACGCCACCTTTTAGCTGTTCTTTTATTCCACCTCTAGATATTCTATTCTTTTTTCATGATTCTTTGTCAACATATATTATCAACAACATATCTATAACTTGAAAATTTACCATGGAAACCTTCATTGTCAATAAACACACACAACCCAAAAATTATGCAATGTTACCTTGAGGGATTTTTTCCCAACATGTTTCTTATGAATAAGATATATTTATTTCATATCAATAATTATATTAAGTTCATATATATAATATTTAATTATTATATAAATTTTTATAATCATTATTTAGTATTTAATATTGAAAATGAATCACATCACATTGTAGAGATGGTATGTCGTATGTACGCACGAGCGGTAATATCATTCTCTTAATAGTGAAAGAGTAAGAAATTGGTTGATATATTAATTATAAAGAGTAAATATAATGTCATATTTATTATTTATATCCATTATATCCATAATTATACCCATCCAAATAAAGTGGTGATGAAAAAAATTACACCACTGTGTGGAGATGGTAAGTTGTACGTACGCACACGCGATGCTTTCAATTTTCATAGGATGGATAAAAGATGGAAAATGGTTTTCCCATAATCATAAAAAAAATATCAGAATATATATGATAATGGATTTATTACTTTATCATGAAAAAACTCATGAATAGTAAGTAGAATAAGAACTGAACTTGGATGAGTTGGTAGAATCGCTTACCTATTCTCTAACGGACTCCCTTTAGATCTCTTCTCAAGGGATCTTGGGTTTGTATTTTTGGAAGACCAGGAACTCAAAGACATGGATAAGGATGTTGGGAGGATAAATAAGATGGGTTTTTTTAGCTATAAGGCTCAAAGTGGTGTGAATAAGTGAGGTAGGAGGTTACCTTTATAATTGAGGTGAGGGTCACTTTTGGAAACTCTCAAAATATTAAAATAAATAACTTAATTTTCAATTTTAAATGGATCCAAAGTGAGTTACTTAAAATATGAGATGCGTATGGGTATAATTACTCTCAAATAATAATTTTTATAGAAGTTTAGTTAATATTATTACCCTAATCTTTTAGCTTTAACCCTTATTTAATCCCTTTAACCCTTACCATAACAACATGTGTTTTATTCCTTAAGGGTTAATATTGTTACTCTAAAATACAAATAAACAGTAAATGGATCATTTATGACATATTTAACTTAATGCCAATTATATTTACTATTTTTATATTTTTATTAATTTTATATCATTTAATAAAATATTATTTATTTTAAAATATTATTAATGTCAATTTTGACACTATTCATTACTTGACTTTTTAAAAATATCATAAAAACATGATAAATTAAAAAAAAAGTTAATACATCCATAATATGTCAATGTAATCTATAAAATTATTGGATGACCTTAAATATATAAAATTTAATAATTTTAATATTTTTAATAACATTTATTTGATATGTATATTAATTAAACAATTACCTCAACATCATTGTGCAAGTATTTAATTTAAATTTTTCTTCCATAAAAATTAAATTTTTTTTCATGGTGAAGTTAAAAATCTTATATTTCAATTTTATTTTTGAAGTAGAATTTATCTTCTATATAACCCTATATTAAAAATGATATAGTTATTAAAGATATGAGTATGACATCTTTAACTTTTCTTTAAATAAAATATAATAAATATCATACTCTCATCCAAGTGGATTCAAAAGGTTATTATCACAGAAAAAAAGAAGATTTTGGTCTAAAACCACTCATAACATAAAATTTGGATAAGTGTTAGGCTTATTTTCTAATATTTATATTATAATTTTTACCTTTAATTACTCGATTTACCTTTAACCGTATTAATAAAAAAATCATTAAAGTTACTATTCATAATGTCCAAAAATAAAAGAAGCCTATTTACATAATTTGGATCCACTAATTAAAAATATTAAATCAAAATTTAAAGATTAAAAACAAAGAATTTGTAATAATTAATTTAAAATTAATCCTATTGATGGAACGAGAAAACAAGTTTTTAAAGTGAAAACATTCAAAAGAATAAAATGTTTTTATATCCAAATTCGATGTGAAATTGATTCCAATGCCCTAAATTGGATTAAATGATAAAAAAATTAATCTAATTACACTTTATAACCATTTTAAGATATAATTTAACCTTATAAATTTTTTAGATGAAAAATTTGTTTTAAATTAAAATGTAATATTTTATCACTATACATCAAAACATGAAACTTATCAAAAAAATAAAAAAAATTCAACAAAAGAAAATTTTTATATGACTATTTAAAATAATAATTTTATTTTTTATATATAAATTATAAAAGTGTTAAAAAATATTTAAAATAAGTGCACCATCAAAAGGCGGTAAAAATACCTTTAGAGAAATATAGCCTTTTAATGCTTAAAATTGGATTTATTATTATCTTAAGAATATATGAATTATTAGTTGAATTTAAAACATTTTTTTGAATATATAACATATATATTTCATTAATATCTTTCACTAATAGTTATTAATTTCATTTATTATGATAAAATGCAATTGTGGGCATAAAAATAGTTTTTTTAATAAAAACATATCATTTATATTCATTTTTTTTATTTTTATTTCAAATTAATTGGAAACCTATGAATTTATTTTTTAAAAATGTGTAAAATATATTTTCAATTTTTTTAATCCAATTCACAACTAAAAACTTAACAACTATTATTAAAATAATAATATTTAATAGTATATCACAGTTTGTTTAAGCTCGGTATTGCGTGTAACATACTATATCAAAGAAATTAAATTAATTTTAAAAAAAATCATATCATAAAATTTTGGGGTTTTAAAATGCTTTTCATACCTTTGTTTCTAGGAACTTAAACTCACCTAGATAACAAGTCCAATTTGATGGAGGGTCCTTTCAGTTAATCCCAAAATCTCATCCTGAAGGTCCTCTGAAGAATGGATGCTCACACTTTCTTATTCTTAGATCTCTCCCTTCTCCCAAAGATGTTTCTAGAATTTTTTGTACTACTTAGGTGAATGATAAGGCTCCTATAACTTGGTTTGAAATTTCTTAGGAGAGACAGTTAATCATTTACATATTCTCTTTTAATGATGCCTTATATAGAGGAATATCTGATAATCAGGATGGTGAAGAATCTGGTGAGATTCAGGCTATCATGGAGACAAATGCACTAGTAGAAGTGGATTGAAACTTTTGGTAGGGGTAGTGAATGATTTATTCAAATATACATTAATGGAAAGATAAATTTTAAGTTTCTACTTCTTTAAGGGCTAAGCAAAAAAAATTCTCTTTTGTACCTGTTATGGGGAAGGTTTATTCACGTAAACATTTGGTGTCTAATGAATTGAAATCTTAATTTACTATTCATGGACACAATAGAGATATTGTAGTAGATGGAATTTTGAAAATTATGGATATTTATAATGCATAATGTGGTACATAACCTCCTTTGGTTTGTGAAACAAGGCCTCAAAAATCTCATATGCTCCCCCTCGAACCAGTTCACAGAAGGGATCCCCCAAAAATTTATGCTTTTTCATTATTCATTATATATACCTAAATTCTCAAATCCTATGGCCAGTGGGTAGTTTAATCCTAACTATAGTATTTGGATAGCTTCATCTTTGGCTTATGGAAGGTATATTTATTTTGGAATTAATCCATCATGTACTGAAGGTTCCATGGATTCTACTCATATTGGTGTTAATCCATATGACTCTAGGTGCATTGAGGTGGTAGATTCTGAAAGAACCTATACTAGTGACATGCTATCTACTGGTGGAATTTGATCTGATACTCATATAGGATCTCTATATATTAAACAAAACCTCTTACTCCTGTTCAGGATAGTCTCAATAAAACTATTGAGGTTGTTCCCTTGGCACTGCACAGTGTAAAAGGGGATGGGAAATTTGTGGAATCACCTTGTAAGAATGAGGTGGATTCTGAGATTCCTTCTATTAGAGAAGAGCATGGGGATTCAAATGTGAATTATTGCATGATGAATAATACAAAACTGTCTTCTTTTTCTGATGTCTTGGACCGTAGACTATAGGTAAGGTATAAACCAAAAAAGAAGGTTTGTACTCATAATTCTTTTAAGTTTCTTGCTTCAGGACGTAGTAAGGATGATAGAAAAAATTATAATTTGGTACTTGGAGAAAATGAAGAGATGGATTTTGTTGA
Organism: Viscum album; assembly: GCA_963277665.1. Lineage (NCBI taxonomy): Eukaryota > Viridiplantae > Streptophyta > Magnoliopsida > Santalales > Viscaceae > Viscum > Viscum album. Next base: position 1,372,629,321 of record OY728129.1, on the reverse strand, counting down.
CATCGAACTTTCAGATGATGGAGGTGGACCATGGTTGTAGTTCAAAACATGTAGAAGAGGACGACATCCTCGTGGTTGGGGTGGATGCTCCTCTCACCACAGTATGATAACTCAATCTCGAGTGGCTCAAATGCCTACTTTTGGATTGTTTTTTCTTGGAATTTTTTATGTTCTTAATATTCCTCCTATGTACTTGTTTTTTATTCCATAAAGGGGCCCATGAGCCTCACCTTTCAAAAGAAAAACATATAACACATATTCACTTTTTTTTAATATTTTTGAAATATATAAATTTTTTAATTATTAAATTTCACCCTCTTTTAACATTCATTCATTTAATATTATTTAGTATTATTTATTATCTAATAAATTTATTTAGTATTATTTATTATCTAATAAATTTATTTCTTTTTAACTTTTTTTAATAATTTATTCAATTTTAATATTTATTCATTTAATATTTTTTTGTAATTTATTTATTTTTAATATTTATTTATATATATTTATTCATTCACATTTAATGTTTTTAATATGATGGTAATGAACATATTTAATATGTATTCATATTTATTTTCATATATTTTCCTTTTTAATTCTTTAATAGTTTATATAATTAATAACACTTAATTATTTTTTAATATTTTTGAAGTCTATTCATTTATAGTTATTAATTTTAATTCATTTATAACATTCATGCATTTAAGATTTTTTATTCATTAATAATGTTAATTATTTTTTACTTTTTTTTTATAATTTAGTCATTTATAATATATATATATATATATTCAATATTTTAGGATTTTATTTTAAATAGTTTTTATCAGTGATTAAAAAAACACTAAAAATATATGTTTTATCAATGCTAAAATAAAAAGTGTTGATAAAACCTATCTTTATTAGTGATAACTTTTAGCACTAATAAAGATATGTCTATTTGAGTACTACAAGTTAGCTCTGATAAAGATATATTTCATCAACTCCTTTTATTTTATTTTAGTGTAGATAAAACATATCTTTATTAACATTTTTTATAAAGTGTTGATAAAACACTTCTGGTATTTTTAAATACAACCCTAATAGATAACCCCACTCGCTTGCACCATTCAAGATCTCACATAACTGAACCTTTAACTCCAAACCACCTCAAACTTCTCAGATGAATTGAACCTTTCAAAAATAAAGGTATGTGATTCTTTCTACTTGTTTTTAGTCAATATCACATCGTTTCACATTTTTTAGTTCTTCTTTTCCCATGTACCATATGACCCATACTCCCTTTGGGATATGGATACTGTAGTGGCTTGCCTGTGTACCATACAACCAACATTTTCAATTTTCAAAGGGTTTGAATACTCAATGTTTGGGTGTTTTTAATTTTTCAAGTTTGGTAGTGGATCTTAACATATTATTGGAATAATTTCTTATGAATGTTTTTAGTTAACCATTTAAAAGTTTATTTGAAAATGAAAATGAAATTATGAAGTTAATTTTTTTTTCTTGAAAATTAACTAAAAAAAATTATCATAATGAAATCACATATATGTACTGTATTTATATCTTTATTTAATTTTTTGATACTATATCCATGTATAAAATATATATGGTCACACACATGAACATATGAAATATTTATTTTATATATTAATATATATATATATATATATATGGCATATATGTGGCTTGGGTTTTGGAATGATTGTGTATTTTGGCCCCGCACCAGTTCATTCTGATTTCATGTTTATATAGATTCCATAAGGATCGATATTATAGTTGGAGTGGCAATTGAGTGGTAAACCTCATAATCCTACATCCAAAAGACCCAGGTTTAAAACTGGGTAAAGTAAAATATCTGAGTTATTGTAGCAGATACAGTAAAAGTTACCAGATTGTACTGTTGCAGTTATTGTAACTTTAGAACTATTCACACAATTTTGGCCTACGACCCATAGATTTGGGCCTTTAGGCCATAGATACTCTAGGTCTCCTCAGACCTCCGGGCTATGGATTTTTGGGCCACATGTTCTTTGGTCCATGTAGCAGTCTGATCAAACCACACAGGAGGAGGCCCAAGATGAGAAATTAGAGAAAGTAGGAGCCACCTGAGTATAGCTAACTGAATTGAGAAAGAATAGAGGGTATGAAATCCACTATCAATACTAGTAATTATGTATCTCTTCATGGGGAAATGTTATCTGATTATCCATGTGAGGTGGAGGGCTAAGTGCCATCAAAGAAATATATGTTAGGGTGGGGTAGTTTTAGTGTAGTCAGGTCTTTGGGCCTTTGGGTCATATCCTATGCCATGTGCCTCTGAGAATATGGGTCATGTAAGGGTTCCCTCTCAACCTAGTTAAAAAGGGGGATTATTCAAAAAAAAAAAATTTAAGGCTTTCAGGCCATTCCAACATAAGGATTAATATAGGCCAACTGTATTCTAATAATTGAGTGTGCATGGAAATAAATTTTATTACCCTCAATCTAATTTTATCTCATATGTGTATTACACTTTCCATTATTTTTTATTTCTTCACATGGTATTAGAGTGTGAAAAGAGTATATTATTAACATGTTACCTAGTAGATACACACACACATATATATATCTATAAACATATTATTAACATGTGATTTATTCATATTATTAATATGATTTCCAAATGGTTTGGATAATATAAATATTTTTTACTTAATAATGAAATTTAGTTGTCCTATGTTTTCTCTCAAGGAGGTTTATTATTGAGTTCTTTGTCACTTAAAATATTAATTGGTTCAAAATAAAAATAATTGGATTTATTGAAAACAAATTTATTATATAATTTAAAATGGATATTTTTATTATAAAATGATTCTAGAAAATTGGTTTTTGAAGAATGAAAAACAAATTAAAGAGTGATAAAGGGTTAAAAATGGATGATTTTATACTTTAAGGAAATTAAGAGCTAGATTTAGTGTAGTGACCTTAAATATGTTCAGGATAAACATTCCCAAAATAGAGCATTCATACACTCAAATTTTAATACTTTGTTTACATATCAATGTATACATACATCATATGAATTCCTTATGAGTATTTATTTATTTTTTTACAAAATTAATATTATTTAACCATATAAGATGGATATGAATCAGAAATATATGGACGCTAATCGTATGATAAAGGCATATGAGGATGGAGTTAAATAGTTCATCAAGTTTGCAATAGATCATGTATACAACCCTTATTAAATATTGTGTCCATGATTGAATTGTTTTTATTCAAGAATAATTCATCCAAAATAGTTGGAAGAACATTTGATTTTTCAAGAAATAGATCAAAGCTATAAATGGTGTACTAATTATAGAGAGAAACTGAATGTACATTATAAGAAACCATCCTTAAACAATATATATTCTAGTTATTTTAAAACTAGACATCAATTTATTTTCCAAGATATATTTTAGGTTTAGAGTTTTAGAGAATTAAGAAAAACTCTTACATAGTAAACCCATATATTACAATTGGGAACCTATACGTAGTATCCATTTTTTTTCCATAAAACAAGAATTCCGTTCATGAAAAAATCTTTACAATTTTCCCATTGATATCATCCTTGTACCTACACTTTCTTAAAAACTATGAAAAACATTTTAAAACTTTGTATGAGCAAAAAAATTTCAGTAATACACATAAATAAAGGAAACTGTTAGCCCAATGAAACCCCATAAAAACATTTTCATGAAGACATACCTTTTCACCCTGAAAAAGGAATCATATTTTCAAAAATTACCATTATATTACCATTTGAAAATCAACTTATTTCCATGAAAACTCATTATAAATCATAAAAAATACAAGTAGGTAACTTGGGTTATCATTTTTCCATACCACTCTTACAAATGGAGTAACTAATATGGCTAACCTGCAACTCTGGAGTACCCAGTGCATTAGAGGTTATAATGTAACCACCTGTCCTTGGTTTATCATAGAGCTACCCATCATTGGTTAATAATTTAACTATCCGTCCTTAGTTTATCATGGAACCACCCATAATTATTTAATTACTTAACCACCCTTCATCAAAAATAATGGCCATGAACCATAATATAAACACAAATCATGAAAGAATTCATCATGAAAATCTCTTTTAAGAAAATAAACTTTCCATTTTGTAATCACACATTTTGAAAAACAACGCATGTATAATGGATTTTTTATTAGAAAGTAACTATATAATATTTTAAAGTAAGCTTCAAAATATTAAGGTGACATGATAGAGGAAAATTCTGTTCATTCAATATATATAATTAAAAATCATTCCTTTTGACTTTTGTAAAAAGACACTTCAAGAGAATATTTTTTAAATAAATTCCTCTAAGTAAAACCTTAAAAGATCACTTTTTGAAAACTTTTGATAGAAATTCAAAAGTTCAATTTTTAAAAAAATTCATGTCTGTATAAATATATTCAAAAAATTCATTTTAAAAATATGCACATGAAAGGGAAATATTTATAAATAAATCTTTAAAACATTTAAAAATAGGTTTTATAGTTAAAGAGACCGTTATCAATATCATGTAATTGAAGTGAGCGTTAATATATGAATATATTATATGTATATGCTAAAAATACATATAAAAGAAGTGGAAATACAACATGATATAATAAAGTCATTTCACATATAATCTTATCACAATATAATTAACAAAGTAAAAGGTTAACCCAAAGAATGGAAATTCGGTAAAGAATTCCCTTACCTCAAGTTTGACTTCATTAAAAGGTGTTCAAACCTCCTATATAATAGTTTAAAGGATATTCATATTTATAATACCTTATCTGATACTTTTATAACATCTTACCACTCATTCATTAATAATATTTTATTATTTTCATTGTTTTTGGTTCATTTGTTTCTTAGTTTAATGGTCCATTCATTTGTGTATAATTATGGATTTTATTTTCAAATGAAAATAATAAACCACAAGTGGAATGAAATGGTATAAATGAACTTCCATAAGTATAAATGGTCCCTTATTTCATTTTTTTCTAACATGAGTATGATACATTTTAAAAAATGTTAATGATAAATGTTTAGTTTATTTTGGCGGTTTTTTCGATCATCATGAACTAGTTTCATTTCATTTAATATTATGTATATATATTAGTTACAAAATATAAAATAAGTTATAATATACTTATTAAAATATAATTTAACCAAAATAATTTTTTTTATTACCAGTCTTGATGGTGTTAATGGAAATCGAATAATCATTATCCATGAAGACGATTAACTGCCATAATTTGTACAATGGTTTCATTTCTTTGAATAAGAGAAGATGAGGAAAGGAATGGATATAAGATATTACCTTAGAAAAATAAAATCACATTATATACAATATACTATAGTTGTTATGCATTTATGTATTAATGATTTGAGGATAAGGTAGATGAAGAAAATAAATTAAGAGAGGTGGTTTGAGAAAGTTACCTCTTGAATATCACCTCCTTAAAGGACCCCTTAAGGATATTAGAATTGGTATTTTTGTGAGAACAAAAGAATATTGATATGTTAAGAGTGTTTAGTATAGGTTTGGGTAAATATTTTAAGATATTCAAGGCTTGTGACTAGAAATGGGATGGTGAGGAGTGGTATTTATACTTGAGGATGGGTAGTTTCAAGTGATTAAATAATGATTATTTTATATTTAAAGACAAGAACATTTGGGTGGAGTAATTCCAGTTAATTTTATTGATAATTTTTAAAGGATGTTTAATATAAATAAACACATAAACCAACTATTTAATTTTATAATTTTTATGTATTTTAACCCTTTACCTTTTAACTTTTTCCAGTTTCATTATTTTACCTATATTATGGTATTTTTTTACCACGGTAACATTTTTATGCCTAAAAATGAAAATTAAATTACTAACTAATTTGGAACATATAATTAAAAACATGGAATACATTTTATAAAATTTAATTAAAATAATTGGAAAAATTATATTTAAAACAAAACCTGTAGACGTGACAAAAATGCAGGTTTTCAAGAAGTGTATTTTTCAAACAAAAGATGGTTTCATATTAAATCAGTGACTAATAATTATCATTATATGAAAATAAATTAAAATTTATTGATATATAATCTATAAGTTTTATTTAAAACATTCCCTATTATGTATTATTTTAATTAATTAAAAAGGATAAACATTATGTACTTTAAAACAGCTTTTAGAAAAATCCCATTTGTAAACCTAAAAATAAACTTATTCTAAAATATAATATAAATTTGATTCAAAATAATTTAAGTAGATTAAATATGACCAAATAACACTTATTTTAATTTAAACCATATTAGAAACATAATCATACTTTCAAATTGTTTAATTGATTGAAAAGAAATGACATTTCTACAAAAAAACGGTAATTTTAACTATTCACTGAAAACCCAATATTTTAAAAAAATACCAAAATTTAAGCCAAATTAAAACATGATATTTTTATTTCAAAAATGAATTTAAATTTATGAAATTAATTTTATAAAATTTCTAAAAATCAATTGTAATATTTAGTAATAAAATGCAAGAAAAACCAATTTTTGAAGAAAATATATTTTTTAAGAATAATATAACTTTACTAAAAAATTGATTGATTATTTAAAAATAATTTAATAATAATTTTGAAATGAGTATGACCATTATATATTTATTAATTTCATTAATACTATTCATTATTTCTAACTTAATGGCTAGGTTATAACATGCACATTTAAATAATAAGATTATGTAGTTTGTTTAAGATTGAAGTTATGTATCTTGTATGCTATCAAACATAGTCTTTTATTTTAAAAAAATATCAAGATGTTACATACATAATTTCTAGGATTATACTATGATTTATGTATCTTTTTATATGAATACTAGTGTAAATGATGATGGAAATTGTATGGAAGAAATGATAATGAAATTTAGAGAAGAATTTCAAGATTGTACAAAGTTGTCTGGGAAGTTAAATAACCTTGAAAAGAGACTATTTTATACTAATTATACTAAATATATAACAATTTCAGATATATTTAAGTAATATAATTTAAAAACTGATAGCGGATGGAACAACACCAGTTTTACAGAACTACTTAGTCTCCTAAAGATATACTACCAGAATAAAATGAGATACCTTATTGAACATATGATGATAATATATTTCTATCTTCAATGGGAATAATATTTGAAAAATATACATGTATGCATGAATGATTATATATTATTTCACAATAGCTATGAATCACACAAAAAATTCCCTAAGTGTGGTGCATATCGTTACAAGAAAGATGCATCAAGTCCTTTGAATTTTGTTTGGTACTTTCCTATCATTCAAATTTTTAGATGACTGTATGAATATTAGGAAACCAATAGAAAATTCACATGTCATATATATATAATGATTGAATATGGGAAACTATGTCACACAAGAGACTCTCTTTATTAAAAGAAAATTGATTATGAGTATTCTGAATTTGGAAATGATTAAAAAAACCCATCTTGTGTTATCTACATATGGAATAAATAATTATTTTATAAAAATTATTACTCATAGTATATGTATAGTTATGTTGGTAAATTATAACTTTACAATAAGGTTATTCATGTAGTAAAAATACATTATGTTGTCTCAGATTATATCTGGACTTAAACAACCTGATAATGATATTGATTTCTATTTGAATCCATTTATCAGAGATCTAAAATTTATGTGGGATACATGTGTTATATTATATGATGCTCATAGAAGTGAAGAGTTCATATTGGGAGTGTTGTTTCATGGGATGATAAATTAATTTCCTACTTATAGAAAATTTTTAGGATATAACATTAAAGGAATGTCAGGGTGTCCCCTTTTTGAAGAAGGTACACACTCTGTTAGGTTGAAACATTCCTTAAAGACTCTTTTTTAGGATATCAATTTTTTTTACCCTCAAGAGATATATACTGATCCTAGATGACATTATTCGATGAAAATACATAATAGTGTAAAACCCCATCTCCACTAATGGGTGATCAATTTTTTGAGAAAGAAAATATATTTACATTGATTTTAGTAAACCTTTTAAAAAACATTATGAAATTATGTTTGAAAAACAAAAAAAAATCTTTGAATTACCATTTTGGAATTGTTTTTACATAAAAAAATTTCTTGATGCCATGTACGTAGAAAAACAATTATGTGATAGTGTTGTTAGCATGTTACTAAATGTACCGGTCAAAACTAAAGTTGGAATTAAGTCTAGGTTGGACTTGATTGAAATGGGGATAAGAGAATATTCAGAACCTCTGATGGGTTAAATATGAATTTTTCTTCCTCAAATAGCTTACACGGTCTATATAAGAAAAATTTCAATTTTTCAAAATCATTAATGGTGTAATTTTTATATAGGGATATTCATAAAATATCAAGAATTTACTTTAAATGAATAATTTAAAGTTATAGGGTCTAAAATCACATGACTATAATGTTTTGATGAAATATTTAATGTTTTTAGATTTAGGTTGTATTTTCCCTAAAAATGTATCATATACATTAACCACAATTTTCTTATTTTTCAAAGCCATATGCAATAAATTTATATAATGGTCCACCTGATGGTTCACTTGGTTATAGAGATTCAACTATGTTTTCTTGTACATTATAGATAGACTTACCACATTGAATGGCATATATAGAATTTAAATGGGTTTGTAAATAATCAAATTTGGAAAAAAGATTTTATTGCAGATCAGTATGTTTTTGAATAAGACATTGAATTAGGTATCAATTACCTATTATTTTTTGATAGTATTGGTCTCCCAAAATCTTGTAATAGATGATTCCTTATGTGTGAATAGATTTCCAAAATAGATGTTTTTAAAATTACTATTATAGATTAGAAGATAACTAACCTTTACATTTTACATAATAGTGTAGATGTTTCTCTGTACATTTAATCCCACAAAGTAATTCTTAGACATTTGAATTAATCAAGGAATTAATGATGAATATAAAATACCCATAATACACAGTTTATAAGATGGTTCCAAGATCATATTTATAAGGAGTTATCTGAAAAATATGAATTCAATTGCTTAATGAATTCAATGTCCAGCCAAGGGACTAAATTTAAATGTTATATCTCATACTAGTTTTTTAATTAATATTTATATGTTATATATGAAGGAATAAGATGAAGATATTATAATAAAAAACAATGGATTTACACTTATGAAAGAAGGGTTACACATATCCAATTCTAAAGATAGAAATCCAATTTATGAAAATATGTCATATTTCATCATCATCAAACATATATATGTGTTGGATTATACAACATTTTAAGTTTTTATTTTCCATTTCAAAAGGTTCAACAATATGAGTTTGTTTAAATTTGATGAATTAGGCTTCATAAAGTTTAATTTTAGTGTGGAAGGATATAAGGAAGAACCATTCATAATGAAATAAAAATAAGTGTAAGTATTTTATGTTTTGAATCCAACAAACAAGAATTGGTCAATTGTTTTTTAATGACTAAAATAACTATAAGGTTAAATGAAAATTAAATTGAGGATGACCCTATCATTGGGAGATCATAATCATTTCATGGTAGCCACAATGCTGATAGTGTGTTTTTTAGAGGGGACCACACAAAGGGGATTTGGATACTTGATAGAGGATCCAAATTCTTTTAACCTTTATAGAAAAAACAGAATTTAATGATAGGTTAAATTGTTTTTTAATATACTACTCTTTTTCTCATAATATTATATGATATCTATTATATTTACATTTCCCAAATTAAATGTTTGACTACTCATAAAGATAATTACTTCTATACACATATATGTTTCCAATCCTAAGTAAGAACACAAGATTAATGGTGAAAATATGGAATTATAAGGGGATCAACAACATGTGGATGAAAAAAACAAAAATTATGTATCATCATTATGTTAACAAAGTTATAAAGGAAAGTATCAAATGTAAAAGATTTATTGTTGTCTAGAATCAGTGTGGATAACCTATTGACCAAAAAAATTCAATGTTCATTAGTTACATTTGTGTAACAATGATAATGCATGTGCCAATTGATATAGACACGTGACATAATATCACACCTGCATTGAAGACACCCATTTGGGAATATATTAGGATAATTTTATGATATATTTTTTCTATTTTACTGAAAACATTTATAATGAAACTCTGATTTAATTCTCATTATACCTTAAATATTTTATTTATTTAAGATGATCATCATAATAAATTTTTATTAATGGATGCTGGAAAGAACATAGAGACTTCTAGACACTTTTTAGAAACTGGTATCTTAGGGATGCTGAGGGAAAAATAGACCCCCACTCAAAAGTTACATAGAAACACATTATAATCCAAGAAACATTGAAATATTTCATTATTCATGGTGATGAGGAATAATTTTAGGTGCATTGAAATTAATAATATTTTATTTGACTTTATTTATTTTATAAACTTTGATTCAAAATTTTTAATTTATGAAATAACAAAGGAGTATTGAAAATAAGAAATGTGTATCAAAACTAATATACCCCTATTGTAAAGTAAGGATGGGGAATGCTTTACTTGAAAACAAAATGATATATATTTTGAATATATAATAAAAGTTTTATGTGATATAAAATGAATTATATGGATTTTTTTATATACAGATTGATGAATCAGGATCATAATCCACTTCCATCCCATTCCAAATTCTATGAAAGGAGGCTTGTGTAAATAAAGAGGGAAGACTAGTAGATGTAAAAACAAAAAAATATATGGGAATAATAAGTAAGTATGATATAATACTAATTTTTTATTATTTATAACAATATTACATAAAAATATCTATTTTATATTTGTATATTTTTTATATGGTTTAAACATAAGAATTGACATTGAGTGAACCTAAAGAAAAAAATATTTTTAGTAACTTTGAAGCGATAAGAATAATATGGCCGTGTTAGAGGTGCATGATTTGCAGAGTCACCTAAATCATATTTTGAGAAGAAAAATCTACAAGAAGATACATATGAGAATATGAAATACATACATGCAAAAATAGAATCTTTAAAAGATATTATTGTTCTGCCTAGCTTGGTGGACTAGAATATGTGAAAAGATTAAAGTGAAGAAATATTAAAACAAATATTATTACATGAAGAGACACATGAACCCATTAGATTTAAGGATTTCCATTCCCCTCAACCACTCTCCTTGCATGGGGTAATCAATTTCTTTATAAGATGTGTGTCAAACAACTTTTGATAGCTTGATATTACTAAAATTCTTAAGGGTGAAATTATATGTGATTTATATTTATCAATACCTACACATCACCTTATTACAATGGGTACAATGTAAAATATCTTAAAATATATATGTTACATAATAAAAAGCTACCAAAATATTAGGTAAGAGTGGGGATTAAAATAGATCATTAGCTGATAATTGAGTTTTCTATTTTTCTTGATGATCTTGATGTTACAATGGTCAATAATTTTACCGGAACTTTCATATCACAGACATTGAATCTTATAAAGATTCATGAGTATGTTCTTAATAATTTTTCTCAAATGAAAAACCTTTAATAGTTTATGAAAAAGGGTTGAAATGAGGTACGGTATTATAGATGGACAAAACAAATGGGTAACATAAGGTATAATCAAGACAATCTAGTGGATCAACTGAGAAATCAAAAATACCTTTTGAGAGTAATTTTTCCCCAGTGGTTCCACTACAACAAATATTAACATTACAAGTTCATGTATATACAACATTCAAAGATGAAAATATGTCCAAAATTGAATACGAAGAAGAAACATTTAGAGAGTCCATTGTAGACATGGTTTTCCTTGAGAGTATAAATAAAATTATTAAGTTTGAATGGATGGTAGTATTAGGTGTGAATACATATATAAGTTACATATTCATAATCTGTTTATCCAAAAAATGACTTACTATATTTATTATAGTTAATAACTATTTATATTTTTTATAGAAAAATATATTAATAATATATAAAGGGAAAACCATGAAATGAAATATTTAGACTCATTAATCCCACCATCATTTAAATAGAGAAAAATCATATAGAAATGGAATAAATTGATAAGAAAAAATTTGAACTTAGCACATCATTTGAAAATAAAATAACATACAACAGACTCCCCTTTATGTCTATAATACATGAGTAAAACTCTATAATCTAATCGTATAAAATTTTTTTTTCTTTCCTATTACTTTTTTTAGGAATCACTGGGTTCTCATTGAAATCAATTTGGAATCAGTAAATATTTAATATCTCATATTTTTGATGTATTATTTTTGGATATTATATGGATTATTTTCAAGCCCAGGTGATAAGATGACATGTGATTCTAAGGCTTGGTGTGCCCAAAATAAATTTTTGAAATATATTAAATATATTAAATAGTATGAATTTATATTTTTCATGAAAAATAGTAATAACTTCTAAACAGCTGGCTGGATTGGAAATATGAGGGCACTGTTGAGTTTAGAATGTGGGTTTTACCCTATGTGTGACTTAACCTTGATCGGAGTGGGTTATTTGTAGAAAATTCATCATGGGCACAAAAATGAATAAAATTATTAAATAAAATTATTTTAGTTCAAATTCATGATTCAATGATTGAGCCATCTTTAAATAGACTATTACATAGAAATCCCAGGGTTAGCCGCACAACCCTAGAACCATTAGAGAGCTGTTAGAGAGAGCTATGGAGGATTTCTATCAGATGAATAGAGACCAGATCATGGATTGACATTATATCACAATAGATTAAAAGGATCTTACCAACGATTAGGGTTCAACCCCATTATTCATCAACAATCGATCCGAATCAAGGTATGATGATTTTTTTGATTGTGTTTCCTTCCCCATTCTAATTTCTACGATGATTTCAAATCAATCGAAAAATGGAATGATTTTCACATTATTTGTTTTGCGGGATGGGTTAGATTAATCGAGTTTGGGAGAATTTTCTTCATGATTAAATTCTTGATTATTCATCTTTTTCTAATGAAAAGGAACCTAGATAAATACAAACATATATCAATGTTCATTCCTCTTAATTTTTAATGTTCTTTTCTCCCTCAATTTTTTCATTCACTACAGGTGTTCTTCATTTGGCCCAGGGTTTGACATATCCTGATCAATCAGTTGTTGCACACCCGTTTCTTAGTGAAATGATATGAAATCATAGATCTATGATCGACAAGACATGATGGTGGTACAACAATAGATATGACAGCGAATCAAAATACCTAGTTACCCAATATTTTTGTTCTTTAGTGTGCACTTAAGAACAAGGAAAATAGTATTTTATGAGCGGATTGAAGAACAGAAAGTTATTGATCAATGATGTATAGGTTCATTGAGGATTGATTCATGATTTTTCATGTGAGGAATAACTGGATCTAAGGCTAGAGCGATTGAGAAGATGATCAGATTACAGATCTGGGACTCTAGAAAATCTCACGTTATATGACATGTAAACCGGATCCACATGCCGTGTGTGGACCCCTTTGTGATAGCTAGGGTTTTAGGTAGGAATTAAGGATCACATGGTGTGTGACCCTGTTACACAACATGTGACCCTTCCCTGGAGATTCAGTGTGTACCTCAGAGATACATGGACATGAGGTGGACTACACGGGCAGCCTAAATACCATGTAATCCCCCACATGAACAGAGCTTGGACCAAGTACATAGGCTAAGACATGTATTGGTACATGGGAACATATACATGGGCCAAATACATGTACTAGAAAAAAGTTAGACTACAAGGGTAACCTACATGTCGTGTACTTCTACATGGACACATGAAAGATACAAGGTGCACTTACACAGGTAGGACCTGAGTTCAAGGTACACAGTGTGCGACCCCTTCTACATGCCATGTACTTTATTATACATGATTTAGTGCCCCTGTACTTTGTATCATATACAAGTTTTATTAGGGTTTGTTCCGTTATCTTTTCCTTGAGGGTTATTATTGTATCATATCCCACTCATAGGAAAAAGATCCCTTTAGAAAGACTTCCTGAATAGAGTTGTTGGAATCCCTCAATAAGGCTCAGAGTGAGATCCTCTATTCATCTTCATTCCCTAGGTGGAGTTCATGTTATCATCACGAGCAACACTATGTGGGAACTAATCCTATACTTAGTGGGGTAATCCACATTGAGTTATTGGTATCAACCCATAGCCTTGGAAATGATCCTTATATTTTTATCATATTCTCTTTATAATTCAGTGTGTTCTTATAATAGAGAGGCCCGATGAGCATTACCTCTCAGATGGACATCATCAATAATTATCAGACTCAGGAGTGTGTTCCCCAAGATGTGTTCTATGTGGAATCTTTGAGTTGGAATCCTAGGATGGTATACTATGATTGTGACTTACCTTTAGAAAATATTTCTTTATTGATTATATATGTATATTCTTATTATATGTGATACATATATATACCTTTGTAGAGATGAATATATTTTATTTTTTATAGGCTTTGTGGTTTTAGGGTTTCCCACTGAGTATTTTTATACTCACCCCTACATGGGATTTTACCATACGTGTCGTGTCTTGTGGAGAAGATCAATCTTTCAACAGAGTCCTTGTTGGACTAGGACTAGACAGTGATTAGTGAGACCAGACATACTGAGGTGTGTCCCTATAGTATTTTGATAGTAGCAACAATTTTATTTCAGGTTGGAATTGTGTTATATAATTTTGTGGTGGGATTTTATTTGGCCCTGTTTACTTTCCTTTACTACCTTTCGTACTGTAGTTGTGGGATTTAGATGTATTCATGAATGGTTGTACAGTTTCTTTTTACATTTAAGCATTTTTATAGGCTTGGAGATGTGTGCATGTGTACAAGTACTTAGTATATGGCCTCTTATGTCAGCGATATGCCTACTCAGCACTAGTTTCCAACCCCTACCCTATTGGAGGCGGGCTTAGGGAGTCACGACATGGGCCCCACTAGGAATATTTGGGACAAAGTGGTATCAGTTTGGTCAATTATACTTGAGGATCAGAGTCTATGAGATTGTTTTGGGGTGATAGTGTTAAGTGTTTCAAGTTTAGATTTCAGTTCAGGGACTCCAGTGTTGGTGCGAAGACCAATATATCAACACAACTGGACTCTAATCACCTTCTTTTTGAATTGGTAAATGAGAACACTAGTTGTAGGGAAAACAATGATACATGTATCGTGTATCAATGGATTTTAGTTTCTATATCTTTTCTGAGTCAGCTCTCTAGATATACTCATTGACTGTGGAATATATTGTTTATTTCAGGGTGCCTCCACGATGTATTCCAGCTTGGATTCAGTATCAGGATCACAAGTATGATCCTCTAAGTGATGAGGTATCTATACAGGGACTAGTTACCGAGGTATTACCTCTAGGTGGGGTTCTAGATATACCAACACTCATAAAGATATGCATGGTACACACAGTATCGGCAGATGAGGTTCATAAGCTGAGAAAATATCACAAGTTTCTGTGATATAGGCCCCTTAGGTTCCTAGGTGAGCCTGACCCACAGGCGGATGAGGACTAGCTTGAGGTGGTTACCTAAGTTTTTCATCTGGTCAGGACACTAATAGATTAGATGGTGGTCCAATAATTCTTCATGGATTAGTAGGGAGATGGTGAGGTTTGGTAACCCAATCTTATGATGAGGAAACTCTTTCATGGACAGATTTTTAGAGACTTTTCAGAGTGGAGTTCTCACCCACTTTGCTGAGGGATGTATGCAACTAAGATCTTCTGAAACTCTAGTAGGGTAGAATGACTGTAGCTAATTATTCATCAAGGTCTAAAAACCTCTCTAGGTACTCGATGGATACGGTTCGTGACCAGTTCTTCAGGGATTGGACCTTTGAGTGAGGTTTTTAAAGAGACATATGATCCAGTGTCTTACCTCTATCCATTTCTACCTATACTAGGGTGCTAGAGTGAGAATTTGTGGTTGAGAGTTTCTTGGCTGAGCAGGTACAACTGGTTATTGTCAGCAATGGGAAAAAGGAGCATAGACCTTGATAGTAGGGATCCGACTTCAGTCTTAGGGACCTAGATGTATGAAACATTTTAGGAGGAGGTCTCATGATAGAGGGGTTGCAGTTCAGAGCTCACAGGGAGGGTCTAGTTATACTAGGGAGAGGCATTTCTACGCATGTGACAATATGGGACATATTTCATGATATTTTCTAACCCGCCATACATATTACAAAGAGACCATAGATGGGCCGCTAAGGTAGTGACATTGGTAGGATCATGAAGGTTCTAAGGGTGGAAGATGTAGTAGAGGAGCTGGTAGAGCAGCGAGAGGGGGCTGATTCTTTGACTTGTTACCACCACCACCCTAGGTGGTCCACACTAGGATTAGGGAGATGGAGGACATGGGTGGGAACAAATGCAGGTGGTCAAAGATTACAACCCAAAGGCTTTGAGAATAATTCTAGGTACACTATGTGTATTTTATACCTTAGCTATAGTACTGATAGACACAAGTGATAGTCATTACTTTCTTACCATATACATTTTATGATATTTAGAAATTTTTTTTGAGTTCTTAGCTAGACCCTTACACTTATAGACTCCTACTGAAGAAGACTCAGTGGTCACACAGTTGTGCCGATAGTGTGGCCTGACACTTGGAGGTGAGATTTTCTATTATAATATTTTGGTAGCAACATTGAGGACTTACGATGTAATTCTTGGTATGGACTGGTTATCAATAGTTCATTCCCAGATTGAATATTTTACGAAAAGGATGCGGTGTGTCCCTAGCGACAAAACTAGGTTTTCCTTTTTTGGTGAAAAGGAAACCCAGCCTGCATAGGATAAACTTGTTCATAGGAGGGTGAAACAAATTACTGATAATTTGACTAGCCTAACTCTTGGTATAATGGATGTTATGAGTTCCGAGTTTTCTATAGAGGTGGTGGAGTATGAAGACGTATTCCATGTGGATGTTCCAATTTTACCTCCTCACAGAGAGATAGACTTCTATATTGATCTATAAACTGAGATGAAACCAATATCTATTACAACATATTAGATAGATCCCGTAGTGGACTTGACCAAGTTCAAGGAAATGTTACCTTGGGATCCACCTAAGAGTGTGACTGAGGTGTGGAGATTCCTTGGGTTGGCTGGATGTTATTGGATATTCATATATAATTTCTATAGAATATCATCACCCATGAAATCTTTGACTTGAAAGGGGAATCCTTTTGTGTGGATAGAGAGGTTCCAATTGGATTTTTAGTAGTTGAGGTATATTTTGATGAGTGATCCCATCTTGAGATTATCGAAGGAGGGTGTCAAGTATATAGTGTTATGCGATGCATCAGGAATTGGGATTGGTTGTTTTGTGACACAAAGGAAAGTAGTGATTGCCTATTATTCATGCTATTTGAGACCACATGAGAATAACTATGTGACCAATGATCTTGAGTTTGTAGCAGTATTATTCGCACTAAGGATGCGGTGACACTACCTAATGGGCGAGTGGTTAATCGGCTATTCTGATCACAATATTCTCAAGTATATCTTCTCATAGAAATATCTTAAATTGAGATAGAAGTGATGGTAAGAATTCCTCAAGGATTATAACTTCAATGTTTTATATAATTCTAGGAATGGGAAAGTGGAAGCAAATGCTATTAGTAAGAGATCATGTTCGTAGTTGCTGAATGAGGCATCAAAGTAGTTGACCTCGTTTCTGTTATACTTTGTGGATGGAGATGGAGCAGCTTACCTCTAATCGATGGTTGTTATCCCTACACTCTTTATAGTGATTCAGGGAGGAACAACTAGGATATACTGACTATGAGACCCTACATACTTAGATATCCAAAGCACATGATTATGATAGATTTCTAAAGGTTGGGAGAATGTCGTTCTTTTCAAAAGACACACAATGGTACCAATGAAATTATGGGAGGAGGTTATGAGGGAGTTTTATATGTCTCCTTGGGAAGTGAATCTAGGTTTGGAAAAGATATTCCAGGACCTCTGTTGTTAGTTATGGTGGATAGGGATGAAGAAGATAGTTTTATAGTTTTTTTTCTTGATGCCTTACTTGCCAGTAAGTGATTTTGAGCACCAAGTTCATGTGGGTTTAGATCAACCCCTTGAGGTGTGAGAATGGAAGTGGGATGGGATATCCATGTACTTAATAAAGAGATTACCATGTACATCTAGGGGACACAATGTCATCTGGGTGATCATAGACCAACTCACCAAGTCATCCCACTTCTTAACTATATGAGAATAGAGTTCAGTAGTGATCTTGGGACGCCTCTACATGCAAGAGATAGTATGAATCCATGGAGTTCCATCAACGATTTTTTCAGTCCACAATGCTTGCTTCACATAATGATTATGGAAGGGATTGAAAGAGGTGTTTGGGACTCAGTTACACTTGAGTACAACATTCAACCCCCAAACTAATGTCCAGACTAAGTAGACCATTCAAGTTATGGAGGAAACGTTATGATATTGCAAGTTAGACTTTGGTCATATTTGGTAGGATCATCTACCACTGGTGGAGTTTATGTATAAACACATCTACCATTCCAACATCGGCATGGAACCATTTGAGGGTTGTACGGGAAACCCTATAGGTCTATACTTTTCCAGATAGAACCAGGAGAGTCAGAACTCATGGGCCTAGAATTCGTGTGAGCTACAACTGAGAAGGTGCAGATCATCCATTAATAGATGAAGAATACATAGATCCATCATATGTCTTGTACGAATAGACAGTTAAGGCCTTTGGAGTTTGAGGAAGGAGACCATGTGTTCCTAGGGGTCTCACCTTGTTGTGGATTATAAATATTTTTCTAGGGAAAAAATCCATATATGGGATTCATCATCCCTTTCTAGATACTGTATTGAGTTGTCAAGGTAGTGTATCCCTTAGATCCACCTCTGTAGTTAGACTGGGTACATGACGTCTTCCACGTGTCATAGTTGAGGAGGCATGTGCATGAACAATCGCACGTTATCAACTAGGGAGAGTTGGACATCGAGGATGGAGATAACTTTATCGAGTACCCAGTAGATATCGAGGATTGTTAAGAGAGGATCCTTCATGGGCGATCGATTAATTTAGTGTGTGTCTTGTGGCATCATGTGATTCTTCAATAGAGTACATCAGAGCAGGAGGCTCAGATTCATGCTCAGTACCGACATATTTTTATGTAGCCCTTGTTTTGGATTTTCAAGGACATAAATCCCCAAGTTTGGGAGAATATAATGTCTTATATTTTCTAGGTATTATTTTTTGGATATTATATAGATTATTTTTGAGACTAGGATCTGAGAAGGCTTGCGATTTTGAGGACTGATGTGTCTAGAATAAATTTTTGAAATATATTAAATATATAAAATAGCACATGCACAAATTTTCCTTAAAAATAATAATAAATTCTAAATGGGTTACCAAATATGAAATCCTAGGGAAATATTGAGTTTAGAATGTGGGTTTCACCCTAGGTGTGACTTAACCTTGGTCGGTGCGGGTTGTTAGTGGAAAAGTCATCGCTGGCGTAGAAATGTATAAAATAACTAAATACAATTATTTTATTTCTAATTCATGATGCAGTGATTGAGAAGTCTTTAAATGGACTATTAAGGAGAAATATCAGGGTTAGCCACATGACCTTGGAATAGTTGGAGAGCCATTAGAGAGATCTTCAAGGGATTTATCTCAAACAAATAATAACCAAATCATGGATTTATGATCGATGCACAAAATATTCAAATGATCCCACTAACAATCATGGAACGACCTTATTATTGATCACTGATCAATCTGAATCAAGGTGGGGTGGTTTTTATTAGGTTTCCTTCCCCATTCTTATTTTTTATGATGAGCGCAAATCAATTGACGAACAGATTTATTTTCACATCGGTCGTTTAGGGGGATGGGTTATATTAATTGGGATTGGAAGAATTTTATTTATAATTAAATTATTGATTATTTAATTTTATTTCTAAAGGAAACAAACTGAGATTGACATAAACATCGATTGAGGTCTGTTTCTCTTGATTGTTCACGTGATTTTCTCCCCCAATTTATTTGTTCACCACAAGCGTTATTTGTTTTGCCTGAGGTTAAACATATCCCTATCTATTACTTGTCTCACACCCATTTACTAGTGAAAATATCCAAAATCATAGATCTAGGATTGACATAGTGTGATAGTGGTGCTAAAATGGAGATGACATTGAATTAGATGATGTAGATACTCGATATTCATATTCTTCCGCATGTAATAAAGAACGATGAAAATCCCATTTTTTTGAGTGGATCTGAGGCTTGATAGTTTTTAATCAGTTATGGATAGGTTATTTAAGTCCTGATTCATGATTTTCCAGGTGATTTTCAGCCATATCGAAGTCCGAGGCAATAGAAAAGACGTGCGAATGACGAATTATAGAGTCTTGAAAATCACATGTTACAGGGAATGTAAACCAGATCTACACACTGTGTCGGGCCACCTTTGTGGTGGCTAGGGTTTTAGGTTGGAATTAAGGATCACATAGTGTGTGAACCTTCCACAAAGTTTGTGACCCATCTCTAGAGACCCAACATGTACCATAGAGGTAAACGTACATGGGGTGGATTGCATGGGCAACCTACACGCCATGTACTCCCCCACACAGACACAACCCAGACCAAGTACATAGGATAAGTTGTGTACTGGTACATGGGAACATGTACATGGGCACATTTACATGGGAACATGTATATGGGATGAATTCATGTGCTATAAAATTGGTAGACTATACAGGTAGCCTACATTTTGTGTACTTATACACCGACACATGGAAGAGACATAGGCCATTTACATGGGAAGGACCCAGGGTTAAGGGAAATTGCATGTGATCCCTTCTACATACTGTGTACTTTATTATAAATGACTTGGATACCTTTTCCAATATATCCTGGACAAGTTTTTTTTAGACACCTAGGATAACTATCACTTCAATAGTAAATAGAGTCACTGAAATCCATCTATGAGGCCTAGAGTGAGATCCAATATTCATATTTGCAACCTATGTAGAGTTACTGGTATCTTCATAACCATCACTACGTAGGTTCAAATCCTATACTTAGAGGGTTAATCTAGATTGAGTAGTTTGTATCACCCCATGGACTTTGCAATGATTCTCATCTGTGTATCATATTTTCTCTGGACTTTAACATGTTCGTCTAATGGTGAGACCGGAAAATAATTACCTCTTAGATGGACATCATCAGTGATTATCAAAATTAGGAGTGTGTTCTCCCAGATGAGTGCTTTATGTAATTTTCAAGCTAGAATCCTAGGATGATATTCTAAATTTGTGACTTACCTATATACTATGTCTATTTTTTTATGTATATCTGAATATTATTGTTATATATTTTTTAGAAATATACCTGTGTGGAGCTGACTATATTTTCTTTTTTTTATGCTTTGTGGTTTTGGGGTGTCCTACTGAGTATTTTTATACTCACCCCTACACGTTCTTTTCCCAAATATGTCGTGTCTTGTGATGATGATAAGCCTTTCAATAGATTCCTCAATGAACCATGAACAAAAAATGATGAGTGATACCAGATAGACCAAGGTGCGTCCCTATGATATTCTGAAAATAGTCCCAATTTTCTTTCAAGTTGGACTTGTGTTATAGAATTTTGTGGCAGGCTAGTATTTGGCCCTATTTACTTTCCTCTACATCCTATTATACTTTGGTTATGGGATTTAGATGTATGCATGTATGGTTGTTCAGTTATTTTTTACATTTCATCATTTATATAGGCTTGGATATGTGTTCATGTGTATAGGTACTTAGGCTAAGGCCTCCCATGTCAGTGATATGTCTACTCGGTTCAGTCGCCAAACCTTGGACTATTATAGGAGGGCTTAGGGAGTCATTGCATGAGACCCATTGGGACAAGCTGTGAGAGGATATTTCTTTTTTGGATACAAATCATTTACTTCCAAAAAATCAGTCACAGATGATGTCTGTTGGGAATTTTTAATGCACTACAATAAACATTTTATATATAAACTTCAAATTATAATTTTTAGTTTTTTGAAAGATAATTTTTTTATGATAGGGTGATCTATAAATATCATCTAAATCATAGTATGATATTGGTGAATGAACACAAGAACCCTAAGTATTTATTAAAATGTAAATAAATTAAGGTATATATAGTAAGATTTAACTATTAAAAAATATTTGAAAATAATTTAATTATTTTAGTCATTGTTTCTGTAGTGCATTAAACAAGATAATGATAGAGATTATGAATATTACAATTTTAAATTTATATTTAATATCATATACCATCAATAAACTAGCATCCCCAAATAGGTAATTTATTAATGTAATTACAATTTTATTTAAAATATTTGTTAATATTTTTTATGTAGTTTCTCTTTACTACTAGGATTTTCAAAAGTCTATATACTCAAAAGACAAAGTAAGTTTGTTTATAGATTAATGGCCAGAGTAAATGGTGTCAGAATTTTTATCGACATCAAAGTGTATAAGGCCCCAGCCTTAAACCTTACTTAATCTTGAGTTATTACAAGATTACACATTGAGGATCTTTTCAGGTTTAGAGTTTTAGAGAATTAGATCATAAAACTTGCATTAAATTCCACATTTAAACAAAGTGGTTACATAAAAGACAGTATTCATTCTTCCCATCAACGGGAACATTATTTAAAAATATAACACGGATTCTTTCTTGACACATCCTTGACACTATCATCACATCATGTACCTTTCCTTTGACCTGTGAAAAACATTTCAAAAACTTGGGATGAGCATAAAAAGCTCAGTAAGAGTTATAAAAATATGGAAAGGAAACATGAGTTCATATATACATTAGAATGAAATCTCACTTTACCCATAAAACATAGGCACTTTAACATACCTCATCAAATCATGAATAAATCATAGAAATCATATGACATAAAAGGTAACTTGAGGCATTCATAACATTCTTACGTAGGGAGTAACCCTCTTGGTTACGTTTGGAATACCCATCACAGTATATTCCCTAAAATCTCTTCGGAGAAACCTTAACGTTTCACTCCTTCGCGTTACCCAATGCATTGGAGAGCTATATCGGGCTCACCCGCCCTTAGTTTATCACGGAACCACCTGTTTTCATAACAATGCCCAAGAACCATAACATAAACGTATCACATAAAACATGCTTAAAGGAAACAAAACATTTCCACATTTCAATCACAATATAACATTTTAGTATTTTGAAATAATGAATACATACAAAAAGAAACCATTTCCAAAACCATTTAAAACATTTAATAAAAAGATTTTTGAATCAAAGTGTCCCATACCACCTTGAAGATTTTAAAATTTTAAACCATTAATATCCATATAGATAAATCCTTAAAAACATTTCGAAAACATGGATATTAATAAGAACAAATAATTAAAACATTTAAAGTGATATTTTGGTTAAAGGGGTTTTACCAAAATTAGTGACACTT
This sequence comes from Viscum album, assembly GCA_963277665.1. Taxonomy (NCBI): domain Eukaryota; kingdom Viridiplantae; phylum Streptophyta; class Magnoliopsida; order Santalales; family Viscaceae; genus Viscum; species Viscum album. Next base: position 1,372,605,729 of record OY728129.1, on the reverse strand, counting down.
GACTACAATAATTGAGGAATAAAATTTAATCAGAACTTTATAATATCATGAGAATAAATGGATTCGTGATATAATACTCCAAAGGACAGTATATACACCATATAAGAGTGAATTGGTGCATAACAACAATGAACCCTCAATAGAAATGTCAAATGTAATGAAATCCCTTATAAAGAAGGTATCCTTAAATTAAGGACAAATCAATCTCAAAAATATGTGTGACAAATATAAATACACCCAATATAAGTGGATATTAAGTGTAAAACAATAAAATGTCATTCACACATATTCAATGGATGACATATTCAATGACTACATGTTGAACCCAAAGAAATCGAAATTGGGTTAAAAAGTTCCCTTGACAGCCTAACGGCATCACATCAAAATGAGTTGATGAGAGATAAAAAGTGTATCTCATCACTTGAACATAAAATTTACATCAATAAGGATATATGAGAACATATCCCAACATAACAATATGTAAATTAAAAGACCCAACAAAAGAAGTATTTTAAGAAAAAGGAGGGTGAAAGGTTTCCTTACCGACTTGGGTATCTTTCAAAACATACACCCCATGAAAGAAGGACAATAGATCATTGATGTAAATACTCATAAACGAAAGTATATTACACAAAGAGTAGAATAATTGGCAGTACATACACCACTCAATGGAATTTGTGGCAAATGTAGCATAAATCTCACGGGAATAAAAGTGAGATGAAAAATCCCTTACGAAAACTCGGCAGCCTAACGGCGCCACATAAAACTTCCGAATATGGATTGATGAGATCAAATAGAGTATCTCATCATATTAAAATAAAATGTACAGCAAGAGGAATATAAAATAACATCCCCCAACATTACAAAGAGGAGATTAAAAGAAGTGACATAAAGGAGAGTACTTAAAAAGAAAGAGAGAGAGGAGTAGGATCCCCTACGAAAGTTAGGCAGCCTAACGGCGCCACTCAAAACTTCCAAAATGGATTGATGAGAGAGGATAGGGTCTCTCATCACATGAACATAAAAAATTAGAGTAGGAGTAATATAAAAGAACATCCCAATCATAAGAAAGATGAGCTTAAAAGAAATGACATAAAAGAGTGTACTTAAAAAGAAAGAGAGTTGTAGGATCCCTTACCTCAGGTCCGACTTGACTCGATCTTTCTTTAATATCCTGAATAATAAACTTGAGTTAATTTCTACTTCCTTAAGAACCTTTTTCAAGTTCATTATTCCTTTTATATCACTTATTACCATGTCATAAACATTATGTAATCATTTAAGTTAATAATATTTGTTTTGCCGATATTTGGTTCTTAAGTCGAAAGTGGACTTCTTACAATTACATGTTGTTCGTGTGGCCAAATGTTTATTATATCCAGAATTGTATTCATGATTTAGATATCATATATGTCATATATATCCAGTACATTCATGCATTTATAACATTACATAATCATTTAGAGGTAAGAAATGAAATGCACCGTTCATGGAGACGGTAAGCCGTACGTACGCATGAATGCTACTTTCATTTCTATTTCATATTTTATAGAATGGAATAATAATGATATAAAGGTATATTATAATTACAGTATAATATCATATATAATATCATATTTCCATCCTTTATACGTCCCACATATGGTATTTAACGAATCAAATCACTTTGAGGGGGCGGTAGTCCACACTTCCTTAAATGAAGATATCGCATTTACCCATAATGGAAACCATAAAGGTATGCCCAAAATGAAAAAAAACATAAGCTTAAGGAAAACATAAACATATTATATATCATATATAAAAATAGTGACATCATAATGGCCACCTTTGAAGGTGTTAAATGAGTATTGAACAATCATCGTTTCGGGAGGTAGAATTTCGCCATCCACGGAAACCGTATGTTCTTTAACCATTTGATGTAGTTGTGTGAGAGTGTAGCTCGAATAAATATTATAAAAACATCCTAGTATATTGAAGATACTGGTGTTGTTACAAAATAAGTAAATAAAAAGAGTTTAGGGGGTTGGAGAAGCAAAATAAAACAAATGAACATGAGAGAATGAATTACCTTTAAAAGTGTAACTCCTTTTGATTTGAGCCTAAAGGATTCCTTTGAAAGGATTCTTCCCAAAGGGAATCCTCTAGGATGAGTATAGGGATGTGGAGAGAGTAGATGGGCAGGGGTTGGCCAAGCCAAAGGCTTGAGGAGTGTGTGAAATGAGGTAGAGGTGGGGGCCTTTTATAAGAGGAGAGGAGGGTCACTTTTGGAAAGTAAGAAATATTACTTTATTTGAAATTGTGTTTCGGTTTTAAAAGGTCCCACATTGATATAATTCGTGGATAAGGTGATAAGTCTTCGAAATACACTCATCCAATTGGTTTTGGCCATGTGTAGGTTGTAGATTTTACATTATCTTTCCATTTTATTTAAATCGTTAAATAATGAGGTCATCGCTGCATCATCATGATGTCATAAATAATTTAATTTATTTAATGTCTAAAAATTATAAAAAAAATACTACGATTTAGGAAATATTTTTATCTTTCCAATGAATATTTATAATCTAAAATATGATCTTTATAACCTCATGTAAAAATTGTTTTCGTAAAACATATTATGTTTGTATCATTTTTACTTTTACATTAAATAAAAAGTTATTTATGTCATTTCCCAACCAAAGTGGATCCATGGGGTCCCCAAGTTGACCCATGACTTGTCTTGGTCGTCAATGACACAAAAAATGAGGGTAATACATGTGTCAAGTTCATTTCATATTATTAAAACATTATTTTTACCTTAAACTACACTAATTACCTCTAATCGCGATTAAAAACTTAATAAGTTACTATTCACCAAAAAATTATTTTTATCCCATTGAACCACATTTTACTTCTTAATGAAAACCATATATGTCGGATTTTTGAAATTCAAAACACAATGGTGGCAAAATTTCATTTAAACAGAAAATCAGTTTTTATAAGTACCACTTAGTGGTTTCACTATTCATCAAAAATTGGAGTTTTTCAGAAAATTACCAAAAATTCACCCTAAGCTATTTTTGATATTCCGAATTCACAAATGAAGTTTATTTTACAAAATTCAAAACATATAAGTCACATTAATTAATTTAATAATCAATTCCCTCTGTCAGAGCAAATAGCGTGTTTTTATAAAACAATAAGTATCAAAAGATTGACACCAGTTTAAGTCTAATTTCAAAGTGAAATTGATTCCAATGACCACCATTGAATTAAATGGTAAAAATATATTCTAATTTCACTTTAAAAGCAATTAAAAATATAATCTAATAATATAAATAAATTAGATTAAAAAGAGGTTTTGAATTAAAATACAACATTTTACACTATTCATTAAAAAAATGAACTTTATTGGAAAGATACCAAAAAATTACACAAAGTAAATTTTGATGTCCCAATTCTTAAGAAGAGTTTTATTTGGTCCAATAGAATGTATAAGAGTAGACAAAACTATATTTAATGACAGTTCTCCATCAAAAGGCGATAAGTGAACCTTTAGTGAGAACTAGGGCATATACGCCTAAAATTGAATTCTTTCTGTATTTTAAGCCTTTATCTTTTATTGGATATATCTAAAAACATTTAAAAACAAATATAATCATATTTTAGTTATTTCTATCCATTCCCGCCAATACAACGGCTACATGTTAACTATCATTTAAAATAATATTATTTTATTATTAGAGTGCAACGTAAGATTTCAATGAAACTCTTTGTTGTGTATCGGGTACGCTATCGAACATAGCAACCCTTTAAAGTAATATTAATACTTTATTCACAAATATGGATAAATATGAAAATGTCTATTCTTTATTTACCTGGGGTGTTACAAAGTGCATATTTTCAATATAAAAGATTCATTTTAGTTTAAAGAATGTTTCACATAGTCAAAATCTAGTAATTGTGCTTAGATTATTTTCTAATTTTTGATGTTTATGAATAAATATTATTTCAATCTAACACACGATGTTCGCAAACTGCCTCAAAGTGCGTGTTTCCAATATAAAAGTGTCTTTTTAGTCTAAAACGCACATCACATTTCCAAAACTAAGAAAAAAAGATTAGATTGTATTGAAACATTAGAAAAATGATCCATAATTCATTTTTAATGTTTAGGAATAAAACTAACATAAATTTGACAATAAAATGTGTCTGGGATGACTCTATGTGTGGGTTTTCAATATAAAAATTTCATTTTATTTTAAAATACAAGATATATAGAAAAAAACTGGGAAAACAATCTTGGTTTGTCTTGATACTTGGAAAATGATCCCTAATTCATTTGTGACATGTTATAATTGATATCATATTAATCAGACATATGATGTGGCTAATATGACTCAAAGTGTGTGTTTTCACATTAAACATGTCATTTCTGTCTAAAACACATGTCACAAAGTTAAATTTATAAAACAAGATTGGATTATCTTGAAAAATTATAAAAATTATTCATAATCCATGTATGATGTGTATGAATTTGCCACATTTGAATTTGACATACGAGGTTTCCAATATGACTCAAAGTTCATGTTTTCAATATAAAAGTGTCATTTTAGTTTAAAACACATACTAAATAGCCAAAACTAATAAAACCAGATTAGATGGTTTTAATACTTTAGGAAAATTATCCAGAATTCATTTTCTATGTTTAGTAATTAACCACCAATTAATTGGATATACGATGTGTTCGGTATGAATCAAAGTGCATGTTTTCACACTAAAAGTGTCATTTTATTTTAAAATGCACATCACATATTCAATCCAATAAAATGATCTCAGATTAATTTGTAACTTAAAAAATTATCTATAATTCATGTGTGATGTGTAGGAATTGATATCACATAAATATGAGACATGATGTGTCCGGTATGACTCAAATCGTGTTTTTCTAATATAAAAGTGTCATTTTAGTTTAAAACACATGTCACATATCCAAAATTGAGAAAAAATATTTTATTGTATTAATAACTTAGTATAATGATCCATAATCCATTTTTGATATGTTGGAATCGACCACATGTCAATTCAACACATGATATGGTTGGTATGACTCAAAGTGTGTGTTTTTACATTAAAAGTATCATTTTAGTCTAAAAAATATGTCACATACACAAAATCAAGAAAACGATCACAGATTGTCATGAAAATTTTGAAAAAAGATCCACAATTCATGTAAAATGTGTAGGAACTGACCACATGTCAATCTGACAATTGATGTGGTTGGTATGACTAAAAGTGTATTTTTTCAATATAAAAATGTCATTTTAGTTTAAAACACATGTCAAATAGAAAAAATGATTAAATGAGGTCTAATTATCTTAATACTTTAGAAAAAAGATCAATAATTCATTTGTAATGTGTAGAAATTGACCACAAGTAAATATGACACATGATGTGGCCGATATGACCCAAAGTTCACATTATCACATTAAAAGTGTCATTTTAGTCTAAAATAAGCATCTCATAGAAAAAAACAAGATTTTGTTTTTGGTTTGTCTTGAAAATTTAGATAAATGATCCATAATTCATGTGTGATTTGTGTGAATCGACTATATGTAAATCTAACACAGAATGTGGCTGATATTATTCAAAGTGCATGTTTTCAATATATAAGTGTCATTTTAGTTTACAACACACATTACTTAGAAAAAATTAAGAAAAAAAGCCCAAATTAACTTGATATATTCAAAACATGATCCATAATTCATTTTTGATGTGTAGGAATCAACTGCACATTAATCTGATAGATGATGTGCCAAGTATTACTCAATGTGCAAATTTTCATATTAAAAGTATCATTTTAATCGAATACACATGTCAGTTAATCAAAATAAGAAAAAAGACCGTATTTCCTTATAACTTTATAATAATGATCCATAATTCATGTGTGATGTGTAGGAATTGACCGCATGTCAATCTAATAGATGATGTGGCTGGTATGACTCAAATTGTGTGTTTTTTATATAAAATCAACATTTTAGTTTAAAACATGTATCATATAGACAAAACCAAAAAATTGACCACAAATTGTATTGATACTTTAGTAAAATGATCCAAAATTCATTTTTTACATGTATAAATTTATCACATGTCAATTTGATACATGATGTGGCTGATATGACTTAGTGTGTGTTTTCACATTAAAAGTTTCATTTTAGTCTAAAACACACATCACATATCCAAAATCAAGCAAATGAGCATAGTTTTTCTTGAAACATAAAAAAATCCATTATTCAAGTGTGATGTGTTGTAATCAACCACACATCAATCCAACACATGGTGTGGTTGGTATGACTCAAAACTCATGTTTTTAATATAAAAGACTCATTTTAGTTTAAAAGAAACATCATGTTTCTAAAACTAAGAAAGTGAGCTTCAATTATCTTAATAATTTTGTAAAATGATCTATAATTCATTTATGATATGTAGGAATCAACCTCATTTCAATCCTACACTTGATGTGGATAGTATGACTCAAAGCACATGTTTTCACATTAAAAGTTTCATTTTACTCTAAAACACATGCCACATAGCCAATATAGAGAAAACAAGCCCAAATAGTGTTTAAAATTTAGGAAAACAACCCAAAATTCATTCATGACATGTAAGAATCAAACAAACATCAATCCGATACATGATGTTCCTGATATGATTCAAAGTGCATGTTTTCAATATAAAAAAGTCATTTTAGTAAAAAACACACATCACATAGAAAAAAATGAGAAAACTAGATTGGATTGTCTTGATACTTTAAGAAAATGACATATAATTCATGTGTGACATATAGGAATCGATAACACATCAACCTGACACATGATGTGTCTTTTATAACTCCAAGTGCACATTTTCATATTAAAAGTGTCATTTTAGTTACGAAGAAAATGAAATCTTATTATCTTGATACTTTAGGAAAATGTTCCATAATTAATTTTTGAAATTTATTCATAAACAACACATCAATATGACACACGATATGTCCAGTATGACACAAAGTAGATGTTTTTATATTTAAATATCATTTCAGTTTAATAATATAATTATTAACAACTATTTATGTGATTAAGAAAATTGATAACAAATAATATCATTAATATATACACTAATTAACAATATAAGTAATATATATTATTAATTAATAATTTAATTAATAATTAATTATATAATTATTATATAATAGCATATTTAATAATTAATAATAAATATATAATTAACAATATAATCATTCATAATATAATTAACAGTATTAAGGAAAATATCATTAATATATTTTATAATTAACAATATATTTTATCATCTGTAAATTATATAACCTCAACCTTATAATTTGATTATTTTTGTATGTATTGTTACTAAAATAAAAATTGGTTTTATTGCTGGGAAAAACTTTTTTATAGAGGTTGATCGTTGGAAGAAGCCTACTGCAAGAGTTTTAATTTTTTATACTAGGTTGTAATTTTTTTGATTAATTTTAAATATCAAATCAATGTAAATATTTTATATGTAAATTTTTAATTAAAATTATGGTACAGTTTAATATTTATATTCCAATATGGTTATTAGTATTACAATTTGGTTTTATAATATAGTTTTCTATTATAGGGTTGCTGCAAGGTTGTAGCTTTGTAATAGCTGATATGGCCTTTATCAATTCTTGAAAAAGTACTAATAAAGGCCATATTTATCAGCATTTATAAAAACACTAATAAATTCCAAGAACATTTAAGGGTGTTCTGCATGTTAGTTCTTTTTTTCACTGACAAAGCGCATTTCTTGCGCTAATATAAGTTGTTTTTTAGTAGTGATTATTGCAGTTATGATCATAAAAGTTTATACAACTATACAGTTTAAATATCCTTGATATTTCCATCAATACCATTACACTGGTACTATAAAACTCTATTTATAGTGTTTTCCTCATGCATAATGACCTTTAAAATATTAGTCATTTCATTTCATCATTTTCAAAGCACAATTGTGAACCTAATTCCAAAGAAGTACTTCATTGTTGTTCGGTGAAAATTTCTTAGATAATGGTTCATGAGTATTCTATATTTAGTGTGAATGAAAACCATATTTAATATTCTTGAAAATATACCCTATATCATTGTAAGCATAAATAGAATTTAAAAATATATAATGCAAATATTTAACATCACTTCATCCTTATTAATTTAAAATTAAAATTTCAAAATATATCCCCAAACAAATCTTCATAGGATTTGCATATTTAAAAAGTAATTATAGAATAATAAAATAAATGAAAATAATAAACAATAACATGTATTGAATTGTAATACAAAAAAATAAGAAAAATAGAGCACATTTTATTTTCTTGAAAAAAATGTTAAGTTATATGAATCACATATGAATTTTTAAAATCACATATGAATTTAGGTCGCATAGGAGTTTGAATCCCATAATTTTTTTACTTCACCAAATACATGACTTTATAGGACCTTTCTATCACACGTATAACTCTAGTTGAGTGTGTATGATATTTAAAACTATGTATGAATTTTAGATCATCTGTTAGACTTTATAATTTTCCAAACATTGGAATTCATAAGAATTTTCAATATTTCTAATGACTTTAGAAGACACATACAATTTTACAAACTATGTATGAATTTATACTTACCCAAAAATTCCTTTTAGAATACATTAAATCATGAATGTAATAATTTAGTTCACCCAAATTAATTTCTCTACAGTGTATGGCTTATCCATTTACCTAAAAACCATTTTTCAAGGATTTTAAAACTCTCAAAGGAATTTTAGAAATACCATAATAATATTGATCGTATAGTACTTTATTTATGCCTATAAATGACTTTATCATTTTGTTTGACTTCAAACATAGAAAAAAATTCCATATCTAAGAACTTGTGGAACAAATTGGGTGTCTAGAACAAGGAAAACAAATAAGAATAGGTATGATGAAATAATAAGTGAATAAATAATAACCACAAAAAATGATTAGACAATAAGAAAATAATGTTGTGAGAAATTATAATTATCTAATTATGAAAAATTATATGTATGAATCATAAAAAAACTTATATTAATATATATTTTTCTCCAAAATCAGTACATAAGACCCATAATAATCAAGATGAAAAATTCAATAAACAACATCAATGATAATTTTTTAATCTAAAAGTATTTCAAGATTAAAATATTTTCCTTTGCTAATGGTATAGGGGATAAAATAATAATTTTTTAATTATCAAAAAAAGTTTTTAGCGGATTGGAAAAGATCCACTAAATAGTCTCCCATTTTGATAATTAGAAAACCAAATATAATTTCAAAAAAATTCTCCCCCCTTTAGAAATTGTCAAAATGATTAAAAAAATAAAGCCATTAAAAAATATCCTCCCCATTTTTATAAACACATGTTCCCCTTTATTTTTGAATGTATAAAAGAATAAAAAATTTATATATTAAAACTTTTCCTAAATCTATGCATTCTAAACATAGATTCAATTCCTATACTTTTCTTCTTTAACCTTTCAAGAATTCATCAACATCCTAAACATATATTCAAGTGAGAATTGAATAAAAATAGTAAAGTGGGGAGACAAATAATAAAAGTAGTGAATCCCCCCCTTAAAGAAATATTTTCTCTATTTTTTAAAAATATACATCTTCAAAACTATGTGCATAATTCAAATCCATTGTGTCAAAAATTCAAAAAAACTACTTTTTTTAATAGGGAAAACTCCTCCTAAAAAATAACCTAATAGACACAAAGATCCAAAAATACATTCATAGATATTGAATTCATTACAAAAATAATAAAAATGCTTAAATATGATAGTAAACCGTATAATAAATTACATTCATCAAGATCACTATCTAGAAATGGAAACAAATTTATGAGCATATTAGTAAACTCTTAAATACAATAAGTTTAAGAATATTTACTGGCCAAAGATATGATCATGTCATAACTATGATGAATTTCAAACCGATAGAGTAGACATGAAGTGAGATTATAAAAGTAAAATAATTTTATCCTTGAGGAAACATATGTTTCCCAAAATAATATTATTTAAATAGATTTATTTAAAACTTTAATTTTGTATTTACATCATTCCAAGTTCATATTTATATCTCTTAAACTTAGTTGAGTCTATAGATTTAGTAAATACATTTATTATTCAATCCTTATTTGAAAAATACATTAGAAAAATATCACCTTTTTTAGAAATGATGTCTTGAAAAATAATATCTATATTTTATATGATTAGTCCAAGAATGTTTTAAGAGATTTTTAAAAATTACAATGGAAGATTAATTATCAAAAAAAACCAAATTTTTAAATAAGATATCAAAATATTTTAAATTTTTCTTAACCCATAAGGATTTAACAAAATAACTTGCAGTAGCCATCTATCCTACTTATGTACTAGACAAAGAAACTGTAATTTGTCCATTATAACTCTAAGAAACTAATATTTTATTTATAATGTGATGCATTCTACTTCTGATTTTTCAATATATTTTATATCCACCAAAATAATAATCCTAATTGATTTTTAATTCAAATACAGTTCTTCCATGATAGAATAAACCAAGATTTAAAGAACCTTTAACATATTTTATGATTCTTTTGACATGTTTTAAGTGAATTTCTTTAGAATCATATTTAAATATAGCACAGTATAAAAAACTAAACATTAAATATGTATGAGAAGATATTAAATATAATAAACTAACAATTATAAATTTATAAAGTTTTTTATCTAATAATTTTCCAGATTTATCAATATTTAGTAACATGGATTACTCATGGGGTTATTTGAGCTATTACTTGAGTCATGTGAAATATTTTTATTATCTCTTTATCATAAATAGATTAATTTATAAAAATACCATCTTCTCTTTGAAAAATATAAATCCCAAAAAATAATTTTAATTCTCCCATAATACTCATATCAAATTCACTTATCATCAATTCTAAAAATTCATTACACAAACTATCATTTGGATATCCAAAAATAATACCATACACATAAATTTTAATAATCAAAATTTATTTAGTACTTTTCTTTATAAACATACTAGGATCAAGATTTCCTCTTATAAAAATATTTTTTAAAATAAAATTAGGTAATATTTCATAAAAGTATCATGGAGTTTCCTTAAGTCTATAAAGTTCATAAAATAGATTTTAAACATGATTAAGATGTTATTAATATTCAAAAATGGAGGTATATCTTAAATATAATTATTATAAAATAATCCCATTTAAAAATACACTTTTTTAGCTATTTGAAAAAATTAAATCCTCTAAAATTTTCATAATCTAATAAAATTTTAATAGCTTATTATCTAGAAACCAGTGAAAAATATTCATCATAATCTATACCTTCCTTTTGGTAATATCCTTGCTACTAATCTATACTTATCCATAATGATATTTCCATATTCATCATGTTTATTCCAAAATAATCAATTTAGTTCTAATAACTTGGGAATATTTGGTTTTTTCAAATAGATCCCAAATATTATTTCTAGAAAACTGGTTTAGATTTTATTACATAGAAAATATTCAGTTAGTTCTAGTTAAAGCTTCATCAATATTTTTTTAGGAATAAAATCATAATTAAAATCTTAATAATAACATAAATTATCAATAAATTTATAGTTTGAATTATTGAATCATAATTTTCAATCACTTTATCTAAAGGGTTATATCTATGTAATTTTTAAGTTCATTCATGAGAGTGAATCACACCCTCAATAATTGAATTCTCATTTTTAGGTTGATTCTCTCCAAAATTAAAATTAATAAAGTTTTTTAAATTTGGTATAAATTATCATTCTTTTGTTTCAAAGTATTTTCCTCAAAATTAACATGTATAGACTCTTCAATAACTATTATTGTTTTATTATTTACTATAAAAATTTTACTAGAATTTGAATAAAAAAAATACAATTTCAAAAGATTCTGCATCAAAAGTATCTTAGGAATCTTTAGTGTTGAGAATATAAACATTGAAACTAAATACACTAAAATATTCAACACTTGGTTTTCTTCCTTTTCAAAGTTAATAAGACATATTTTTTAAAATATGTCACAAATGAGATCTATTATTAACATAAAAAACTCTATTTATAGATTCAAACTAAAAATATATAAGTATTTTAAATGCATATAACATGGTTCCATCCATTACTTGTAAATTTCTATTTTTCCTCTCCAGAACACCATTTTGTTGTGCTGTTCTAAAGGATGGAAAATTATGAGAACAACCATTTTCTTCACAATTTTATTCAAATTACATTTCAAAAAATATCCACCCCTATCACTTTTAATATATAATATTAATCAAACTTTTTCATTTTAACTAATCTACAATAAGTAATGAACTAAGATAATATTTCATATTTATGAGTATGGAAGTAAACCCAAGTGAATGTGATAAAGACATCTATAACAAGAAATAAATACCTCTTTCAACCCACACTAAAAGTAAATATAGGTCTAAATAAAATAATATGAATGATTCATAGAGGAATTATAGTTCTTACTCCCTTAATAGGGCTGAAAGACTCTTTATGATAATTACCTTTCATGAAATAACAATAAATGTAAGTACTATACAACTTTAGTTCAAGAAGATGTAAAGATTTTTAGCATTTTAACATCCTAAAATTGGCATGTATAATCCTCATATACCATATAATATTTTATATCTGTACAACATTTAAGTACCTAATATTTTGAATATTTATTTCAAAAAAATTAATTGAATATATATTTCCCTTTTGGTTTTCATAGATTAGTAAAGATTCATATTTAAAAACTTTAGAATTATCATTTTAAAATTTTACATGCATTCAATCATTATATAATTGTGAGATAATTATCATATTACATTTTTATCCTTGAACATATAAAAATTTAGATATGATAAAAAAATAAAAAAAATCCAACCTCACCAAATCCTTTTTTGTTACCATTTGAGTTTTGACCAAAAGTAACATTACCTAAATCAAATTTATTGAATAATGTTTTTAATAATATTTTATCGTGTATATGACACATCCAATACCCATAAAACATGTTTACCATTTCAAACTCCCAAGACAAATATCCTACAAAAATATGATTTAAGACAATTTTGGTACCTATGAAAACTTAGGTCTAATCAGGTTAGAAAAATAATTTTCATGAATCCATATTTATTTTAAACATTAATTTATTGATAATCTTAAGGATACATATTTAGAAATAAAGTCATTAACATATCCAATATATTGAGGAAATCTCATTGAATATTCACTTGCATAATTTCCGTCAATCCAGATTAAAAATAAGTATATGTGGAAACAATTTCTATGGAAATTTTTTCAATAAATGTATTTTAAATTTTAGGTAATTTATTATCATGATGAATAATAGTCTTAGATTTTTTTTAATTCTTATCATTTTATCAAGTGTTCACTTAATTGCAAAAATCTAGAAAAATATGACTTTGATCATTCAACTTTATTTTTGATCTTGTTATTTTCAACAAGAATAGATTTATGTTTTATTTCATGATATTTATTTTTTTGAGAAATATAATCTTTGAGTTTATGGATCTAATTTTAAAAAATTCTAAATCAATAAAAAAAATTTCATTAGTGAAAGAGGAAGCATTTTTAACTCTTAATTTTCTTCAAGCATAATCTTGTTTTCATCAACTAGTTTATTATACTAATTCCCGAGTTCCTTGTGTATATTTGAAATTTTTAAAACATAATTTTTAAGCAATATATTTCATAATATATATCATAAATTCAATTTATTTCAGAACCACATTCATTAGAGTCAGAATCAAAATTACTAACTTGATTCAAAAAATCCATTAAGAATAGAATTTTCAATTGTTTTTCTAAACTAGTTTCTTTAATAGAATTTGAGTTATTGATATGGATCAAATAAGTTTAAAGTTTTATCCTTTCATTATTGTTCATAATTTTTTATTTCATTCATTAACTTTATTAATTTAGGTTTATGGTTCCATTTCCTCCTATATTCATAATTGGTTACTTCTTGACCATAACTAGGAATAACATTACCTTTTATTCTATTCCTCTAATCAACCCTATGATAATACCTTCTATTTGTTCTCTAGTATCTTTTCTCATTAATCTATAATCCAATGGAAAATTGAGAAAACACATCACTATAATTTTCATATAACTCACAATCCATGAATTAAGTAGTAACATTTATTTTTGATTTCAAATCGAGTTCTTTTATTTTACCGGATTTCTATTCATCAATATTTTTGAATTTTAACTCTTATTGAAATAAAGAAGATATAATCACATCAAGTTTATATTATTTAAAACTCTTACTTACATTAATTACTAAATTCTTAGCATACCATTTTTATATCAATATTTTAAAACCATTTCATCTAAAAAAGAATTATTTGGATCATATCATAACAAATTCATGCTATTTAGAATGAGAGTAAGTATATAAAACATCTGATTCTATAATTTCATTTTCACCAATTTTAAAATATTGATATTATTCTCTTAACATACTAATATTAGTTATAATCAGTTTATTAAAACCTTAATTATTTGTTTTTAATATTCTCCACATAGCATGTGTGGTTTTACATATTGAAATGTGACTTAATAAATTTATGTTAATAACACAAGAACATTGTTCATGATTTTATAATTAATTACGAATTTCAAATCATTTACACCATTAATAGTATCAGGATCATCTTTATCATGTTTATATGAAAATAAAATGGTTTCCCAATTGTTAATACTTATCTTCTTAGGATATGCTTCTATTCAAACATACCAATAACCATAATCATTAGCATTATAAAATGGAAATCTTTTTGGAATGCAACCATACTTTAAAATTGTTCCTACAAAATCAAATTGATCTTTTATACATATAATTAATTTTAGTTTAGGGTTAAAAAATAAATATATATGAAAAGTATAATAATACTTACAATGTATTAACTCTAATACAAATTATTTTCCCAGTAGGTGAGATAGCTGAATAGTCAAGAAGGGGTGGGGGTGAATTGAACTTCTTATAAAATTAATGAATTATTAGAGAGAAAATAATTTATTAGTAGAAAATAAAAATTAACACACATATTTTTATATTATTTCAAATCAAAATGACTCTACCTACTTTTCACACCCCGAACGTGAGAGTATGATACCCACTAAATAGTGACGTGAATTTTTAAAGGAGTCACAACCTTTTACAAGTGACTTTTTCACATATAGAGACCTATAGGTACGACCCAAAACCTTATTTTTTAAGTAGAGTAAGAATCAACCTCACCTTTATCAAGACTAAGGAATAACCAAAACTCTTTACTTTAAACTAAACAAGGTATAACCATATACCTTCCTTTTTATATCTAGAGGTATAACCCAATGTACCATTTTTAGGGATAGTATAACCAATTAATAAGATCTTTATTTTTCATGAAAAAGCATAAACCAACAATTTATGCATAGAAAAATAATAAGTAATTATAGTACCACAAAAACTGGGATCTAAATGATGTAAAGATAAATCTTAAGGTAACAAGGATCACTATATTAGTAAATGAGATATATAATGAAGTCTAATTGAGAGTGATGCAGTAATGATCATAAATGTGAATAACATAGTGAAATTTAAGTATACTTGATAGTTTCTTTGATACATTTGAACTCATTCAATAAAAATTTATTTATAGGGTTTTCATAATGCATATCGACCATCAAAATATTAGTCATTTTATTTCATCATTTTTGGATCACAGTTTCACAAGTGATATCAATGAACCACTTCAAAGTCATTCAATGTATATTTCATAGATAATGATTCACATGTACTCTCCTTTTATTACATATAAAAAATTTATTTAATATTCTTAAAAATAATTCCTTCACTTTAAGAATAAATATAATTTAGAAATGTATGACACATATATTTATACATTTTTTATCCCTCGTGACTTAAATTAAAGTTTGCACAAAATATTTTCAAACTCATTTTCATAGGATAAAAATTGATAGAAAGTATGTATGGAATAATTGTATAAATGGAAAAAATCAACATAAAAATATTATGAACAAAAATACACAAAATTAAGAAAAATATAATATATTTTATGTTCTTGAAAAAAATTGTTATGTTATATTAATAAGATATGACCTCAAAATCATGTATGACTAAAGGATGTGTAGGACTTTGGATCCCATATAGCTTTATACTTTTCCAAATATTAGACTCTTGAATAATTTTTTTATAGTGAACATGAATTTAGTTCAACTTATAAAATATTTAAAACCATATATAAATTTTAGATCATACGTAAGAATTTATACATTTCTATATATTATACTTTAAAATAATTTTATATTTCTCATATGATTTTAGATGCTGTGTATGACTTTACATATTGTGTATGAATTTTTCAATTAGTGAAAATTTTATTTAATAAATAATTAAATATATAATTTAGACTTTAATTTAGCTTTATGAAAATTTCTATGGCATAGAACTTACCCCCTTAATGATAAACTACATCACATGACTTTCATAACTACTATAAGATATTTAGAAATCTCGTAAGAAATTAGATTTCATAGGACTTTATGTGTGAATTTATCATTTCATTTGACTTTATTCAGAGGAAAATAAAATAAAATATAAAATTAGAGATATCTAAAAACAAACATAGGGTGTTTAGAATAAGAAAAACAAATAATAATGGTAATAAAATAATAATAAATAATTAAATAATAACCATAAAAAAGTTTATTAAACATTAAGAAAATAATGATGTGATAAATTATAATTATATAATTATGAAAAATTTAGTGTAGGAGTCATAACAAAACTTACAATAAAGTGAATTTTTATCCAAAAAATAGTTCATCAATCTTATAACGAATATGAAGAACAAATAAATAAACAAAGTCAACAATAATATTTTTTTTACAATTAGTGAAAGATTACAATATTTTTATTTGAACATATTAGAGGGAACAAAGTAATATTTATTTAATTATAAATACAAAATTATGTGAAGTGACAAGAATCCACTAACACTAGTTCCCATTCTAACAATAATGATATGAACCTATCACTATCAATATCACATGCAAACAAACCAAATAGTAAAAATAAAATGCAACATGATAGTATTTTACATAGTTTTCCACTAAGGGTACTCCAAGGACCATATATCAATAATGTATTGATGTACTACCTAAATGACTATGAATTTTATGTGATTAAGAGTTTAGGAATATCTAATTCTTAATCCAAGGGTCACTCCCTATCCTTCCTTATTCACTAACTTCTTCAAGGAAGATTTATAAGGAAAAACAAATCTCAACAATAACTCACATAGAATCTACTCAAAATGATTAACACCTAACACGACCTGACCTACTAGATCCCTACTTGGGTTGATAGTGAGCAAGGAATGTCACCGTAAGCCCACCTATAATAGGATAAAGGCTAGTAATTAACATGAAGAAGGAATAATTCACGATAAAAGTCATTATCCTATACAAACTTCTGTAAATATATATCACCATAAAATAAAATATATATAACTATGAAAGATAAAAATATAACTGAAAAGAAAAGATACATGAATAAATCAGATAAACATCATAGGGAGTAAAATATAAATTCCAATACAAAAGGGAAAAAACAAAAGGCCCAAACCCACAAGATGTTACACTAACCTCAAGCGGCTATGAAGCAAGGGGATCACCATGTAATGCCAACCCCATCACGATAACTTCCAACCATTAATCCTCTAGGACCCACTATGATCATGATCCATGAGATCTATTATCTCTAGACTAACCAATATCACCATCATACTATATTCCATCTATATAGAAAAATTGAGTGTGGGCACAAAGATCATATAGATGTGAGTCTAAATATACCAAGGAGGATACCCTAAAACACAAATAAAGGGTCTGCAAGTTTCATATCAACTCATATCTAAGGGACGAACCGTATGACTACCCAACCCCGAATAAGTGGGGAGAATATTAATGAAAAATATGTTATGGATTCTCTTCCTAATAACCTCAATTATAGACCCATTTGGAAAAATTAAGTAACACTGATGGTCTATTAGAAATGTAGGACAAGGAATTCATAAACATACCCTTCATGAAGAAGGCTACAAGGGATAACCTAAATTTCAACTCATTTCATTGAATGAGGACTCCACAAACACATCCTATGCATCAGGAGGACACACTTTCCTAATCACCTTCATCAGGGTAAAACACCTCCCTAATTATAATACCTAAGGGGAAACACCTCCCTAATTATCTTCCCCAGGGGAAAACACATCCTTTATTATCTACCTTATAAGTGATCAAACCACATAGAAAAATATGAGGAGAAATAAAAACCACAACAGCACATCATTTTTAGGGAACCTAGTCAGGATGATCCCAAATTGAAGAGGCCTAATATCCCCATGATACTCCACCCACATCATGATCAAAACTCTCTTAATCACATAATAAAAATATCCAAACTCACTTGTGTATCATAATTTTTATAACATAGCTTCATGTGAAAAGATGTCCATTTGAACTCTTAACACATGAAACCCAAAAATTATAGTTTAACCGAAGCGAGGGTGTTGGAACCTTGTCATATGATATGATACTTGATGACTACCATCCCCATGGGAGGGTATATGATACTCAATTCCATGGGTTTGGGGGTCCCTACTCCTCAAAATTTGATGAAAGAATGATAAAGACCACATAATACCTATGAAATTGCACCACACTAAAGGCTATGATCAATAGAGGATATGATTGACTCATTTTATTCAAGGGTTAACCTAAAAATTAAGGTGCCCCTAAGAATCTGTCATGTTAAAATGGGGCTCCACTTCCCAATACTCTAGGGGAGTGAAACTCTAACATTTTCCACTTAATGGACATATCACACCATAAATAGAGTTTAAAGAAATTGACATAGAATGGAGGCCCTAAAATCTATATCACCAGGGGAGAAAAATATCCATCAACAAAAGGGTTAATATGAACCTCATTAATGGTGTTAGAGTGAGTGAGTATCTAATATATGTCTATAAATCATATATATCTCATTGTTCACTGGAACCCCTGATCTAATGAAAAGAGTCATTGATAATTTTCTGAAACTGCTCTTCTCTATCGCCCAGATCCACACACAATGCATTACAATGGAGGGGGGATAACTACCATCCTCTAAATAGACTATACTCAAGGGACATAGTGTAATAGGAGTTAATGGTCAACTCTCTATCCACCTATCCAAACCACATGCACCCACTCTTTCACCAGATTTCATGGGGACACCTTATGTTTCACATCTATCCATTACTCCATTCAGGACACCTCATTATATAGGTTTAAGCACTGAGGACTAACCAAAACTTTGGCATCAGTTATGTGGGGATAAATTCAAATACATATATAGTGTTAGGTAAACTACCCCAGATAACTAAACGGACCACACCATCATGATTTTGAAGAGAAAATGCCACATAAAGGCTATTTATTTATTTTAAATGGATACTTGGAGAATATTTTTTGAGGAACTCAATATAAAGGTGATGGGTGGCCAAATTTTAGCCCTTTGGCTACGCAATACACATGGGTTCATGGAAAAAAATGCGAGGTGGACCACCCATGTTGGGTAGACTCAACCTAGCATGGGCCACCTGAACTGCATGTGATTGGGCCACCCGACTTGTATACTCATGGGCTGCCCGATCCTATACAAAATTGATGGATATAATGAGGTTATCCCTCTTCAAAACCACTATTACCATAGTGACCAATTTCCCCCACCACCACTATTACTAGTCATGACCACCATTACCTAACCGATTCTGTGCACCTATGGAAATCTCCCCAAGGGAGAACGACAAGACCAAAATCACCACAATAACAAAAAAGGATCATGGGTACAAATTATAACATAATTTAATTACATGGGATTAAAAAAACAATTTAGTGAGAATAAAATATAGATTCCTTTCTCATAGAGAAAAACTAAGGATTTTAGGCAGTCACATCCCAATATGGCTTGGGTCAGCCTCCCCGTAAAAGCTCCCTCCACACATCCCTTCCTCCATGGAATTAATTAGGGGAGGGATCCTCTTCCCCTTAATATAATAGGGGAGAGAGAAATGGGAGGGGAAGATATAAAAATAATAATAAATTAAATAAGATTAATATCAGCTGATTTAAATCACGATAGAACAACTTGGGAGCCTTAATGTAAACTCAAATTATATTTACCCCATAGTAAAACCCACATGCCAGATGAAACAGTGGTCTTAGATTTACCATATGATGCTCTATTACAAATAAAATATGAATTCTCAATAAGTACTGCGTGAATAAATATAAATGCTTTTATAATTAATATAGTTTTATTGGGGCCTCAATGTTACCACATTTCTATGCTGAGTCAATCCAGTGGTAAACAACACAACCTAAAATCAATGTAACTATAAGATAATTTTTCAAAGATTTTTTATAAGGGTAAATCACCATTTTACCCATTTTTAATTATTTAGTTGGTGAAACTGCAAAACATGTGAATTTTTCCTCAGGAAAAAAATTGTGGTCGCTATACCCACCCCACCTCCAAGGCATTTTATCCTTGAAAAGATAACATCGTAAATAAATTTTCAAGAACCCTAATCCCATCCCAAATATAGGTCATAATAGACTTGTTGATGAGATATTCATACTTTGGAATGCCCATATATCTACTATGATCCATAAACAACCTCTTGGTAACACATACCTTCTCAATTATAACATCCCTAAATGATTCAGTGTGCATTACATTTTTAATCAAATTTATTTTGGTATAATTTAATAGATTCTAACCTATTGAGGGATTAAGAGGTTGTTTAATGGATTAATGGAGGAGTCTGAGACTATAGTAAGTATTTGTAGGTCCATCATCTAGCTAATATAGGGCCACATGATTTCTAATAGATCGTATATAGATAGGGAAATCTACCTAGATCCATCAGATGGCTAGTGGAGTCCAGTGGATAACAGATGAGCTAATGTGGTAAATTTTAACAAAGGATCATTTTTTAATTTATCCTGAAACATCTATTATACCTCCTCCTAATATTCCTGAACCCCTAAAGTTAATTTCAAGTGGTGCAGGCTTCCTTGGGAGGAATTTGAGACTTCTCACCTCATTTCTTAACTAAATTGAATACAGTTTGTTGTGATGAGTTCCTATTGGTCAATATAACACCATTATAGATTCAAACCATGATTACTTACTTGTCTCAATTTCTAAAACCCTAATACTATGAATTTGAGCTCGTGTTTATTGATTTATGGTGCTGAGGTTTTTACAGACAATGATTCTATTTGGTTTAGCCTTTCCATTCCTAAGGTAGGAAATCCCTTACCATTTTATGGTGTTTGAAAAATTTGAATATATCATTTTCTATGTGGGTATGTGGGTATCCATGAGACTTACACCTAAGGTACAAATACAGATGGTTAGGACTTTAGAGTAGGATAATTAGGATAATTATTGGTTAGTGTGGAAATTATACTTAAAATTAAAGAGGATATATGGGTTTTCCTCATGGAAAATTTAACCTTAGGGTATCTATTCAGGCTTGTTTAGGGATGGTTAGGACATAATATATTATGGATGAAATTTTATGGTGCTTAAATTACTTTGAATCCATTTTTATTCACATTGTAAATGTTTCTTATTACTTGTGGTGGCCTCTCAAGAACCTTTGGGATGGTCCAACGTGACATTTTGAGCCTCCCAAGAACCTTTGGGATGGGTTGGGGCAATACATTAGACCTCTACAGAACATTTAGGATGGTTTAGTTTGAAAGGGCTAACCTCCCAAGAATCTTAAAGATATGTCATGGTGTGATTGAGTCTTTGAGCTATTGATAAGTATAGTCCATGGGCTATGCTCAGCTACGGTAGTTTTGATAGACCAGTAATTCAGCATGGAACTGAAGTAGGTAATTTTGGGGTTCGTGGAAGATTTGTTAGAATGCGATGAACAAAAGGGTTGTAAGTTTATTATGTATTATCTTCTATTGATACAAGCAATTATATACAGTTGTTTCATTTTTTTAAGTTCCCATTGGCGGTGTCCTACTGAGATATTCTTATACCCTATACGGGCATCTATATGTACATATAAATTTTATGATCAAGGAACCGACTAAGGGTAAGGGATCTATGATATATTATTGAGTAGGTTCTCATGGCTGGGTATCGAGGTGAAAACGAGACCTAATCTTGGGGCATTAGTAAAAATTCCACTTTTATAAATTTAATTTTGTTTCCTTTTATATACAGATCCACCACCTTTAGATATCCTTGTTTACTTATTGTATAACTATAGATATTTTATTTCATTTTGTATCGCATGCTATGACATTTTCATTGTTTCTATTTATTGGAATCCTTTATTATGTTCATTGACTTCTCCTTTGGTTATTTCTTATATTTTATTATTTCATTAGATACTCATAAATACTATAGTCATAGTCTCCCCATATGTTATGTAGGCCCCTAAACTAGTAAAGAGCCTCTTGAATATAGGGAGGTGAAAATTAGATCATATACCACCTCATCTCAGATTTGGTGATTCAGGTCAGGGTGTTACAAAATGGTACCAAAGATTTTTTTATTCGAATTACTATTTTGGGATTAGTATAGTAGAGATAGGTTGGATGGGACTCAAGTAGTTAAACTAAGATTCTTCTTATCCAATACATGAGCAGAGGACCTCTAAATTTCTATGGAGATTAGTTTTATTCTATTAGTTTTTATGTTATAGTTTCATGTTGTTATTGGGTATTATTGTGCCATTATAGTTTATGGGATTTCACTATTGTCCCATTAGAAAGAGTGAGGGAGTTCGTACATCATGATTAGGAATGTAGGTTCACATGTCACACACTAGAATGCTTTTGATTAATATATACCTAAAATTAATTAAATGATGGTTAAAAATATATTTAGTGTTTTCAAAAATACATTTTTGGTAACATATATGACTATGACTAATGTGAAGGTACCCTAATGTGGTATTAAGACCTTTATAGGTATAAATGGGTTATTCTTAGTGTTTGTGTGCAACTTTAGGGTGTGTTATGTGGTGTTCTTGTGTGTTTATGTGAACCATATAACTACTTAAGTTTTGTAATGTTTGATATATTGAAATCATTTTGAGATTCTATTGGAATTTTTGATAATGATGGAATTCTTCCATCCCATGGTGAAACCTCAGTATAAGAGTAGGGACGTCCTACAAGTGGGAAATTTCCTATAGAAAAACCCTAAATTCAAGAATGGAACGTTCACTACTACAAAATAGGCCTATAACAGTGTTAAAAATGGCCTTTATCAGCGCTAGAGAAGCACTGACTACCAAAGAGATATTAAAATCCCTAGTATTTTATCAGTGCTAAAAAAGTGATGATAAAGTGGTCCTTTATTAATGCTAAAAAATCACTGATAAATGGGTCCTTTATCAGTTATTTTATAAGTGCTAATAAAGTAAAACATTTATCAGTGCTTTTATTTAGCACCGATAAAGTAGATATTCATCAGTGCTTATAAAAGCACCGATAAAGGTTACATTTTTTAGTGCTTATACAAGCACTGATAAAGGAAACTTTATTAGTGCTTCTAAAAGTGGTGATAAAGTACCCCTGTATCAGTGTTGATTAAGGGGCATGTTGCAGTGTGCTGTAACAACACACTGCAACACTAGTGTAGTGTGTCGTAACAACACACTGCAACACTAGTGCAGTGTGTCATAACAATAAACCAAAACACTAAAAACACCAATAAATAAGAAGAATAAAGTACCAAAATTGAATTTAAATGAAATAAAATTTATAACCCAAATACAGGAAAAAACATGCATTATAGACATTTCAAACATTGGTTTATACAATTACAAAAGTAAAAATTATTACATACATTCAAAAAAATCAATGTTTCCTTGTATTTTGATCCCAACCATTACTCAAGAAAAAACACACCTTTATTAGAAAAAAATTACTATGTTAGAAATAATAAATAAAATAAATTAACACAAAGTGTTAATTTTAAACAAAACATTAAGTCATACTAGGAACAATGTGAATCAGATTGAGTTGTAGTTGATTCTTGCACGTCATACCATTTATCATTCATCTTCAATCATTATCTCTAATAAAATTAACTAAATAAGTATAAGATAAAAATTAAAAGAAAATTAATTAAGTAATAGTATATAGAATGATTAGAAAACAATATAGGCTCATTTTCTCGGTTTTGGTGATGTGGTGCGCGTTTTAATCTAAAATTGCACTTATATATTGAAAAGATGCAGTTGGATCCATAATAGTCACACCATGCATAAGATTGAGGTGAGGTGGATTCTTACACATCTCAAATGACTTATGGATCATTTTACTAAATTATCGAAATATCCCGAGTGCGTTTTATTAGTTTTGAGTATGTCACTTGTCTTTTTTACTAAAATATCATTTTAAACTTGAAACACATACTTTGACTCATATCGATCATATCATGTCTTGGTTTGATGTGAGACTAATTCCTACATATAAAAAATGAATTATGAATAGATGTATTAAATTATCAACAAAATCTGAGTGTGTTTTCTTAGTTTTTAGTGAGTGAAACGTTTTGAACTAAAATACCGATTTTAAACTAATAACGGACACATTGAGTCACATCGATCACACCATGCCTCATATTGAGGTGTGGATAATTATTACATGTCCCAAATGACTTATGGATAATTTTACTAAAGTATTAAGACAATCTGAATTCCTTTTCTCAGTTTTGAGTTGGTTAGTTTATCTTTTTACTAAAATGAATGTCAATTTAAAATAAAAAGACACACTTGGAGTCACGCCGATCACACCAGGCATTTGATTGAGGTCAGATTTATTCCTTCATTTAACAAATTACATATGGATTGTTTTTCTAAAGTATCAAAACAATTCAAAGGTGTTTTATTGGTTTTGAGTACATCAATTTTATTCTTTTACAAAAATGCCATTTTAAAATGGAAACACACACTTTGGATAACACCAATCATATCATGTATTGGTTTGATTTGAGAGAAATTCATAAACATCACAAATTATTTATAAATTGATTTCCTAAATTATTAAGAAAATACAACCGTATTTTCTCAGTCTTCAGAAACACTTTTTAAACAAAAATGCCAATTTTAAATTGATAATGTACAATTTCAGTCATATCAATCACACCGTATATCAGATTGAGGTGAGGATGATTCATATAAGTCCCAAATGACTTATGGATATTTTTACTAAATTATAAAAATAATTTGAATGTTTTTTCTCAGTTTTGAGTAGGTTAGTTTTCCTTTTTACTAAAATTGATGTCAATTTTAAATAAAAAGACACACTTGGAGTCATATCGGTCACACCATATGTCAGATTAAGGTGCGGATGATTAATACACATCTAAAATGACTTATGGATCATTTTACAAAAGTATCAAAATAATTGGAATGTGTTTTCTTAGTTTTTAGAACATCACTTGTCTTTTTTACTAAAATGTGTTTTTAAACTTTAAACATGAACCATGACTCATACCAATCACATAATATATAAGTTTTATGTGAGACTAATTAATAAATTTCAATTTTTTTATTAATTTATGTCCTAAATTATTAATAAAATATGAGCGTGTTTTCTCAATTTTTAGTGAGTGACACTTTTTGAACTAAAATGTCGATTTTTAACTAATAACAGAAACATTGAGTCATATTGGCACATTTTGTATCGTATTAAGGTGTGTATAATTATTACACATAAAAAATTACTTATGAATCATTTAACTAAAGTATCAAAATAACTTGAATGTGTTTAGTCAGTTTTGAGTAGGTTAGTTGTCATTTTTACTAAAATTGTTGTCCATTTTAAATAAAAAGACAAACTTAGAGATATATCGGTCACACCATGCATCATATTGAGATGCAACTAATTACTATACATGCCAAATAAAATATATATTATTTTCATAAAGCATACAAATATTATGAATGTGTTTTTTTATTTTGAGTATGTAACTTGTCTTTTTTACTAAAATGTCATTTTAATGGGAAACATGCACTTTGACTCATACCAATCACATAGTGTATCAATTTGATGTGAGAAAAATTCATAAAAACCATAAATTATTTATTAATCAATGTACTAAATTATCAATAAAATGAGATCATGTTTGATCAATTTTTTTGGGTGAAAATATTTGAACTAAAATGTCTTTTTTAAAATGATAACAGAAACTTTGAGTCATACCAGTCACACCGTGCATCATATTGAGGTGATGGAAATTACTACACATTAAAAATGAATTTTTGATCATTTAACCAAATTATAAAACAATACAAATGATTTTTCTCAGTTTTGAGTAGGTCAGATGTCCTTTTTTCTAACATTGATGTCAATTTTAAATAAAATGACGCTCTTGGAGTCATACCAGTCACACCATGCATTGGATTGAGGCGTGGATGATTTATGCATGTACCAAATGACATATGGATCATTTTTCATAATTATGAAAACAATATGAATATATTTTTTTGGTTTTGAGTATGTCACTTTTTTTTCTTCTAAAATGTCATTTTAAACTGGAAACACACACTTTAACTCATACCCATCACATCATGTATCGTTTTGACATGAGACCAATTTATACACATCAAAAATTATTTATGAATCAATTTAAAAAATTATCAAGAAAACATGAGCGTTTTTTCTTTATTTTTAGTGAGTGACATTTTTTGAACTAAAATGTTGATTTTAATCTAATAACAGACTCTTTGAGTAATACCAGAAAAATTGTGTATCAAATTGAGGTGAGAAAAATTCTTACACATCAAAAATGAATTATAGATCACTGTATTAATGTATCAAAACAATAAGAATATTTTTTCTTGGTTTTGAGTATGTTAGTTATCTTATTTACTAAAATTAATGTCAATTTTAAATAAAAAATAACTTTGAGTCATATTGGTCACAATGTGTGTCAGATTGAGATACAGATGATTCCTACATGTCCCAAAGTCTAAAAAAAATCCTAATTCCCAATGTTTCCCAGATTTCCATTGCCTTTATTTGTTTAATTTCCAACACTTCATATTGATATGATGATATTAGGCGAAAAACCTTTCTCTATGTTGAAATCTAGAAGAGAAGAGAAAGATCATATACCCATTATATCATGAGAATTAACCATAATGGGAACATGATATTCCTTTAATTGTATTGATTTAAACAATGAGAAATGTTTTTTTGCTAAGAAAATCTACTCAATATATAGTGTTGGCAGTTTGATAAATAAATGAAATAGAAAGCATGGTAACATTAGAAAAAAAGGTTTTGCGGGAGAAATGTAGGAAACTTCAATGAAAGTGATAAATTCGAACACTACAGGGGTGAAAAGGTTTTGAGGGAGAATAAGTATGTGGATGTTTTGGTTTAGAAAGGCATGAAATATGGATAGACCACCCCAACACGAAAAAAAGAATCCACCTTTATAAGAAAACAATTCTTATGTGAGTAATACTAAAAAGAAATAAACTAAACATAACTATGATAAAATCCATTAATTCTATTGAAAAAGATTTTACTATGAAAACATCAATATTACCTATGTGATTGAGCAGTGGAGGTAACTTTAAGGATGATGATAAATTCCAAAACTATAGGGGTGAGAAGGTTTTTAGGGAGAAGAATTTTGTGGATTTTTTGGTGCAAAAAGGAATAAAAGATGGACGGACCACCCCAAATTGAACAAAAGAATCCACTTTTATAAGAAAAAAATTCTTTTGTGAGTAACACTTAAAATAAATAAATAAAACATAAATATAAAACAATATAGTAATTCTATGGAAAATGATTTTCTATGAAAATATCAATATTATCATTTTTGATTGAGTAGTGGAGGAAACTTGAAGGAAAGTGATAAATACCAACACTGTAGGGGTGAAAAGGTTTTGAGGGAGAAGAAATATATGGATTTTTTAGTGGATAAAGTCATGAAATATGGATAAAACACCACAACCAATACAAAAGTATCCACCTATATAAGAAAAAAATTCTTATGTTAGTAATATTAAAAATAAATAAATTAAACATAAATATGAAAGAATACATTAATTATATGTAAAATGACTTTAATATGAAAACATCATGTTTAACTATTTGATTGAGTAGAGGAAGTATCGTTGCTCTTCCTGCAAAGCAAGTGGAGGGAACTTGAAGGAAAGTGATCAATGAAACACTACAAGGGTGAAAAGGTTTTAAGGGAGATGAATTCTGTAGAATTTTTGGTGCATAAAGGTATGAAAGATAGATAGAAATATTCTGACATAAAAAAACTCTTCAAGGAATAATGAAAATTAAATTAATGTTTCATTATATAATTTTTTAGTAAAATAGATAAATTATATCTTTACATTACCTTTATATCTTACCAAAGGGTTTCCTTCGTTATAGTTTGTTCTTATGAGGGATTGGTAATATCATCATGTGTAAGAAAAATTATCTACATGAGTAGTCAAACATTTTGTTTATATTATATTAATACAATTGAGAATATATAATATTAGGAGGAAAATTATAATATATTAAAAAACACTTTTACCTTCTCATTGAAATCTATTTATTTTTTAAAGGTTTTAGGGATTTCGTTCCCCTATTTAGAATCCAAATTCCCTATTTATGGTCCCCTCTAAATTACAAGACATTGTCTACATTAGGGCAACATGAAATGATTATGATCTCCCAATTAAAGGGTTATCCTTAATTGAATTTTCATTTTACCAAACATTTATTTTAGATTCCAGTAGGAAAATCGACCAATTCTAGTTTATTGGATCTGGTACATAAAATACTTGCACTTATTGTGATGCTATTATGAATGTATCATCTTTTCACCTTCCACACTATAATTCACCTTCATGAATCCCATTTCATCAATTTTCAATGCACTCATATTTTCAACCCATTTGTAATGGAAAATCACCACTTGAAATATTTTATAATCCAACTCATATATCTATTAGATAGTGCCAAAATATGACATATTTTCATAAATTGGATTTCTATCCTTGTAACCAAATATGTGCATCACTTCCACCACAATCATAACACCACTATTTTGCATCGTATTGTAGTCATTGTGTTCTTTTGTATAGAACATATAACCATTGATTACAAAAATAGTGTAAGATATAACATTTCCATTCAGTACCCTAGCTATCCATTGAAGTCATTCCATAATTGAATTCAAATTTTCAAATAAATACTTATAAGTTTGATCTCGGAACCATCCTATTAACTATTGGTCATGTATATTTGATATCCATCCTTTAGTCCTTGATGGATTCAAATATCTAAGAATTTATTTATGGTCTTCAATATATGGATCAACATATTCACTATTATATAAAATGTAAAGGTGTGATTGTTCCCACTCTATCAAGGTAATTGTAAAAATATCTCTTCTGGAAATCCATTCTCCCATAATTCATCTGCTATGATAAGACTTTGGTAGATTGATACTATCAATATCTGATAAGTAATCAGTACATAATTCAAAAACTTCTTTAATAATATATCGATATGTAATGCAACCTTCTAGAAAAATTTGATTCTTGACATACCCTTTAAAATTTTTCATTTATCATTAAATTTAGTACATCCATATGTAATGGAAAGGGCCACATAGTTTTAACCTCTCTAACTAAGTGAACCATCAAGTGGACCATTATATCAAATAACAATGGGGGGAAGTACTTCTCTAATTTACACAATATTACTATAACCACCTTATTCATGATTGGAAAATTCATCAGTTTTATGACTTTACTACATATGAATTCTAAAAAGAAGTAGATTATTGCTAATGCATGCCATACATTTTGAGGCAGAATGCAACAAGAAGAAACAAACAACAAATATTACATCAAAACATGGAAGTATTGTGATTTTTTCCCTTGGAACATGAAATTAGTCATTGACTTTGATATTCTTGATATTTGATTAATACCCATTTGGAACTTTTAGACTATTCAGAAAAATAAAAAATTGCAATTTTTTCTATCTGGATAGAGTGTAAGATGTTAGAGGAAGAACATTATGCTTTTTACCCTTCATTGGTTCCAACTATTCCCTTATCCCCATGCCAATCATGTCCAACATAGCCTTGATTACATCTTTCTTTTTCTAATAACATTTATTAACATTCTAATAATACTATCAAATACATTATTTTATATATTCATGACATCAAGAAAATGTCTAACATATAAACAATTCACATATAGTAATTAAGGGAAAACTGATCACTTCTTCCAACCTAATTTCATATGGTTTTTTGAAAATGGTTTTCTAAAAACAATGTCAATATCTCTTACTTTATTGAACAGTTGTTCACCCATTATTAGAGATGGTGTTGTACCTTTTTCAATATTCCCATCGAATTTTGTCATCCTGGATCAATATTTATTTCATCAAGGAAAATATTTCTGATTTACTAACAAAAAAAACTTTGAATTTTCAACTAGACTAACTATGTGATTTTTTCAAAAAATGGGACGCCCCTACATTCCTTTAATGCTATATCCAGATAAATTTACACAATAAGGGAAGTCATTTATCATCCCATAAAACATGGACCTCAATGTGAATTCTTCACTTGTACGAGCATCATACATTATAACACCTTTAACCCACACCAATTTCATATCTTCAATAAATGGAGGGAAATATACATCAATATCATTATTGGGTTGCTTTGGTCCAGATATAAGAATAGAAAACACAATATATTTTCACTTCATAAATAACCATGGAGAAAAGTTATAATTTACCAACATGATGGGCCATGTATTGTGAGTACTAATTTGTACACCAAAAGGATTTATTCTATCTCTAGATAATTCAAGATGAAGGTTTCTATAATCATTTCCAAATTCACAATACTCGTAATCAATTTTAATCAACTTAGGAGAATCTTCTTGATGATACAAGTTCCCACCTTTAATTATTATACCAGTATTCCATGTAAATTGTCTCATAGTTTACTAATATCTATACAGTTTTATAAACTATGGAATGAAAGTAAAGTACCATACAGATTTCAAAGGACTTGATTCATTTTTCTTGTATCGATCTATGCTACACTTAGGGTATTTTATGAGTGATTCATAATCCCAATGAAACAATATGAAATCATTTGGACAAGAAAGTGTTATTAAAGATCATTCCCATTGAATATAGAATTCATTTAGCATCACATGTTCAACATGGTAGTTCATTTTCTTCCAGTATGATATCTTTTAAGAGACCAATTAATTTTGTAAAGCTGGTGTCACTTCATCCATTACTAGATTTCACATTATATAACTTCAATATAGATGACAATGTTGTGTATTTAGTATAGGTAGTATAAAATGATCTCTTAACATGACTATTTAACTTCTCAAACAACTTTTTACAATCATCAAGGTTATCTTCATTTTTTAGTTTCATTTCTTCCATGCGATTTCCATCATCATTTTCCCTAGTATTCATATGAAATGATTCATAAAACATAGTATCATCCCAATTAGTGTGCTAGTTCAGTTTCCTCTATGTTTAGTCAAAAATTTATAGCTATAATCTTTTCTATTACAAATAAAATTTTCTTTCACCTCTTATGGAATAAATTTTCTTGAATAAAAACAATTTAAATAGGGACAAAATATTTGAGAAGGGTCATATGCATGCTCTATAGAAAACTTGATGAACTATTTAACTCTATATTTATACTCTTTTTTCTATTATTACCATGAATCAATTTTCGATTCATATCCATACTATTGGGTTCATAAAATATTCATTTTTTACAATAAATAAATAAATATACATATGATATTAATTATCAAAGGTGAAAGTTATAGATAATTATAATAATGGAAACAAAACATTTAATATTTTCAAAGAATTTTAGCATTTTTTAAAGAAAATGGGTAGTTGAATTCAAGAAAATAATTACTCCATCATGGTAGGTGTTATCCTATGAATTCTCCAAAGGTTAAATTTATAGACAACTATCATCCTCATCAACTCATCTTCCGAACAATTATCATTTCATTTTTCTGTTTTTCACTCATCCTCTATCTCTTGTGGACATACACCTATGTTTCTTGAAATACTTTAAGCATCAGTCATCCATAGGATGACTGCTCCTCAGAGTAGTTGGTTGCGCCCAAATTTACCCTACTCGTAAAAGCGGTCGTTGAAGTACAAGTAGGGATCGAATCCACAGAGACCGAAGAAGTAACCTTGAGACGCTATGATTTGGTGCGGGATGGGCTTTGAAGTAGCCAACTTTGGATTTGATTTTGGATGGTTTTTAAAGAACACTAATAAACCTAAGTGAATTCAATTAAATGTAAATGGGTTGATCTTAGGATTATGCTCAGGTTGGATTGAATGAATTTTACTTCATTAGACAATTTTGGTTTTATTAATTTTTTATGAATCCATTCTTCAAAAATAATATTACATTCATCATTTTCTGGTTTGGTGCTTACTAAACACAATTACTAATCCCGTATACACTTAGAGAATCAAATTCATGATCTCCCTGAGGTATATGGTAATTTAGTAATTTAATTTAGTTTTCTCAAACATAGTAAAGATGAATAGTAGAAATAATTGAAGAATGGATGTCTTAAATTAATTATCCAATTAACAACAATTCGTTCATAAAATAACATTCAATCCAGCCTTTGCATCCTCCTAAGATCATCCCATTAAGGGTTTAGCCCTCCATTGATGGTATAATCTCAATGGTGGGCAGAAGATGGCTAACAAGAATTGGATTGAAGAAATTAAAACCGCAGAAATAACGAGCACTCCTCCGTGTGTGTGAATGAAATTCACACCTATGTGTGAACTAATTCACAACAACACAGAGATATCACTGTGATTTGTGATAATAAAGTTTTAATAAAAGAAATGGAAAATATATAAGTGAATGAAGTTGATTAAGAAGATAAATATACAAAAAATAAACTTACATGGAAATGGAAAACATTACAAAGGAAATTTGGAAGCATAACCTTACAATGAAACAAGCAACAAAAGATGATATGAAAAATATCCACCCTCATTCCCTTCACCAATAGATCCTTATATAGGCATATTAGGAGCCTTAGGTACATCCCCCAACAATTAATTCACCCCCCAACAATTAATAGAGTCAAATGGGGGGTGAATAATCAAAAGGAAATTGATGTTTTGAATTTGACCCGGAAAACTGTCCAGATTCGTCCACCATATTGACGTGTGAATTAGAAATTTAAGAAGGCCGAATCAGGAGGGGTTATAGAATAGAAATGTCTTCTTTAATGTGTCTTCTAGAAGCTCTAAAAATTTCAGGACATTTGGATCATCCGTTTGGAAGTTATGGTAGAAATGGTGGGACAGATTGCTGTGCATTAATGACGAGTCCACCATTTAAATCTCAACTTCAGATCCCTTTATCATCATGAAAACATCAGAATTAGCTCCGTCCACAGTTGAATAAAATGATCCTCATATTGTTATCTTTCTACTGTATAAATTTGAGCTTTATTGGGCTTGGTTTCTGGGGCCCACATTTGTTTGATGGGCCATAGGCTCATTATGCTTTTTCCAGCAAGTTTCTGCCTTCAGGCGCAAAATTCTCCATCTTCCTTTGAGATTCATCCAGCGGACCTAAAAGATAAAATGTTCCAAAAACAGTGATAAATCATATCCCAAAATTTAAAATTCAGAAAATGAATATAATATTGTCAAAAAACAAATGAATGATTGGACCCAAATTTGCATTTTAAACAAGAATTGCATTTTTGATGAGAAATGAAGTTCTATTTATGTAATGCACTAAAAACAATGTTTATGGACTTTGGAAAAATGAATATAAAGATATTAACAATTAATATTAGCCACTTTCAGTGACTAATCACACCCCCCAACTTGAGTTTTGCTAGTCCCGAGAAAAATAAATTACAAATATGAAATTCAAATCCCCTTTTCCAAAAACATTTTAATACACATTGCTCACCCAAATATCTAATACCAAAAAAAATTATGAAAACCCATCAAAATCATTAAAAAAAAGCTAGGTCCATAAGCATATCCCAAGCCCAAGCCCATTCCTTTGTTCAAATTCATTGCCACATTTCATCCAATTCCAATTAAGCATGATAAAGTGTTGTGCATCATAAAAGATATGGGGCCCATTTTATTGTTCAAGGGGAAAAATGGAAGCGCTAGGTGGGAATCACATTAAACCTTAAAATGAGTATCCAATTTTTTTTTGATTTTTTTTCTTTTACCACAATAGATATAAAAAGACTAACTCTGGGCAAGACAACTATGGAGTCACGATCCCCAAGTGCCGGACGCCACACATATTATCAATTTCATGCTCTACAATAGAGATATAAATCCTAACTCTGGGCAAGAAAACTATAGAGTCACGATCCCCAAGTGCCGGACGCCACGCATTTGGACAAAACATTGCTCTATGTGGTCATTTTTTTGTTTTTTTTTGTTTTTTTTGGATACTCAAATTAAACTAAAAGTGACCCCAGAACCCTATGCTATAATGAAAGGGACCTGAGAACTCAAATTTACACCCACGATCCAGTAAACGTGCATTGTGGCATTTTTATTAAGAAGATGAAATTGTAAACATTGAAAAATCACATCGGACAACCGCACTTTCCAAAAACTATGCTCATGAACTTAAACTTGCATTAAAATCAGAATCAAGGCATGGAAAATTTATTTGATATCCAATTTCAGAGTTTGCAATGTGTGTTATCATGTTCAAGGTTAATGGAATTTTTTCTTTTCATGAATGTTCTTATTGAAAAAAAAAATCATTTTTTATCCCCCCCCAACTTAGAATAACACTGTCCCCAGTGTTTAAAGAAAAGAAAAGTTATAACGGGGTAGGAAAGGAGTTCAAAGAAGAAATTTAAAATGAAAATCATGGAATGATGTCACCTGGTGGTTGATAATGATAGCACATTCCATAGTCTCCCTTCAATCCTGCATTTGAGTCTCAGTGGCTTGGATGGTGGTGAATGGATTTTCCTTATGGCTTATGACATGTCCTTTTATTTTTTTTAAACCTATAAAAACATAAAAATAAAACAAAACAAAAATAAACTGATGATACATTGTCTTCTTTATATTTTCTGGGCAAGGTATTACTCAGAGATCACACCACGTGACACAGATGAATATGGCGCTCCCCGTTCAAACCCATCCTTACTCATAAAAGAAGAACAGGTCAACAGCTTATGGTAATTTATTATATGAAAAATAAAATGATTCAAAATAGTTAGAAAACATGAAAACCATGGGCTGCCTCCCATGCAGCGCTTTTGTTTAACGTCGTTAGCTCGACTTGAACCCCCCAACTTATCCAATTCCAACTTTCAACATTTTTAGGACCCCATTTTTATCCAACTCAACAAGATTCAGATTAGGCCTTTTTTTAGAATTTTTTTCATGTGAAATCCCATGCTTAATAATGAGTGTGAAAGTCCAAGGAATTTCGGTAATGGTTGATTGAGTTTCATTTTGAGTATTTCCTAATATTTCAAGGTTCATTCCTACTTTGTGAGATTCTTGATGAAAATGGATGATAATTGAATGGTCTAGGTTTTCATAAATAGAGGCATTCTTGAGTGGGGAAGGAAGGATTATAATGTTGAGTTCAGTTTCATTGAATTTTCCTAAAGAAGAATGATAATTTGAATAAAAAATGGTGTCTTCTTTAAAACCATTTGAAAGAATTGGTTCCTTTTGAAAAGATGATTCATCCCCAAAATTTTCCATTTGAATTTCATGAGTGGGTATAGACAAAATATTCGTTATATCTCCCAATGGTTCAATGATCGGTGATTCTAAAAAATATTTATTGGAGCAATATTCCAAACACTCAATCCATGAAGACAAATTTTCCCCTTGTGAATCCATAAAATTAATTTCCTCTTGATTTAAGCACCCATCAACAATTCTTTTATTATCTTCAACTATCCCAAATCCAATGGTTGGTTCTTCAATAAAGGCATGAGGGGTTTGTGTGTTACAATATTCTTCTATCAATATTGAGTAAGGGATGGTTTGAGTGGGAATGGGGTCCACACAAGTTTTAATGCTTTGAAGTTCTTGTCTAAAACTTGATACCTCTGAATTCATTTTTTCCATTTGTTCACACAATTTTTGAAGAATTGGTTCAGGATTAGGATTGATAGATGTTTTGACATCATGGACTTCCTCATTATTCATCTTTTGAATCATTCTTGATAGGTATGGAAATTGATCTTTTAAACCTTCATCATCACAAATTTTGTTCATGTTATCGGGTGTGGGGTATTCATTCAAAGGTTGATTAAAAAAAGTTGGTGATTCCCAATGTGGATTTTCAAACTGATTCCATCTTGAGTTTGTGAAGGGATATTGTTGATGATACTCCATTGGAGTTGAATGAAATTTGGATTTGGATTTTTTTGGGCACATGAAAATAGAAAGGGGAAAAGAAAAGAGAAATATAGGTGAGAAAAGAGAAGTTAGGTGAGAATAGAAGGTGGGTGTCTAGGAAAACTTACTTGGGTCCCTGGAAACAGCGCCAAAATTTGGTTTCACCCAAATTTACCCTACTGGTAAAAGCGGTCGTTGAAGTACAAGTAGGGATCGAGTCCACAGGGACCGAAGAAGTAACCTTGAGACGCTATGATTTGGTGCGGGATGGGCTTTGAAGTAGCCAACTTTGGATTTGATTTTGGATGGTTTTTAAAGAACACTAATAAACCTAAGTGAATTCAATTAAATGGAAATGGGTTGATCTTAGGATTATGCTCAGGTTGGATTGAATGAATTTTACTTCATTATACAATTTTGGTTTTATTAATTTTTGATGAATCCATTCTTCAAAAATAATATTACATTCATCATTTTCTGGTTTGGTGCTTACTAAACACAATTACTAATACCGTATACACCTATAGAATCAAATTCATGATATCCCTGAGGTATATGGTCATTTAGTAATTTAATTTAGTTTGCTCAAACACAGTAAAGATGAATAGTAGAAATAATTGAAGAATGGATGTCTTAAATTAATTATCCAATTAACAACAATTCGTTCATAAAATAACATTCAATCTAGCCTTTGCATCCTCTTAAGATCATCCCATTAAGGGTTTATCCCTCCATTGATGGTATACTCTCAATGGTGGGCAGAAGATGGCTAACAAGAATTGGATTGAAGAAATTAAAACCGCGGAAATAACGAGCACTCCTCCGTGTGTGTGAATGAAATTCACACCTATGTGTGAACTAATTCACAACAACACAGAGATATCACTGTGCTTTGTGATAATAAAGTTTTAATAAAAGAAATGGAAAATATATAATTTAATGAAGTTGATTAAGAACATAAAGATACAAAAAAAAACTTACATGGAAATGGAAAACATTACAAAGGAAATTTGGAAGCATAACCTTACAATGAAACAAGCAACAAAAGATTATATGAAAAATATCCACCCTCATTCCCTTCACCAATAGCTCCTTATATAGGCATATTAGGAGCCTTAGGTACGTCCCCCAACAATTAATTCACCCCCACAACAATTAATAGAGTCAAATGGAGGGTGAATAATCAAAAGGAAATTGATGTTTTGAATTTGACCCGGAAAACTGTCCAGATTCGTCCACCATATTGACGTGTGAATTAGAAATTGAAGAAGGCCAAATACGGAGGGGTTGTAGATGATAACTGTCTTCATTAATGTGTCTTCTAGAAGCTCTAAAAATTTCAGGACATTTGGCTCATCCGTTTGGAAGTTATGGTCGAAATGGTGGGACGAATTTCTGTGCATTAATGACGAGTCCACCATTTAAATCTCAACTTCAGATCCCTTTATCATCATGAAAACATCAGAATTAGCTCCGACCACAGTTGAATAAAATGATCCTCATATTTTTATCTTTCTAATGTATAAATTTTAGCTTCATTGGGCTTTGTTTCTGGGCCCCACATTTGTTTGATGGGCCTTAGGCCCATTATGCTTTTTCCAACAAGTTTCTGCCTTCAGGCGCAAAATTCTCCATCTTCCTTTGAGATTCATCAAGCGGACCTAAAAGATAAAATGTTCCAAAAAAAGTGATCAATCATATCCCAAAATTTAAAATTCAGAAAAGGAATATAATATTGTCAACAAACAAATGAATGATTGGGCCCAAATTTTCCTTTTAAACAAGAATTGCATTTTTGATGAGAAATGAAGTTCTATTTATGTAATGAACTAAAAACAATGTTTATGGACTTTGGAACAATTAATATAAAGATATTAACAATTAATATTAGCCACTTTCATTGACTAATCAGTAGTACAAGAAATATAAAAGATATGGAGGATGAAACCCAAGTAAAAAATTGGAATAATAATTTTTGGGGAGATTAAGTTGATGAGGATGACATTTATACTCCATTATGTTCTCTAAAAGGGGTTATGTCTCCCAGTTGTGAGAATTACACGGATGGTAATCATAGATTCCTAAGGGTGGAACCAAAAGGCAATGTTAATGAATGATATGTTTTTAGATGGATTAAAGTAAAACATACACTGTGTTTATTAGAAGTATGATGAAATAAATAAAGTTATTTTTAAGAAGTATTCATGAGTGGGTTATCATTCTAAAGATGTCTATTTTTACAAAGGTATTTAAAACTATCTGAACCATTTTTTGATTTGGGGTTGGTAAAAATTTATGGTAATTGTTTTTGAAATAGGAAATTGATTTTTGGTAGTGAAAAATTGATTATATGAGATAATGAGACAATAAAATATTGACTAAAAAGGGTGGGTTTATATGTTTTTATGATGAAAATATAAAATTTATAGATATTTTTTACTAATTATAATGGGTAGATTGATAATAACTAAAATAATGATAAAATATCAGAGTGAATTAATATTTAATTGAGTAGCATAGGGGGGGGGAGAGCACATAGGGATGAGGTAGACTCAAAATAATACATTGATAATGAGGAAAATGAAGAAGGTTTATTAATTGTAAAAAATACAAGCAAGGACTAAATCAATGAATAAAATTTCATTGGTGATTAGACAGCTTCGATGAAATCTCTGAGGAGTAAAACTCTAAAAAAACCTCATTTTTTCCAAATATATCCTAAATCATTTGGAGAGTCTGACAAGTATGATAGTTGGATGAAATCTATGCATGAGGAGATTGATATCAAAAAGAATAATGTGACATGGGAAATTATTCCAAGTCTGGAAGACAAAATGTTATCAAGAACCAATGGCTATTCTATAATGAACTCATTGACTGTGGAAAATTGTCTCAAAATAAAGAATGGGTAGTGTGAAATGGGAATTCCTAGATCAAAGGCATTTATATTTATGATAAATTTACTCCCATACCCCGGTAGGTAAATATTTGAATTTTATTATATATTTTAGTGAAAATGTTGTTAAAAGTATACCAAATGGATGTCAAATCTATATTCCTCAATGGTGAACTTAAGGGGTTATCATACATTAAGAAAAATGATGGGTTAAATATGGATGAAAATGAGATAAAAGTGTTCCAATTAAATAATTCTTTATATAAGATAAATAAATCACCGAGGACTTGATATTTAAGGTTGGATCAATACCTAAGAATGCTTTATTTTTAGCAAGGTAGAGTTTATTATTGCCACTACATCAAGAAGTAAACTGATCAAAGGATGATGGAACTCATATATGTTGAAGACATAATATTTGAGGATTGAAAAAATAAAAATGCAATATTTTTGAGGGTCATATGAGGTATGATATCGAGATGTCTATGATTGGTGAGTTAAAAATTTTCCTTGGTTTATAGGTGAACCAAGGAAATCATAGCACCTTAAGTTCTCAATCAAAATATAAAAAAGAGGTTTCCAAGTGATTTGAAATAAAATATTCCAAATCAATGACAAAACCAACTATTATGTTATAACAACCCTGTTTTTTATTACACACTTAAACCTGATTTATTAAATAATCTATTCACTTGATACAACATGGAAGATAGAGAGGTCTAGTGTCTTTGGGGAATAGGATCATTACATAACAACTTAAAACATGAAGTACAACATCTTTATTGAAAACTTCCTTTACATGACCATTACATTCCCTCGTACTTAGCATTGCATGGGATAACATGAGGAAATGCATAAGAAAAGGGTGAGCTATAAAGCCTAGTAAGAGAATAAAAATGGAATAACATGAGGAATATAATACATGTTTGATAATAGGCATATGAATTGAGCACAATAGAAACATGAACATAAAGTCTTGATAAAGCATGATAATCATAACATGGAAATGTGGCAACAACACTTAACATAGAATTAGCGCGATCCAAGGCTCATTGCACATGGAGCATGAGTAAAACCTCATTGCACATGAAGCACGAGTAAAACCTCATTGCACTTGAATTAGCATGATTCAACACCCATTTCACATGACGTATCATGATACTATACTTTACCCAATGCATTGAAGCACTATTAGGGTGCACCCTTCCTAAACATTTCATTTCATGCATAAGTGTGTCACATGGATCATATAACATAGAATCAATCAACATCATAATTTATTACATGATTAAGTGATGTGTAATAAATACATGAAATTACCATTCAATATGTATATGTTCATAAAGGTTAATACCCTTGATAGAGACATGGGTATGGTATTCACTACACAATGATCTTGGCTAGGAAAAACACGATGCAATTTCGACAGCATAACGGTGTGACATAAGGATTCATGGAAACAGTTGATGAGAGAGAAAAGGGTGTCTCATCATATGTACATGAAGTGGATAGTAATGGGGTCATATATATACATGTCCCAACAAACTTAATGGGATTTATATTCATAATACAAAAGAATTACTTGGATGTAAAAGAGGAGAGAGAAATCCCTCACGGAATTTAGACATGGTAACGGGTGTACATGGGAGGAATTAATGAGAGAGAAATGGGTCTACCATTATCCAAACATAAATAGGGAAGTGTGGGGAAGGTGAAAAATCATACCCCAACATTTTTAATTGAAAATAAAAGGGCATAACAATATTAAGAAACTTTGATAAAAAGAGAAAGGTAGGAATCCCTTACTTGGAAGTGTGATCCCAAAGTCTTGGGGGAGGCATGAGAGAGGCTTCTTGGGAGGTTGGGGCACCTTGGGAGGATTATAGAGATAGGAGGGCAAAAGTTGGTCGAACTCCAAAGGATTTGAGTGAAGAGGAAGTGAGAGCTTGTGTGGGTTTATATAGGAAAGGAGAGGGAATTCTTTATTATTTAGGTTTGGGTCACCACAAATTAAACTAATAAATAAAACAAACAAGACCACAGTTTTTGACCATGGTGTTTGCCGAAGGGGAGTGGAAAACAATATTTTATAAGTCCAATGGCCTAACTTTTTAAATTATTGAGGGTGCTTATGTGGATGTGAGTCACACTCTCAAGGAAATTCATTTAAAAAGTGAAAATGTTTTATAACTCTTGGAGGGTCCACTAAAGTTTTTTAAAATAAATCAAACAAACCTAAAATCAAATTATTTTAATGGTAAAACATGTATTGGACGAACATAATTTTTATTATATCATAAAACAAATTATATATTTAAACGGTATTTAATTTTTACCCAAAAATTTGACTGTCTTAGAAAATTATGAAAAATTCACCGTTGGATAATTTCGACATCCTGATTCCAAAAATAATATTCATTTTATCTAAATAATTTTCAAAATATGTAAATTTTTACTTTTAAAATAAAAACTAACATTTATCCAAAATTCATGGGTTTTGACGAAAATAACTTTCAAACCTTAAATAAAAATTACAATTGCATTCATAAAATTATACAATAATTTATATTTAATAAAAAGTAGTTTAATAATAATAATAATATTTTATTAAAATATTATTCAATTAAAAAATCCATTAATTCATAAAAATAAATTTCTTAGTTGAATATTAACTAAAAATACAATTTTTGCTTTAAAAACTATTTACAAATAATAAAATGAATGCATATTCTTTATACAAAAAATAATGTATATAGTCACAATGCTAGGGTCTTGTTACATAACCCCTTATAACACCCACATAAGACTAAAGAGTAAGGTGTGCGATGGTGACAGACTCTTAGGGTAGCTCGGATAACATTGCTCAGGTGGTAATCTCTATTAACTTCCACTTCTCCCGTAGTCAGTTCTGCTCAAGCTTAACATGTTCAAGCTCAGCTTGGGCTTAGTCAAGATCGAAGCCCAATGAGGCCACCTCCTTTCCGAGCTCTGAAAAATGGGATTCGTATGAGGAAAGTCTACTGGATGAGGCCATCACTTCCTTTTTATGAGTAAATTATATTTGTTAAAGACTTATATTTATACTAATCATGTGATCATTGTTCAACGGTTATATTAGAAATGGTCATAATTCATAACGGTATTTTAAAATCCAGAAACATAAAACCAATGAAGTTCACATTTTATATAACAATAATAAACATTTAATTAGATCAAGAGGAATTTCAATTAAGGAAAGTTTTGGTCGTTACATATGTGGATGACGTTTTCAAAATTTGACAATTACAAAGAGGTAGATGTCATGGAATATAAGTATTGGGAGATTATTATACCTCACAAAAACATGACCCAAAATTGGATTTGATGTATTTCAAGTTTCACAGTACCAATGTTGTCCCAAGGAGAGCCACATGCTATCGAGGAAGACGATCCTTCAATATATCTAAAAAACAATAAATTTTGGGATCTTTTATTATAGGATAGTGAAAATATAGTTTTTGGGACACACA
The DNA here is from genome assembly GCA_963277665.1 of Viscum album. Classification (NCBI taxonomy): domain Eukaryota; kingdom Viridiplantae; phylum Streptophyta; class Magnoliopsida; order Santalales; family Viscaceae; genus Viscum; species Viscum album. The sequence goes on along the minus strand of OY728129.1, from coordinate 1,372,562,654 downwards.
AATGTGATATGGGAAGGTTTAGTGGATAGCTGAGGGAAAGTAGATATGTTAAAAACCCTAGATTTCGTTCGATCCTGGGTTTTTTTCTACCTTGAATCGTTTGACCCTTGATTTCAAGCCTTAGTATAGTTGGAGCCTTAATTATTGCCTAGATTTGAGCTTGGATTCGACAATGATGAGTGACGATAGCAGGTGTCTTTCATGGAGAGATTCGAATATCCTAAATTGGTTCGTGATGGTTAGAGTTCTTAAAATAGATCGGGACACTTTTATCAGTGCTTCCAAAAAATAATTGATAAAGATCTCTTTTATTAGTGCTAAGTTAATAAGCACTGATAAAAGGAATATTTATGAGCTCTTTTTTAGTGCTGATAAATCTCTATATTTATTAGTGCTAAAAAAGAGATGATAAAGATTCCTTTTATTAATGCTTATTACTTAATCATAGATGAAGGATATATAATTATAATTATAAATATATATTTTAATTATATTTATAAATTAAACATATATTTAATAAATAAATATATATATATTAAATATATTATGTATTTAAATATATTTACTACAATTTTATAATTATTTAAATATTCAATTATTTATTTATAATTATATAAATACTTTTTTAAAAAATAATATTTATATAATTATATATATTTATATAATTATATATATATATATATATTTAATATATATTTAATGAATATATATATAATTATAGTAAATATATTAATTATTTAAATAAATTTATTATAAATTTATAATTATTTAAATATATATAATTATTTATTTATAATTATATAAATACTTTTTTAAAAAATAATATTTATTTATTTATAATTATAAATGTTTAAATATAGTAAATATACATTGATAAATATATTTATTTATAAATATTTTTTACAAATAATTTTATAAAATTATTAATTAATATTTAATCTTAAGTTCATGCATTTTAAAAATGAGTGAAATAAAAAAATTAAAAATGAGTACACTTTAACAATATTAAAAAAATGGATAAGTTTTATTAATTAAATATAAATTATTAAAAAATATGGACGTATATTGAAATAAAGATGAATACATATTGAAAATATTAAAACATTGTAAATAAATACATATAAAATAAATAATATAAATTTATTAAATTTATTAAAAAAAATAAAACATATTAAAAATGAATAAATAATACCTAACTTTAATAATATTAGAAATAAATAAATATAATTTACCGATTCAAAACATAATATATTAAATGATTTATCTTGTAATGAAATTCTAAAATGAATACTAAAATTTAAATAAATTACATAAATATTAGGTGTATGTGATTCTATATAAGATTTCACTAATTGCGTAAATATTTGTGTGTATGCATTGTATATAAATATTCATTAAATTCATATATGTATGTGAAATCAATATAGCACACATTTGATCTATGTTAAATTGAAAAATCAAACGACGTTCATTTATGTCCATTACTCGATGCAATTAGTAAGTATTTTAAATTCATATTAATTTTTAATTATAAACCATTATTCACTAAATATATTATTATTTAATGTAAATCATGCATATTTTTTATCATATAAATCAGATTTATAAACATTCATATATTTCTATATATTTAATATATACTATTTAATAACATGATCAATAATTATTTAATTAATAAAATGTTTAATATTTTCTCATTTTTATTATTTTAATTTTTGTTTGTTTAATTTTCATTTTACATATATCTATATATTTAATATATACTATTTATTAGTATTTATAATGTACATATAGTATAATAATTTTATTCATTTTTGTCAATAATTATTTAGTTAATAAAAATTTTAATATGATTTTTAATAAACTCATTTTTATTTTTTATTTATTTAATTAATTATTTTTTTGAACCTTTATCAGCATTAAAAAATCACTGATAAAGGATCCCTTTATGGGCATTAAAAATAAAGCGCTAATAAAGGGTATCCTTTATCAGTGCTAAAAATAAAGCACTGATAAAGCGACCCTTTATCGGTGCTAAAAATAAAGCACTAATAAAGGGTACCCTTTATTAGCATTAAAACAAAAGCACTAAAAAAGATTATCTTTTATTATCACTAAAAAAACATTGATAAAAGGTACCCTTTAACAACAATTTTTTCTAGCATTGATAAAATCCATCACTTTTAAAGGCCTTTATTATAGTAATGGCTGAGAATAACCCAAAAACCCCTCATGTGGTTCATATCGAAGAGCCCCACCAGTTGGGCGCATTCCACATCATGCCTGTATGGGGTGGAGGTTCCCATCAAGGAGGGGTGACCAAGGTGGATTTGGACATGGACTTCTAGCTAAATCACTCTTTAGCATTATAGGGTATGGAAGGTCCCTAGGATAAAAAAGATCAGATTCAGACCACCAAGAGTATCTTTGATATGGTGGAGTGTCTAGATGATTTCTTAGTGAATTTAGTGACTTTTATATTGTAATGACTAGTCAGGAGATGGAGGGATGTGATGATCCAAGATGGGAGACATAAATATTTTATGTAGGATACTTTAAAGTACATCTTATTTGAGGAATTATTTCTCAAGGCTTTGATGCTAGATAAATCTTAAAGTTATGGATTTTTAATGGGGGACAAATTCAATGGTTGAGTATATGATATTTTTTTGGGAGTTGAATCATTTCATTCTATTGTTGGATAGTAATAAGGCTCATAAGGACAAGAAGTTTGATATTGGGATTTTACTAAGGTGAGGGATTAAGTTCAGTCATTTGAACTAATCACACATTTAGTAGTGGTTTTCATGGATCTTACCACTAATAAGGGGTTGGATGGAGATAGTGTACTGCAGTTTTCTCCTTCATTCAGTAGTGGTTTTCTGTGTGATATAGGAGGTCCTTTTAATGGTAGGAAGAGGATGTCCAATGAGATGTTCTTGGGCGATGATAGTTTGTTGGGACATGGGAGGGGTTCATCTCTTCCAACTTTAGGAGGGACACCTCCTTTGGGATTCTAGTGTGGGTATCCATAGAATTAAAATAGTTCATGTACCATTTAGTTGAGGGAATTCCATTATTATTATAGGATGAGGAACCAACAACAATTTTCTTTTAGGTTTCCTTAAGATAGTGTGGGAAGATGACTGGGGTAGACTTATGCCTCTAAGGATTTATTAAGATCACCTTAGGAAGATAACTGAGCTTCTTTGGGGAGATAAGATTAGGTACTGGGTCAATTATCTCAGCAATAACCCTTACAGGTTTTGAAGGGATCATTCCCTCAGGTGATCTAAGGATCATGGGGGAGGGGCTATGGATCTAAGGATGTAAGGATTTATGCACTATATTAGGTTCCAAATGATGATGGGGAGGGACCATCAATAGTGATATGTACAATTTTGGTTTCCTTGACACTTTTAGTTTCATTATTTTATACTATATCTCCTCATTCCTTTATTTCTACTTGATTAATCTCTGTACTGGGATTTCTAGTAGGGTTTTTCTATGTTATATTGTTTCTTTATAAAACTCTTAGAGAAATGCTAGATCATGTGATTATTTTTTTCATATGTGTCATAGTGGCTAGTGACTATGAGAATTTTGGGGATTTATTAGTATGGGATATGATGAGTTTCAACATCATATTTGAGATAAACTGATTGACACACTTTCAAAATCACATAGATTGTTATAGGAGGTATGATATCCTCACCTCTTCTAAGGGAGAGAATTATGTCCTTATTGGGGAGTGAAACTTAGTGGAAGGTAGTGTAGGGATATAAATTATATAAGATCCAATAATTTTCTTGGAACATACCTCTTTAATTTTTTAGAAACCTCTATGAGTTTGGTTAGTTTTGTTTTAAATCCTAATGATAAAGTCTTGATCTGTTTGGGCTGGTTTTGGGTAAGTACTATAGTGCTATAGGAATAAGTAGTTGGGGAGTGAAATGTTATGCTATAGAACGTATTCACAATGTGAAATCTATTCACGATGTGAATTTTTGAGGCTAACCCTTGGATCCATAAAAGGAATAAATGGTTTCAGGAAATATTTTAACGAAAAATTCATATCGTGTGATGGATTCATGACGTGAAATTGATTAGTTTTTTTTATTTTTAATATGAGGTGACTATTTAATTACTATATTATGGAATCAAGACTTTCATGATGTGAATCTAATTCACCCCCTGAATTATTCATGATCATCCTTAAATAAACCCACTAGTGTCGTGGGTTTTTGGGATTGTGTTTGCTAGCACAAACCCTCTTCTCGATTACATACCTTCCAATGCCTTTTTTGGGAATCCTATTCAATCTAGAAAAAAGTACACATTGGATCTTTACGTTCTGGACCTAGATTATTAAGGTAAGAATTTTGGTTCTTCTTCCACATCTTGATTCATTTTTGTCAGAATTTATGGTTCTCATCAAAGGGAATAAGGAAGTCGATCACTACCATGGATATGATGTTTTGTACTCACCTTCTCTACTTTCTAGGTTGGTGGTCTAGAAGAATTCCCTAAGGATGCTTCTAATTTTCTAGGTGTGTATAGTATCTTTTATCACACTGTCATGTCATACACATGACCAAATAATTGATTAAGTCTATGTTGGATGAAAAGTAAGTGCTTAAACCTCTGATCACACCCCACATGGTCCATTAGTGTTGAGACTAGGCTTATGAACACAAACATAGTGAGCCTTTACTTGAAGTTACAATGAACCAAAAATTATGATAAATTTATTCTTCATAATAATGTGAATTGAGATTTTGGCTTGTTGTTCCTTGGAAAATGAATTGAGATAAAATGGAAACCTGGAATGGTTTGATTGTTGTGATTTGTACTCTTATAATAGAATACACCAATTAAGAAAATATTTCTGGTTAATAAAATGAGATAAATTAACCAACTAGGCATGTGGTATGAATGGAAATGAAAGGTATACATGCTTTTTTGTATATATGTTTGCTAACAGGATTATTGAGGGTTTCGACCACTATCTCGTGAGACGTGGCATTGGTGGTTCATCCTAGCATAGGAGAGCCCACCACTTGAGTTGAGATCCAACCCTTATGATGTGCCCATGGAAATATTTATGTGACTCAAGCATGGGAATTCACATGGATCCTAGTATGAGATGGTTACATTATTCGTAGAATGGTATTGTTCCTTTAGAATACATCAGTGACTCCAGCACAAGAATTCACATGGATCCCAATGTGATATGGTTATATTCCCCTTTTAATGGTATTTTACCCTAGGAAGATGTAAGAGAACCCAACAAGGGGATTTTCATGGAGCTTAATTGTGCTTACTGAGACATAGTACGATCCATCCACCATGATGTTAGAGGATGAGACATGTAATAGAGACCTACAACATGGAGCTGAAGTAGGTTTTGCTGGCCCCAAGTGTCAAGATGGAACTCATGGGTCGATAGGTTTATTTTAAATGTTATATTAATTTATTAATTAATACCCTATTTATATATTTATTTAATTAAATATATTTCTCATACTGGATTTTTTTAGACATGGTGGTGTCTAACTACTGAATTGTACTCACACCAGGGATGCACCAAAAATTGGTTCTTAGATAAATTTCTTGGATGCAGGTTTGGATAAGGGCAAGGGTCACTGTTGTTGATTTTATATCTTGTTGTATGGGTTGGATCTTAGGGATCAGACCAAGATGGAATTCAGGACCAAGGTATTTAGAATCTTTATTTGTGTCTTATAATTATTTTTATCTATATTAATTTCATCTTTTCATTTAGTTAAATTCAACTTGGCATTAAATTATTCTGTTAATATTTATTTCCGGTCATCCCTTCACAGCTTTGGTTTCCTATTTATTTATTCATGTTTTTTTTTGTTTTTTCACTACTCTTATATTATTTTTAACTTCATTTGAAAATATGTACATGAGGGTATAGTATCTACACTATATTTCTTAAACCCTCAATACTATTAAAAAGCCTCTAGCATATAGAGTGGTGCGTATGAGGTTATGTAGTCAACCGGATTGTTCACTTGAGGAAGCACCAAGACATGGACATTACAAAGTGGAATCAAATCCATGTTTTGGTTTCTTTTATACTTCTTTACTATTTTGAAATGGTATAATAGAGAATAATATGTCACATGACGTGGTAATGATATTTTTAATAGGAGTAACTGACCCATGTATGAGGGAAAATCTGAGTGCCCAGGGATGGGATTGTTGTTTATACATTTTTTCTTGTTACAGTTTGATGTTATTTCACCTTGGGTGATTCAAATATTATGTGATATTACAATTATTAATATTCATACTCATGACATGGTATGGAAAAAGTTGTTTATGAATACATCATTATTGGAATATGGGGATATATATTATCATTCATTTTTTATGCTAGGGATATATTTATCATATATGACATACTTAGGCTATATTAAAAACAATGAAATGAGAACACTGTTATGTTTTATAAATTAAATTAAAGAAACCTTAATGTTATGATAATTCAAATTTTAATCCAGTGTAGAGGAACCTCAAGTCATTGGTTCTCTATTATTATCACATATTGAGGCTGATATTGTTGTGTATCCCATGTTCTATGGACTGTGTTAAACCTTTTGTTATAAAATACCACATCATCATCTTCTAGTTGAGTATTAAGAGAGTGGAAATCATAAATCTCCTAATTCAATCAAGAAAAAATTATTAAAGCTCCAGATAATCATATAGATGTTCATCTTTATGATAGATTCATGAGGAAAAAATGATATATGGAGAGGAATACTATTTTCACTGTTCCTTCAATGTGAGAGTTGATGAGAGAGTTCCATCCACATAATATTCATACATTCATTAGTAATGGAAGAATTTAGTTGGATAATTTTCCCATAGTGGTTCTATTTTTAGGATATCTTCCCTAAATAGATCTCTAGATTACCACCTGAGTGATAAATTGAGTTCACAATCGAGTTGGTTCCAAGAGCTGGTCTAGTTTCTATCCTACTTTATAGGATGACACCAGTAGAGCTTTGTGACTTGAAATCTCAGTTGGAAGATCCAGAATCCAAGGTTTTCATACATACTAGTACATCTCCATGGTTTTATCTCATCCTTTTCACCAATAAGGCTAATGGGAATTTTTATTTATATATGAATTATTGTATATTGAACCGGATGATGGTCAAGAACTGGTATCCCCTTCCAAGTATCGATGATCTCTTTGATCAGTTGATAGTTTCTAATATTTTTCTAAGATATAACTGAGTTTAGGGTACCACCAATTAAGGGTGAGACCATTATACAAACGTTGAACTGATTTTAAGAATATCTATTGTTTATATGATTTCATAGTGATGTTGTTGAGTTTGATGAATGCATCGATGCTATTCATGGACTTAAAAAACGAGATATTTTATCCTTTCCAGGATTTGTTTTTGGAAGTTTATTTGATGAAATCTAAGCGTGCTCTCAGTCTTCCAATGAACATGCCAATCATCTTAACATTATCCCTAGTATACTAAGAGAGCATCATCTTTTTACCAACCTATCTAAATATAATTTATGAACTAAGAAAATATACTTCTTGAGATATGTTATGTTGGAGTATAGATTTTAAGTGGAACTAGAGAGTTTTTTTACCATAGTATCTTGAAGGGGACCCAAAATGTATTGGATATTTAGATATTTATGGGTTTAATAGATTATTATCAGCATTTCACCCATGACTTTTCCCATCGAACAACACCGATGTTTAGGCTGACCAAGAAAGGGGTGAAGTTTGTTTGGTCAAATTCTTATGATCAATCATTCTAGGATTTTAAGGGAAGGCTAACATAAGAAGTTATCCTCACCTTACCAAATCATAGCAAGGAGCATACCATGTATTAAGATACATATGGAGTCAGAATTTGAGTTGTTTTGATGTAGGGTTGTGTGGTCACTTGTGGATCTAGATAGTCGAGATTGAATGAGTGGAATTACCTTACTCATAATCTGGAGTTGGATGTAGTGTTACAGACCCTGAGATACTAGAGATACTATATTTTGGGTGAGAAGTTTTTAATATACACAGACCAAAAGAGACTTGAGTACATATTTTCTCAGTGAGACTTGAAACTTTAGCAGAGGAGGTGGGTTGATTATTTACAGTCTTTAAACTTCGAACTAGCTTATAAATTAGAAAAGGGAAATGACATAGTTGATTCTTTAAGCTAGAATATGTATATAGAGTTAGTACTATAATCTTTAAATTTTTGGTGATATATGTCACTCTTTATAGAAATGAATCTTATTGTTTAGGAGTCCATGGATGAGTATCTTGGACTTTATCATTGGTTATACATGTGTTTTTAGACTGAATTAAGAAAGAGAAGACATCTAATATGAAGGGATAAGCTCTAATGGATAGAATATATGGTGGGGATCCACCATCATAATGGTCTCTTGAATGAAACAATGTTCATGTTATCAATTTCCAAATATGGGTTCCTATGAGCTTACGTGACCAGATGATGGGGGAGTTTCAGCTTCTAGATGGGTGGTACATCATGATCTGAAAAAGAAGTATCATGATATCCATAGGTATTATTGGTTTCCAATGATGAAGAAGAATATTGAGAGCTTTATTGAGAGTTGTTTAATTAGTCAGTATATAAAGGAAAAGCATTAGAGGCTTGCTAGGCTATTAGAGACTCTTCCCATTCCAAAAGTGAAAGTGGGATGTTGTCACTATGGATTTTTTGATAATATTACCTAGGACACCCCAAAAGAATGATACAGTATAGGTGATTGTGGATCAATTAACAAATTTATCCTACCTTTTCCCTATTAGAGAGACCTTCAACATCTATGATCTGGGTGATTTTTAGATATGTTAGATAATTTGACTACATGATGTTCCATGGAGTATCACTTCAAATAGAGATCCTCATTTCATTCCTTATTTTTGAAAAGGTATTTAGAATGACTTAAGATCACAAGTTCCTCCGAGTATATCCTACCACCCTCAGACCAACGACGAATATGAATAAACGATTAAAATTCAAGAGGATTTGTTATGAGAATATGTTTTGGATTTTGGTGGTTTATGAGAGAAGCATTTCGCACTCGTGGAGTTCACCTATAATAACAAATTCCAAGAATTGATTGAGATGGACCCTTTTGAGGCCTTTTATGGAAGCCTATTTTCTTCCCTTCTTTGCTGGTTAAAGGCAGGTGAGTTAGTGTTTTTTGGGACTAGTCTTATGAAAGAGTTGACTGAGTAGGTCCAGTTGATCATAAAGTAGTTGGTAACTATGTAGGGATGGTATAAATCATAGGCTAACCATCAATAATTTCCTCTAGGGTTTTATTTTTTTCATCCTTTTTTTATTTAGGTGTCTCCTAGGATGGGGAAAACTATATTAAGAATCAGGGAAAGCTAGTTCCTAGGTTTGTCAGGCCATTTGAGATAGTAGAAAGGGTTGGTCCATTGGAATACTGTTTGGACCTTCCACTATTCTATAATTCCATGCATGATGTATTCCATGTGTCTTAGATTTAGATATATCATCCCAACCCATCTCACATGATTGACATTTATTATGTCAAGATAGATGTTGATGAGTCCTTTTAAGAGAATCAAATTCATATCATGGACCATAGTGAGAAGAATCTTTGGGAAAAGACTATTCTTCTAGTTTGAGTGTAGTGGTAGCATGGGCATGTTCAAGAGGATACTAGAGATAAGGAGTATGATATGTTATCATAATGTGTAGACTTGTTCACATATACCCCATAACGATTATTAGATCACCTTAGAGATGATATTTTATATAGTGGAGAGGTTGTATGATCCCATATTTTTTCTGGTACATATTTCTTTTAGTTTCTGTAAACCTCTTTTAGTTTGGTTAGTTTTGTTTTAAATACTGATGATCAAGCCTTGAGTTGTTTGGGCTTGTTTTAGGTAAGTACCATAGCGTCGTAGGAAGTAATAGTAGAGGAGAGAAATCTCAAGCTGTAGAATGAATTCATGACGCGGAATCTATTTATTACATGAAATTTTCAAGATGAACCTTAAATCCATACAAAGCGTGAATAGTTTTGGGCAATATGTGAATATGAAATTCACATCATGTGATGGATTCAAAACATGAAATTGATTTATTTTAGATTTTTAATTTGAGGTGATGGTTTTATCATCTTATAAGGGAATCAATAATTTCATGATGTGAATCTAATTCACACCATGAATTAGTCACACACATACTTAAATAAAGCATATGTGGCAATGCATTTTTCTTAGATCATGTTTTCTAATGTAGATCCTCTTCTCCACTACATCCCTTATGAAATCCTTTTATTGGGAATGCTCTTCGATCCCAAAGTAAGACCACATTGGATTTTAGTGTTCCAGACCCAGTTTTTTAATTTAATAATTCCAGTTCTTCTTCCTCTTCTGAATCTATAATTGATGTAATTTCTAGTTCTCATCAAAGGTAAGAAGGAAACCAATATCTTCCACAAATATAAAGTTTTTCATCACATTCTACTCTTTCAAGGTGGGTGATCTAGAAAAATTCCCTAAATTCTGTTTCCAATTTTATAAGTTTGTGTAATAATTTTCTCTGTACTGGTATGTCATGTGTGTGACCTAAATAATTCATTAAAGCTATGTTTTATGAAAATTATGTTCTTAAACCACCCATCAGACTCTATTGGGTCCATTGGTGCTAGGATCGAGCTTGCATCCACCCATGCAGTGATCCTTCCCTTGAATTTTCAATCATTTGAAAATTATGATAGTTGGTAATTGATTAATAATTTGAATTGAGATTTTGGAATGTTGCACATTAGAAAATGAATTGAGATAAAATGGTAACATCGCATGGTTTGATTATGGAAATCTTTCCCATCATAGGAGAATATACTAATTGAGAATATATGTTTGGTTAATAGAATGAGATAAATTAACCAATTGGGTATGTGATATGAATGAAAATAAAAGTTATAAATGGATTATATATATATATATATATATCTATGTGTGTTTGTATTTTCGGAAAGTATTCTTGAGGTTTTGGACCACTGTATCATTAGGCATGGCACCAGTGGTTCTTCCTAGAACTGGAGAACCCATCACTTGATCTGAGATCCACCCCTTGTAATTTTAATATGGGAATATGCAAGTGACTCCATTATGGGAATATTGATGGAGGACAATATGATATTGCCACTTTCACCTTGGCATGGTATTGCATCCTAGGAATATATAAGGGACTCTAACATGGGAATTCCTAGGGAGCCTAATATGATATGTTTACTTACCCTTGGCTTGGTATTGCACCATGGGAAGATGTAAGTGAATCCAACATTGGAATTCATATGGATCCTAGTTTTTCTTCTTGAGACATTGTAAAAACCATTCATCTTGATGTAGAAGGATGGTCTGTGTGACAGAGACATCCAACGTGGAGTTGAAGAAGGTTTGGTTGGCCCTGATTATCAACCTAGAACTTGAGGGTTAATGGGTTTATTTTATGTGTTTTATTAATTTATTAATTAATAATTTATTTATCTCTTTATTACATGCACTATATTTCTTATATTGGATTTTTTAGACATGGTGTTGTTGATCTAATGAGTTTTAATCACACTGTAGACGGTCCACCATTTGGTACCCATACATATTTCATGGATGTAGGTTAGGACAAGGGAAATGGTCAATGTTGTTGATTTTATAGATTTGTGGATGGGTTTAAACTTAGAGATGGGACCTAAATGGTATTCAGGACCGTGGTATTTAGAAACTTTATTTTATTTTTCTTATTATTTTATTTGTCTGAATTTTAGAATTTTATTTAGTTACATTCATCTTTTCATTACATTATTTTTTTATTATTTGTTTTTGTTCAGTTTTCCTTTCTCAGCTTTGGTTTCCTATTTATTTATTCATGTTGTTCTATTATTTTTGATACTCTGATATTATTTTCAATTTCCATTGTAACTTGTAACTAAGGGTATAGTCACCCCACTATATTCCTTACACCCTCACTACTCCTTGGTAGTATCTGGAATACATGGAGGCATGGCCGAGGTCACATAGCCAACCGACCTAGTCACTTTAGGGTTCACTAGGTTAGGGACATTAATCCTTTTCTACATTAGGGCCATTATAGTGCAGGTGGATGGTTTGGTGATTATAACACACCAGGTGATATAACCTTCCATCATTCTTATGGTGTTGGATTGTTACTAAGACATTTTTCTAGATGATTTCTCAAGATATCCTCCATAAAGGGGATTTGAGTTTGATATTAAGCTCATGCTCAGTGCGTAGCCTATATCGATTCCCCATATCCTATGAAACCTGATAAATTATTCTCGGGGTGATACGATTTTATTCCCCAAGAATGTGTATGATATATTTTGATGATGCCTAGATTACAAAAAAAGGAATTTGGTTATAGTGAAAAACTGATATCCACTACCTAGGATCGATGATCTATTTGATTAGTTGTGGTGATCCCAGTAGTTCTCCAAGAATGGACTATGATCAAGGTATCATCAATTATGAGTTATAGATGAGGATGTTCCAAAATGTATTTTAGGAGTGGGCATGATTTTTATGAGTATCTTGTGATGCCACTCTATTTAAAGAATGCACCTATAGTGCACATGGCTCCCATGAACTATATTTTCACTCTTAAATGGGCTCTTTTCTCATTACCTTCATTGATAATATTTTATTTTACCCAAATACTATTGAAATAATGGGTTCCCTTGACCTAAATATTAAATACTTTTGATTACCATATCGTGTATACAATAAGATATACTTGATGTTTTCTTACCCACTATTTATTGGTAATGTCCATAGATTAATTATCATATCAAAATGTTATAGCAGATCCCAGGATATAAAGAGAACCTCAAGATACTATGAAATTAGTCTTAAACAAATGTCCTATGGTCTAGATACATATAATTGACTAGACATAGTATATGTTGGACTATCAGGTGTTGGGGGCTCATAAGCATTGATATTTTTTCAGATGAAGTTTTCACTTGGTGATATCTAGTATTGAGATCATGAGGACAGACCCACTAATAGGAACACCACATGTTTTGGGAGTCATTAGTTGTTTCTATCTATAGACATGTGTATTGGTATTATGACTTGATATCATTACCGGTGTGTGCCATTTTGTTATGTACATTTATGAAATACAAAACCATGATATAAAAATTGTGGTGAGGTATCCTATGTTGGGTGCATCATTGGTGGTATGACATTGGTTCAATAGTTAAGAAATAATTTTTTTTCTTCTGGGTTATGGAAGCTGTATATCTCAAGCCTGGTTGATCAAGATGGTGTTAACTTCATAATTATTTAGAAAAAGAAGTCTAAAGGTAAATACATCTAGTTAGATCAACAAGTAATAAATCATGAATAGGGAGATGACACAAGTATGCGTCCTTCTTTTTGAGACATATAAAAAAATAGATTATAGTACAGAGTATATGTTCGTAGGTTGGTTGTCATTTCTATAACAATCCCTATCACTTTAAGGGCTATTATGGGTTCCTAGACTTCTCTCTTGGTCTGTGGATTTTATTCACTAATTTCGAGATAAGGTTTTAGAGATTCACACACAATAGTGTATTCAAGAATCCACCCTATTCAGTTGAATATGTATACTAGATATGGTGGGCCGCACTACAGGTTCCATGCATTGTCCAAGGTATTGATCACTGAAGGAATAAATAAATTCATTATTATTTATGTAAAGAATAATTGATATTGAATTTACTTAAAGTAATTACAAGTTATGTAAATATGATAAAAATATTATTCGAATGAATATTATTTTAATATTCAATGTTCGTTTAATATTAAGCGAAAATGAAGAGTCGAGTTAAATGGCTCGGGTTTATCACTTAATATATATTATATATATTTTTTAATTATGTGATAAATTATTAATAATATTTATGGTTCATTTTAGTTTAACATAATTTTTATTTAGTGATTGTTAAATTTCTGGGGGTTAGGGAATCCTACCAGGTGTTATTCATCAGCCACTATAAATAAGTGGAGAGAGGATCAATCTTATGAATATTCATTTTATGAAAACCAATGACTCCCCCCAGCTTTCTAGAGAGAGAGATGCCTGATCTAGGAGCCTGGATCAAAATCACCCTCAAGCATCGAAGTCATCTTAATTCAGTGATCACATGGATGTTGAAGATATCGTTTGATCACCGTGATGGCACCCAAAATTCAATAATCGGTCCTACTAAATAATTTTGAAGCATGTATGGATGATCTAAATGAATAATACTATAGATCCTTTAAGAAAAGATCATCGTTGATGAGTTACTGTTGACCGAACCTTCATATCTGAAAAGGTATGTTTATACTTTTATTTTTGTACTCTTTTAATTTACTCAAGATCCTTGGACCATACTGAGGCTCAGATCGTCAGTGGCGACAGGTTTTGTCATCCAGATGATGCAATTTTTTTAAATTCCCAAACCCATTGACTTCTGTCATGGGCCCTGGTACCTAAAAACAGTATCATAGAGATTGAATAGATTTTCCGAGACAAAGAAAAATTAATTTTCATCAAATTAAATAGATGCTTCAACTTCGGTCTCAACGGTTCAGAAATATATCCAGAAAGAGATCTGATGTGAAGCATAAGAGATCTCTGAACTTGATCCCTAGTTCCCTTACCTTCATAATCTCCTACCAGAGGGATAGTAGCTCCTGCATCTTCTTGACCTTCATCATGGAAGAAAAGAATTTTTCCTGGACTTCCTTCTCAAAGTCATCCAATAGAACATCAGTCTCCTTTATCTTCACGAGGTAAAGCATCCACGACTGATACACTGCTCCCTTCATCTGGATCACCGCTAAGGGAACCCATCACTTTATAAAATCCCAAATTATGTTGAAACCTATCAACATATCCTCAGGCCAACTCTCTGTATCCATGCCCGAGATGTTGCCCTCATACTTTCCCATAGTCTATTGCTGGAAGGCATGAAGTGTCTTTCTCTACAAGTTATCTTCCTGCTCTCGGTCGACCCTCCATTAATTAACCAGGTCAACCTACTAGGCATCAACTTCTCATACCACACATGGGAGACATTCAGGTTCCATATCTGAAAAAATTTAAACAAGAAACTCCTAAGCTCGGGTAGTATGGAAATTATATTTTTAAGATTTATCTTAACTTTTTTAAAACTTAAATTCCCAAACTGATCAAGTCACACAAAAAACCAACTCACTATGATGCATGTACCTTTACCAAGGCATCTACCCTACAATTGGTGTAGCCCTAATTGGTCATTCAGTAGATCCAGTTTCCTTGCATCGAATCACGGGGGACCCTAAAATCCCATGTCCTAGCCGGTATTCACAATCTTTTTCACGCACCAAGATTAACTAACACTATTTCATAACCATCCCATGAAATCATCACTATGCCAAACTCTGAACTCCATCCTATCTCTCATCCATACCTCTGATACCACTCTTTCACAACACCCTCCCCATAAATTATACCCCTCCTAGGCCGACAATGTGAGAAGGGAGATAGTGAACCCTAAGTCCTACCTCTAAGTACACGCTAGGTCGGAGACTAGCACCAAGGGTATAAAAAACACACAAATGGCAGTCATTACTCTCTAATAGAACAAATGTGAAAGAAAGAGATAATACAGACACCAACCAAATCCAACTCAGGGTTCAATATAAAAGAAAACCCAAGTACACATATGTAATGTCCAAAAAAAACTACTACAAATGAAAGAGAAAACTGTAAGTACCAAAGGAAAGTAAAATCGAAACGACCATGAATTCTGAATAGATCCTACAACCCAAGCTAGTAGTGACTAGCCTAATATCCAAACTACTCTAAGTGACCTAAAAAACTATTTATATATATGTAGGGTGAGTATAATAGTATACTCATTATGAAAACTAAATCCACCCATGCACAAGTGGGTAAACATACTAATTCCCCTGTGAGAAAATAGTAAAATGTCAAAGAACCTACCAAATAATACTAACCATCCTGACCTCGCTAAGGCACACTCACCAAGTAATGCAAGTCAAGTAAATTAGTAGTATAAGCACATCGACATTTGGTTACACCGCACCAATTTCCCACTAGTTAATTGCTCATTCATAATAGATAACATCTTGACACTACTAATCATCCAAACACAACACCACTACCACAAACTTCCCACACACAATTGGGCCTAAAACTACACAAAAACCCTACGAATAGACACCTTGGCCACAAAAACCACACCTTTCACTCAAAGAAACTTGAGCCTCATCCCGAAGACACTTGGGAAAACAAACCTGGCCCGCAAACACCTGAGCCACTCGTCCACAACAAAACTTCCCAATAGATCTTTGACAATGGTAAACCTCACACCATTGCAGCCTGCTCGGATATGCTTGAGTAGTAAGAAATCAAAATAGGGTTCAAGGAAGAAATTCAGTAACCAACCATCCAACCTCCCACCAAGATGTTGGGAAAGACATACTCCCCCATGAATGGGGGTATTCGGAACATGGTTCTCAACAAGGGTGGGGTGCATATATAAATCAAAATAAACTATAATTTAAACATACAAGTAAACAGAAAACCAACCCACCAGAACAACTTATGTTACTACCCTTATATGAAAAACCACACAAATATCTATTGCCAAAGTGTAAATCTAACCCCCTTTTCATTAAACCATTTCTAGTTAATTATTAAGGGGTTCTCTTTAATTTGTTCCAGAACTAACTTGGGAAACTACCAAGCATAAAAATTTATATTTTTAAACGCATTCATAAATACTAAATAGAAACCAACCAACATGTAGTTCCACTACACCCCATTTTCCCCCAGACACCCGTTCAACCATTTCCAACTATCATTATTAAAATTTATACAACAAAATTATTCCCTTGCACCCAAACCTACATCCTTGTTGCCCAAACAACCCCTAGATGCAGTCCCATTGCCTAAAAATCCCATAACCTCATTGCAGTCCCACTACCCAATGTCACTTGATGGCCACAACACAACAAATGCAGTCCCACTACCTATAACTCCATCCATTACACAATCAATCAGTCTCTCAAACTGGGATACCAACACTCCCACTTGTACCACCCCACATACCAATCCCACAACAACAACCATTAAACTACAACCCAATAGAACATAGCACTCAACCACACCTATCAAGAAGGACATATTCAAATTTGGTAGAAACTATTCTTTAAGTCCACTTTGATAAACATGGGTGATCACATAAGGGTTTTCATCTTGGGGAATCAATTTCAATTATCCAAGTATACATGATTAAGTAGTATTTATGTTACAACTATTTATCAAGAATCACCACAGAAATAGATCCTCACTGGTGTGCAAGAAAAGACCACCAATGAACATGATTTTCAGAAGGCATATAGCCACAACAAACCATAAAAGAATCAAAGATAACAATTAAAAGAGGTGATCAACATCAAACCACTCCCAGTCTACTATTTTATTTACCCCGTTAACTTTTGATCATATTCCATTCTTATTTATTTCTCATTTTAGAAAAGTATTCAGCCATTATTCATGAATAAATTATTAGTACACCCACCCCACATGATGAAAAAATAAAATATAGGCAGAAGAAATCCCTACGTGAAAAAATGGGTGACCAAAACTCCTCCTTACACCAACAACATGAGATTGCGTGAGTAGCACAAAATAACTCCATGAAAACTTAGTAGGAGGGAGCTCTAGAATAGTCGCATGACTCATCTAGGGAGGAAGAATTTAGGTACACCAAGAGGGAATTAAAAACATATTGGGAAGGGGAGATCTCATCTTTGAAGAGCTAGATCCTATATTAAAGGAAGAATGGTTTTAAAAGCCATTAATCGTGGGGTCATGGTCAAGATCGCGTGGTTTGAATATCTCAAATCCCCCCATGTGTTAGGATGTTAAGGATAAACTTAATATCTTCAAAATTATCTTAAAATGTGAAAATAAGGATTTAAACTCGGTTTATGTTAATTAAAACGTAAGAGGGGTCAAATAGGAAAATGGGAGAAAATGAAAAAAACAATAAATGAGTCACCGATGGGTGAGTTACCAACACTGAGCCACCGATGGGTGAGATACTGACGTGACCAACCGATACTGAGATACCGACGCTGATCTACCGACGCAAAAACCAACCGACGCCCTAACCCACTAATGCCCTAACCCACCGATTCCCTAACCCATCGACACCCTGACCTATCGACGCCATCTAATTTTGATCGGGTTTTAAAATTTATTTGATTAATTTCATTCATCCCAAAGATCTGATAGGTTTTAACTTATTGCAAGTAATTCCAATTACATAAAAATTATAATTTTACAATTTTATAATTTTCATAATAATTTTATTACTATAATAATATTTGTTTTATTATTATAATTATAATATAATAATAAATTATTATATTATTAGATTAATTTTATTATTATTATATCAAAGTCTAAATAATAGCCTTTTGAAATTTATGAAAGGGTGGAGGCCACATGTGTGGAATTTCACGCATAAAAATAAAAATATGGGGCTAATAAAATACAAAGGGGAGGGGTGGGTAGTGGATTTATAGTCAAAAAGATTAAAAGGGAAAGCAATGGGGGCCACTATGTCGGCTACTACGCCCACATGGACCACTGGACAACCCGACCTCATCACGCACCTCCCCACCCCATCGCTTGGCTCCCCCACTCCGATCACCTACCTCCACCGATGCCGCCTTCCATGACCAGTGGACTAGTATCGACCAGCTTCCTCCCCCTTGGGTCGTTCCCCATCAAGCCACTACCCTTAGTTTTGGTTTCTTCTAGCTCTGCACAAGATGAGGCCGCCCCTCATTCAAGATGCACCACCCGTGCAGTGGACCACCTTATGCTTTTGCCTCCTAGATCTGTGCCGTCATGGGTTTCAACCTACCAGATACCCCTTTCTATGCCCCGAAATGCCTCTAGACATTGGCTACATTGTGACCATGTTTCCCGCATGACCGGATAGCGCTGACCCCCCTGGCCGAGGTTCATCCGCCGCTTCACTTTAGTGGCCACTGCCTCGTCCACCATTCCTTGCACTGCCGTCGTAGCTTCCACCACCCACAGCCACAGATTCGGCTATCAATCCATTAGCTCCCTCTGAGCCAACCACCTTTTCTACCATGGGTAAAACCCAACCAATATCAGCGGCGCCTCCCAGATCCACCTCACCTCGCTCTTCCTCAGCCCTGTTTGCTTTAGTGCCTCATCCCTTGGTCGTGCATCGTTGTCCAGGAATAGACGAACCTGGGGCACAGGTAACCCCTGAAGGGTTCATCCAGAACTGTTTTTCCCCGAAATGGATCTGGGCAGGTCTGCTCGACCATGTATAGATCTAGTTGCACTTTCCTAGTTCATAAGATCCCAGTACGGGCTTTTCTCGGCCCATTATGTGTTTACGTGAGTTCGGTGCGACCCGTAATGGGCCAGAGCAGGTTTTTAGGGCCCAAACTAATTAAATTAATTAAATTAATATATTTAATTAATTTAATTTTAGAAACAAATTAAATTAATTAATAAATTAATTTTGGTCAAAGATAATAAATTTTAATACCTAGGAATAAGAAATTAATTTAATTTTGAAATTAAATTAAATTAATTAATAAATTTAATTTTTGGTATTAAAATTAAATTAATTAGTGGAATGAAGAATAATTAAATTTTTTGAATTATGAAATTCAATTAATTTAATTAATTTACCTTCAGACTTATTTAATTCTATTTAATTTTTTTATTGTTCTTTATTTTTACCCGTGTACTGGTCTTGAGCACTGACCTTTTTTATGTTTTCATTTATTTATTTAATTAATTATTTTAAGTGTGTGCGATGTTGATAATTAATTAAATGATGGTCTGCACATCATCTTTGTTTTCTGTCAATTTATATAAGGGATTGCACGCCCAAATCTATATGATGTATATTTCACCCATAGTTCCCCTCACCTGCGCACATGTATTTTTGTTCTTTGGATGAAGATGGAGAATGGTATGGGCCCCGTGAAGATGAAGCGACACACATTGACCTAGAATATGTAATACATAGACAACACAAAGTCGATTCATTACTCTAAAGAAGTAGCATACATACTGGACAGAGGTGAGCTGCATCAAGAGTCAATTGACGAATTAGGTATGATGCCCCTAGGCCATTTAGGTGCTCAAGACCATTTAGGTAGTAGTTTAAATTTATGCATTTATTTATTATTTTATTCATTTTATAACAATTTTAAAATAAATAAAATAATAAATAATAAAATTCATAATGAAGTGATGTGTGTTTTTCTATTAATGTTCAGTTGTGAGTGAGAAAACATAGATAAAAAATATTAATAGAAATGGATTAAATTTTTAGAGAGAAAAACACAAAACCCTCTTAGAAATATTAAGTCATTAATCACCTTCCATTATTCAAACTTAAACAAAACTAGGTGTTTGGGGTGTCGATCATGACATAGACGAGGGTTACTATTACTTCTCGGGAGTTCTTATGAGAGTGGTAGGTCAACTTAACTAAATTAGAAGAAAGGATTAGCCACATCTAAATTTATATCGTTTTAGAGGAAAGCGTTGAGTAAATAAAGTTAATTTTTTTGAAGTTTTGATTTCACTCAACAGATCAAGGAATCATGAGTTAATGCGGTTGACCAGCCAAAATCCTACCTTGAACCCCCAGAGTGGTGGTGTAGCCATAACCCGTAGACTATGAGGGGAGGTTCATGGATCCTTGCCACTAGAACACTCAAGCGACAGAGTGTTTCGATTATAGTATAGAGGGTTCCTAAAATTTGATAAAATAGCTGGAGATATTTAATAATTAAATTAATCAGTAATGTCAAATTTAGTGATCAATATAAAAGAACTAAAATATTGAAGTTTTACATTTATATAAAATTATAAGTAATTACATGAGAAAAACTACAATAAATATTGGAAAAATTCAATGTCCAAACTAGAACAAAATTTCAAATGTAGCATAGGTTCCTACACACATTACTACTATATTGGAAATTCAAGGTGCTTGTGTCTCTACCTGTTATGACGCCTTATGAAGCATGGGTGTAAAATTGATTACAAGAGAGTCATGAATTAAACATATGATGGTTCTATCATAATGTTATTATTTACTCCCAATGTTAGTTGGAGTCACTACATTAGGACATGGATGATATCACATGTAGTATGATCTCCAAGAAGTTTACAAGGAGAAAGTTAAGAAATATATGTGGATTACAAATTACACTTTCCTAGGTGTAAATATGAAAGATAGATTATGATCTTTCAAAACATCCCACTCTTATAAGAGATTACTCCAGTTTATTTTAAGGATGCTAATGAATAATATGGAGTATGTGTTTCATTAAATTTTAGGTAAAATTCTTCAAGTAATAATAATATTAACGAAAGTGACATATTTTGTTCTTATGGATAATAAATTAAAAAAAGGAAAAAAGTTCAATGAAATATTATTCCAAATTCACCTTTGTAATGTCCTTCAATGAATAGAGGTTTTTATTAGATAGTATGTTATTTGAATCACATATTATAAAATAAATTATGAAATTTTAAAATGAAATGAACTAAATTGAATAAGAAAGAAATCACTTCTTCGTCAATGTCTATTCATCAAATACAAGTTTTTTTTTCTAACATGCTTCTTGGGTATTAAATACAATATTATTTTCACATATATGTGTTGAAATATAGCAACCAAGTAAGTATAAAACCATTACTAGAAGTAATGTGTCTTATCCAAGAAGTTAAGAAATGGTGACCCCTAAGTCAGTGATGAGAAACCAAGTGAATGATTCTTGTTGAACAAGTTGTTGAGTATAACCAAAAAATTTATCTCACATTACCTTTCTACATAATGAGACGTTATTACATGTTTAGTAATGAATGTTTTTATTTATATCTCATACTCATCAAATAGTTTAGTGGTACTTGAATCATAGGCAATAAGTGATAAATATAAAAATGTATGAATTTTTTACCCAGTTGTGGCTAGATAATTATTTCTTAAGAAAAAATAAAAGGGAATTAAGGATATACCCAATATGGTATTTAGGATCATAAAAAATAAACACCTTTGGTATATCGATGTATTTATTTTGGATAAAGAAACCTTTATAAATAAAGGCATGTCACAAAGATTTTTGGAATTAGTTCAACAAGTGGGGGTGAACTATTTCAAGGGAAATCTAGTGGTAAAGATAATTCATAATATTCATTTAAGTTCTTAAGGAATGTGATAGTGAAGTATGTTCATTTTTCAGAAGATATGAGTTGCTTTGTATTGGAATGCCAAAGAAAATTTTGACCAAGTATTCATCAATCATGGTAATGTAGTGTGGAGTATTTCCTAAATGCACATTACGTTTTCTACATCACAACATTGATGATCATAAGGATTATTGATGACTAGTCTTTCATTTTAACATTGATCAAAAAAATGTAGAGTGGATCAATTCCTAAATTCACATTTTATACATCAGAGTTATGATATAAGTAGTATCAATGTTACAATTTGTAGTAAATTCCATTATATTTCAAGTCGTACTTTGCAAATAATAACAAAAACCCATAACCAATATACCAAATAAAAATAAAAAATGGATATCATACAAGTCATAGTATGATGAAAATACATTATGTCATAAGATATGTGTTTAGATTCAAAGAGTTTGTTAGGACATAAACAAACTATCATCAAGCTAAACACATAGTGAATCTAAGTAATTATCCTAATAGTTCCTTAGGATATTATAAAGATCCCTAATATAGAAAAGTGATAGTGAAGTAATAGACTACATTTCTATATAAGGATGAACGTCTCTATTAGAGATAGTGGGACCTATATTGACTTGAGTTTAGTCAATGCTCTTGATGCACAAATGGTTGGCATAGGAACAAGTTCCATAAGTGAATGTGAAACATGTATGTTACAAAGACACATACTAAGTAGGGAGGTTAAAATCACAATGATGGTTTTCACCGTAGCTGGTGATACATTATTAAGTGATAATAATAATTCCTACAAGTACGTAGTATATGAAAATAAACTAAGATTGACAATACCAGTTAAAATTAAATAATGGATCCCATGTATGAAATTGTTAATGGGATTATCATTATGAAAACTCTGGTGGGTATTCAAGAGAGTTTACACATGGGTGGTATAAGAGAAGTACCAATAAGGCTCAATTGGTTATACTAAGTTGGTATTCCTAAATCCATTAGAATTTTACTTATCACAGCTAACTCCTAAGATCGTTATATTGGCCATTGGATGTCAAGATCAACTTTCATGGAAGGTGTCTATACAACGCAACCAGAAAGGGATGGTGATATTATATGATACCAATAAGGGTTTCAAGTTTCTAAAATCCAGTCCAGGATTAAAGTAAGAAACAAGATCTTAAAAAATTCATTTGGAATCAATATTTTACATGTGTTTACCATAGGTTAGTGGGAGCACTATATTTTTCCAAGATAAATATGTTCTAAAACATATGGAAAATTGATATTGGTCTTATAGTTAGTTAAGATTAGGATAAAAGTAATTCTACAGTGAATAACTTAAAGTAGCAACCTAAGTTATAGGGAACATGATCTACTAAAGAAAATCTAATGATTTCTTAGACCTAGTCAATCATACATAAATAGAAAGGTATTTAAATATACTAGTTCGAAAAATTCAAGAAAAGAATTGTTTCCAATGCCACATGGAATAATCTATCTAAGATGACATGTTTGGGGCATGATAGGAGATTAACATTCTGAGTTGATTTCTATACACTTCAGTGATGGATCAATCATGTATTACATGATATGAACTAGAATTGATATTTCCAGAGTATAATTTATTGTAGGCATATATAGATTATATATAGGGGAACTGTAAGTGAAGCAGTTAACATTATCTGATATTACTTGGGAAAGTACAAAAGATATATACCTGGTAAGTGGAGAAGAATGATACTAGTTTTTGTGGGACCCAAACAAGTTTTCCTTAGATCAATTTGATCAAGTATCACAGTTAGGCTAAGGTGATGATCCAGAAAAACTCATATAAGCCAGTGGTAGCCATAACTAAAAATACCAAGTGTGTTACAACTTATAAGGTAGTTAAGAAGCAAATAAATTAAATATTTTGTTCTAGTTCTTGGAATTTCACTTATAAGTAAAGTTTTATCATAATATAAATTATGATATTATAACTATCCAAGATTTCAAGTTATGAAAGAGGGAAAAAGGAATATCCTCGGAGTTACCATCTCTTGAAAAGTTTAACTAAAGGATATGAGGTTGAATATAGCTGAATGGACATGCAAAAGAAACATGGGAAACCTAGCAGCTAAATCCATTACTCTATAAAAACATGATCTTCATCATGTGAGTAGCTAAAAATTGTGGTTAGAAAGTTTCCTCAAGTACAAGTGGGAGTGTTGAAATATTGGGTGACCTAGACCCAACTATGCAGTAATTTTGATTACCATATCATGTATACAGTAAGATATACATGATGTTTTCTTACCATTATAGTGTAGATATTTATGCATCCTCTATTTCATGGTAATGTATATAGATTAATTATCTTATCAAAAGGTTAAATTAGATTTCTGGCTATAATGAGAACCTTGAGATACAATGTCATTAATCTAAAACAAAGGTCTTATGGTCTAGATAAATCTAACTAACTAAACACATATAAATGACTATAAATATTAGATGTCTGACTATTAGGTTACGAGGTCTCATAATCATTGAGACTTATTCTCATGAAGTTTTCACTTGGTGATCCTTAGTAGTGAGATCATGAGGAAAGAACCACCGATATAAACACTACATGTTTTGGGTGTCATTCATTGTTCCTATCTACATATATGTGTATTGGTCTTCTAACTTGAGATCATTACCAATGTGTACCATTTGATTGTGTACATTGATGCAAGACAAAAAACATGATATTGAAATCATGGTGAGGTAGATTGTGTTGGGTGTGTCATTGGTGGTATGAAATTGGTTGAATAGTCAAGAAATAATTGTTCACTTCCGAGTTGTGGAAAATATACATATTAGGCTTCATTGATCAGGATGGTGATAACTTCATAAGTATTTGGCCAAAGTAGTCAAAAAGTTAATCCATCCAGTTAGATCAACAAATAATAAATCAATTAAAGGAAGATGACACAAGTGTGCATCACACTTTATGAGATATCAAAAGATAAAGATATTATAGTATTCAGTATGTGTTCGTAGGTTGGTTGTCATTACTATGAAAATCCTTGTATCTTTTGGGGACTTGATGGGTTACTAGACTCTGCTCTTGGTCTGTTGATTTTATTCACTACTATCAAGATAAAGTCATAGAGGGTCACACACAATAGTGTATTCAGTAATCTTCCATATTCAGTTGAATATGTATATTGGTAATGGTGGGACCACCATAGGGTATGAGCATTGTCCAAGGTATCGATCACCAAAGGAATAAATAAATTCATTATTATTAAAGTAAAGAATAATTGGGATAAAATTTATTTAAATTATTTACAATTTAAGTAAATAAAAAAAATATTTTTCGAATAAATATTATTTTAATATTCAAGGTTCATTTAATATTAAGTGGGAATAGCGAGTCAAGTTAAATGGATCGGGTTTATAACATAATATATTTTATATATATTACAAGTATGTGATAAATTATTAATAATATTTATGGCATAGTTTAGTTCTTCATAATTATTATTTAGTGGATGTTAAATTTATGGGGGTCGAGGAACCCTAACAGTCGTTATTCATCATCCACTATAAATAAGTAGAGAGAGGACTAAGTATATGACTATTCATGGAATGAAAACAAGATCCTATCTCTCCCCAGGATTTCTAGAGAGAGATACTACTAATCTAGGAGCTCAAATCAAGATCTCTCTCAAGCATCGAAGGTATCTCGATGCGGTGATCATCGGGGAATTGAAGATATCATTGAATCGCCACATTGTCATCTAGAATTCAACAATTGGTGCCCCCACATATTTTTAATGAAATTTTGGAATACCTAGAGGGATCCTACTATTTATCCTTCAAGAAATGATCACCAATGACGAGTTGCAGTCAACCAAGCCTTTAGATATGTAAAGGTATATTTCTAGTTTTATTTTTGTGCTCTTTTAATTTATGTGAAATCCTCAGACCATATCGGGGCTTGGATAATCGGTGGAGACGAGTTAGGTTGTCCTGACTATGTAATATTTTTAAATTCACTTTCCCATCAGCTTCCTCTATGGGCCCCGGTACATACAAATACCTCATAGATTCATAATAAGAACCTTGAGTTCTTTTTGAGCACACTCAGAGCACATCAGCATTATACCAAGTTCTCTAAGTGTAATTTCTGGATCAATGGGTGAATTTTCTTGGGCATGTGATTTCTAAGGTAGGGATTTTTTTATCCAAAGAATATGGTGGCTATTATGTCTTGGGATTGACCACATAATGTTTTTTAGATCTTAATATTTCTTGGATTAGACAAATATTATAGGCTTTTAATTCAGGACTTTTCCTATTTTGAAGAACCTATGACAATGTTGACAAGAAAAGGGTTTAAGTTGAGTGGGATGGTAGGTGTGAGGAGTATTTACAAGATTTAAATAGTAGTTTGATATAAAGACTAATTCTGATTCTACTAGACCTAGATATTGGATATATAGTTTACTATGATGATTCAGGTGTTGGTCTGGGAGATATCTTGATACATGGTGATTGGGTAGTCACATATGGGTCACATCAATTACGAAAACATGAGTATAAAAACCTAATCATGACTTAAAGTTATCTTTTGTGGTTCAAGCACTAATTTTTTGATTCCATTACCTATTTAAAGAGTTATTTTTCATCTACAGGGGCCATAATATCTTATGATACATATTTTCCTAGAAAGACTTAAACCAATTCTAGATACACTAGTTAGAGTACTTGCAGTCTTTTGATTTTGAGGTAGCATATGTTGGTTCCGAATGTAGTGTAATAATATATTGGCTAATAGAAAAATTGATTTTTATCAGATTTTATAGATCATTCAAAACTCAGACAAGATTTAAATTTCATGAACAATTATTTTTTCCAAATAATAGTTTTAAATGAGGTCTCCAAAATAAATATTATATCTTTTCATGTTAAATTTATAATTAATTTAATAATATAATGAAATACCTCGATCTTGATTTATTTTTTTTGATACATGTGCTAATCATTCGAAGGTGTTTCCGTTCTTTTTTTAGTGTGTTGATGGGGACCCGATGTAGATACCAAAAAGTTGTGATCCATACATGGTCCTTTGATCACAAAATGTCACTGATGGTACTACGGGTGCTAGCGCAGTAGTACCATTCATCTTGCATCATTCCTTTGATCGTAACCGTGATCCCTTTGACTTAGAAGGGTCATTTATTAATCTCACAAGCCCAAGAGAAATAGAGGAAGATAGAATCTCCCAAGATTGAGAGAAAACCCAGAGGCATTCTTCATTGAGATATAATTCTCTATGGTTGATAGATTTGTGGATAATGACCAACCAGTCAATATTTTCAAAATATTTTATTTATAGACCTAATGTTAGGGTTACATATTAATTAATTTCATAAATACCCTTAAAAATATTTTAATCTGAAAATGAACCCTTTTCCATTTAAAATAATAATATTATCATTTTATTACATGGAAATCGCTAACTAGAACAATGGTAAATATTATTTTAACATCTTTAAAATTAATATTTATCATAGAATTAGACTTGTTACTGTCATCCTCCTCAGTATTTATCAAATACCCAAAGAAATATATTATTATTAAATATTTATTCATTCAATTAATAAATAAATAATCTATTTACAAATAGTAGAATAAATATTTATTTAATTTTCACATAAGTAAATAAATTATTTATTTAATAAATAAATACTTTTTTATTACAATATGAATAACAAGAGATAATTAAATATTATATATTCATGTAATTAAAAAATTTCCTTATGAATTAATATTTATTTAATATTAATGATAATTTAATAAATCTTGAATAAATATTAACTCTTAGTTTAAATAATAATATTTATTCTAATTTTTAAATGTAATCAATATTTTACTGAGATCAGTGGAAACTCATTGTGCATGACCCTATGGGACTCTTCCTCAGTGGAATTAGGTGGGATTTCCTAAAGTTAAAGAGTAATTTCTATCAATGAATCAAGGTTTTCATAGAGGAAGGAAGTATGTCACAATGATGGTGACCACATATGAACACTCACTATGTTGTATTATCCCTTTTTCATGATATGTCATCAAGAATTTTGGACACCCATGTTATCAACCAATATAATTGATATGTATTTCTTTGACTATATGAAGTAAAATTGACATGACAACATAGAAATAAAATTTAATGTGAAAGTTAAATTTCAATCAATGGGCCAAGATATAAACTTTCATAAAGATGGAAGGGAGAAATCCTTCCTCGAATTATTCATAAATAAAATATAATTCAAAACACACCCAATATTGTCAACTTCTTCATGAACTATTGTCATCATGGTTTACGAAAATAAATCATAGTGAATAACTCATAAAATTTATTAATAATAATATTAATTTATTAGGATCATTACACATTCTAAAAAAATGAATATATAATGGTATATAAACATGAAAAATTCCTATATGGGGGGTATATTGTCATAGTCCCTTCTCTTTGAGATTTCTAAGGGAGAACTTCATTAGAAGTCTCAATGTCTTATGAGCCTCCTACCCATGATTTTCTATATCATATATGTCCCTAATATGATTTCATCAAGTTATTGAATATATATCTAATAATTTTTTTATATCACTTAATGGTTATCATGATTCAGGGAACAACATTAACCTTTTAGTGTAATAGGTTCTCTTTAGAAATATCACATATTATATCATGTAGAAGAACGAAAAAGGTGTGATAAGAATTAATATTAAAATCCATGAATATTATTAGTAATCTAAAGTACAAAGTAGTTGGTTCTATGGAACATACTTCAATGGAATCCCACTTTAATTAGAGACAACTCATAATTATTTTTTAGTTATCACATGTTAAACAAGATTATGTTGAGTATGGCTATAACTATTGGACTTACCATGTTTCTAGGAATAGGGTTGGTAAATCCACAATTTTGTGTATTGAATCCACTTAATGTGACTTCACTACCTTGAGGAAATCCCTATAGTCATGAAATTACTGATTATCCACCTCTTTTTCCCATGTTAGAATCCTAACATCTTGATTAAGTTTATAGTCCAAGATTATCATAATAATGAAAAAAATCTTTCTTTCTTAAATATTATCTTATCCTTACTATAATAATGGATCAAATTTAACTTAATTAAGAAAAATGTTAAATCCCGTTGATCATTGATATTACCACTTCTTGAGACACTAAGAACATATCATGTTCTACTTTTTTAAAAGTTTGTCCAATATTTCTGACTACAATTTTATATAATTATGCAAGATATTTTTTATATTCACCTATTATTCATCATTCATTATAAATATAAAAATTCAATACATATAATGGAATATGAGAAAAAGTTATATCACTTAATCTTGTGAAATTATTTTAATCTCAATAATATCTTCTTATGACCATGTTTGTTCCACTGGAAGGATTATTTTCCAACAAAAATTCAGTCTTTAATCATTTTAAATTATATTTTAAAATACTTTATTAATATATGTATTGTTACTTGATTTAGGAGACCTATAGATCTATTTATGTAGATCTTGTTCCAAATAAGACAATTGATTCATAAATTCATACTTGGAGAATTTCATTCCTTAGTCATTACAATATTTTAAGTCATATCATTTGTTTTTATATATGTTATAAATACATATACATTGAAAAGTTACAACACTCCCACTAACCTGTTAGTGACACATGTCACTCATTTGTTTCCAAATGAATATTCTACAATCACTATTCATTATTTATATATAAATTAATTTACGTAATCTATATATATCATTTTTATTTATTGATGTCACTAAACATTTCTAATTATTCCTTGTTGACATATACCATAGGTTCTCCTTTTGGTCGCATCATATAGATATCTTCCATAATGTTTCCTCCAAATTAGGTGTCCCTGATAGTCAACAGCCCAATAAGTTGATTATAGAATTATTCTTGGAAAAATAAAATCCAAAAGGGTTTTATTAATGATGATTAGTTTATAAGTTTTCTCATAGAGTAAAACTTTCAATAATCATACCCCCTGAATGTCCCGAAGGCCTTATTTTTATTTTATTATGGATAATCTCCCTTTTTAAGGGTTAAATGGGAACCCTTACATGACCCGTAGGCCCAAGGCCCAAGGCCCAACATGACTTTCAGTACATTACATGAAGGCCCAGAGGCATACCATGCCCAATACATGACCCATAGACCTAACACACTAGAACTACCCCTCCTCAGATTCTGCATCATTGATCGCCTAGCTCCCCACATTGCATTGTTGATCAGCTAGCATTGCCCCGTACAAAGTTGCATGGTGCCTGGTCGTAATGGCGGTTGTCATACCCTCCCATTCTTCCAATTAGGTTAGCTATGCTTCTGGTGACTGCTATTCTTTTTTATTTGATCCTCTTATGGGGCCTCCGCTGTGTGAATTGGGCTACTCCATGGTATTGATGGCTCGAAGGCCCTGTGTCCCTAAGGCCTTTGATGGCCTAAATGCCCTTGGGAACCATAGGATCAAACCGGTTGCCCGAAGTCCCAAATTGAGTGAATAGTTCCAGTTGCTATAGTAACTACTACAATACTACTTCAATAACTACTACAGTACCTGGAAATTCCCCTCCACCCAGTTTTGAACCTGGGTCTCTTAGATTCCAAGAAGGAGCCCTTACCACTCAGGTACGTGCTCATTGGCCTTTCAATAATCATTCATCATTTATTTCTATTATCTTATACCATCCATGTCTAGTTCCTCTTTAATACTCACAAGTATTATAAAGTCTTAGAGACATTAAAATTATGGATTTCACACATCATAATACAAAATGTACTTTAAATTAATTTATTAATACTTTTTAACCATATAATGTTTCCATTTACTACTTCATTTTAAAAATATTTATTTTTTAGGAATATTATATATATAACCCACAGTGGTGAACACAAAACACCTCTATGGTTATGGCTTTCTACATAGTTTGTGTCTTTGGAACTAATCCTCCTTCTAAGATCAGTGGAGTCCAGCATCCCTATGCAAACTAATGTCTATCTAGAGACATAAACCATAGAGTTTATGTTTAATCCCATTTTTCATAAAGATATAGGTTTCATTTATAGAAAGATAACCAGTCTTAACTAGAATTTAATATCATTAGTGGGTATAGGATTATTAAGTAATATGCACCTAGTGTTTTATGTTCATATATAGTTAAATCAATCTTTTAAAAAACAGTTTTCAACAAAAACCTATGGTTTCATCCTAATAGATTCTTATCTTATCAAAATTGATATGATATCCATTAGAAAATTTTGTTAGCATATGGTCAGCTACTTCTCTACTATTTTAAAAACATGCCTCAGAATAAATTATGGAAGATTTAAAATGTATATAACACTCATAATTTATATTCCTTTTACTAACATCATGATATTGATGTAAGTAATGAAATATGAGTTTATAAATACCTTTACTCAACATGTATGTTCAATTACTACTTGGATAAGATGTTTTCTGGTAAGATAGATCAAAGATTAATCAATCATTACCTAGTGCACTCATTTATTTCAATGAGAATTTCTAAAATTTCATAAAGGATTCTCATGAACTATATGAAGATACCTTTAGTTTCAATTTTTAAAAATTCATGCTATGTAGCTGAACTAACTATATAAATTTCATGGCATACCTTTATGTCTAAAGGTTTCTTAGTCTAAAGTATAAGTGTTTCATATAATTAATAGTTTCATCTCTAAAGTGTCTAAATAACATAATATTTATATCAAAATAAATATTTTGACTGAGAATAATCTTACTATAGCTATTATGAGTCTTATTTTTTATATTCATCATTCATTACAATGAACATCAGTGATTCGAGAGTTATTAAACCAATAGTTTTGTATAAATTACTATAAAAAATTTTATTCTAAAATTTTAAATAATGTGTTATTATGTCTAGTTGGACACTAAGATAAATTATTTGGTAACAATAATTACAAACATGAATCAATCCATTTTGAAAATCAAAAGTAGTAAGATCCCATTGGATGAAAAAAGAATTGAACTTTCTCAGCTTCTTTTGATTTCACTCTATAACCTTTCTATAATTGATCTTTTCCAATATTTAATTTATGCTGTAAGAAGATTTTATTTTAATATGTAAGTGGTGAATAGAAAATTGATGAAAACACCTAAATTGGATGCAATAGTATACTTATTTAATTCATTGAAATTTCTTTTCTAGTGTCCATTATTTCTACATAAGAATAAAATTCCCTCCTATTCATTTTTTTACCTCTAAATTATTTATCTATTTGATGGATTCTATAAAGGATATTTTTTATTTATATTATCCATGAGATATTTAGTATTTTATATCAATATTTTCATTGTAATGGGTAGAGAAACTCATTTAAACCAATCCGTATCCACTAGGTGAAGTATGGAAAAATATTCCTGGGATACTTATCCATTTCATTTATCCATTCTTAGATGAATAGGGACAACATTGGTGGTAAGTATAATAAAATAATATTAATGGATAATTTCTTATTTAAGTGGAAGCCTAATTTTTCTAACCGATCAATATACCCTAGCATTTTGAAACCATGAACAATAGATAGATTCCCTTCTTCCAGTTTATACTAATATAGTGGATTGACAATCTTTTTTATTTTAAGAATTTCTATCTCTTTATCATGAAAATTAATATATTATATTATGGTATAAGCATCCATGTCATTATGTTGTATCATTAAATATTTGGACATTGTTGATAATATAATAGAATGAACATAGGAAGCATCCTTTATATATATCTGATAGGAATCATTTTCACCTTTTCCCACAATCTAGGGAATCAGAACTTGAATAAGGGATTATAATACATAATATATATTTTTGGATAATAATAAATTGCATAAATTATTTTAATATATTCATAATTTTTATTTATAAGGAAATAACCTAATTTATAGAATGATAACTATGTTTTCATGGGTTCACATTCCATTATTCCTATAAAAATAAAAGGAATATTTTAGTTTTATCTTGATTACCAACTATGTGAGACATAATAATTTTTATAATTTTACTAAGTCTACCAATATTTTATATAATCTCAATCACCCTCATCATTGAACTCATATTGTCACATAAATTAAAAAATTCTAGTATAAAGGATACATATTTTTATTTTTATAATCTAAATAGAGGCCATGAATATTATAGGAAGGTATTTAGATAGGAATTCTTGGAAACTATAAACTGATAGATCCTTGAACCATTAAGTGGACTCCCTAATCTAGAAATTATGATTATGATTTCCTCAACACTTTCCTCCAAATTTTTATTGGACAGATGAAGGTCATTAAACCTAATACATATTTGGTTAAGTCAACCCACGATCTTTGTTAAGATTTATCGATAATTAAAAGTTCCTTCTATGGAGGTTGGACTGTCACTTAAACTATGGGATCATCATAATTTAATAATAGAAGAAATAATGACTTAATATTAACTTGAGGGATTTTTTTATTAGGATTAAACTATTTTATTTTATATTTTACATGTATTTTGAATAATAAGTGGATTTTACTTAAGGTATTAACAATTTTCCAATAAAAAATTTACACATAATAAATTTCCTTTAATTATATCTTTGAATATTAGTCTATTTATTTATGTGAAATAGGCCTTACATCAATAAAATAAATCATGCATAAGATAGAAATAAAATAAATAATTAAATGACATGATCATGATATTTTTCTAATGGTTGATTTATCGAAAGGACAATAAATAAACCTATGACCCTTGGGTAAAACTCATTATGTTGGTCTTGGAATTTGTTACAGTATCCCACCCATCCACTTATGTATTTCCTGGGGTGGCTTCACACTAGTTCCAACTTGAACTACCTTCCCCTGGGGAATACCTTAAACCAAACCCATATACCTTTAGACAATACTTTTATTACATATATTTTAGAACTCACACATAAGTGAGATGTTTTGAAAGAGTTTATAAGGGAAATTATATTAAACAACCCTAGACACAAATGTCCTACATAATAAAGAAGGGAGAGATGACATGAAGACCATTATATTTAATTATATAATAAAAAATTGAAAACTTACGCAATAAAATTAAATAAATAAAGCCCACACATGCATAGGTCTTGTCAAATGTCATGATTGTTCACACACATTCAATGACTACACATATAAAATATCTCACTATCATGCATTTCAATTCATTATTTAAAAAGATAAAATACAAAAAAAATTAATACAATTAGTTATCTTATTTACAAATTAATTCATTTTATTCAACTCCATCAAGTTTTCCTAGATAATCTTGTTTTTTTGTGATTTTAAATTAAATAATAAATTAATTTTATTTAAAATAAAATAAAATAGTACATATCTTTGTACAGGGAGGAAACTCACTGAGTACCAGTTTGAACTACTATATATATACTAAGATCGCATACAATATACTAATGTGAAACTTAACATACACATTTAATCATGTAGTTACATGGTGTGTTGGAGTTAATTAAATGACACACAAAACACGTGTTAATTAAAATAGAATGTAATTATTTTAATTGAGCACATAATAGTCAACATATTATGAATATATATTTTATGTAGTTTATATTTTATGTGGAATTTAATGAAGCATTTAAAATCATATAAAACTTATCATATGTATTGTACGAGTAAAATTAATGACACACAAAAAACACAATGATGTGTTTTATAGGGTAAGAAATTAAATTTATTATTTATACATAAATAAATAAATAAATTTCATGGAATGTGCAATTCGGTCACACAACTTGTACTTTTCCTTACTCAATGTCTACATTATACACTTAGGGACTCAACTTGTACTTCCTAAAAATATAAATGAGGTACACAACGTGTAGAATGCTTACAAGGTGTGTAATTCAAGTTTCAAATATACCTAATTATACAAGTCATATATTAAATACACATAGTGTATTAATTACAAAACATGGTTTTAACCCATGTTTTCCACACAAAAAAACATGTGGACTACATAGTATGTGAGAAATCTATTAGGCACATAGTTCAATAAAACATTGTTCCACATTATCTTGTCAACATGTGGTGTATTGAATGTATAAAGAATGTATTCATTACATGATGAACCAGAGTCCATGTGGGTGTCCTAGTGAAATATAAATGAATACATGACATGTAAAAAAAATTTATACACTATTTAACCCTGTGTTATCCAGCTAGAGTCCTTAGATCATTCAGATGGGTTCTTTAGATGTAGTATATTTTAATAATTTAGAAATCTGTGTTATGAGGGTGAGAGAAAAAGGGGAGGAATAAGAGATTTCAATGATCTGATAAAGAATGAATAAAACTTGGAATGAAATTTAACTTTTAAATGCATAATGATAAACAATCAAATAAATAATTCAAAAGTTTAACGTGATCACTCTGATAACACCTGTTGGTTCCGGATTAAGTGGAAGCGCGTGTTGGCCCAATACAAAATTCAATTTTTTTTATTCGATGAATCATTCACATACTATACAAGATGTAACCATCATTACTAATGAATTTTTTCCAAAATAATATTAAAAAATATGGGTTTGAAAACCAAATGAATATCTCTTCACGTTAAATTTATAAGTAATTTTATAACATTAAGAAATACCTCGATCTTGATTTTTTTCAGCAATGTTGGTGTTGTTCATACAAAGGAAATTTGGTTGTATTTTCTTTTAATTGATGAGAACCCAAAGTGGATCCATCCAGATGTTTTCCTTTATCTCATACCATCATTGGGGGTACTTCGAGTACCAATGCAGTGGTACCATTAGCCTTGAATCATTACATTGATCAAAATTTTGATCCATTTGGTTCAAAATGATATTTTATTGATCATTATTACTTGGGAGAAATGGAGGAATATATAATCTATGAATATTGAGAGAAAAACCTATAGGAGTTCTTGATTGTGAAAGAATTCTCTAGGTATGAGAATATTGTGCATAATGACCAACAAGACACAACTCTCATAATAATCTATTTTTTGAACTATTGTTTGGGTTACATATTAATTAATAGTACAAAGGACCTTAATAATATAGTAAACACAAAATGAACCCCATTACATGTAAAATAACATGATCATTATGTTATTCAATGGTTCACATTGACTAACACAATGATAAATTTTAATCCACATTCTTGAAAATTAGTATTTATCATTGGACCTAGACTTGATATGTTCATCGTCTTTATCACTTATCAAATAATCTAATAAATATTTTATTATTAAATATTTATTATTTCGATAAACAAATAAACATTATATTCATAGACTGGTGAATAAATATTTTTTAAATATTCACATAACTAAATGAAATATTTATTTAATAAATATATATTTATTATGTAATGAATAAAAATAGATAAATAAATATTATATAATATCATAATTAAACAATTAACTTGTGAATAAATATTTATTTAACATTTTATATCATCTAAAAAAACTGAATAAATATTTACTCTTAGTCTGGAGAATAATATTTATCCTAATTTTTAAATATTATAAATATTTAATTGAAACCAAAGGAAAAAAAATTTACGTGTGACCCTCAAGTACTCTTCTTTAGTGGAATTAAGAGGGCTTACCTAAAGTGAAATATTAATATCTAGAAATGGTTCAAGGAACCCATATATTAAGAAGATACATCACAATGAAAATAACCACATACACGTGATCACCGTGTAATATAATCCCTTTGTCATGATATCTTATCAAGTAGGTTGTGCACCATTTTCATAAGTCTATATGCTTGATACATCTTTTTTGACTATCTTAAATAAACTTTTCATTACACCATGTCCATGAAATTTAATATGAATGTTCCATTTCAATCAAAGGGAAAATAAATCTACTTTCAAAAAGATGGAAGGGACAAATCCGTCCTTATATTTGTCATTATTATCATATAATTCATGACTCACCCAACGCACCCAACTTCTCCATGAACTGTTATCATTATAGTTTTTGAAAACACATCAAAGAGACTATGTCATGATATGTATTTACAATAATCTTAAAGTATAAGTATCTTAATACATTCTAGGAGACATGAATATACGATCAAAAATAAACATAAAAAATTACTATAGGTGGGTCTGTTCTCAATGTCCCCTCTCTTAGAGACTTATAAGGGAGAAATTCATGAGAAGAAGTCCCATTGTATTATAATCCACCTACCCCTAATGAACTGTATCATGTATTCCCCTTATAATATTTTATCGAACCACCAAACATATATCTAATAATATTTTTATAGAACTTCAATGTTGTTATCATGTGGGGAACTAAATTGAACGTTTAGTGCAATAAGTACTCTTTAGAAATATCACATATAATTTCACAAAAAGAGAGATCAAGGTGTGATAAGAATTAATATTCAAATCATTGAATATTTATAGGAAATATAATGTATAAAGTATTTGGTTCTAGGGAACCAACTGTAACAGTGTATACCCCATGGAATGGTAACATTTTCATGGTTTCTATCAATAGAAAATTGAAGGAACTAGGGATGAATACATTAGAAGAAGAGTATAAGCTCATGATTATGCTATCAAAATGGTATATTGATGTTTTTAAGAATCAGTAAGTTGTGGTTTGTGCTCCATTTATTTCTTACATCATCCTTAGTAGACCAGGTCAAGACTAACCATGAATTTGGCATATACTATTAGGTGATGTGAGAGTTTTTTATTGATAGTGGACCTATTATAGGAACTTATATTGAGGGAAATGACAAAATTTATGTGAATGGGAGGGTTCTCATTCCCAAATCTATAATAGAGTGATTTATGAAAGAATCTCACACATTGTAGTGGGAAACACACCCATATTGACTAAGGTGTACCATGACATAAAATTTGAATTATTATAGTTGGGAATGAGGAAGTACATATCATGGTTCATTGTTCTCTACCTCACATTTCAGAGAGAGATAGAAGATCCCCAATAATAAAGAGGGTTTCTATTTCCACTTCTAGTTCTGGTGTGAAACTTTTGTGAGGTGAAAATGGAATTTATTATGGGGATATCTAGTACTCCAAGTATTAAAGATTTTAGGTGGGTAGTTTTTTATCTTTTGATGAATTTTTTATACTTATTTTTCATTTGAGATACTTGGTTAGTAGATGTACTGGGTCGAATTTATGTGTGGGAGATAGTGATGTTTCATAGCACACCTATGATCACCATGTAAAATCAAGATTCTCATTTACTTCATGATTTTGGAAGGGCCTTTAGAAGTCACTAAGGATGAAACTAAAGTTGAGCATCACATATCAGCCATAGATAGATAGATAATATGATAGACCAATATTGATTATTAATGATATTCTCAAAGCATGAATTCATGATTTTTTGGGGCATGAGATGGACACCTATCCTTATAAGAGTTCATATAAAATAGCAGTTTTAAGTCATTAATTCATATTTAAAGCTTTGATACTATTTATGGTTGACCATGTTGATTGCTATTGTGTTGAAATGAGTCGGGTGATTTAGCAGTAATCAGATCGACCATGGCGTAGGAGACTTATGAGAGGATCCATATGATCCAAAATTAGTTTATTACCACCCAAAGTAGGTATCATTCATATGATTATGAGAGGAAATAAACCTTAAAGTTATTTTTGGGAGGCTTGGTATTCATGTGAGTGTCACCTTGGCTAGGAAATTAGTATTTGAGGAAACCTGAGAAACTATAACTATGGATTGTTAGCTCGTTCAAGATTCCAAAACAAATTTGGACTATGGATTATTAGTTGGATCACCCTCCATGAAATAAATGTACGAGTGATGTATTTCACAAGTTGTAGCCTTATAAGTAGACCTCATAAATGTGATTGACAGTGAGGATGTCAAGTTTTATACAGATTCTCGATTCAAGGAATGTCCAGTGGAGACTGTAGACCAAAGAAAAAGGTACTGCATGGGAAGACAGTTCCTTTTATTCAATCCTTATGGTAGCATGGGATATTACCATTAAAAATATGGTAGTTAGAATTATATGTACATGCATAATGTATTGAACTATTTTTCTAGGAATCCTAGGAGCACTTATTGGGGATTAAAAGACCTTATAGTGGGAGTTTGAAATTCCACTTGATGATTCAAGGTGTGTTATATTAGTAGTTAAATTTATTTTGGTGCATTTTAAAAGTTTTAGACCCATTGAGGTACCATGAGGCAATTCAAAGGCTTTTCAGAGGAGGCAACCACTAAAGAAAGTGTCAATAGGTCCATCAGCTAGCTAGTATAGGGATATCGACTAGCTTCTGAACTGTCTAGGGGCCCATGTAGTCTATTTAGACCCACCAGCTAGTCCTAGAGTCTATTTTCTAGCCAGTGGTCCCCTTAGCAGGATTATAATGGATGTCCATTTTGTAATTTCACCTAGAACCCATATTTCACCTCCTTCCCCTCTCCCAAGACCCCTCAATGGAATTCCCAATGGGGGAGACCTCTTTAGGAGGAATTTGAGTCTCCTCACCTCATTTATTTACCAAATTGAATGCTATTTGTTATGGGGAGTGCTATGGGTAAATATAATACAATCCAAGCCTCAAATCATGGTTCATTCTTTGTTTATATTTTTATAGACCTAGTTTTATGAATTTATTTTATTTTTATGGATTTTTCAA
This sequence comes from Viscum album, assembly GCA_963277665.1. Taxonomy (NCBI): domain Eukaryota; kingdom Viridiplantae; phylum Streptophyta; class Magnoliopsida; order Santalales; family Viscaceae; genus Viscum; species Viscum album. The sequence continues at coordinate 1,372,522,516 of OY728129.1, read as the reverse complement.
ATAGGGATCATTGCAGAAAATTATTCTTGGTAGTTTATTCTCTCCATGCCTAATGTTATAAATCACTTATCATTTTAAAACTTTATATAAATTTTCATGTTTCTTTTTTTATGTGGGTGTGTGGGTGGCCATGAAACTTTTTACAAAGGTAGAAATGAATCTGGTTAGGATAGTACAGGCATAGTGGACCCTTTAGAGGGGAAGATCCAAGATAATTATTGGTTAGTGTGGAAATTCCACTAGGAACTACAGGTGACTCAATGGTTGTACACTAGGGAACATTAACTTTGGGTGATTTGTTTCAGGCTCAGTTAGGGATGGTTAGGCTTGGAGAGAATATGTATGATATTTTATGTTGATTCCCTTACTTTTATATCATTGTATACACATTTTTATTGTTTCTTTTTTCTTTTTGTGGACTCCAAATAACCTTTAAGATGGCCTTGGGTGACATTTTATGTCTTTAAAGAACCATCAGGATGGGTCGGGTGATACATTGGACCTCCAAATAACCTTCTAGATGGATTTTGATGAGATTTAGAATGCGAAAATTGTGAAAGGTGTGGGCCTTGGGTTATTATTGGTTATGTTAGTTTTGAAATACCTTCCTTATGGCATGGAGTTGAAGAAGGTTGGGTCAGGAATTGTGGTGGTTTGGTTAGCGTGCATGAACTTGAAAGTTTATAAGTTGATCATCTATTTATTTCTTGTTTATGAATCCAAATTTATAAAATTTATATATTTATGTGAAGGTACCATTAGTGTTGTTCGACTGAGTTATTCTTACACCCTTCACGGGAATCTTGATGCACTTGAAAATTTTATGATTAGGAACCCAACTAAGGGAAAGGTCCCCATGATAGATTGTTGAGTAGGTGATGGTGGCTGGGATCGAGGTGAAACCAGGATGTGTTATAAGAACTATATTAACAATTTCACTTTTATTGCTTTACTTTTGTTTCCTTTTTCATACCGATCAACCACTTTTAGGGATCCATATTCATTGGTTGTATGAGTCGATATTATATTTTTCATTCTTTAATAGCAAGATATAATTATTTCATTACTTCTATTTATTTGAGTCCTTTCCCATGTTCATCAATGATTCTTTGGTTTATTAATTATATTTTTTTATTTACTCAGATATTCATAGATACCGAGTAGGCATGTCCCATAGATGGGAGGAATTATCCAAAAGAACATACAAATACTTCTGAAATCCCACACAATTCTAAAATCTAAAACAACTAAAACCAGTGCATGCATACATCTAAATCCCACAATAGAGTATGAAAGAAAATTACCGAAAGTGAAAAAATGGGACAAAAACAAACCCAACCAAAAAATGAAAAGAGTACAACCTTCTCTAAGGGTGAGGACTAAGTAAAATTCAATATCTCGAAAAAAATATTAGTCTGACAATCTTCAACTACTCTCCAACCACTCACTGTCCTCCTAAGACACCGTCAAAAGGGGAATCATCTAATTAAGACATGACATGTGTGGGTAAAGCCCATGAAAGTGTGAGAATAACAATACCCAAAAGGACACACATAAAACACTAAACAAGAAGGAAAAAATATAGTCAGATTTATACAAGAAATTAAAATCAATGTATTATAGAAAAACCCAGATATACCCAGGAAAGACACCATGCCACCTAGTGTTCAAAAAAAGCTACCATCAACAAGATTATTCTTGAAGAAACTATCATTTTGGGAGAGTCCACTACAAGAGATAATCCATCATTGGAGACACTCGATAAAGAGGTCTAGATCATTGGGCCCGGAACAAGAAATCTCACTGGTATAAGAATAACCTAATACAAAGATATTGGTTACACCTAGAAGTACTGGGGGACACCACGAACCCAACCTAGATCAACCCGCTATGTAGGAGACCTTATGTCAATGATATTACAAACCCTACCAATAAAACCTTCTAGATTGACGATTAATTACCTTATCAAGGAGGTCATGCTAATTCCAAAAAAAACCCATGTAGGGAAAAAGAATGATAGGGGATTTCACTCTAGTATGACGGAGGGACACTACAGATGTATTTGAGACTCGACCTATATAGGGGATAACAATCCTATGATGTGGATGTAATGTTGCACTGTAACATCAAGGGAAAGAACCAAAGGGGCACAATAAAACTATACTATTCTAAACTAATGTAATGAAGAGCTATAAACACACTTGAAGGGGGTACACAGTGTGTACCACAGGGTACAAGACATGTCCAGCTTTCTCTATGCCTGCCCATGTGGAAGAACCTCACACAAAATGTAAGTGTCCATATACATTGTGTATAGATGGAGTAAATAATGGGTAGAGACACATGGTACCCTTCTTGTGTCTTCTAGATGGGTTCATGCACGATGGATGTGTTCATGTATTGGACCATGTACATTAAGCCTTGTTTGTTTCCAAGTACATGACATTCCACTTGGACATGCACTTTTTCCAAAGTCTGTGTACTTCCCAAAGTACATGTCAAGCCAACCAGGGAGGACCACATTCCATGTGATATGTGTCACACACCATGTTATCCTTATAATCATCCAAAAACCCTATCCACCACTGAACGTTCCCTATATGGAATGTAATCTCGATTTACACATTGTTTTTCTTGGGATTTTCCATAATCCCATGCCTTGTCCACATGTTTCCCAAATTTTCCACCTCTATCCTCAATATCACCCAGGAACACCGGATATGTGGTTGAACAGCCTTACAATAGGTCCTTATCTGGATTTTCTCCACTAAAAGGATCATAAATCATAAACCTTCATCTATATCACTATACACCGCTCAGGAAAACAGATATCTCCCAAATCAGTTTTTTTCTTCTCTAATCTACACACCATTATCATCAATCCATGAATTGTAACTTCTATAGTGTTCCATACCCAGGGTTTCAATCCATTGTGTCTAATAATGGTTTTCCAATGATCGGAAATCAAATATTGGTCGAACCATTAGCCAATGAAATACTAATGATAATAGAATAATGAAAAATAGTGGAGAAATCCATAATCTATAAAATGTGAGGAACAAACCTCCACCATTTTCTATTTGGACTTGATCCGTTTTTATAGAAAGTGATGAATGAAGAGGAATAAATCACCACAAACGAATACAAAATTAAATAAATTTAATTAAACTGATGATATGAATAACAATTATGTTTATGGAATTGATCCATGTTCGTCTCAGATTAAGAAATGGGTTATAAATCACATAGAAAAACATTCTGGCTGTATTTTGGATCAATCATTGTCAAATAATGGTTTCATTGTTGTTGTTTACATGATACAAATACTCTATTGGTGTAATGATCCACAATATGATCTTGATCCATCAATGTTTGAAAAGAAATATTTCCAATGATTGTATAAAATCTCTAGGGTTTGAGTAGGCAAGCCTAAGGAATTTCTATAACCATATACATAAAGGAAAAATTAGTTTTCTTTTTCAAAACAAAAAAAATAAATTAATTACTTAATTTATTTCATTTATTTATGCCCATGATGAATTTTTAAAAAATGGACCATGCTGATAATTTTTATATCATGCCAAGGGTAAAACCCACATTTTGAACTCAATGTCACCCTTGGATTTCTGATCTAAGACCCCGTTCAGAAGTTATTCCACTTTTTTAAGAATACTATGCACACATGTTATTTAATATATTTAATATATTTAAATTATTTATTTCAATAACACTAGGCCTTAGAATCACACATCATCTCAGCTCTTGGTCTCGAAAATAATCCATTTACTATCCAAAAATAATTCAAGAAATATCAAAGTCATTACAAACATCGGTAAAATTTCACAATAAAAAGATTCTCATGGGGGGGGGTGGTTCACACTCCCCACATTCCAAAAGGTATATCTGGAATACTATCACATATAAAGAGTCTAATCACATAAAAATACACTAATGGGTCCCTTTATAAGAGAACCATATTTCAACATAAGATCCTACCACACTCTTAGTACACATACACCACTAACAAGCATTCACATAGATGTTTCCTAGCTTAGAATAGGAGGATACCATTATTACTTTCATCATATATTTCCAAAAACTGTAAGTAATAATTCCTAAACCATTGATATCAGTTAGTTTCTCATCCACCATAGGTTTCACAATCCAAACCCAGGGTTAAAATTTACCTAAAAACTCAAAATTATACAACCATAATCTAATTTAATTATACACATCATCTTACACCATAGGATAAAATAAGGTATCTCTTTCTTAAACCCTCACCACACCACCTACGTGGCCACACAACCGAGAAAACTAAATTCTAATCACTCAAATACTCAAGAAATATAAACTTGCATCACCTAGTCTATCTCTATCTTATGAAAAAACTATATAAAATTATAGAGACATTTTGAATCCAAAAAAATATGACTCCATTATTTGGAAAACACTAATCAGAAGTATAACCCACCCTTGACTCTAGATCCTATGAAAATCTTGAAACATGAAATTTCCACAAACTCAGCATCTAGATCTCCTCGCTCACTCGAGACATATTAGAAATAATAAAACCATCACTTTCTATTAAAATATACAATATAACCTATGAAATAATGTAAATGAATAAATAAAAACATGGAAACTGGAGAAATATATTATTTTAGATTCTTGAGGGTTGTCCCCACTCATTGTTTGGTTCTTACTTCCCAATGAAAGGAGACTATGATTTATCTTATTGATCACAAAACATTTCTCAAAAGAAAAAATCCACCTGAACTTCAGCTACAAGTGATCATACTTTACCAAAGATATCAAAACTAGGAAAAAATTATCCTTAGATAAATTCCAAGAAGAACTCTCCTCTAAATCTATATTTCATTGGTGACAGAAAGGAGGGTAGATCACCACCTCCATTATGAGTCTCTGACTATACCATGGTAGTCCAAATATTAAACTAGGATATCTATATCCCTGGTTAAGAACATAATATTAATATAATAACACACATTGGTTCCAAAAAATACAATCACCAAAGAAAAATCCCACACATCATATCTAATCCATAGTAGGAACTACCTGATCAAATCCATCTCTACTCACACCAAGAGAAAATACATATGGAAATAATCATCTATAAACTATACACCACTTTTATGTAGAAATTTTCACATAGCGGATACCTCACATGTATGATAAGGAATGTCATATCTTACAGAGTCTCCTAAGTTTAGAATTTAACTCATCACACTATCCATTCATTTCATGAAAGATCCTGAGAGGCTACACTGACCATTATCGAGTGACTATCCTTGAACTACACACTAAACTAGAAGATCAAAATCAATCATCACGAATCAATTAAATTATTATCAATCTATAAAATATTGTGAGGGACCCACAACTCTATAAGTGATTATAAATCAATCGAGGGAGCAATCGATCTCACCATTGGTGAATCCACACAACATAAACATCTATAAAATTAGTATTCCTGCCTTGAATCATAGGGGAGTACAAAAACCTATATATTTTGGGGGACCTACACATTTTCATGACTGAGGGAGTAATAACCCTTTGCTCAAATAAAACACACATGAGACAAGGTAGAACCTACCCTCTTATGGAGGATACTACCCCATCACTTGTGGGTGTACTAAATCGCATGGATAGAAGAACCACTATCACATCGCCCAAAGAACATCTATTACTGTAGATGGATAAACCACACCCTATCTATTGGGAGAATATCAAACCCCATTATAGTATAGGGGACCCACACCTCATCGGGATTGATTGAGTATATAACCCGACTATTAAATAGAGTCTCTGCACCTTATAGATGGTAGTAAGCTCCTCTATATCCATGAGGGAGAAAAAAATTAAATTTTCTCAAAAAGGGGACTTATGTCTTGCTGATGACACCTCAGTCCATAGAGTACAAATCTAGAAAGAAAATCATGAACTACCATGATCCCTATCCATACACCATATTTATACTGAGAAAATGATCCAAGAACTAGACCAATAGGTTATTAGGAGTCATTACCTGTGGATATCATAAATCTCCAAGTAATCTCATTTCCCCCATCATCCATGGATGGTCCTTCTCTTAACTCTATAAATAATTTCCATGAAGGAAAACAATATCATCATTCTAGGATGACATCTTATAAGGGTAGGATGTAAATTATTGAAAGAAAAAACTCACTAACTATTATATGATGTATCTACCTACTATACTATGACTTGTAAACAATTCCTCAAGCACTCAGATTATTAAATAAATTATCATATTTATTATATATGAATGAATCATCCACCATAAATTAGTGGGGTTCCATATTTTGTAAACCCAACCAAAGAAATTTCAAGAATTATTGCCCCTCATTTTCTGTACCAAGCTCACAACACACCTATTTTCAACTTCATATATACCACAACCTTTCTTTGAAACTAATTTTTTATGAATAAACCCACTAGGTCCCCATATTGGCTGATAGTGAGCTAGGTTTTCTACCCAAGACCACCTCCAATTGGCTAGGGGTTAGTGACAAGCACTACTGGGGTGTTTCTCATAGTGGGAGGCCATAAATTGTACAACCTATAATAGATATACATCACAATAAAACATAAAATATAAAATTACACATGACATCATATATGATGTTCCCTTTGGTGTGTGGTTGTGTTTATTTTCAATAAAGGATTTTAATGTGGTTATTGTCAATTACCTTGAAGTATGGGTGATGTTGTATGTATCCACCTAATCAATAGAAGACATACATAGGAAACCCATTTTAATGGGTAAACCATGTTAGAGTTTCCTAGAATGATTAATTCACATAAATTCAAAGGAAGATATAGTTGTTATTTGTGTATCCCACTTAAAAATAATATATTTTATAAGATATTCTTCATGTATATAATAGTTTCTAAAGATTTGAGTACTATTTATAATATCGAAAATAATAGGAAGATGTTGTCGATGTAATTTTTTTCAGTATTATAGAAAAATGATTCACAATCTAATAGAAACTATTGGAGACCCATCCACTAATGATCTAGCATGAATGATATTGTTTATAGTGATAAAAAACACTTAGGATAAATTTATATGTCTATTGAGTTACATTGTATAACTCGAAGAGGATTTAATATGTTTCAAGAGTGTTGGGAAGGGTTATGAATAGTAAGATAAGGTTATATAAATTCAAAAAAGAGTTATTAAGTGTTTGAAGATGGTCTGAGTAAATCTGAAGTGGATATGAGCTTAATTGGAATAATTCTAAATTTTTGAGTTTAAAGTTGAAATTTTTATAATGAATTTATTTTTCATAACCATAATCTTAATAAGAAATTAATTTCATAGGGCTGATCTATTGATATATAACACACATCAAAGCTATGTGTTAGCACCATTTTTCATGTGTGTAAGCATCATATAGCCTATGTGTAACCATCATGATGTATACCTGACTATAATACTAGGAAACTTTACATGTGTGTAAGTATCATTCTACATGTGTTAAAACATTACGTGTGTAAGCATTATCTTCTAAAGGATTTGTGTTGTAACAATGAAATGCCTATGCTTAATTATGATTCATATCTATGTTACCGTCACTCTTGAATATGTGTAAGTATCATCTATTAAAGGATCAATTTTCATAAACATCATTTACATACATATCATTTTTATAGATAGAAATTGTGTAAGAATCATACAGATAATCCATTCCATGTAAACATTATAACTTATAGAAATTCAATCCTTTTATAGACTAAAATATGATGTTTCCAGATTTTACATCTGAAAAATTAAATGATTCAGATGATGCTTAAACAATTTTTCAATGATAAAAAAATTACATAATATAATTAATACATGCCCTGAATTGTTGTGGTGGTTATATTCATGTTATAAGAATAAAGATGAATGATATAGGAAATTATCAAAGAACATTAATTTTGATAAAGTGGGTAAATTCCAGAATTTTTGTGAAATTTACTCAAAAGTTTCTTAAATAAAGTTTTAATGTTTATATCATTATAAAATTATGATATTAAATATATTTCACTGAGAAAATAATAATCAAAGTTAGGAGTAACTTATAAAAAATAGATGAATTAATTAATTATATGAAATTAAATATGAATATGCATGAGTTTTTATTGAGGTATTTAAATATGAAAAGTATTTGTGATTTAAGTCTCATAGAGATGAATAATTTTGATGTGAACATATATTTTCTAGTTATAGGATTAATTGCAATGTATACTAGTTGTAATAAATCTCTCAGGCTATATGAGATGAGTTTTGAGGATTGCATCTTGTATCAGTTATTGAGTGTGTATACTAGAAAACAATGAGTGTAGGATAGTTTAGTGAAGAAATTTTTGAGTTAAAAGAGTGGATATATGAGTCTACAAAGAAACCTTAATGATTTTTTTGGTCGATACAAAGATAATTTGGAAGAGAAAAATCAAAATTAGTTTTGGTATTAAACTGGAGACAACTTTTTATGAGGTAAATGGAATTATGAGGTCATGGAAATACCCATATACGAGAATGTTGAGTAAGAAGTGATAAGTATTGATGGGAACAGAATACCAAAGGTAATTTATATATTATAATTATATGAAATAAATTTTCTAGTGACCAATATATAAAAAGAAAAATAAAGATAAATAACATGTGTTTGAGAGTTCAAAACCAAGAACTATAAGCTAAGAATATGAAGTGAGACTTATGGAAGAACGAGGTGGGTACCATAATGATTTGAAGGAAACATCTCTTAGGTATCAAACCTAAATGAAGAATAAGAAGCTAAAAATCTTTCTAACAACAGATTAGTATGCTTATTCTATGTGAATAAGATCATCGAAGAGGATTGGAATGACTGACCAACAATCATGTTTCTTATTATTATTGTTTCTATATTCAGTATATTGATGATCTAATAGATTTGAGAGAATCATAGGAGGTGAGTTTGAGTAGGAAAAGTTAGGTGAGAAGATTTTTTGAAGCTTTTTGAAGCTAAGCTATAAGGGGACTCTGAGTTATAGGTATTATTCAATAAGAATCATTTGGAATTTGAGGTCTCTACTATAAGAATATTGGGATATATTATATGGAATATGTGTTATACTTGTGTTTATTAGTGACCCAATTTACAAATTTTATTGAAAGAAAACACTTTTTAAAACATGGAGAGACTCTATAGAACCCATGGGACTTATGGTATGCAAATAAAACATCGTGCAATGTTGTGATTTTAGGACAAATATACTGTTTTGGAAATCCTATGAGAATAAGGAAAGTGTATAAATTGTGAGACTATGTATAGGTATAAGAATAACCAACCATTATAATCAAAAATTAATTATAGTTAAGAAACCATGATTGGGGAGAATAACCAATCATGGAAAAGAGTAGGCCTTTGAGCCAAACCAAGTAAAAATACCATAAGTATATTTTAATTATTTTCCTATGTTTCAAGTGGTGTTAACTGAATGGATAAAAATAATTTGATCCAATTTTTTTAACTAGAAACTATGGTTCAGAACCAAATGGGGTTCTAAATTTAAATAATATTAAGTAATTAGTAAAAATTATCTAACACCTAATCCACCCACCTCTTTTGAATTTACACTAATCCTTAAGGGAGTTTAAATTGGAATATGATCTATAGTTTCCATCTGATTGGCTTTAAGTTTACTTTCTTATTTATATTTATCAGATATCATGAATTTTAATATTAAAGAGTTTTTTGAATAAGATCCTTCGGTGGAAGATAAAGTTTCAATTCATATAGTTATATGTGTATAATATTTCTCCAAGGATATGGATAATAAGAGAAGTAAAGATACTAAGAAGAAGAGAAAAATTGTTGATACTGGAGAAACCACCTCTACCTAAAGTTACTCGTAAGGGTAATGATATTGATAAATCAATTTATTTTTATTCCTTTAAGGAATAAAGATCATGATGTGAAGAAAATGAGCTCAGTGATAAATCAATTCATTTTTTATTTTAAAATTAAATGTTGTTTAAAGAATATTCTTGATGAAGTTATTGTATATATATTAGCTCATATCAAGAGAACATGGAATGAAAATTCATAGCATTAAAAGGAAATTGATTCCATGGAAGATGAATCAGATAAATAATCAAGCATATGTAATGATCTCTAAAGACTTATTAAAGCTAAGAGAGAAACAATTTCATTTGGCATTGACAATCTAGTTTTAATTTATAAAGAGTTATAAATAATAATTCTTGAGAAGGATGTATTTAATTTTGTTTTTATAGAATTACTACATGAATTATTGAAGATTCATAAAGTCGCAGTGAATGTAAATGATGCAAAAGGATAATTAAAAGCTAAAAGAGTAAAACAACATGACAGATCACTACGAGAGAATAAACATATGTATGATGAAAATGTTTATAATTTAAATAGTGATTGTAAGAATATGATCAAATTAGTTTAAATTGAAAAAATATTCTATTAACATGAAGTGTCTAAAGATTGGATCAAATTTGAGAAATGTTGAGATTCCTAAAGTTGAGTCTTCCCTAACTAATAAAACAAGTGTTTCTACTACAAGTGCATCAAATATGATTTTTTGGATAGAATAAATCTCAAATATGTGGAGAAAATATCTTGGATCTATTAGAGATATAGATACTACATTATCTTAGAGAATGGTATCACAAATTCTCGATGAAGTTATATGCACTAAATCTATGGTGAAGAAAACTACTAGATAAATAAAATAAAATAATATGGATGATAAAACATTCATAAAAAAATTCATTAATAACTCAAGGGTAGATGTGAGTAAGTATGAGAAGATAATATCCCTAATTGTATCCCATAAGAGATAGGTTTCAATAAAAAAATATCATAGTTTAAAATATAAAAAATCTATACTGCCTACACTTAAAATAAAAAATATATTTATCGGTAGATGTTGGTGTTAATAGAGGTTTGGCCACATGGTTATTGATATTTTTCATAATATTTCAACTCATACAAGTAATATATGACTAGAAGAAAGGGGAAGTAGAGATAAAGTCAAGAACAAACAAGCTGTAAATTTTTCATAGATGAGGAGAAATATATCTCTCATTTTCAGATTTGAATGCCTTTGTAATTTATTTGAGTATTGAAATATAGGTGATCACTCCTATATTGAATTTTTGTATACATGAACCATCAATAATTTTAATAATATGTTAATATATGACCACTATAACAAAGGAATCAAAAATAAAATGAAGGAAAATTTTCCTTAGGGAGTAATCAAGTAGAGAAATATTTTGAGATGTTAACTCCCAAGAAGCTAGAAAGTAAAGATAAAGGGGATATACCACTAACTAGATGAATATTATTATATTTTGGTAGGAAAGGACATGTCATATACCACTTAAAAATTTCCATAAAATTCAATATTTAAGGGATATATCTAAAACAAAAAATGGAATCAATCAAAGCAAGGAATAAGAAGATTGGGATGGTGGAAGACATCATAGATGATGAGATTGAGTGGCGATCCCAAAATATTAGCATGATATACATGGAAGAGTTATGTGGAAGGTGGAATCTAGTTTGACACACTCCCAAAAATTTACTGACCTGGATATTTGGTCAAAAAGGGATAACAAGGGGTAAAAGGAAATCATAATTATCTCCCAAAAACAAATAAGGATTCTATGAAGTAGGAGGACACAAAAAAGGAGATAACTGAGAAAGTTAATAATGGTATATTAATCTTTTAGAAAAAATTTCTAGAATAATATGGATAGGTATAGAAATAAAAAATGGATAAATATTCCCCAGTTTATAAAGTGGATAATCCCATTATAGTTAATATGGAAGCTAGTAACAAGAATACAATAATGCTTACTTAAGATATTTATATTTGGAAAGTGAATAAGTAAACATGCCTAAAGAGGATTTGAAATTTTAGTGATTCAAAGTAAATTTATATGGGGTTGATAATAAAGTCTCATCCCAATTTCTAAAACTAAAGAGATGATGGAAGAACACCTTATACTAACTCTTCTATGCTGGTGTTTGTGCATTTCATAGGGAATTGTAGATTAACCTATAAGAAAGTCAAAAAATAAAGGAGATATATTAGATATAAACTAATATTAAGAATTAATGGATCTTATTTATTGAATAACACAAACATGGTGAATGAGTATAGAGTGAATCCATTGAGGGGAGCTACCAAAGAAAAACAATTATAGAAATTTGGTATTTCTTATTAAAATTGGAAATATGGACATCCCCAATAAAAACTAATGTTTGAAGCATACTTCTCACTCTCCCATCACTATTATGGTTTAGGATTTCTCTAATAATAAATGGGGAGTGATTTCTTAACAAACTAGGGAAGTGAAATAACATTCAATTGAATGTTATTTTTTTTGTAATATTAGTGAAGGTTTATGAACATTATTATAAACGTATTTAAAAATCCATAAATACGTGAATTTATAGTTGTTTTAAAATTGAGAAATGTGAATAGAAAACATTTATTATTTAGTAAACTCACCCTTCTTTCTACACCTGGCTGGCTCATATAGACTTAGAATTTAATTACATAAGGCTCATTATTGTGTAATATATGGTGCCATCATTCTCATAAGAGAGTAGATAAACTAAAAGGTATAAGATGTGTATTTTTTTAAATGATGATGGGGGAGAATAATTATTCCATTGAAATAGTTTCCCATCCATCTACAGTATAAAAAAGGGGGAGAAAAGACTTTTCAACATTTTATTTATTATCACTAAGGTCGAGAAGAAAATTGAACTTCTAATGGTGTACTGACATGAATTTTAATATTTTGAAATTTCTAAGTATTGGAAAAAATCCAAAGGGGGATAATGAAGTTCTCTTTGGTGTGTGATTTTATTTTTTGTCAATATATTATATCAATTTATTTGTTATTAATGATATTGGAGTATTCGGTGATGGAGTAAGTATCCACCCAGTTAAAGGATGACATATAAAAGATTCCCATGTTAATGGGTAAATAAGATTATGGCTAGTTTCTATGATTAATTCCTAGAAATAAAAAGGATAAGATAGATTATAGGTGTATGTCCATTATAAAACCAGTCAATTATATGAGATGGTATTCATGTATATTACAATTGTTAGGGAGTTGAGTGATGTCTACAACATTCAGAGTAATAGGAACATGTTGGCTATGGAAAAGATTTCAGAGTTGTATCAAAATGAGTGAAAAGATAGAAAAAAATGTTGGGGAACCATATAATGATGATATGGCCTGAATTATAATATTTATAGTTTTTGAAATTACATTGACGAAGGATAGAGGTACATGAGTTTTAAGGTAAAGTTAGAAATATAGTGAGATACGTTAAATAACACAAATAAGAGTTAATATACTTCATGAGTCTTGAGAATAGTGTTGAATACTCTGAGAAGGTTTTATAAATTACTAAAGGAGTTATTAAGTGATAAAAATAGATATAGTTGATACAAAGTTACTCTAAGATTTATTGAAAGAATTGTGAATTTTTTAGTTCAGTTGTAATTTTTTTCTAATTCCAAGATTTTATGTAACCATAATCTCTGAGATAAAAGAATTGAGTAGGGATGATCTACTTCCACCTAACCATCATTTTGAGAGATTTGTAATTATCATTTTATATGTGTGTAAACATCATTTATAATCTATATTACCATTATGCTACCTGTGTAACCATTATTTGAACCAAATTTACATGTGGATAATATTTATTCTATATGTGCGTAAGCATAATTTTGTCTTCATATAACCTTCATTATATGTTATGTACATATCACCTACTAAGGGACACACTATGAAACCATGAAATTCCTATGCCTAAGAATAAAAAATCTCTACATAACCATCATTCATGAAGTTATAAAAGCATCATTTTTTGAAGGATTGGTCTGTTTAAATATAATATGTTTATGTATAATTTTCATAGACCTGACTTGCATAGGAAGCATCTAGAGAATCTATTCAGTGTAACCACTAATACATAGAGAAATTTGAAATTTCTATAGATAAAAATATGAAGTTTCCAAATTTTACATCTATAGAAAGAAATGACTGCGATAATTCTTGAACAATTTTTCATAGATCAAAGCATCACAAAATACATGTGTTATAATATTTGAATTATTGAGAAGTCGATATTCATGTTATGAGAAGGAAGATAAAATTTAGAACAAATTTTGGAAGAACATTAATTATAATAAAGTGGATAAATTCTAGAATTATGTGAAAGTGATTTAGAGGTTCTTTGAGACAAGATTTAATGTTTAAATAATTATAAAATGTTAAAAATGGAGCTGTAAACTAAAGAAAAAAGATCAAAGGTCAAAGGAACTTAGGAGAAATAATTGAATCCTAGAGATTAAATTTTAGATTATTCAAAATTTGGAAATTAAATATGAATATGGATGAAATTTTATTAAGTGATTAAAATTTCATAGGGGTTTGTGATTAAAGTTTCAAAGATATAACAACCTTGACCCACACTCTAATTTCCGGTGGTAAAAATATATATATTTTTACTATCCCTTTCACTAATTTAAAATAGATTTAGAAGAAGTGACTCAAAATTAGTAAAGAAAATTATAACACTAAATCTGAAAGACGAGTCACTATAATACCAATATATTTTTAGTTTTATATCTTTAGAAAATTAGGAACTTCTATTAAAAATTAAATCACACACTAAAGTATTATTATTCAGTAAAAAAACTTCAATTTCTAGTAAAACATCACTCAGGATAATCCTATCATCATAAAACTCATACTCATCACAAACCCCTATTAAAAAAATATTTTTAAAACTTGGATCGAGCACATAATTTCTTAGTAAAAGTTTCAAAAATAGGCCTCAATTAAAATATCTTAAAATTCCTTCAAATCGTTTTTCATGAAAACCGAACACATTAAATTTAATATATTTTTCTATCATATAATTCAACTTTAAAATTAAAATCCAAAATTATGATGATATCTTTTTTAAAAGTTTTAATATGTTGAATTCATTATTGAAAAGATTTTAAAAAAACTGTAAAAAAAACCTTGAATTAAAAACCTTAAATAAATTCAAGATATCCATTTTAAATTCCAAAATTTTACTTTTAATAAATTTTTAAAATATCCTCATATAGAATAAATCCATTGTTTTTCATAAAAATGTCAAAATATTGGGAAAACCCATGAGGTGACCTGGAGCATTGAAGGATGTATATGGAATACCCATTACATGGTAGAAAAACTCTCTAGAGGGTTTGGTTCACTTCCATTCCTTCACCATGTTTACAAATTCCAAGTGATTAATTTTAATTAAACATTTAGATATTTAACCTTTTCACTCAATTTTTCCATCAAAACCTTATTTTCAATATATTAACCATGGATTTGTTTATAAATAAACACTTATATATATATATATTATTAAAGTATTTTAGGCAACTGAAATTGAAGAAAATAAATCTTTAAAATGAGATATACTTTTCAAAAAATACATGGATTTCCATGAAAATAAAATAATGTATGTCTATACAATAATTTAGACATAACAAATATTCACCTTGATAATATAAAATTTATATAACATAAAATGATAATTTTTTTGAACTCTTGAAATAACAAAAACCGTTTTTAATTTAAAAATCCACTTTATAATGATACTTTTTCTAAAAAATAAAAATATTCTTTGAAACTCAAATATATAAATTTATAAAACATTTTTCATAATAATTAGGGTTTGATTTTGAATTATAAAATTTTAAAACATTTCCCTTAACATGTAAAAACTTTATATGAATATATATTCTTTAGAAATATGAAAATAAAGGAAATATATAAATGATAATTTAGAAACCTAGGTATTCACATTCGTCCCCATAAATAAATTACATTCTCACAATTTTAGTTATATATGATTATTTTTTTCCATCCTAATTAAGAATAGAAAATATATATATATATATATATATTAGATAAAATTGCATAGGTTTTTACATAAAAAATTATTGAATTTTTTTTATAAATTGAAATATGAAAAACTATCCTTTTGGAAGAGCACTCTATTGATTTTTAATTTTGAGACATGGAAAGTCTAGAAATACCATAATATTTTCCTTTAAATCATAATTTGTCTTATCTTATGAATTTCCAAAAATCTAATCACCAAAAACATCAATAGAAATTTCAAATTCCTAATTATCCTCAAATAACAACACCATAATCTCTAAAGTTGTTTAAAACCTTCTCTCACATTAACTATAGCATCCCAAAACCAAGATCCCTGGTCCGGTGGTAAAAACGCCATATTTTTTTTTAACTTTACTTTCCAATATTTAAAAAGGAATTATAATAAGTGACTCATAATTAATTATTAAAATTAGAACTCCAAATATAAAAGATGAGTAACTATACTCCAAAGATCTATTTTGGTCTAATGATTTAGAGAATTAAGAACTTAAATAATAAATGAAAATGCACACTAATCATTTAAATGCTCACTATAGAAATATTTAATTTCTATTTCAACATCACTCAAGATAATCCTATCTTCATAATACACCTACTCATCACTAAGTCTTGTAATTTTTTTCTAAAAACTTGGTTTGAGCATAGAATTTCTTAGTAATGTTTTTTAAAAATAGAAAACTTTTAAAATATTTGAAAATTACTTGAAATTTTTTTCATCAAAATTGAAATCATTAGTTTTAATAATTTATTTTTTTGGTATAAAAATAATCTTTATATTTATAATCAAAAAAATATTTTGACAAAAAAAATTTACATGTTTTAATAAGTCAAAATTATTCTTGATTTTATTTTTAAAATATTGAAAAACAACTTCAAATTGATTTTTTTATAAATTCATATTTTTTTTAATTCAAAAAATTTACTTTGGAATAAAATTTAAAAATTTTACCTTATAGAATAAATCTAGTTATTTTTTTGAAAACATACTTCACAATCTTGGGAAACAAAAGAGTGAGGCAACTTGAAACATTGAAGGCTATATAGGGCCTACCAACAAAATAGTGTAAAAATTACCTTGAGGTTTGGGTTCACTTCGCATCCATAATTTTGTTTATAAATTCTAAGTTCCAAATTTCGATAATACATTTATATATTTCCCTTTTTTCATTGGATTTTTTCATCAAAACATTTTTTTCAAAACATTAACTATGAGTATATTTATAAATAAACACTTATATATATATGTATGTATTAATGTATTTTTTTATTAAATAATTTGATAAAACTAATATTCATGAAAATAAATCTTTAAACCGAGATATTATTTCCAAAATATACATGGAAATACAATGATAATAAAATAGTTTATGTTAATACAATAATCTAGACATAAAAAACATTCATGTTGAAAATATAAAATGATTAGACGTTAAAATGATAATTTTTTTAAATCTTTATAAATACTAAAAACAAAATTTCTTTTTAAAATCTAATTGATAATGATAATTTTATTAAAACAAAAAAGGAAGATGCTTTGAAACTCAAAAATATTAATATAGAGACATTTTCCTATATGGTGAGTGTTTGGATTAGATGTAATTTTTTTAAAAAAATATCCACTTAACACAGAAAATATTAATTTAAAATACCTAAAATAAAATTTGAAATTAAAATATTTTAAAACCATAATTTCCTATCGAGGTAGTTTTTTCATAAAAAAATTATAAAAATTTTCACTTGAAATAATTATTTTGAAAGATTATTCTCCTTAACTGGTGCTATTAATTGAAACATACAGATATTAACGCCTAAAAATTGATCTCCTTCCTCGTTACCTATCCTAGTAAACGTAACCAATCCATAGAAGCATATGTTTATTAATTTAAGTATGGAGGATATGGGGATCTTTTTTATAACCCTACATCCACTGAAAAATCATTTGATAGCCTATTTTTTTGATAAGGGAGATAACATGTAATGATTGTGAACAATACCCATTTTGTTGTTGTAACATCCCAAGTAAATAAAAAATAATAAATTTTCATAATTATTAATATTTGTGAATTAAATATTAATTTTAATTTAAAGGGGATTATATGTTCAATGGTGTACCAGATACACAACAACGAGTTTCTTTGAAATCTTATGTTGCGCACAATGCTGAGTCATTCTAAAAAATAATAATATAATATCATTTTAAATGGTAGATAACGCCTAGCTGTTGTATTGAAAAGAATGAATAGAAATAATTAAAATATTATTATCCATGTTTGTTAAATGTTTTTAAATTTATATAGTAAAAGTTAGAGGCTTAAAATGTGAATGAATCTAATTTTAAGCACAAATAGTCTAATATTCTTTAAAAGGTCGATTTACCGCCTTTTGAAAGTGAACCCTATTTAAATCTAGTTTTGGTCACTTTTATAAATTATATTTGGAAAAATAAATTTATTATTTAGAATCGGGACAGAAAAATTTATTTTGGGTAAATTTTTGGTATTTTTCTGATAAAATTCATTTCTAAATGAATAGTGAAAAATACTATATTTTAATTCAAAACTTCCTTTTAATCTATTTTATTTATATGGTTATATTATAATTTTAAGAGGTTTTAAAGTTTAATTAGATTATATTTTTACCATTTAATCCAATGTTGGTCATTGGAAGTAATTTCACCTTCAAATTGGACATAAACAAGTGTCGATCTTTTGATAGTTATTATTCTATAAAAACACGCTTTTTTATTTTGACAATGGGAATTAATTTAAATTAATTATTGAAACTTATATGTTTTGAATTTTTTAAAACAGAAATCATTTTTGAATTCGCAATATCAAATATATCTTTGTATAAATGTTTATTATTTTTTTGAAAACCTTCAATTTTTGAGGAATAGTGAAAACACTGACTAGTAGTTAAAAAACCGACATTTTCATTTAAACGAAATTTTACCGCTTCTGTGAATTGAATTTCGAAAATCCGACATACATGGTTGTTATCAATAAGTAAAATTTTGTTCAATAAGATGAAAATTATTTTTGGTGAATAGTATCTTTTGACTTTTATTTACCACAATTAAAAGTAGGGTAATTCAAGGTAAAAATAATATTATAATAATATTAAATTACCCTAACATGTGTCCTAATACTATTGGTTGATACATTTCTGACCATTATCATCCCTAGGTTGATTTTGGGACCCCAAGGAGCCACTTAAGAGTGATAATGACACTTTATATTAATTAATTTAAAGTAATGAAAAAAATGACATAAACATATATCTTTTAGTAAATAAATTTTTACAAGGAGATATATAAGTTATTTATTCGACTATAAAAATTAATTTGATATCTAAAAATATTTCCTACATCATGGTATTTTATTTATAATTTTTAGACATCATATAAATAAAATTATTTATGACACAATAATGATGCAGTGTTTACCTCATTAATAAATGATTTAAATAAATAAGATTATAAAGATTAAGAAAATATACAAAACCTATATAATTCTTATTGGATGATTTTATTTCGAACAATATCCATCTTATCTTCTACTTTAATAAGTTTTGGGCCTTGAAAACCGAAAATCATTATATAGTAAAATAGTATTTTCAAACATTCCTACAGAGCCCCTCCTACGCCTTATAAAAGGACCTCACCTCTAACCCATTACTCACACCTATCAAGAACCTTGTCTCTTCCAACCTATGACCAAATAATCTCTCAATATCCCTTTGTTCCACCTATAAGCCTTACCTTATATAGAAATCACTTATAGAAATCCTTTTGGTTAAAACCAAAGGGAGTTATCCAATTTAAAGGTAATGTCTTCTCTTAAGTTCTTTTCTTTTATTTTACTTATAAAACCCCCTAAACTCTTTTTATTCCTTTATTTAATAAAAAAAATAGGTATCCTCAATATACTAGGTTGTTTTTATGATAATTATTCAAAGTAAATTTACACACACCTCCATCTAATGGGTAAAGAACGTATTGTTTCTTTGGACAGCGAACTAACGTCTCACGAAACAATGATTGTTTAATTATATCCTACTGCCTCTTATGGTAGACATTAAGATGACACTATATTTATATGTGATATATATTATATTTATGTTGTTTATATTCTTATTTATTTTTCATTTATATAATACCTTTATGGTTTCCATAGTGGGTAAATACGATAATTTCATTTGAGCAAGTGCGGACTACCGCCCCCTCAAAGTGATATGACTTGTTCATGCCATACGTAGAATGTATAAAGGATAGAGTTAATGAAATTATATATTATATTATACTGGAATTATAAAATACCTATTTATCATTAAGATTTCATTCCATTAAATATCAAATAGAAATGAAAGTATCATTAATGCGTATGTACGGATTATCATCTCCATGAACGGTGCATTTCATTTCTTACCTACAAATGTTATATACTATTATAAATATATATATATATTCTTGATATATATGATATATATGATATATAAATCGTGAATATCATTCTGGAGATAATTGAATTTTGACCACATGAACAACTTGTAATTATAAGTTCATATTTGACTCAAGTACCACATATCGACAAAACAACCATTATTAACTTAAATGGTTAAATAATGTTTATAACATGGTAATAAGTGATATAAAAGGAATAATAAACTTGAAAGGGGTTCTTAAGCAAGTAGAAATTATATTTGGTTTATTATTTAAGAGATTAAAGAACGAACGAGTCAAGTCAGACACGAGGTAAGAGACTTCATCTCAAACTCCTTTCATTGAGGTATATTTTTATTTATACACAACTTTCTTTTATACGGTGTATAAACCCCTTTGACTTTTACTTTTATTCAAAAGGAATTTTTTCTCTACGAAGAATTTTTCTAAAAAAAATAATGTTTCTTTTAACGTAAGCGGTGACAATGACCTTTTCCACCATTGCGAGTATTATTTTATATTTGGTTTCCTTAACAAGCCATAATGTTTTTAAAAGGAAAATAATTTCCATATACTCTTTTATGTATTTTGGTATTGAAAATGGTTTTGATAATGGATTTTTTATGTCAAAATATTTAAATGATATATTGTGATTGAAATGTGGAAATGTTATCTTTCCTTTATGTTTATTTTATGTGTTATGAATATTTTATGGTTCTTTGAATTTTTTACATATATGGGTGGTTCCATGATAAACCTAGGGTGGGTGAGCCTGAGATATCTCTCCAATGCATTGGGTAACATGACGGAGGTAAACATGAATGTTTCTCCTAATAGATTTAGGAAATATACTATGATGGTTATTCCAAATGTAACTCCCTACATAGCTGTGAAAGCTACAACATAAGTATGTTATGGATGCCACAAGTTACCATTATGATTTGTGATTACTATGTGTTATTCATAAATCTTATGATTTCATGAGGTATGTTAAATAGCTTATGTTATGTATGTATTGATGAACTAATGTTTCCTTTCTTTTTTTTATAACCCTTACAGAGCTTTTTTATGCTCATCCCATGATTTGAAATGTTTTTCAGAGGACTTAAAGATGAATAGGGTCAAGAATGGGATCAAGGAAAATTCATTCTGTCTAAAACATGGAACTAGACATGACTCTTTTTTTAAGAGTTTTTATTTTATTAAAAAAATGGAAACTGAGTAGAAGTATATACTTTTTAATTTTTGATATGTAATGTAATAGTTATGGCCTAATTCTCTAAAACTCTAAACCTAAAAATATCCTCAATGTGAATTATTCATTTAATTCAATATTGTGTAATGTTTAAAGGTTGGGTCCTTATAGTTGGTATCAGAGGTCGGTTTAGACAACTTTGGGAGTTAGAATATTTTTAAATTAATGTCCCTAAATTAATTTATGTTAATATTAAAATGATATAGCATTTACATATTACCATATTGCTTCGCCTAAGATATTTCTGTGTTCATAATGGTTTTCCATAGAGGAAACATGGCAGCTATGATGGGACGACATCAGGAGGAAGTAAACCTTCCAAATCAGTAACTTGAGATGGTCGAAATCGGAACAGAATAGTTTGTTATAGTGATGGCACAATTGACTCAAGCTATAAATGGCGGTGGTATCCATGAAGAAGATCAGCTAGATCAACCCCAGAGGAACTTGTCAGTAGTGGAGTATTTCATGAGGCAACATCCCCCATCATTTAGAGGATCATCTGACCCTGTTCTAGATTAAGGGTGGATTAAATCACTAGAGAATATTTTTTATGTCATGGGGTGTTCATAACATCAAAACTTTAGCCTTGATATTTACCATTTCGAAGGTGAAGCTGATCAGTGGGGGTTGATGGTAAAAAATATCAAGTATAGTGAGGAGATTTATGCTTTTTATTGGGAGGAATTCAAAGGCATGTTTCTTGAGAAATATTTTCCTAAGGTGGTTTGTCTTAGGATGAAAAAAAATTATTGTAATTGAGTCAGGAGGATGACTCAGTGGCTGCTTATGAGGAAAAATTCATTCGACTGGAAAGGTATGATCCAAATTTCATACGAGATCTTGATATTAAAATCAACCATTTTTACTCATGATTAAATCCAAATTATTGAAGGTATTTATCTTCTTGTGAGTTCAAAATTTATGAAAAACTTGTTCAACTCATGGAGAAGGTGGAAATGGAGTTAACCTATGATAAGGTGTTCTTTAAAAAAACAACAGAATAAGAGGTCGAGGTTGCAGACGAAAGGGAAGAACTCCTCAAAAAAGTCTGATGGTAAGAAACTTAAGTTTACAGTTTGTAAAAATTGTGGTAAAAAGAATGTTGGGGAATGACTTTTGAATTCTGTTAAGTGCTACCAATGTGGTAAAATGGGACATAAGGCTTGTAATTTCACTAGAAAAGTTTAGGTTAATGGTAAGACAAAATCTGATTTACAGTCTGTAAAATGTTTTAAGTGAAATGAAATGGGTCATTATGAAAATGAGTGTCCAATGAAGAACTCAACTGAGGGAAAGAAGTCAAACTAAAAGCAGAAAGGGGTGGTGAAATATTTTTCAACTACTTCAGTAGATGTTGGGCCATCAAATGAAGTAGTATCATGTATACTATTTATTTATCCAGATTATGCCAATGTGTTGTTTGATTCAGGGTCTAGACATTCGTTCATTTCTGAGAAGTTTTATAGTAAATTAGGAATTCTATCTCAAGATATGAATCCTGAACTTATGGTAAAAACACCAGGAGGAAATGTTGAGAAAAAAAAATTATAAAAACCTTCCTTTCCTTGTGTGAGGAAAGAATCTACCTGTAAACCTTTTTGTTTTTTCTCTAGTAGAGTTTGATGTTATTTTGGGTATGGATTGGCTTTTTTATCATAATAAGATTGACTGCAGAGCTAAAGTGGTTTATTTTTAGAAAGAATTCCAGTTTGTGTACAAGAATGAACCCTTACTTTTTATAACATATCAGGAAGCTGAGAAACTTTTAAAATATTGAAATGAATGTTACCTTGCACATATTGTTGAAAATAAAGGAATTGTTCAAATTAATGATGCGCTAGTGGTAAATGAGTACCTTGACGTTTTTCCTGATGAGTTGTCTGGTATATTACCTGATTAGGAAGTTTAATTTACATTTAAATTAGTTCCTGATGCAAATAAAATTTCAAAACCCCCTAATGGAATGACTCAAATTGAACTTTTAGAGTTAAAGAAGCAATTGCAAGAGTTATTAGATAAAGGTTTCATTCGACCGAGCACATCACCATGGGATGCTCCTGTATTGTTTTTTAATAAGAAAGATGGTTCCATGAGACCTTTCATTGATTATAGAGCATTGAATAAAATCAATATTAAGAACAAGTATCCTTCTCCTCATATCGATGATTTATTTAATCAGCTCCAAAAATCTTAATATTTTTCAAAGATTGATTTGAGGTTGGGGTACCATCAGTTGAAAGTAAAGGAAGCAGACATTTCGAATAATGCATTTTGTACTAGATATGACTATTATGAATTTGTAGTTATGCATTTTGGGTTAACCAATGAACCTACTATATTCATGGATCCTATGAATAGAATTTTTTGTGAGTTCTTGGATAAGTTTTTGGTTGTGTTCATTAATGATATTTTGGTTTATTCCAAAAGTAAAGAGAAACATGGAAGTCATTTAAGGGTTTTCTTTCAAACCTTAAAATAAAATAAACTATTTGGGAAATTCAAAAATTGTGAGTTTTGATTACAACCAATTTCTTTCCTTGGTCACATTGTTTAAAAAAATGGCACAACTATTGATCCTTCTAAAAAAGGTGTTTAAAAATGTCCAAGACCAACCAATATCATAGAGATTCATAGTTTTCTTAGTTTAACAGGTTATTACTGGAGGTTTGTTGAAAAAATTTCACGGTTATCTATCCTAATGACTAAGTTAACTTGAAAAGGTGTTAAGTTCATTTGGACAAAAGAATGTGATGATTGTTTTCAAGATTTTAAAAGAAGATTGGTGAATGCTCTAGTTTTGGCACTGCCTTCTAGAAATGGTGAGTTTTTTATCTACAGAGATGCTTTATTAACAAGACTTGGTTGTGTCTTAATGATTAATGATAAGGTAATTGCTTATGCTTCAGGTCAGTTAAAACCTCATGAGTTAAATTACCTTAGACATTATTTGGAATTAGCTACTTTTGTTTTTGCTTTAAAAATTTGGAGGCATCATTTGTATGGAGTAAAGTGTGAAATATATATTGGCCATAAAATTTTAAAGTATATATTCACTTATAAATAATTGAACATGAGACAGAGGGGATGGATAGAATTAATAAAGGATTATAATTGTACAATTCATTACCATCTAGGAATAGAAAATAAAGTGTCTGATGATTTGAGTTGAAAGAGTAATGCTACATTAACCATGTTACGTTTGGAACATGATACTTTGATTTATGATATGATGAACTTTGGAATAGAAGTTTTTGGTGCAGAAAATTCCTCTGCTTTGTTTCAGGTGTTAGTGAAATCATCTTTATCAGATAGAATTAAGCAAGTGCAGAAGGAAGACAGTGAGTTACAGAAAAAGGTAGAGTTGGTTTAGAAGTGTAATTTTCTTGATTTTAACATTGATAATGATTGTGTTTTGTGGTTTGGGAAGAGATTATGTGTGCTTTGTGATTCAAAGATGAAGAATGATTTGTTATGCAAATCTCATAGTTCTCCATTTTTAGTTCATCCTAGAAGTACTAAGATGTACAGATATCCTAGAGAGTAATGGTGGGATGGAATGAAAAGAGATATTGTTGAATTTACAGTGAAGTGTTTGACTTGTCAGAAGGTTAAAGTAGAGCGGCAGTTACCGAAAGGGATTCTTCTGTCTTTACCAATTCCAGATTGGAAATTGGAAAAAATATCTGTAGAATTCATTGTGGGATTACCAAAGACATCTGAAGGTAAAAATGCAATCTTGGTTATTGTTGATCGATTGAATAAATCCGCTCATTTCCTTCCTATTAGACATACTTTGTCTCTAGATAAACTTTCTATGTTGTATGTTAAAGAGATAGTCAAATTGCATGGAGTTTCCCTCTCCATCGTATCTGATCGTGATCCCAGGTTTACTTCTAACTTTTTGAAAGGCCTTCAGAAGTTATTGGGTACTGAATTAAATTTTAGTACAACTTTTCATCCTCAATCGAATGGGCAGTCAGAACAGAAAATTCAGACCTTGGAGGATTTTCTATGTGCTTGTTCACTGGATTACAAGGGAAGTTGGGACCAACATCTTTCTTTTGTATAATTTTCTTATAATAACAGTTTTTATTCCAGTATACATATGGCTCCATTTGATGCATTATATTGGAAGCGGGGTCGAACTCCATCTTTTTTTTGGATGAAGTAGCTGAGAAAAAGTTGATGGGACCAGAATTGGTAGAAGAGATACAAAAAAAAGTACATTTGATACAAAAGAACATTAGAACATCTCAGAGCAGGAAGAAAAGTTGGGCGTATAAATAAAGGAAGGATATTTCTTTTGAGGCAGGTGATCATGTCTTTCTCAATGTTTTTCCAGGGAAATGTGTGATGTATTTTGGTAAGAAGGGAAAGTTGAGTATGAGGTTCATTGGACCCTATGAAATCCTGGAGAAAGTTAGATTTGTTGCCTATATAGTGTCTTTACCTCCAAGTTTATCCCAGATACAATTTTTTTTCATGTTTCAAGGTTGATAAAGTATATTCCGGATCCATCTCATGTTTTGAAACCAGAGGTAGTTCAGTTAGAAGAGAATATCTCTTATGAGGAACTACCTTTCTAAATTCTTGACCGAAGAGAGAAAGTGTTGCAGAATAAGGTAATTCATCAGGAAAAGGTTTTATCGAAAAACCATATGGTTGAATAGGCAACATGGGAATTTGAAAATTCTAGGAGGGATAAATACCCCCCCACTTATTTGATAAGTGAATAAAAATTGTGAGGATGCAATTTTCAAAAGGGGGGAAGGATGTAACATCCCAAGTAAATAAAGAATAATACATTTTCATAATTATTAATATTTGTGAATTAAATATTAATTTTACTTTAAATGGGATGCTATGTTTGATGGCTTACCCGATACGCAACAACAGGTTTCTTTGAAATCTTATTTTGCGCACAATACTGAGTCATACTAAAAAAAATAATATAATATTATTTTAAATGATAGTTAACTCCTAGTAGTTTTATTGGCAGGAATGAATATAACTAACTATAATAAGATTACATATGTTTGTTAAAAGTTTTTACATTTATCCAATAAAATTTAGAGGCTTAAAATGTGAATAAATCTAATTTTAAGCAAAAATAGTCTAATATTCTTTAAAAGGTCGATTTATCTCCTTTTGATAGAGAACCCTATTTAAATCTAGTTTTGGTCACTTTTATATGTTCTATATGACAAAATAAAATTCTTCTTTAGAATTGGGGCTTGAAAATTTACTTTGGGTAAATTTTTGGTATTTTTCTGATAAAATTTATATTTTAATGAATAGTGAAAAATATTGTATTTTAATTCAATATTTCATTTTAATCTAATTTATTTATATGGTTATATTATCTTTTTAATTGGGTTTAAAGTTTTATTAGATTATAT